>OW387133.1:92951392-93563122 GCA_936440205.1 Lepidonotus clava
TGACTGGACCGTATGAAGAGAAGGATTGGCGTACATATGATATACTAAAGCTATGTTCTGTAAGCCTGCTTGAAGATGTAGAATGTTTGCTTCTTTTCCAACTGTTTTAAACAGTAATTATCTAAACTGTTTTGTCATTACAACTTACACAATTATATCAAAATTGGTACTGAAAATAATCTCTATAATATCAAGGTAGACACAAAGTCTGGCATAAAGTTCAACATTGCCTCCTCATACAGGATTCACAAACATCTTGCCTGTTTATTGTGAGATGAAAGTCTTGACCAAGGTGAGATGAAAGTTTTGACCAAGGTGCAAGATTGTGGTGAAACCCTCAAGTTGCAAATACATTTCAGCGTTATGTAACCATCATTGGCATACTTGGTCAATCTGCCTATTAAGGGCAGAATCATATCATCATTAAGTCCTATGATTTGTGACTAAGTCAAACTGGTCATGTGACCAAAAGGTCATTTCACCAGGTACATGGCCTAACCAGTATGATGCCATGTGGTTAAGTCACATGACTAGTAAATAATTTCTGTATGCTTGTTTTGCCTGATTTCTATGTCAACTTTCAATATGATAAAATTAACAAAGGGATTTCCTTATCAATGAACAAGAGGAATTCAACAGAAGGAGGCTCTGTGATTGCTGTAACTGAGCGGAGGCTTTGTAACATAGGATTACTGTAGTTTTACTGGATTATTTATGACGGGTTTTCTGCATTGTTAACTCGAGGTTTGCTTATGCCCCTATCAGCTTGAACAAAAAGGGAAATGTTTGTCCAAATAACCAAGGGTTCACACAGTTTGATTTAGTTTGTGAGGGTTTTGTCTATTGTACTTTAGTCACTGATACATCTGCAAAGAGGTAGACATTGGATGTTCCTCTTCCTCATTCTGTTAACTGTCTTGTGTTGATCAAGGTGAATCTGAGAACTATTTTTGTAAGAAGTGACTGCTGCGTGAATCTGAGCTTGTGATTGATGTGTGAGTGGGTGCGCGTGGTGGCAGGGTGTGAGAGAAGGTAGGTTTAGGTCCCCTCTGCCCTTGTACATTGTCCCCTCAACAGCCAATCAGATCCCTGTATATGAGATGGCCAGGTCATGTGACCTACCTGACTAATCATGTGATTCAGGTAGCCTGGTCATGAGACTTAGAGCACTAGATCATGGTATTTGACCAGGAGATAAAAGCATGAATAAGGATTAACTGGACCCCGGGAAAAGTAACAAGAAACTCCCATCTGTTTTGGATTTTCCTCTGAGATTTTCTAGCTTAAAATGCATCTACCATCTAAATATTAATTCTGTTCTAATTGTTTAACAGTCACTTAATGTTTAAAAACATTCCAGGAATATATCAAAAAAGAAAAACCTGATTTTTGAACGGATGAATATTATTTACAAGTTAAAAGATTGAGCCAAGTTGTCAAGCTTACTTGTCAAATGAAATCATTGTGTAAGTAAGGCACACAGTCAGTCTCTGCACTGATACACATGTGCCTGTAAGCCTTGTCTGTGTATAGTCATTGTGTATATACTTTGTATCTGGGTGTGTTCTTTGGTGATCGACCGATATCGTTGTATATAGTCTACAGGGGAGGGTCGTAATCAAGCTATTCCTGATGAAAATAATATAATAAATACTTTACAAAATGCACCCATGATGTTTGTCTACCTTATTTTCCTCAGTGGTTTTTTTGGTTTTGTTTAACATTTTATTTATCCTGGGAATATACAATTTGGCAAAGCGCCATTTTTCGTTTCAACCCAGCTTTCACAATTAAAGTTGACAATCATGATAATTTTTCTTATGAAGAATTACAAATGCATTACTAGTGAAGACAATATTCTCATGACAGAAGTTTTAAAGCTAAAGAAAAAATACAATTTACACAAAAGAAAAATTGCAAATATCAATATAGTATTCCAAAGTCTGATTTATTCCTAAATTTTAATTGTATCTTTCTAATATGCATACAGATAATTGTTAGCACCCCTATGCAGGGCTAACTGCCTGATACTCTAAGAAATTAATCTTCGAAAAGTCCACATCATTGTAAACATGGATGCTGAGGGACAGGCAGCCCGGAAAGGGGATGGATGTGAAAGTTGCTCGATCAGGGTAGAGCAAACAGAAAAGTCCTTATTTATTTAGTCTCTTTCGCAGTTATTGTTACGGTTGCCTTCACTTCCATGTCCTTTGAGTTGTAGACCATGAGGTAGTCACCTTTGGTGTTGTAAGTCAGCCCCTTACTGACCAGGACATCATAACCATTCTCATAGCGAAGTGAAGGTACGAATATCTCAGTTGGAGCTGTTATGGAAGGGTCAGCATCAAAGACTAGTGAAAAGTCCAGCGTTTGGTCGTTGAACTTCATGGTGGTGGGAACCCCTGCCACAGCTGGGGCGTAGGTCCTGACATGGGGCTTCACCACCCGCATGTCGGGTTTGTTGGTGTGACCGTACAGCACGGCCATGTCCCACTGGTTCCACGACACAAAGTACTCGTCGGCCAGATCCATGAACCGCCTACAGTCCACATTAATCTCGTCTTCATACGTCCTGCACAGACCAAACTCGGTGAGGATGGAGGGTCCACCAAACCGGGCTGTGTTGGCCTTCTGGGCCTCGAAGAACTGTGGGAAGAGCACCTTGTGGCAGAACTCAGTGGCTGCCCTCTTTTCATCATCAGTGGGGTCCTTCCCAATGAACTCCAGCGCCCAGCAGTACATGTGGAAGTTGTAGGAGGAGACGTTTTGGTACGTGGGCCCACCGGGCACACGGTCAAAGCCTGAGCCCAGCAGCAGGTCAGTGCCTGCCTGCCCATAGATCATCGGCTCAAAGAAGATGATACCCTCAGGGTCCAACTGGCGGATCCGGGCATTGATTTTGTCGTAAGCCGGCATCAAGTGACGCGCACCTGCCAGACCTGCAGACAGTGTGGAAGTGACCCATGTACCCAGTTTGGACATCTCATATTTGAATTCTGTACCATACATATCTCAGTTGGATATAATGAAGCAAAGGTAAATAGCAGAATTAGAAGAGATTTTTAAATCATATTTTACTGTAGCAACAGGAAAGTATTTCTTATGTAATGAACTAGTTATACATCTGTGGGGTTTTATTGTTAAATTATGCTTTAATGTCTAGAGAGCAAAAATATGGGCATGTCTCATTTGACAGATTCATAATAGGTCAAACTTATTAGATCTTTCCTTGCATGTACTCACCCGGCAGCAGGAGTTCAGGGTTGCTGATGTAGTCGCCCACCCAGGGCTCGTTGATGAGGTCGTACCCAATGACCGCCGGGTTGCCCTTAAAGTTGTCAGCCATGTGCCCCCAGAAGTCGACCCACTCATCTATACTCCCATTGTAGTTGTTGTAGAAGTACTCAAAGCCCTCACTGTAAGAAGACAGCATTGTTCACTATTGGTTGTTGGGGTAGGTTAACGTCCGGCCAACCCTTATGGGTCCTTTCCAGACTGCACAAGGTAATACTTTTCAGCTTATTTTACGCCACGAGGGCGGTGACCGAATATATGATATGGATTGTTCACTAAGTATGATTGTTCACTAAGTATGATTTAGGTGAAAAGGGGTAGTGTGGGAGGGACAAGTACTATTGGTCCGCTACCTACCTACAGGCCTGTGTGGCGTAGCCCTCCTCCCAGTAGCCAACCTCCTTCAGGGGCCAGAGGTAGGGGTGGGGTATTTTATATGGCTGGTAACAGTAGTTACTGTTACGTACTATTAGTCCGATTAGTTACTGTTACGTACTATTGGTCCGTTACCTACCTACAGGCCTGTGTGGCGTAACCCTCCTCCCAGTAGCCAACCTCCTTCAGGGGCCAGGGGTAGGGGTGGTCAGGTTTGGGATAGGTCTCGACCAACCAGCGGGGGATGCCGTCGTACGCCTCGTACAGAGACGACATGACGTCCTGGTGCATGTCTAACATGGTGTAGATACCGCGTGAGGCCAGCTGCAGACAGCAATGGAGGCAGAGTGCTAAGAGCATTAATGGTATTTTTTGGCAACATTATTTTTACCCTATGATACTCTACACCATGGGTTCTATGAGTTAGTACTTTATAAACACAGAAAAGTGCCTACAAGAGGGAAGTCAAGGGTTTAAACCATACTATAGTTGACCAACCAAAATGCTGCACTACCCCAGTGCTGGATCCTGCATGTTTAATAGTACAGATGAATGAGCCTCACCTTGTCCACAATCTTCTTGAGCGTATCCACATAGGTCTGGTTGAACTTGTCTCTCTGCGGCTCGGCCCCGCTCCACATGGCCCCAAGCCTGCAGTTACACACACAGAGAATCAGAAATAGTCTTTGGATAAGAATGTCCTTCATATTAGAATTATTCTATGAACTTATTTAACATACAATTCTCTACCTTTTGTGCACATGCTGCCTAGTAGTTGTAGACAAAAATATGGATAAATCAAAAGGAATCCCTCGTGGCATCCTTTTAGTGAATGCATCTAACTAACAAATAGGGTATGAATAGTATCATTAAAAAAAGAATAGTTTAACTTCAGCAGCCGACACTGCAGTCCTTGGTTGATCGGAAAAACATAGATGGTTGTGGATTTGTCTTGTATTTCTTAATTAACCCCCCAAAAATAACATCACCTTTTCATGAATGTGTGCTAACTTGAACCTGGCCAGTGTATTACCTCATGATGTTGAAACCCCAGTCCCGCAGGTCGTCAAGGCGGGCATCATCCAGCAGGTAGTCAAAGTAGTAGGGGAAGCCCTTGTTGACGGCATTGGTACCATGGAAGATGCGGGCCCGGCCGGCAGGGTCCCGGTAGTGGTGCACCTCAGAAGACACCTGGCCATGAGAAACACACCCTTAGCGTACACCTTAGGAATAAACGCACCCTTAACATACACCTTAGGGACACACACACCCTTACCATACACCTTAGGGTCGAACACACCCTTAACATACACCTTAGGGACAAACACACCTTAACATACACCTTAGGGACAAACACACCCTTACCACACATCTTAGGGACAAACACACCCTTACCACACACCTTAGGGTCAAACACACCCTTAACATACACCTTAGGGACAAACACACCCTTAACATACACCTTAGGGACAAACACACCCTTAACAATACCTTAGGGACAAACACACCCTTACCACACATCTTAAGGACAAACACACCCTTAACACACACCTTAGGGACAAACACACCCTTAACATACACCTTAGTGACAAACACACCCTTAACACACACCTTAGGGACAAACACACCCTTAACATACACCTTAGTGACAAACACACCCTTAACACACACCTTAGGAACAAACACACCCTTAACATACACCTTAGGGACAATCACACCCTTAGCATACACCTTAGTGACAAACACACCCTTAGCATACACCTTAATACAAACACACCCTTAACACACACCTTAGGGTCAAACACACCCTTAACATACACCTTAGGGACAAACGTGACAGTTAAACTCAGATGCCACATTTCTTTTTTATTTGCCTATGTAAGGTTCATGCTATATTCTCGGAATGAATCAAACACATACAAAATCGTCAGCATTGAAATTGGTACATGGAATTCAATATTCATATTTAAATAGTCTCTAGCATATTAAACCAAAAATAATGCCATGGGTAATGGAAACTCAAATGCTCAATTGGGACTTGTTAAATGAACAATGTATTCAAAATAGCCATAATACTTTGATATGAATAATAACATGAAGAATATGGGCTTCCTAGCAATAAGTGTTCCATGTTGCCTTAAATATGAAAATTAACAAATAAACACTCTGAAACATATTTTATGTTATATCAGTGCAAGCATTATCAAAATATAAAGACAATTAAGCCTGTGGCATTGTATTTTATCTTTAAGGGCCACAGATAGATGTCACCTTGGAAAAATTGGGGGATGATGTTTCACTTTCATTGAGTAACTTTGAGAGCCTTGCTTTAATAATATTAATGCATTATAGCACACACCAGGGGGAGCACTGGAACACAGCTGTACCTGAGCAAACTGTACGGCACAGGGTTGTTCAGGGCTGGATCCACGGAGTGGGAGGGGGGGGGGGAGGGGTCAAGGGGGTCCTGACCCCCCCCCCCCCCCCCACCTTTTGGTAGAACTCCCAGACTACAAAAACGGACCCGGATTTAGTGGGGTTGGGCAGCGTGCCAGGCACATGACCCCCCCCCCCCCCCTATTTTGGACAATTTTTTTTAGTGTAACACTCATGTTTCTGGAGGGCGCGCCCAAATATCCCCCCTTTTTCAAAATCCTGGATCCGCCCCTTAAAAAGAAGAGACAATGCCACCCATGTGCTTGAATGCGTGTCATTTATGTGCTCAGTCTAAATGCTGAACCCCCCCCCCCCCTTTCAGGAATCCACTATGTGCCACTAATTGTTTCTGTGTGTAGGGGTTTCCACAGAATTACCGACGGCTTTAACAAGCTTTGTTAGCTCTGGGCTTCAGGGAGTAGCCTTTCTAGACTAAGATGAATAAGGAGATGATTAGGGCCTATCTCAGGTTTCCTAACCATAGCAATAACACTCTTAAAGCAAGAGCATTGCCTAAACAATTAGATAATTTGACAAAACATACAGACTATCTAGTAGGTGAATGTGCAACTGCATACATCACCTTTGTGTTAATAGATGTTTATAGATGCACAGATCATTACATTTTATTAATCGAGTGAACTTGGCCTGTACAAAAAAAAATGTGAAAAGCATTTTAAGGTTAGTCTGTAAAACGCATTTTGAGGCTAGTCTGTAAAACGTATTTTGAGGCAGGTCTGTAAAGGGTATAATTTGTGTACACCTGTATCTGGCCTGAGGTCCCTCTTTGTAAACAGCTTCTGTACACGGGGGTCTTTCCCGGGGCGTTACTTCCTGCTTGCTACCCGGGGTGTATATATAGACCTCCCCTTTACCTGCTGCCTTCAGTCTGCACGAACACCATGGGGACGGCACGCGACACTGAGAGGAAGGATTACCAGTGTATCAGCAAACACGGACAGAGTGACAGAACAGGAACCAGGGGACGCCCATATGGGTAGGTCTGACATCATGTTTAGACGTCGGCGTCATGTCTGGGTGTCTGACATCATGTGTTGGTGTCTGACATCATAAGTGGGTGTCTGAAATCATGTGTGTGTGATGTCATGTGTGGGTGTCAGATGTCATGTGTGGGTGTCAGATGTCATGTGTGGGTGTCAGATGTCATGTGTGGGTGTCAGATGTCATGTGTGGGTGTCAGATGTCATGTGTGGGTGTCTGAAATCATGTGTGGGTGTCTGAATTTACATGTGGGTGTCTGACATTGCGTGTGGATGTCTGACATCATGTGTAGGTGTCTGACGTTGTGTGAGGGTGTCTGACATGATGTTTGGGTCTTTGACATCATGTGTGGGTTCTAACATCATGTGTGGTGTATGATGTTAAGTGTGGGTGTCTGAATTCATGTGTGGGTGTCTGGGGTCATGTGTCAGTGTCTGGCCTCATGTGTGGGTTTTTGAGGGTGTCTGACTTGTCTGGGTGTCTGATGATGTATGATGTCATATGTGGGGCCTGACATCATATATATGGATATCATAGGTCATGTGTGGGTGTCTAACATCATCTGTGGGTGTCTGACATCATCTGTGGGTGTCTGCTTTTACATGTGGGTGTCCTGAGATCATATTTGGGTGTCTGATTTTACATGTGGGTGTCTTACATCATGTGTGGATGTCTAACATTGTGTGTGGGTGTCTGATGGTATATGATGTAATGTGTGGGTGTCTGATGGTATATGATGTGATGTGTGGGTGTCTGACATCATGTGTGGTGTCTAATGTCATGTGCTGGTGTCTGACATGATGTGTGGGTGTCTGACATGATGTGCAGGTGTCTGATTTTACATGTGGGTGTCTGACATCATGTGTAGCTTTCTGATGTTGTGTGTAGGTGTCTGTTATCGTGTGTGGGTGTCTGTTATCATTCGTGGGTGCCTGACATCATACGTGGGTGGCTGATGTTGTGTGTGGATATCTGACATCATGGGTGGGTGTCTGATGTGTTGTGTGAGTGTCTGATGTCATTTGTGGGTGTCTGAAATCATGTGTGGGTGTCTGACATTGTGTGTTTGTGTGTGTGTGTGTGTGTGTGTCTGAAATCATGTGTATCTGAATCATGTGTGGGTGTCATGTGGGTGTCTACTTTTACATGTGGGTGTCTGACGTTGCGTATGGATGTTGGACATCATGTGTAAGTGTCTAACGTTGTGTGTAGGTGTCTGTTATCGTGTGTGGGTGTCTGACATGATGTTTGAGTGTCTGATGTAATGTGTGGGTGTTTGGGTGTTTGACATCATGTATGGGTGTCTGACGTCGTGTGTGTGTGTCTGAAATCATGTGTGGGTGTCTGATTTTACATGTGGGTGTCTGACATTGCGTGTGGATGTCTGACATCATGTGTAGGTTTCTGATGTTGTGTGTGGGTTTCTGTTATCATGTGTGGGTGTCTGACATTATGTTTGAGTGTCTGACGTAAAGTGTGGGTGTCTGTGAGATGTGCAGGTGTCTGAAATCATGTGTGGATGTCTGACGTCATGTTTGGGTGTCTGATACCATGTGTGGGTGTCTGACATCATGTGGGAGTGTATTTGGGAAAAGGTACCTATTGTTATATTTGGCCAACATGTGGCCAGCGGTTTTGGAGTTTTGTTCATATTATGAAATAATTACTTGACATGTAGCCCAAATGTTTCTGATGTCCCATGTTGGATGTCTGACTTCATGTGTGTGTGTGTCTGATGTCATGTGTGGGGTGTGTCAAATCATGATTGCATGTTTGATGTCAAATCTAGGTGTCTGATATTATGTTTGAGTGTCTAATGTCATGTGCCTAAGTCTGACATGACATGTGGGTGTTTAAGGTCATGTATTATGTATGTGTGCCTGAAATCATATGTGGGATTCTGATGCCATGTGTTGCTTCTGACATTATGTGTGTGTTTCTGAGGTCGTATATGGGTGTCTGTTGCCGTGAGTGTTTGTGTGACATCATATGCTGGTGTGTGACCTCATAAATATGTGGGTAACAGCTCTAAGTGTCTGACGTCATGTGTGGGTTTTTGACATTGTGTACCTGTGGGGGTCATGTCTTTTATGAGTAAGAGCTGAATCCATATAAGTATTATGGTGGTCTACAGCTATTTATCATATTCAAATGATCATTCGAAGAGAGCATAGGAGTCATTGAGAGTAGATCTATGCAGGTAGATGACCTCTCTTTCTCTCTTATTGCTGGTTGATCATTTATCTATAAAAGGTGCGATCCAAATTTCTAGTTTGCTAAAGTTTTCCTTCCCCATATGCCTATTCACAGAATTTATTTCAAGGGGGATGACTCATTCTCGGTCATTTGTCTGTTTTTATAAAGATATCCGGCTACATAGCGTCTTCCACAAAACGGTTGACTTTTTCAGTCAAACTAAGAGTAAGAGGGCTGGATCCAGGGACCTGTTCATTCCGTACAGCATCCCACTGCTCTGTGTTGTAAATCTCACTGTGACAGTCAGGGACCTGTTCATTCTGTACAGCGTCCCACTGCTCTGAGTTGTAAATCTCACTGTGACAGTCAGGGACCTGTTCATTCTGTACAGCGTCGCACTGCTCTGTGTTGTAATTCACACTGTGACAGTCAGGAACCTGTTCATTCTGTACAGCGTCCCACTGCTCTGTATTGTAATTCACACTGTGACAGGCGGGGACCAGTTCATTCTGTACAGTGTCCCACTGCTCTGTGTTGTAATTCACACTGTGACAGTCAGGGACCTGTTCATTCTGTACAGCGTCCCACTGCTCTGTGTTCTAATTCACACTGTGACTGTCAGGAACCAGTTCATTCTGTACAGCGACCCACTGCTCTGTGTTGTAATTCACACTATGACAGTCAGGGACCTGTTCATTCTTTACAGCGTCGCACTGCTCTGTGTTGTGATTTACACCATGACAGTCAGGGACCTGTTCATTCTGTACAGCGTCGCACTGCTCTGTGTTGTAATTCACACTGTGACAGGCGGGGACCAGTTCATTCTGTACAGCGTCCCACTGCTCCATGTTCTAATTCACAATGTGACTGTCAGGAACCAGTTCATTCTGTACAGCGTCCCACTGCTCTGTGTTGTAATTCACACTGTGACAGTCAGGGACCTGTTCATTCTGTACAGCGTCCCACCACTCTGTGTTGTAATTCACACTGTGACAGTCAGGGACCTGTTCATTCTGTACAGTGACCCACCACTCTGTGTTGTAATTCACACTGTGACAGTCAGGGACCTGTTCATTCTGTACAGTGTCCTACTGCTCTGTGTTGTGATTCACACACTAAGAGTCATAAATCGAAACTTTTCCCCCTTCTTTTCCAAGTTATTCTTGTTAAAATGCAGTTCCTTGTTGTGACAGAAATGCTTAGTATAGCAAACCATACATCATGATGATTTCTGAAGATTTTACTTTGACAGTTAAATGTTTTACAGTTATTCTAAAAAAATAAAACACTCGATCATACTTGTATCGTGCAGGCCTAGTGTAACCATTACTGTTTGTACAATGCCCAAACACTAAAGGGAGCACCAAAGAAAAGAGCAGAAGTTGGCCAACTTTAAGACCACAACTATGTTTAGACAGCAGCACTGACTTCAGGTTTTCCCAGCTAAGTATAAAACACTTTAGTTTGAGCGTGGTTCTCGGTAGCTAAGTGGCACAGGTTTTTATTCCCCTCCCAAAAAGCTGGGACAAGTCCACTTTTTGAAAACACTATAGATCGACTTAGACAATTACATAAGTAATGAACACGACAAGGATAATTAGTTTTGCCTGATGCCGGCGTCAGAATAGACCGCCTCTTTTTTTTATTTTTTTTTATTAGGCACATATAATTTGAGTACAAAAATGGGTAGACCAACAGTCAGTGTGAGTGTGTGGAGTAGCAAACCAGTAATGGAGTGGTTGCTCCTAGTTACTAACATACAACAAACTCCCACCACACCAGAGGGCACCACTGAGACATACAGTGACTCCAAGTGGTAAGCAATGAAATATGATCTGCAGCCCTCTATAGTAATTATTGATGAAGCATAAATAATAAACCATATTTTAGTTTTCCCTCCTCCCCTCTTATCCTGGTTCTCTGCTACCCCTGCAGGCCCGTAACCAGAGGGGGTGGCGGGGGTGGCGGTCCACCCCACCCCCCACCCCCCACCCCCCACCCCCCACAGGGGAGATTTGTAAAAAAAAAAAAAAAGGTCCATTTTTCCTATAAAAATTCATTGTAAAATACCTAAAATAATGTGAGAAAACACTGAAAAGTTCCACTCTGAGGACCTCGCCAACCCCCTTTTTAGGTTCAAATTAATTAGATTATAAGCAAAAAGCCCCCCCCCCCCCAGCAGACCCTGGGTATGGGCCTGCCCTGTCAAACTTCTCTAACCCCTGCCGGCCCTCTGATATCCTTGTAAAATCTCTCTATTATCCTTTGCTGTTGCCTGATGAGCTTGCAAGATTCATGATGTGACCAATGTTGCCGGATTACATTCTAACATTGCAAAATACATTGCCTGCTACAGCCTCCTAGGCTAAGGGGTGGAGCCCCTAACCTTCACAACTCATGGATGATACCCTAGCTTTAAGCTATTTTACTTCTAGATTGTCAACCCCCCCCCCCCCCCCACCCACCCATGCAAATTTCTGGATACAGACCTAGACTAGGGCCCAAGTGAAGTGACTTCTTTACAACTTCAAATTAATACCACAGTCAGTGTGCCAGATTTGTTGCTGCTATGATTATATGTATTTATATATTAACTAAATGCTTTAAGCAAGGCTAGAGTTATGACCTCAGGGCTCTCCCTTTCAGGTGAGAGGCAGTAAGGATGCACGTCCCTTACGGTGACCGGTATGACAGACACCAGTGGTTGTCACCAGTGTGGATGCTGCAGAGTCTGAAGGCCTTGCCCCGCATCCACATCCCACACCAATCCGAGTCAGACGATGGCTTCTTTGAACAGGTATTTCTTCTTAGTTAACAGCCTACCTCTGGAACTAGTTTATTAAAGCCATCAGCTTTTGTTTATATTTGTAGGAACATTCATCTGTAACCATTTTTAGAAAAATTACTATATGATTTAATAAGAGCCTTGCAGCAGAGAGTTACTTGACCATGCCTTTAAGGATAGACAACAGTGGGCAGGGCGTTATGCATCCTCTCAATATTGTTTTGACATATGAAATGAACGGTAATAATTTTATCTTTCTAATGACATGAGTAGAGTTATAGTTAAATGAAAATCTCCGACATAAGGAATTAAAAACGAATTTTTTGACTTTTATTTTTTGAACATTGATAACTCCTTTAATATTAAAGTTACAGACTTCGAACTTTGTATGCCTCATGATTAGATTATATTGGAGGGAAGTTTGTCTCAGATTTTTTTTTTAGGTCCTGGTTGTCATTTTATGTGAAAAACCGGGAAACTTTTTTATTATTTTTTTAACATTATTTTCTAGATTTTATAAAACAAAAACTAAGGCCTAAATGAAAAATCTGAGACACACTTCCCACCAAAAGTGAAAAATGGGTTTTTGTATTCCCGACATGCTCATACAGGCTTATGTCTGCACATCAGAATATAAGTTATATGAATAGATAGGTTAATCTAAAGGATATTTAATTATATAAACCTCATATTCATGATATACATATTAAAAGATATAAGCCTATTTTAAGTGAGTACTGCGAATTGGCCGCAGAGAGGTGTTGTCTATCCTTAAGTAATTGTTCCTGTTTATTTCTTTCAGTCAACAACTGAGCCATCCGACTCATCCTCAGAGTTCAGGCTTAACCCCAGACATCCATTCAAGACTGCCCTCGACACCTTCCACTTTGACTCGTATGTGATAAATGTGGCATCTGTGTACAACACGAAGGCGGCCTCTGCCCGGTGGGGGTACGAGGTCATCCGACTGCCCTTCATCCTCATCCCCCTGCTGGCCCTGCTGGGCAGCCTGTGTACAGTTGGGGCTGCTCTGCACCAACTGTTTTTAGTGTGTCCATCAGACAACAACTGCAAGATCCTTTGGCTTCTGATCATCTTCGGTTGTGTCATCGTTATCTCAGCCGTGGGAGGTTTCTACGCCATGCTGTGTTGTACTGCCAAGCGGCCTGTGGTTGTCATTTTCCAGTTCCAGATGAAGGTGTGTAAGAAGTACCTTGAAGTGTGCCACAAGCCGCATGAGTTTATCAAAGGTAATGTCTCCTCTTGAGAATACTTATTTTAACTTTTATGAAATACTTCAAGTTTCACTCAAGACAAAGTGAATGGTTGGAAATGTTCAGGAGCTTACTGACTGGTAGCAGGATTAATGACTTTTTCAGAATTGTTACTGGTGAATTAAATGCTTTCATTAGACTAATTATTTATTCAGTTGTAAGAGATTTTTGTCACATCATTTACTGTTCAATTTGTCTTTCTACTTCAAAGGTTCTGTCAAATAAAATAATAAACTTCCTGAAAATAATTATTCATCATTAAATTAACTTTTAAAATGATCTATTCACTATTCAGGGCTGCGCCCACGGGTTGACCAGGATGTGCAGGATGCCATCATGATGCACCTGGCTGGGTCTGCTGCAGACGGCTATGGCTTCTTCCCAGCTCTGGCAGCTGACATTGGGTTTGACTGCACCCAGATTTTCACACAGGACGTAGACCTCAACCTGATCTACGTCAACTACACGGTGCGGCCGGGGCAGCTGGAGCCCACGGGGGCACCGGGCTATGTGAGGGTATTGGTAGGGGACAAGGACCCCCGCTGGTACCGGGATGAGTTCATTGAGAAGTGTGCAGTTCAGGCTTCCCAGGAAGGTAGAGCTGGGGTTAGACGCTTCCTGTCAGCCAACATTGCCCTTAAATGTCTGTCAGCAAACCTGCCCCTCCAGCCACGAGTGCGTAATGGCCACCCCACTGTGACGTTCAGCGTGCCCTTGAAGTGTCGACGGGGCGATTATCACCTGGATATCGACATGGCCTTCGCCTTCCCCCTGAAGCCCTGGCCCCCTGAGGCATGGGAGTGGGTGACCCGCAGCAGGACCGGGGTCAGTCCTAGTCTGGTGGAGGAGATTGTCCAGGAGGGGGCTCTGCTGGTGGCCAAGGGCTGCCCCATCCACACCTGCCACCATGACTTTGACTGGCGAATCACCTTCACCCAGGCTGAGGTCAAGCTCTTCCACCACCATGCACAGGACAAAAAGTCCCTCAAACTGTGCTACATCATCCTCAAGTTCATCATCAAGACTATTCACTTGGACTACAAGGAGCTTGGAATGGAGGAAGGTAGGAGGTTACCAGCTTTAAAGTCCTACTACCTGAAGACACTCTATCTGTGGATAGCTGAAAACCCACCCGAGTTCTGTGTTGCCAGACCCAATATGAACAGGATCTTTGTGTTCCTTACCAAACAGTACACGGAGGCGTTAAGGCGCGGGGTGCTCTGCAACTACTTCCTGCCCCAGATAAACCTGCTGGCTGACTTAGATAGGAGGTCTATGAGGGATGGGATTCATGCACTGAGGGTGATAAGGAGAAAGAGAAACTTTTATGTACATCGGTTTCAGATGTTGTGGTTTGATAAATTCAGTCAGAACCGATGGAGGGGCGTGCAGAATCAGAACAAGCCAAAGTCTTTGTGGCAGTGCATTCTTCAGCTGCTCACACTTGGGTGATGACTTGGTCATGACCCAGCTATGCCTTCAGTGGGTCACAGATAAACATACGTAACATTCCCTCATCCCAGTCTCCCCTTTAGAGGGTCATACGTAACATTCCCTCATCCCAGTCTCCCCTTTAGGGGGTCCTGCATAACATTCTCTCATCCGTCTCTCCTTTAGAGGGTCATACATAACATTATTTCACCCCCGATACATAGTCTTTTAACACTGAGGAACACCTGCAAGCTGGCCTGGACAATACAGGGTTTGTATCGCCCAGGCGATCCAGGTTCCAGGGTTAGGTAAACCAAACGTAAACAATCTGTAAACAACGTTGTACAATACTCACTCAGTGCAAGCACAATTAGTGTCCAAACGTACAATTGTCGAACAAATATGTAAGAAAAGGTGAAATAGATAGAACACCAACAGATTGGAGAATGTTTTTGGATGTTCGCATTGTAACAATGATTGATTGTTCTGAATTTTGTTTACAATATGCTAGATGGTGCCGTAAGTATGCCAAGGTGAGCTGTAAGTACACTAGGTGGCACCGTACATACTCAATGCATTTTTGTAAAATAAAATCGCACAAAATTCGCATAATAAAAGCACAACAATTTGGGCCCTCTAGCGGACCCTGGGCAAACCAGACCCCTCGCTGTAATCCAGAGTGTGGGACTATGCCCGCTCAGTATCTACTTATTCCCTCACTCCAGTCTCCCCCTTAGAGAGTCATACATAGCATTCCCACATCCCACCCAGTCCTGTGACATGATATCTCAGTATGGCAGCACTATAAAGATGGCATTGAGTCCCACTGCTACAAATCCTCATCTCATAGATTCAGTCACCACCCATGTGGTGTAAAACTAGCTGCAAAGCTTTACCTTGTGCAGTCTGCTAAAAGAACCCAGAATGGTTGTCCAGATGTTAAACTTACTCAACAAACAAACAAACAAACATCCGAGCCTCCCCCTTAGAGTTCATGCATAATTGTCCATACAGATTGTCCCAGTCTCTCCGTGAGAGGGTCCCATATGATTCTGCCAACTGATCACGTGTTCTACATTATCTATGTCGATAACAGACTTATACAAACTGCTGAGAGACAGTCCAACTCAAAAACAACAAAAAAATGTGTTTTCTGTTATCCGCGTGCAGCCCCAAAGCACAGCAAAAGGAAAGAACGGAATAAATAGTCTTTTAGCATTACAAAGCATTGATATAACCCAATATATATACATGATATTTTGCTGATAATTCCATTCACGGAGAAGGTAGCAAGATATGTGTTCTCCATTATTGTGTTCTCCGGTATCCAAGAAAATGTTTCAGGCTGGACCAAGCAGGAGTGACTTTTGCAACTATATGAAACATTCTACTAACATGTCTGGGAATGTAATACGTCTATTTGCCTCACATATTGGTATCAGTTTATTCATTTTCAGGTAAAATCTGATAGAAAATATTGTTTTATGTGCATTAAACTATATGTGACCTACATATGTACTAACCATATTTGATAAAAGATTGGGAATTTTAGATAAAAATAGGATAAACAATACTACCCTACAACCAGAATACATATTTAGTGTGCTTTCTGTTTTCACCGGTCTGCGAGTCGAGGCAACGACGAGCTCGCCCTGACCGTCGGAAGTGTTAGAAACACTTAGTAATATGATCTTAGCATACTGAGCACTTAGAGCAATAAAATGTGTTCTCCGTTATCCAAGTATAGGCTTCGGGAGAAACTCAGTTGTGGCTTATGCTAGAGGTTACTAAATACATTCTATGTCGAAACAACATGTTCCTCTATGTGTTCCCACAGGTATTAAAGATAGCAGATTGTGTATTTTTCAAGTTACAAGCAATGACAAATCGGTATTTCTTCAAATAACTGACCCTACAGGGGCGCACACATTTTGAAGGAATTTCAGAGTGTCCACTGAAGCAGTAACAGTCGCAACAGAATGCTTATGATACATTTCTTCATCAGCCACAAGTGTCTCCCTTATATATCATACACTAGAGTAGGCTAGAATCATATATTTGTACATGATACAAGCATTGCAATAAATATTTATATGTATTGTGGATAACAGAGAACACATTTATTTTTGCCCTTTAAGAGACCCACTTTTGAGGGCTGACTATGGAATCTATGAGTGATAATGTGACAATTATATCTTTCAATAAAGAACCAACACTCAGAATATTTAAAATCACCAGAGACAGAGCCCTAGCTTAACAATTTTATTTTCAAGTTGGGGAAAGTAAATGGACCAATTTTAGATAGCCTTAACCATATGATGCACTACCTCTATAATAGGCCCTACTCCCCCCACATAGGCCACTGATTCCCAAAGACAACTGCCAGGATGACCACCCAGGCAGCTCGTGATGTAGAAGAAACGGTCTGCGGCCATACAGTTTTAGTCAGTTTGTTACTTACTAGGATGGCACATACAAATTTATCATTGATGGTGAGGTTGAAACCTCACCAAATCAGAATGTTATCATAACATTATTTTTTGGTGAGGTTAGGATGAAACCAAAACAGAACGTTATAAGAACATTCTGTTTGGGTTGAAGAATATGACCAGAACATTCTAATAACATCACAGTGCACTGTCACAGCAGTACATTGCAGCAACGTAATTGTAAAAGAATGTAACAAGAACCAAATACAGAACCAACCAGAACATAGATGTAACGTTGTAATAACGTTGCATCGTTGGCTAGGTAATAGCCCCTACTGTACTGCACTGAATACCAAATTTAAAGACACTGACCAGGATGACTAGACCTCCTCCAGTGCACTAAGCTTTACTTGTGTGCACCCAGGCAAGAATGTATTATTGTTATAACGTTATCATAACGTTCTTTTTGGTCCGGGTTTGGTTCTTGTTACGTTATTTTGATGGCACCCAATAATGTCTTTAGAGCCTCACATTGCGATGTTGCATTGTGACGTTATTATAACATTCTGGTTATGTTATTTCAAGTAAAAATGATGTTATTATAACATTCTGTTTTGGTGCGGTCTTAACATCACCAGAATATAACGTTATTATAACATTCTATTTTAGAAAGTCACAACTTAAAAATTAGGCAGGTTATGGACTGACCAAAAAAGCATGGTGACAGAGCGTACTTGTTACGTCGCTGCTTGCCTGCAGCTGGGCAGGCTACACTCTGTTAAGTAAAAAGCCACCTAGTTCTTATTTGATTTTTTACTGTGGATAAATTCGCTAGTTTCGATAAGTCATTGATCACTTAGACTATTTTTAAGTCAGTATTAGAGCGTGACGCTTTGCTTTGATGTGTTTTATACAACAACAAAATCTTATAACAGACTGTATACAAAACATCTTTTTATAGTGTGAATTGACATAATGGCCCATTGTTCAATACCAATTGTAACAACAAAAATCAATTAAACAACGAAACATTTAGTTGTTACTGTTATCCTAAAAGCAATCGTTTTGGCATTTAAAAAAAGTATTTAGAATGTCCTCAATGAGCTGTAACTGTTACTGATTTTTTTCTATTTGTCTCCCTTCATATATCAGTTTACATGATCTAATTTCATATAGTAGAAACAGAGATATAAAGCTGTTGCTGTTGTGAAACCTATTGTTGTTACAAAAATGATCTTTAAGTTATCGTTGTTACGAAAATCCATTGTGCAACAGGCCACAGGGTACAAAAAGTTTATCCACCTCAACTCATTACCCCTTAAATGATGCAAAGTTACATACAGGTGGTCCATTAACCCTGATTGGTAAGGCCAAGGTGCATGAACAGGATGGTCTGTGCCACGTCGCATAAAGGCTTCCGCTGTTACGAACATTGGCACATTTCAAAAGACCTCTCCCTGTTCAAAATAGAGTGATTTTGATGTACCGGGGGGACATTTTGGGGTGTGAATTTTCATGTTCTTTTTTCGGAAAATGATAGCTGTGTTCTTCAGCTTATGAAATATATAGGTTGTGAGTGGTGGAAATGTGTTTATATGTCAATTAAATGTGGTCAAAATGTGTGCACAACAGCGAGAGAAAAACTAAACCATCCTTAATCTCTCCCTGTTGCAAGCGTTTGGTTATGCAACGTGGCACTGGAGGGTGCATGCAGTGTACATAATCCTTTACATTTGAGTTTTAAACTCACCCACATTCATTGTTATTGAGGGAAATATGATGATGATGATGATAGTTGGATTTTATTGTCCACTCAGCAATTTGTCAGCTTTTGCATTGAGGCAGGGCCTCAGGCATGTAGATCATAGAGATGCGCTCATACATTGAATAAATGTTTGGTTTATTATTTCAACTAACAAGTTGCTTGTGGCTACTTATATACTGACTATACAATAATCTATATGGAAAGGCCAATTAATTAATCACTCATAAATTTACAGCAAGATATATGAATAATTTTAAAATCGAATGTGACAGAAATAAACTGTCAATAAACATTAAAAAGACAAAAGTGGTAAACCTTGATCAACCATCGAACATCAAGAAATTAGAACCTAGCATTGTACCCATAGATGGTATGCTACTGCATGTTGTAAATAACCACAAATCCCTTGGTGTATACTCGGACAGTCATATGACTTTCAGGAAACTGTCTTTCTGAGATTGTCTTTTTATATCCCTATCCCATAAAGTGGCTTTGCTGTGGACAACTTTTATACTGATTTAAATCTATACAAATCAATGATACTGTCTGTACTTGATTATAGATGTATTATATATATATATATATATATATATATATATATATATATATATATAAGAAGGTGCTAGTAGTGATTTATTGAATAAGCTCGAACATTATCAGAATAACGCACATCGTGCCTGCTTAGGGAGAATGTACAAGGATCAGGTAGGAACTTACATGAATCAGGTAAAGTAGATCAGCTGAGCACAAAACGTAACAAGAACCTGTTGTTATTATGCACAAACAGCAACAAGACGTAGATATCATTAATAGACAGATTTTGTCCTTTCTTTTTTTACACCCTGGGCACTGTTATATCTGATAATGTATGTAACTTATAACAACTTTCTATTTACAATACCAGGATGTTTTTGTTTACCTTTTGCCTTGGAATACCAGCAACTATTACTTGTCTTCAGGTAAAATAAAAGAATTTAAAAAGAAAGAAGTGATAGGATGTATTCATTTTATAGAACAGGTGAAACGGTGGTCACTGAATGTTGTCAGCACTGACACAAGATGATATCAAAACAAATAATGAATCATGACACTATAATGAAGTAAGGAATGGTGTCCGAGGGGAGCTGAGACTGCCGTGGAAATTGATATGTAACAGTATGAGAGTGTCACCTGCCTGCAGGGGTTCAATTGAGGAGAGACGGGAATAATCAATAAAGAGTAGTATATAAGAACTGTCACTGCAGCATAGGGTCGGAGAGCAAGAACTGAAATCAAAGCGACAGAACTATGCCGGAGATTGGTGGAACTCTATAAGGGAAAGACAAACACAGGAAATTGTCTGAGATCCAAGTCAGTGCTGGTGGTATTCTAGTGTGACCAAGTGATAGGTTGGATTAAGAAAGCCTGCGTGCAGTATACCATGAGGCTAGGATACTTAGGGACTAAAGGCCTACAGTGGGATAAGACCTTGTATTCCTGGCAGGGGTCGCCCTAGCCTTTTAAATTTAGTCGCCAAAAAGACGCCAATTTCCGATTTTAGTAACAATCTTTAATATTTTGCTATGAGTTCTATTGCCAAAAGGAAAAGCCATCTCATGATTTGAGTTGCCAAATACAGAAAATTGTAGCCATAGTATAATTTATTGGCGACCGGGCGCCTTTATAGAGCGACCCATGCCTGTGTGATCATTGCTGCTGTTGGGATCTATGAGTAGGAGGACAACCTGAGGAGTTGGACTATATCATATGATGAATACCTGTACTTCTACTGTCTGCAACTATCTTAATAATCCTGAAACCTCTGCAAAGTTAGTCTCTTCATTCAGAATTGAACACCCTGCATGAGCTAGCTTACAATGAACTTCACCTAAGTATAATAACGACTAACCAATGGAATGAAGTGAATTAACATCTTTATTATACTCCCCAAACATAAACAAAATAAAACTCTTGTTCACTATATCAAGACAAACTCACGGTTTTTGCCCCCCCCCCCCCCCCCCGACACACACACACCTAAGGGGGAAAAATTGCATCTTATAATTGGACGACCTGTGTAAATATGATGTTTTTAATTCTCATTTTTATGAGAGGGGTTTGCCCCACCCCCCCCCACCCCCCAGAACACCAGTTCTGGATCCACCCACTGCACAGATTCGTGAGAAAGGTCTATAGTGTCGCAGCCTTCAGTTGTAAAAAGACCCTGAGGCTTATAAAAACAAGGTCATTTTACTGTAAGTCAGCATTCTTATCTCCACTGTCAATATAACCCAATAAAGTAAGTCACAAAGCTGTAACTGAATCTAAACTCAAACGACATGAAGGGGAAGCCGTTCCGTGTGTGTCGTTGCACTATGTTTTGGTTTATCACCTTGATTGATGTTCTGCCCCTGATGTTCTCAAAACAAACTGGCCAATCATGACTTCCTGGGAAGGTATGGAGGCCCAACCGTGTTTTATATTCTATACATTTTGTGTTCTCTAAAGGTTTCCGAGTGTGTTTCATGATTTCTTTTTCCCAATCAGACTTACACTTTGGAACCGTGTTATAGAATTTGTATTCGAATTTGGGCTTGTAGGTTAGTGCTCTGGGAGGTAAAGTTTGTTACTCAGGGCTCGTAGGTTGGTGCTCGGGGAGGTAAAGTTTGTTATTCAGGGCTCGTCGGTTGGTGCTTGGGGAGGTAAAGTTTGTCACTCAGGGCTCGTAGGTTGGTGCTTGGGGCGGTAAAGTTTGTCACTCAGGGCTTGTAGGTTGGTGCTTGGGGCGGTAAAGTTTGTTACTCAGGGCTCGTAGATTGGTGCTTGGGGAGGTAAAGTTTGTCACTCAGGGCTCGTAGGTTGGTGCTTGGGGAGGTAAAGTTTGTTATTCAGGGCTCGTAGGTTGGTGCTCGGGGAGGTAAAGTTTGTTACTCAGGGCTCGGAGGTTGGTGCTTGAGTAAAGTTTGTTACTCAGGGCTCGTAGATTGGTGCTTGTGGCAGTAAAGTTTGTTACTCAGGGCTCGTCGGTTGGTGCTTGGGGAGGTAAAGTTTGTCACTCAGGGCTCGTAGGTTGGTGCTCGGGGAGGTAAAGTTTGTTACTCAGGGCTCGGAGGTTGGTGCTTGAGTAAAGTTTGTTACTCAGGGCTCGTAGATTGGTGCTTGAGTAAAGTTTGTCACTCAGGGCTCGTAGATTGGTGCTCGGTGAGGTAAAGTTTGTTATTTAGGGCTCGTAGGTTGGTGCTTGAGTAAAGTTTGTTATTTAGGGCTTGTAGATTGGTGCATGGGGCAGTCCCTGCTGTTCATTTTTCTATAAAATGGTCAAAATAGTAGCGTGTATATATAGCATTGTACTGGTGTGAAATTATTGTGGATAAGTGGTGACTCTAAAAGGGAAAGACAAATACAGGGAATTGTCTGAGATCCAGTTTTATTACAGGGAAAACAGTTCACAAAAAATATCTTCCCAATTTGGGGCTTCAGCTTTGTCTCAATAAAGTTAATGTTGGAGAAAACTAGTCTCAAATAAAAAAAATCTCTTTGCAATAAAGGCTAATATTCTACAAAGTGGGTTCTCAAAAAATCCTTGGGCGCAGACCTGTGGGGATTTACCCCCTCAGCAAAGTGTCAAATCATCGCAGTGCCAGGCCTCTGTCACCAACCTGGGACTACCTACATTATGTTTATATACTACATAATATATAAAGGCTATATATTAGGCTATACCACTTAATATATATAAAGGTGTGCGAATTCAGTATAAGTTCTGAACGTCCTCAGACCACAGATTGCAGTAGTATGGTGGTTAGCATGAATGCTTCACATGCAACAGGTCCCTGGTTCAAATCCACAATGACCCATATTAGATTTTCATGTTTTAAGTAAATGCACTTGTACCAAACAAAATAAAGACAAAACTATTGTCTTAGTGTTTTTTTTACTTCATTTACACTTTGATTGTTTTTAAAAATGTAAAAATTGAAAATGTCTATTGAATGAACTATAATTTTCCTCCAAATTTCATGTTGCCCATCCATTTTAGATTCTCATTCCAGACCCTTCTCTTTCACCTTCCTAAGAACGGTAGTGGTTAGCCTCTGGGACTCAATCAAAGGGTCTGTGGATCGTGGTTCCACCCTGGGCTGTGCAAAATTAGAACTAAAACTTTTCAAAACTTCGAAATTGAAAAAGAGATTTCTCATGTAAACTCACCTGCACAGATTTACCAAATAACCTCCTCCGGAGGTTTAATAAATAAACCTCCTCCAGAGGTTTACCTGCATAGTAAACCTCCGGAGCTAGATCAAAACTGTAGATTATGCCCTGAAACCTACAAGGAGAACAATAGAGATGTGGACCGGGAGTAGTATAAGGATAGACACCAGTGTGTCAGGACGTCAGCAGACAGCTGGGCCTCCGTCACGACCCTGGGACAGCCCTCGGTGGGGGTTAAGGATAGACACCAATGTGTCAGGATGTCAGCAGAGAGCTGGGCCTCTGTCACGGCCCTGGGACGGCCCTCAGTGGGGGTTAGGGATAGACACCAGTGTGTCAGGACGTCAGCAGAGAGCCGGGCCTCTGTCACGGCCCTGGGACGGCCCTCAGTGGGGGTTAGGGATAGACACCAGTGTGTCAGGACGTCAGCAGAGAGCCGGGCCTCTGTCACGGCCCTGGGACGGCCCTCAGTGGGGGTTAGGGATAGACACCAGTGTGTCAGGACGTCAGCAGAGAGCCGGGCCTCTGTCACGGCCCTGGGATGGCCCTCAGTGGGGGTTAAGGATAGACACAAGTGTGTCAGGACGTCAGCAGAGAGCTGGGCCTCACTGACTTGCTGTCCTTGATACTTTGATATAGCTGGGCCATATCATCCCATATGTACACAAATACACAACTTTCAATACTTCGCCTATATATGCAGATCCCCCCCCCTCCAGACAGACACAATTTACCAAGTATATCTGACACTGTGTAAGCACACTTTTGTAGGACTTATTAGTATATATTTTCATGGAACCAGCTCATGGGGGTTCCTGGGAAGAATATAGACCCCCAGTAGCCCCTGCTGTCCATAAAAGGCAACAATAGGAGGGACCCAACACTGACCACTAAGGGATTCACTAAGGGATGAGGTACAGGAAAAATGATTTCCTGGATTTGATCCCCTGCTATTGGCCTGCCCTGTCACCCTCATCTCATAGATATGATCAGCAGAGACAGAATTCATTCCAACTTGCTTTCACTGCGAAAATGACCCTGGCTGTCGGGACAGCGTAAAACACCCATGACTCACCCACTAAAGGCCCTGTAAACACCAGGTTGGTGTGTCAGCTAACCTTTACCTCCGCTTCCCGTACCTGTGGGGCAGGAGGGGGGTGTGTGTGCAGGGGGGTGGGGTTGTGGGGGGGGGGGGGGGGGGTGGGGGGTCTCCCCCGGCACGACTTGGGCCCACACTGACTACTGCCACCATCACGATCTGCAGATTGGTGAGAGTGTCTTGAAAACAACAGCACCTGCTTTCTTTTGCATTCACAGTCAATCTCATTTTGAGATAATTTCATAATTCTAGAAGTGATTATGGGATTACCAGACACAAGTTATTTAGATGTGATTGAATTCAGACAAAAATTTAATAACCAAATAATTGCAATTGATTCATTTAGTATTGCCATGTAGAGTAGAAAGTGTCAGGAGGGGGAATTTGGTCGACAGAGCTGGTCAGGCTGATCAGGGACCAAACTATTGCTTCCCTGACCCTTGTAACACAGTGTATCATTTTATTATAATGATAACAAATCAATATCAAGAGAGCCCCCATGAGATATGTAAGCTGAAGGGTATATGAGAAATGGTAATATTTCCACTTGTTTGTAAACAAACCCCATTTTTGCGGATCCACAGTAATTGAGTTGAGCAAGGAAACACGTTTTCAATGATTTTCTACCATAACCTCATGGTTTAGATTTTAAGATAGGCCAGAAATAGGCTCAAAGAATGGATTTCCATGATTATTTGAATTTGGAAAATGTTGTTGAATTCAGTGTTTTGGCTCTCTTTAAGTTATTGATAACATCCTATGATTTGATCAATATCTTGAGTCAAATTAAAAAGTTTCCCCTCCATAGACTGCCAGCTTTAATAACATTGTCTCATACGCCATCAAACCAAAGGCATGGCCTAGTTTTTCTCTACAGATACCCCTCAAAAACTGGCACCCATCTGCTGTTGCTAACTTGATGGCCCATGTAACAATGCATCCTTTTATTATAAGTATATGATTAATGAGAGCTGGGTCACTGTTTGTACCACTGACCAGAAACTTGCTGATCACATGATCCCTAGTAGAAGGGGTGGTGTGATAGTCGGCAACCCTGGGGATGGCCTGAGGTTTGGTCTGCCGACTTCAAGTTCTAAGAAACTATGATCCGATCCCAGTCTTTGACGTCAGCAGACGCACAACAACATAACAAAACCATTGACACGTCGCCCCAGTGGCTGAACGGGCCGGGGTAGTCAGCAAGATAGGGAGACGGCAGGGAGACGGCAGACAAATTTGTTTCCGGGCATTGCATTAACGGTGGCTAGGCTCTGTACCAATGTATACAGATCTAGCTGGATCGGAATAAACCTACTACCGTGAACCGTCAGTGTTGTGTGCTGCTTTGTGACACCCTGCCTATGTATGAGTCCTAAAGTCCCAGTCATATGTATACCTGCCAACACGGGGCTGATTCAGTAAATACGCCTCATGATGATCATTCTAACACAACCTCCGGGAAGAATAAAGTACAGCTCGTGTTTGTGGTGGTCATTGGTCCGTGAGAGTAGTTGGCAGGAGTAAAGGGGGGCGGAGATGACGGTGTGAACGGGGGATCGCAGGGTAGAGGCAGTGGTCCTATAAATAGACAGGGAATCCCAGGGTACACACACTGATTCTAAAAATAGATGGGTAGCCGAGAGTACAGGCAGTGGTTCTAAAAATAGACAGGGGAATCCCAGGGTCCAAGTGATGATTCTAAAGATAGACAGGGGATGCCAAGGGACTGGAACAGCGGCGACACAGGAATGTACCTTTATTTACTCTTTGTGCTGGAGCTAGAAGAATACATCTCTTTGTATGATCTATCTTCAGAAATAAAGAACCTTAACACAATAAAAACAGGCAGTGGTTCTATGAATAGACAGGGAAATCCAAGGGTACAAGTTGGGGTTCTAAAAATAGAAAGGGTATTCCAGGGTACAGGCACTGGTAAACTCTCTCCCGAGTGAATACAAGAAGTGTTATCAAAAGGTTGGTTGGTTGGTTATTGGGGTTTTACACCGTATCGACATCTATGGTCATATCACGGTGAGAACAAGGTCTTGACAATTCTGTTTGTTTGATGATCACATCTATGAAATGATCGTATCTATGAGAAGGTAAAGACCGTACCCTACACTTTTACCGAGGCAGGTGTTCGTTGATGTGCAGGGTCCCATAGGCGGGGCCCTACACACAACAGCCGGTGGTCTACTAGAGACCTTTGATAACCCATTTGTTGCCACTGGGGAGCACACAGAGGTATGTAGCAGCCACCTTGGCCCAGCCGAGAATGGAATCCGGCTCTCCCACATGCCAAGGAAACGCTCTGACCACTTCACCACCCTGTGCCCCCGTTATCAAATGGTTTTTCTTGCATAAACCATCGAGGCTGTGTGAAAACAAATCATCAAATGAAAAGAATCAATATTAATTTCAGAAAAAATTGGCCTAAGAACTCACACTTATTCTGTCGAGTTTGTGTGTGTGTATCAGGGGACCTAGTGATGATATTGCAGTTACCAGAACCCACAGAAGACAGATGTAGGACGTCATGACGGTGTGGTTGAAGGTCTTAGGGATGACCTAAAAAAAAGAGAGAATTAATGCCTTAAAGCAGTTAAAAGTATTATGTATAGTATAAATTATCTATACATGGCTTCAAACCGTAAAAGAAATGTAATGTTTTCGAAAACAATTACTAGCAGCACATTACATAGTTTATATTACGCACTTTATACATTTCACTGTAGGAGCCCCAGCCGGGCAAACTCATAGACTATCCAGATGACTACTCCATTGAAGAAGTAAATAATGCTCAATTTCTCTCTTTTGTTGGAACTGCAATAAATACACATTGGCCACTATTCTTTTATGAACAATATTGGCAATTAACTTGTGAAAGAAGCACTAAAATGATGGAAACAAATTGTTACTACAACAACATACTACAACATACCTTGTCTTGTTGAGGCTAGTTTTAATTTACAGTCTACATGTAAGGTACCTAAATAGGAGAACGACGGGAACAGGCGCAGGTGGAGGGGGCAGAACGAGGTCACCAGCGACATTCATCCAACAATCACCGACTGATAACTACTTTCTCTGGGATCTTAAGATAATCATCTGTGTCAAGAGCACAGCACTCTATCATTTAGGATATTTTTCTTGTGGTGATGATGTTGGACATTTAGAGTTATATTGACTGAGATTTGCCGTTATGTCATCTACCTCATAGGAGTACCCTACACTATACAAAACACAATGTCCTGCAATATTAACTGCACTATACAAGGTATGTAGTGCCTTGCACTATACAAAGCACCCAGTGTCATGTACTATACACAGAACACATTGTCCTGCACTATACAAAGCACACAGTGTCCTGCACTATACACTTCACACAGTGTCCTGCACTATACAAAGCACACTGTGTCCTGCACTATACAAAGTACACATTGTCCTGCACTATACACAGTATACAGTGTGCTGCACTATACAAAACACACATTGTCATGCACTATACACAGCACACATTGTCATGCACTATACACAGCACACATTGTCCTGCACTATACATATCACCATGTGTCCTGCACTATACAGGCAAACAGTGTCCTGCACTATACAAAGCACACAGTGTCCTGCACTATACAAAACAAACAGTGCCCTGCACTATACAAAGTACACATTGTCCTGCACTATACACAGTATACAGTGTGCTGCACTATACACAGCACACATTGTCATGCACTATACACAGCACACATTGTCATGCACTATACATATCACCATGTGTCCTGCACTATACAGGCAAACAGTGTCCTGCACTATACAAAGCACACAGTGTCTTGCACTATAGGCACACAGTGTCCTGCACTATACAAGGCACACAATGTCCTGCACTATACAAAGCACACAGTGTTCTGCATTATACAAAGCACACAGTGTCCTGCACTATACAAGGTACACAGTGTCCTGCACTATACAAAGCACACAGTGTCCTGCATTATACAAAGCACACAGTGTCCTGCATTATACAAAGTATACAGTGCCCTGCACTATGAAAGCACACAGTGTCCTGCACTATACAGGAATACAGTGTCCTGCACTATACAAAGTACACAATGTCCTGCACTATACAAAGTACACAGTGCCCTCCACTATACAAAGTACACAGTGTTCTGCACTTTACAAAGTACACAGTGCCCTCTACTATACAAAGTACACAGTGTCCTGCACTATACAACGCACACAGTGTTCTGCACTATACAAAGCACACAGTGTCACTATACAAAGTATACTGTGCCCTACATCTATTACCAGATGGATGCAAGCTTTCAAATACACGCATTACTTACACACTTTTTGTATACTTCAGTTCCAAGGCATAAGAGAGTGATGGGCCCTGGATCCCTCTCACCTTACCTTCCCTGTGTCCAGCTCAAGTGATAGACGGGAGATGGCCAGTGCTGACATCTGGTGATCAATCTGAGACCAAACATTCATCTGAACTGAGGGTTGACCGTCAATGGTTTCCCTTATCTGTCGCTCTTATACAGCTATAGATGCTTCGTCAGTATCTGGACCTTCCATGTATGATACATGGAAAATTAATGAAGTATGCACCAAACTATTGACGTGTTTATTGTGCTAAAGTAATTTGAATTGCATTTGTCAAAGGAATAGATACTAGCGTAAGTGATTACTAAGTACAGAGAAACAGCCATATCCTATTTACTTAGAGAGGCAATGTGTATTCTTGGTGAATTACGTGATCTTAGCTGCTCCATAATGTGACGCATGTACTCAGATACTCCTGGATACCCATGTCAGGAGCCACTGGTTCTGTGAATAGAGCAGAGCAAGCATTGCCGCCTTCTTGCAAGGTCTGCCATGTTAATGGATCCTGATCTAGGGTATTCTGCTGTGATTATGAATAGGAACCCTGCCAAAGTGCGATGTAACAGTCACATTATGCGACCTTACGTTTTTGGTTTGTCTGTTACATTATTTTTCTGAGAGCTTGAGACCTAGCCAAAACAGTATGTTCTCATGTTCTGGTGAGTTAGGTCAAGATAGAATAAAAATAGAGTGTCATTGTGACATTCTGATAAAGTGAGGTCCAGACCTCAATTAAACAGAACATTGTTGTGACCTCCTGACCAGGGGAGGTCCCAACTTCACCTAAACAGAATGTTATTGGGATGTTCTGATTACATCAGGTCTTAATCTTACCTAAACAGAATGTTACTGTGACTATCTTATTAGGTATGGTGTCAATCTTACCTAAACAGAATGTTACGGTGACATCCTCATTCAGTGAGGTCTCAACCACACCTAAACAGAATGTAATTATGACATTCTTATGAAGTATCAGCCTCATGAATAACAGCGTTTCTCCCATCCAAGCCCCATTTCCATGCACCTGCAGAAAGAGTGTGAACCTTTCAGAGTTTTTACCATAAACAGCTATAACAAAACAAATAGTATGTCTATATAGGATGCAGATTATATTTGACGTGGAGAGGGGTCGTCCATATATATGATGTCACACCTTTTCATGGTACTTTTAGGTCCCCCCTACCCACCCTTGTCAGACTAAATCTTTCTCTGTACTTTAAAATAAGGCCCGTTTTCAGGCAGTGTCACACTGTCCAACCCACCCTCCCACCCCATTGTGTGTGACTTCATTTATGGACAGCACCGAGGAAAATAAGAAACAATTGATCTTGAAGGAGGCGGGAGATAAGGAGACCCACTTGGTAGCATTCTCCTGGAGCTGTTTACCGCCAGTTTCACTTCCCTGTTCTCAGATATAGGGTACTCGGGTACTTAGGTACTGAAGCGGGAGCGCACGCCAAAACCCTCCTCTTTTGGGACCATTTGGCAAAGGAAATTCTCCCTACCACGGATAGCTTATTTATAATATTTTAAGCACCTGCAGGCTAATTTGTTATATTTCGATCTGTAATCAATTAATTTGGAAACTTGGAAAACATTGAATCTCTATCTAAACCTCTAATAGCAACCTGATTCATGAGAAATCCTATGCTTGTGATTTGTCAACATATTTCCCATCATGCATTCTGATCTAGGCTAACCTGCAGGCAAAACACAAGAAATTGGCTATCCGTGGTTGGGAGAATTAATAAACTACAATCCTCGAATGAGTAAGTCGATGTCTTTTTCAAGCAAGAAGGAGTAAATTGAAGAGGACAAGAAGACGCATGACTTGAAATATTACATCAACTTCAATTGATAAAGACATAATGTAGATACAAAATCGTTGAACTAGCCTTATTCCATCTAATAGTTTAGTATAAACCCAATGTGTATTTTTTGTAAAGGCGGCCAGGGGATACAGTAGGTATGAAATCTGGAGTATTATGATGGCTCTAGACCCCTAAAATTGACACGGCGAAAGGGCCATTTCTTAACTTCAATATTCGACATAGGCCTTAGTGATTATGTGACATGGGGTTTTGTTCTTCAACTTTGATTATCATAAACGATACTAAATCATCGAGCTAACCTCAATCCATCTGATAGTTCAGTATGAATCCAACATGTATTTTCGGTCAAGGGATGGGGGATATAGTCGCTGTGAAAATCCGGAGTATATAGGGGCTCTGGATGGGGGGTACTAATGTCACATGTCAAATCTTAAAAATGGCAACGTCGCTTGTCTATGTCACTCATTTTTCTCAAAGTCGTATGTCAAATTTAAGAAACAACTGTGCCACTTGTCACCAGTAGAAACATAGTGATGTTGCATGTCCTAAATATTCTAATCCCATGTCGAATTTAAGAAATAGCCATGTCGCCATGTTGAATTTAAGAAACAGCCGTGTCACCATGTCAAAGTTAGTGGTCCAGACCCACAATAAGCATACATGGTAGGCCCCTTCAGTTAGGTGGTTTTAGGGTGAGGCTATCAGAGTACAATCAACTCTACAGATGAGTGAGAGATACAAATATCGATTCAACGTCTCCAAGATAAGTTACTATACTTCCCCTTATTGATTTCACATGGTGATGAAGCATGTATCCATGTTTGGTCGATGTAACATCTATTCACCTTTCAGCCATACCTCCCGCCCATTATTTGTCGTGAAAATTTGCTTCTGTTAAATTGTAATGTAAAATCTTTCCAAGAAGACATCAAAACTGATATTTTACTTAGTGGTCACCACTAAAACTTTATTTCAAATTCAATTTAAGATAAATGTGATTATACAATATTTTCCATACTCATAATTGACAGAGACACAGAATCACAACCTATAGCTAGTAAGACAAACAATGATTCTTCAAAATAGGGTTTTCTTTCCTTTGTAAGGATCATAGCCCCTAATTCCAATTAGAAACGATTAGAAATGTGTAAATCCAATACCCACCATTCCATGGGATCGACATTAATGTACTCTTTTACTTGAATAGATCTCCTTGATATTTTCGCTGTTCCCCATTGTTTGTAACTCTCGTGGGGGTACAAGGGTAGGGCTTCTGCTCCTGGGAAGAATATAGGCCCCCAGTAGCCCCTGCTGATCGTAAAAGGTGACAATAGGGGGGACCCAGCACTGACCAAGTGGTTGATTGGGTTCAATTCCCAGTTGGTGTCTGAGTTCACTAAGGGATGAGGTACAGCAAAAGTGATTTACAGGCTTTGATCCCCTGCTGTTTGCCTGCCCTGTCACCTTCATCTCATAGATATAATCACCAAAGACAGAATTCGTACCAACTTTTCACTGTGAAAACGACCTGCTGTCGGTACAGTGTAAAACCTCCATCACTTACTCACTCACTCCCACTGTCCGTAAACTTACCAAACACCTCCCTGTCCCTGACCTGCACCCACCGGCTGTACCCAGTGACCACTGGTCTCATTTCTGTAACCCGCATATTTGTTGGTAGGGGACCCATGTCAAATGACGAATTTTAAAAGAACACACCCCCCCCCCCAGAAAAAAACAACAACAAAAACACGAAAAAACGAAAAAAAAACAACAAACAAACGAGAAGCATCTTTTCTATGTCAATAAGTTGCATTTTGTATGATTACAATATTTATCAAAATCATCCTCCAGTTAGACTTTGCTGGGTAAAAGGCCCTCCAGGCTTATCCCAGATCAATCTACCTGCTGGTTACACTGTACACCTCTGGGGAACCAGCATAGTCACATGTTTCAAGGGACGTCTGATGACTTGTTTGACCCAATTAGTGCCTTATGTGCATTGTCCTCCAATATGCAGACATACCTCATGGCTAATGGATAGGAAGCATTCTTGTATGACAACTTTTAAAAAAGGCCCCGGCCCCGTGTCCCATCTCAGGGTTGCCGACCCCAGATCCCGCCTGTGAACCCGTAAACAGGGGTTATCTGGTCTGATAAGGGCCTGGCAATAAGGGGAGATAAGGCCTGGGTATAAATGTGTGGGGACGGCGGGCGGCCCCCACTATAGGCACCGGGGTTAGACGCGGGAGGAGTTTACAGATGACATAGAACTAATGAAACAGAGAATCTGCATGTACCAAACTGTATGTAACATACAAAGAACTCCTGTGAAAGAGATTGTGGCTGAACACAGTATTTAACCTGGCCCAGGGCTCAGAGGGTGAACACAGTAGTCCCACAAGGTCACAGGGGTCAAACAGTGGAGGGGGTTATTCTAATGTAGTATTTGACAGACTTGTGATGCTAACTGTTAGATGACCCCAAGGGTTCCCCCTAAGTAAGACCCCTCCCTGCACCTTGTAGACAGGTCTCTGAGAGTAAACACCCACAGCACGGAGACGAGGCCGAGTACCCGGATTGAGGAGGTCACGTGGGACCCGGCCATGGAGGACCCTCTCGTCCAGGTGAGAACCTTTTACCTCTTTATGAATTCATTAATCTATTTATGTTAATTTCCATTTATCTATTTATTTATTTTTAACTTTAAACTTTTATTTATTTATTTACTTTTTCTAAATATCGTTTTCATTGTGAAATTCGAGCTCCAGATAGGTTCTGACGACTATTTCATGAGGATGCCCCTTTGCCCCTTTTATTGGAAAATGTGGTGATTCTCCCCTAAATATGTCTGTGGTAATGTGTGTGTAACGTGACTGGGATACTCTGGGATTGTGGTAATATTACCCAAACACAGTCACCAGCTGGATGGAAACAGCCTCTACTTGATATGAAAGCTGCAGTTCAGGGCTGATAAAGCTTTATCTCACTTATCACGTATGACGCACGGAGTGTGGATTGTGTAATGTTACATAGGGTTTGTTTTTATCTAGTGCATCGTTGTGTAATTTGGAGCAGTCAAAAGTACGCATATAGCATTAGGACATCAGGATCCCCATCTACACCCACTTTATTACATTGAAAGTTATAGTTAGAAAATAGGAAATAAGTTTGGATACCTTAAATACTAATGGAACTTAGGCTAACATTATTTTTAGTACACTGGACATCAAGAAAACATTAACGTTTATTCAAAGTGATGTCAGACATCGAAAAATACATTTAAATATCCGCTATCAGTTGCACAGATCTCTTTAAGTGTCATGCTCCTGAAAGGTCCGTCCTAGATAGTGGCCTCTCTTTAGGGTTGTTTACGTCTTACATCAAGTCTATGGCCCTAGACCCTTAAAATGGAAATGGTGAAATGTCCATTTCTTAAAATCGACATGCGGGTTGGGGCTTAGTGACACAAAAAATGATAAGGACATGACAGGGACCGTTTCTCAAATTCAACATGAGACATGAGAAGTTCTTAGAGGCGACATGGGGACATGGGAAGTTAGGTGACAAGGGACATAACAATTTCTTAAATTCGACATGTAACATGGGGAGCCCCATGGCGACTCCCATCCAAGGGCCCCTACAGGTACGTGCCCCGTCACAGCGGGCCAGTCCCAGATAACCCCCTGACACTTCCAGCTAACCTGCACACAGCTGACAATCAATAAGCACTTAGACCTGGAGGTTGGTACCGAATGAACGAGAACATCAAACTGGTACAAAGCACACGTCAAAGGGGCGCACCCCAGCCAAGGATATTATGTTCTGATAACGTAGCAGCAATTGGATTGATTCTTGTTACATTACACTGTTAGGTTACAGTGATGTTCTTTTGATGACTCCCAATTACATCACTGCAACCAACTGTTGCGACGTTACATTGTCACATTCTGATAACATTCTTGTAATGTAATTTATTAGGCTAATATTGTGACCTCACTTGATAAAAATGTCACAATAATGTTGAGTTTAGGTGTGCTTGATACAACACTTAATAAGGATCAATGTAGAAAAAACATTCTCTTTAGGTTAGGTTGACACCTAACCTAATAAGATGGTCGCAGTAACATTCTGTTTAGGTAAGGTTAAGAACTGAAGTATTGAGAACATCACAATAATGTTCCATTTAGGTGAGGTTGGGACCTCCCCTAGTCAGAAGGTCACAACAATGTTCTGTTTAGGTGATGATGACATTCTGTTTTAATTTGATCTTTACCTAACCTGTGGGGGCGGTTTATTAATCTATGTCAAATCTGCAATCTCTCCATATGTCAAAATAATGCACAAGTACAACATCTCGAACTCTGACTCTGAGCAACTTTGGTTAAAAGTGAGCCATCCGGGTAGGAAGACTCTATTAATAGCAGTGATATACAGACCCCCATCCGGTGTTTATCATAGCTTTCTGGAAAACCTAAATGAGACATTAAATTCCATTGAATGTGATAATATTAAAAATATGCCCGAATTGGTATTATGTGGTGACCTAAATATAGACCAGAAAAAGAAATGTTCTCCTGAATACCGGAAGTTGAAGGCGATTATAGATGACCATGGGCTGAGGCAATTGATCAAGAAACCTACCAGAGTAACTCATAGAAGTAAGAGTATAATAGACCTAATAATAACTAATATTCATGATCAGTTTGTGTTGGATAGTTGTGTTCATGACTGTGCAATCTCAGATCATCTGCCCGTATATCTTAATAGGAAAATGAAAAGAGCTAAACACATTGTTGAGACTGTGGAAAGTAGATCCTATAAGCTATATACGAAGGATAACTTACAAAATATAATTTTTGATGATATGAGATGGCATGATTTTTGGTGTGAGCCACAATCCCCAAATACATTATGGAACATCAAGTGTGCAGTGATAGTCAGTAGTGTGGATAAGCTGTGCCCGAAACGTAAAATCAGAATACGGCAGGACCAGCATCCTTTGATAGATGCAGATATGCGGAAGTCTATTGAGAATAAGAACAAGCTCCATACAGCAGCAGTTAGACTCGGAGGATCAGAAAGATGGGAGAATTTTAGGAAGGCTAAGCGGATATCCAGGAGACTACTAATATCCAAGAAGCGCAATTATATAAACAATAAGCTATAGGAGAATCAAAATCACCCAAAATTTTGGCATGAGATGATTAAGAACCTGAAAATAGGAAAGAACCGCAATAGTGGCAAGTGTGAAAAGATTAAAAATAGCTTGGGTAACATTGTCACAGGGCAAGAGGCTGCAAATTTTATAAATGAGTATTACGCTTCGATTGGTCAACGATTGTCCAATAGTTTCAAACGTATAAATGTAATGTCCCCCCAAGTAGCACATAGATTTATGACTAATGTTTTATTTAGATTCATTGGCGAGAAGGAAGTGTTGAATCTGATAAAACTTTTGAAGAATAACAAATCCACAGGGATTAGCGGTATTAATATGAGGGTTTTGAAGGATGCTTTCATCATATTAACCCTAGAGATCTGTTATTTACTGAATGAATGCATGCGTTTATCAGTTATGCCATTAGATTGGAAAATTGGGTGCATTACACCAATACCAAAAGGTGGATTATCATTAGACCCTGGAGACTATCATCCGGTGTCTGTGTTGTCTGCACCTAGTAAGTTAATGGAAAGAGCGGTGTATAACCAGCTTATTTATCATTTGGAATGCAATGGTCTTCTAGATAAGCGTCAACATGGATTTAGGAAAGGTTACAGTATTGCATCAGCAATCTTTGAATTTGTACAGTATCTATATGATGTTGATAGGAAGAATATTGTACAATGCATTTATATAGACTATTCAAAGGCGTTTGATACACTAGACCACGCCTTGTAGACTGGTATAGGGACTATTTGACAGATCGCTACCAAATGGTCAAACTGGGCAAGACGACATCTGGTAAGCTACCAATAACCTGTGGTGTTCCACAAGGGTCCATCTTAGGACCTTTGCATTTTATTATCTATGTTAATGACCTGTTATCCATGTTTACCGATGATAGAATCCGAATCACGATGTATGCAGATGATACCGCTATCTATACCGCGGACGAGTGTGCTTTAGTCGCAAAGAATGAACTTGAAAGAGGGTTAAGGATATTATCAACTTGGTGTCAGTTAAATAAATTAACTGTGAACACCAAGAAAACAAAGCATATGAGCATAAACATGACTGGCACAGATATACCAATGTTAACAGTTACTATGATGGGTAGAACACTAGACACTGTTCAGAACTACAATTATCTTGGAGTGACAATAGATGATAAACTAACTTTTGAACAATTTTTGAATGATATATATAACAAATTAAATACCCGTGTTTTCCAGCTTAGTAAGTTACGTAAATTTATTGGCACAAAGACTGCATGTCTGATTTATAAACAAACCATCTTACCGATAGGGGATTATGCTGATTTCATGGTGGACAGTGGCCCAACTGGGAAAATATCCCGGCTACAAACTCTCCAAGATCTTTCTTTAAAAATTATAGACAATAAGCAAAACTGGCTAGGAAATATAGAATAGATCCTCTGAAACAACGGAGGGTGGAATATATTTCATCATTAATGTACAGGTTATGTTTTGATCAAGAAAGGATCAATAAGACAAGACCTAGAGTCCACCTTCGGAGCAGAAACAAAATTAAATTTACAAATATCAAAAGAAAGTATCAAAAGTATCTGAAGAGCCCGTTGTCACGAGGTATCGCACTGTGGGACTGTCTTCCTGAAAGTCTGCAGAGGTCGACCACCAAAGTAAAGTTTAAAAGAGGTATTAAATGTTTATTGACCCGCCTATGTAATCAACAGAACAGGCTATGATTTGGTATGTCATCATCATTCATCATACCATCACTTTTCATCACCATACCTATCATATCAACAGGAAGAGCATGTATGTAACCTGCGTGATGTTGAAAATAAACAAATTTAAAAAAAAAACAAAAAAAACCTCACCAGAACATTATGATAATATACTGTCTTGGTTAGGAAAAATGATGTAACAGTTACGTGACATGTTAAGAAGTAACTGGCAAACCAATAAAGTATAGTTGCATAACATGGCTGCTACATCACATCTTGGCTAAGACATCAATTGTTATTTCCCTGCACACAACGTTGAGGGCTTTAAACTGGGCAATAACAATTGCTGAGTATACTTGCAGTCTGTACATGATCTATTCAATATCAATTACAAAGAAAAATGTTTCTAACGTCACAAAAATTGGCATTAAAATACACAAACAGGCATTATTGCCCTCCAAGGTAATAACAGATCCTGTATTCACCCGCTTCTGAGAGTGCAGGATAAAGGTGAAGGTATAAGGGTTAGAGTCCTGATGTAGAATAAATACTTATCCCTTTCACTTAAGAATCGGGTGGAGGGGATAGAGGTGGATGGAGGGAGTTGAGGTTAGGGCAGGCTCTGCCTGTAATGTGTCTAAATATTGCGCTTTTCGTAGCCTATCCAAAGTCTCTATGTGCCACAGAGTCATACCTGATTCTAGATAATCTGTTTCTAAAGAATCCACATTTAAAGTAATAGTAATCTAATTGATGTAATTGCCGTCTATAACTATTACCTTTCTCTCCCCAGACTCTCCCCTGCCCTCTGGGTTTAGATAACCCAGGCAGGACTGACCAGGAGGCTGATGACCAGCCCAAGAGGCGGTCGGTCAGTTTCAGCTTGCCCGAGGACCACAACGTGAGTCGGGAGATGGCCCGGGATGCCCGAGCCGTGCTCACCTGTCAACAGACAGCCAAAGGGGAATGTCGGATGACGTACGAAGAGATCCTTATTACCCGCAGGGATGGAACGAAGGTTTGTATTAACCTTTTATACCACAGTACATGACATTATTACCCGCAGGGACGGAACTAAGGTTTGTATCAACCTTTTATACCATAGTACATGACATTATTACTCGCAGGGAGGGAACTAAGGTTTGTATTAACCCCTTTATACCATATACGGGACAGTATATATACCATATATAGTAGTATAAATCTAGGAAAGCACCACTGGAAGTAACACCAGAGGTCACCACCTCTCAGGCCACCCCTGTCTGCTATTGACAATTCTCCACCAGGGGTTCTGGTAGATCCTTCACTTCTCAGCTAGGTATTGGAGAGTTAACACACATACCACACTGTCCTGGATTCAGTAATAAAATTTCTCAGCTAGGTATTGGAGAGTTAACACACATACCACACTGTCCTGGAATCATGCTTTTCTGCTGGATTTTTTCATGGATTATCTTATATCATTTGGATTGGGATTTTAATCTCACATTACCAGACAGCATGTCAACCTTTCGTGGACAACACAGTGTCTCTCCTAGGACTGAATTTCAAGGTAAGACTGATCCAAAATACGTTGAATACCTTGAGGACCAAATGGCGCATGCCACGGCTCTAGCTGGGAAGTATGAACGTACTGAAATGTACATGCAGCAGATTTTTGACAGATTGGAACGTTTAGAAATTTCTAAAGGGGGTTCCACAAACCCATGGGCGGAATCAGAACTAGATTTGAACTTGAAACAACCGGGAATTCCACTTGGAAACCCAGGTGAAGTTCCCGCCAAAAGTGGAGTGGGTACTCGACCTGTTGATTACACTTTACCCCCACCATTGGCTGGCTACGGTGCGCCGCAACCTGTACCTGTGCCGGCTCCTCAACAGATTTCTGCGGCAAGTGTAACCAATGCTCCCCTTACCCAGGCCTTAGCAGACCTGTCAGAGGCGATTAACCCAGGACCTTTGAACTATAAAAAAGGTATAGTGTATCGTCCTGAGTATTATGTCCAACATCTGCTCGATTGCAAACCATTGAAATCGCTAGACCACTCTAAAATGTCTTATAAAGACCTTTTCTATGGTATGACGCAGGTGCTTCAGCAACTGGTCAAATCTGGTGGCGATGTCAATGGTTATATTGATCATTTATCCTTCGTAGCCAAACAGGCCCAGCTCAACTGTTTCAATGACAATGCCTTGGTCTCCTATGATAGGAGCATTGTGGATAAAGTGATTAGGAATGATCTGCCCACGTTTGTTGCTGCTGAAACCGTCAGTGTTGCTTGCAGTTTTCATGCTGGCAATATTCAACCTACACCTAGAGATAAATTCTCATCTCGGCGTGGCAGGGGTGGTGTAGGCAGAGGAAGGAATCGCCAAGAATCGTCAAATGATGACCGCGATTCATCGTCAGGGGAGGCTTTTCCCTCAGATCTTTGTTACAACTTCAACTACCGTAGATGTAACGGTAATTGTAACAAATTGCATGCTTGCCGATCGTGCAGGGGCAAGCACAAGGCCTTAGGCTGCCACGAAAAGCAGTGACTGGTTGATGATCAACAAGCTCTTATAAGGGGTACACGTACACGTTCTAATTGTCATCTTATGGTTAATGATGCAGCTGTCGCTGGGGTGAGATCTGAATGTGTGAAATCTTGTTCTCATCCTACAGCGTGTTCATCTGATGATGTTGTACGCTACGATATTACTGATGATAATAATGTGCTATCGCATGATTCTGTTCGTGATACTAATGTCCCATATGAGCTTTCATCTACTACAGTTCATTTAGCTGCCCATGATGAGGACGAGATGAACCATTCGGGCAATGATAATGGCAACATCTTACAGGAGGACATATATGAGCGCGTGAGTAGTACACATGCAAGGGAGTTTTCTCCAGGCTACTATTATCATGACTGTTCATTCACATATATTGCGCCTGATGCGATTAGTTTTTGTCCTTCTGATGTTAGGCTACAAACCAGGCATTTCTTCAATGGTTATTCTTCTCAGATGAACTTATCAGTTTGGGACTACTACCTTGCTTATGAACCTGATGAATCTCTGCGTTCTTATCTGCATAATGGTATCAAGTATGGCTTTCACATTGTGGATCACGATGCACCTGTACCAAGTTAAGGTAGTTGTATCAACCTTTTATACCATAGTACATGACATTATTACTCACAGGGAAGGAACTAAGGTTTGTATTAACCCCTTTATACCATAGTACATGACATTATTACCCGCAGGGACGGAACTAAGGTTTGTATCAACCTTTTAAACTGTAGTACACGACATTATTACCCACAGAGACGGAACTAAGGTTTGTATTAACCCCTTTATACCATAGTTCATGACATTATTACCTGCAGGGACGGAACTAAGGTTTGTATCAACCTTTTAAACTGTAGTATATGACATTATTACCCACAGAGACGGAACTAAGGTTTGTATTAAACCCTTTATACCATAGTACATGACATTATTACTCGCAGGGAGGGAACTAAGGTTTGTATTAACCCCTTTATACCATAGTACATGACATTATTACTCGCAGGGAAGGAACTAAGGTTTGTATTAAGGGGAAGAGCCAGTGAAATATAATCTTCTTGCAATATGTATTCTATATCTTAGATATAATGCTAACAAAGACACACAAAGACGGAACTAAGGTCTGTATAGACCTTTTTATGCCACAGTACATAGCATTATTACCTGCAGGGATGGAACTAAGGTACCATGGATCTCTTTACTCAATAGTACATAACATTATTACCTGAGATGTAGGTTATTTGAACCTATGAATTGTTAGACAATTTGATTACTTTGAGGGATTGAAGCAGCTAAGCGCAAGATTCTATCTTAATCTTGACTCTTCTTGTTTATATGTTGCAGCTTAACATTTGTAGTGTAGCATTTTCTTCAAAATGTCCATAATGATGGTATTAAGAGAGTTTGATATTATGATATAACATGTTAAGATTCTGGAACTGTCAAAGTAATTTCCATATAATCACCTGTCCCCATTTTCTGAATGTTGCAGGTGCTGATCACAGACACAGAGGCGCGTTACCTGCCACCAGAGGTCACTCCGGGTAACCTGTGCTTCATGAGGATCTTCGCCATCATCGCCGCCATCCTCTTCCCACCCATAGGGTTGGCGGCTGTCATCCTCACCTTCAGGGCCCACAAGGCCTATGCCAAGGCCAAGGAGACGGGGGCCCTGACGGTAGACTCCGCTAAGGCCATGAAGATGGCCGAGAGACTCATCATCACTGCTGTCATCTGTGGCCTGCTCATGTGGGGAGTCATCCTCATCGCTGCGGAGAGCGTGTACCAGTCATCAGGGGATGACCTGAAGGAGCACACACTGGGGGCAGTACAGGGGGACCGCTGAAAAGGAGAAGACTTAAACACAGAGAGAACTGCATCAAAGGACCTGACATATCTGTGCATTGTGTCGTTGCTCAATGAGTCTGTAAAGGGCGGTTTCCGACATATTCCACCTTGTCGGCATCAGACTTTAATTGTGGCTGACAAAACTTGTTAGCGTGATTTGCATTGACACAATGTGGTCATTATGAGGTACTGGTTGGTTGCTGACATAAGGAACCTGCTGGCCCCTTGCAAGAGGAACTTGTCGGCTATCAACACAAAGAACTTGTTAACCACTAACACAAGAAACTTGTCAGCCACCAGCTTGACAAACCTGTCAGCCACCAACATGAGGAACTTGTCAGATGGCAACACAAAGAAATTGTTGGCCCGAACATGAGGGACTTGTTGGTCACCACAATGAGGATGTTGTCAGCTGCCAACATAAAGAGCTTGTGGGCTGCTAACAAGAGGAATTTGTCAGCTGCCAACACAAAGGACTTGTCAGCTGCTAACTTTTTGGTTGCCAACATAAGGAACTTGTCAGCCCCTGGCATCAGGAACTTGTCAGCTGTCAACACACACAAAACTTGTTAGCTGCCAACATAAGGAACTTGTTGGCCACTGACACAACAAACTTCTGGGCCACCAACACAACAGACTTGTTGGCCACCAACAAGAGAAACTTGTCACCTGCCAACACAAATAACTTGTCAGCTACCCATATGGGAAACATCTCAGGGAGCCAGAATGGAGGGTCTTGACAGCTGCAGACACTGGGAACTTGTCAGCTGGCAACACTGGGAACTTGTCAGCTGGCAACTCAGGGAACTTGTCAGCTGCATACACTGTGAACTCGTCAGCTGGCAACATGAAGGAACTCGTCAGTTGGCAACATTGGGAACTTGTCAGCTGCCCACAGGGGAATTTGTCAGCTGGCAACATGGGGGAACTTGTCAGTCACTGACACAGTGAACATATTCAAAACCCTGTGTATCCTTTTGTCATTGTTGGTGTGTCACCAATAGTAAACCAACATGACTACACAACTTCTAGCGGCCGTCAACATAATTATTATTGTTGGTGATGTTGAAACTTTCCTTTACACAGAGGAAGCCATGGTTCAGAAGGCATAACAGGGCTGTGTGACATGTGTTCTGGGTCCAATGGAGTCAACCAGTCTGCGGTGAAGCACCAAGTTGATGCTGACTCACTGCCCATGTCATATAACACTATAAAGACACATGTGAGGTCTTGCGCTCCCATGGTGGGAGGCCTGGGGACATTCAGGGACCCACACAAACATTTGATGCCCCTTTAACTGGTATCTTAACCATTTGCTAGCTATCACAATTAGTTAATTGCTGCATTTTTCACTTAGTTATAAGGACAGGTTGATGGGCCATAGGTTAGCCAATTGACAACCACTGCATATATATTATATCCAACCAAATATGTGATATTTATATATTCATGTATATGTTTTTGTATGCATGCACATGTTTATGTATGCGTGATTGTATTATTGAATATGTGCATGTGTTATGTATTTATGTATGTATGAATGGATGTATACATGTATGTATGTATTTATGAATATAACTATACATGTATATGTATGTGTATGTATGTATGTATGTATGTATGTATGTATGTATGTATGTATGTATGTATATATATGTGTGTGTGTGTGTGTGTGTATGTATGTATGTATGTATGTATGTGCAGTGTATCCCAAATACCACCAGACATCCAGGCATGTCCGACAATTTGCCGTCAATGTCCTACGTTTTACCCTTGAAAGTCGGACATTATATCTGACGTAATTGTCATCCTTTAGCCTTTTAAAATGACATTTTTTTTTTTTTTTTTTTTTTTTGCTGAATCCTTTTATACATTAATGTGTTTAATACCTGTCCAGTATGGCAGTGAAATGTACGATGTAATCCCTTTAAATGTCGGACAATTTGTCCGACGTTTCAGAAACTTTTTGGGATTCACTGTATGTGTATGAATGGCTGTATGTAAAGATAAATGTAAGTCTGTTTGTTTGTGTGAGTTTGTATGTAAGTTAGAAGGCATGTTTGTACATTATTATGAATGTGTGTATGCATGTTTGCATGTCTACAGGAATGATAATGAGAATAACAGTCTGATATTGATACATTCTATGAGCTAAACCTGAATGTTTGGCATCACTAATACCACAGGCACATATGTACATGCTGAAGTACTGGTTCGTTTCTGATTCAACTCCGCAATGACTTTTTGTAACCTTCTAGGCAGGTATACATTTCGTTCTTCTTATTTTGTACTGCTTTCAGAGTCTAACTCTGTTTGGTAGATTCAATGTTTCTCATGTTGTCCACCTCAATGCAATAATTACCATTATTAAATTATAAGAGGATGAAATCAGGAATGTTGTGTGCATGATGCCATTCAATAAAGAAATGTAAAGATTAAAATGTGTTCCATTTTCGAATGACATCCATGTTGAATTTCTGGTGACTTCACGGTAATGACTCAGACACGTATAACAACTCGATTGTTGGTTGATCGGTTGTTGGGGCTAATTAAGGAAGACTCTTTGGAATCATTTGAACCAAAGTAGTCAGCTCCGTTGAAGACTCTGTGAAAGGGACAGAATTGCCAATAAAAGGAATAAAAGAATACTTTAAAACTTAAAGGTACTCGAGGCTGTTCAGGGTGCCACCTGGTTGATATTTCAAGAACTTCAACAAAATTACTTTTATAAAAATGTTCTAAACTACTTCTTAGATACTTAGAGGTCCAATGATACTAAGAGAAGTATAGTTTTATGCTAAAAATACTCAAGAAGTTTCCTGAGAAATCAATTGGTAGTTTTTTAACGCACAGCAAATTATATCATAAAATTTTAATTTGTTTCCCAAAGAATTGTTTCCCAATTCTCTTTGGCCAGATCTCAGATGGTGGGCAGGAAAGGTAATGGCTGAATGTCAGAAATCAGACCTAAGTATATCTGTCCAGTATTTATCGCAGTATTTATCACAGGGTTTATCACCCGCACGGCCAACGGTGGTACGTAGAAAGAGTTAGCGTACAGCCATCCTGTATGTACCACTCATTGGTTCAAAAATGTAGTTCTGGCACGATTTAAAAAAAAAGTATTCCAATGGCAAATCTTAAATATTGGATGAAAAATTCTGAAATTCAAACTGAGAAGACCTAAAATATCATTTTTAAAAAATGGGATAATCAAAAATATTTTAGCTTTTACTTTCTTCAGCATGTATGAATACGGATCCTACTCTGCGAAGCTCGCCGCATCACACACGAAGTTGCACTATACAGGAAGAACAAGTGCATTGTTATTTCTTTGCTAATTCTGTGGTAATTTGGACTTTTCTTTTGTGATAAAATACCCTCCAGGTCATAAGTCCCCCACTGACGACCCCCGCAAGTCTTCTTATATTATCATTGCAGTTTTTGTTGCAGAGTTTATCACACACTGGTGATAGGTATCCGTGATGACCTACTGGTTGGTGTCAGTTTGCACGTACAAAGGTAAGGCATCCTCCGTTCACTATCCATTGTTGTGCATCAGTGGTTTGTTTATAGTCTGCTATCACCTGCAGACTGTTATATGACTAATACCTATATATAACTGTGTGGGGGTTAGGTCAGGGCATTATGTAATGGGATATCTAGGAGGCTGATATACCCATGTGATTGAGTTATCTAGAAGGCTGATAAACCCATAAGATCGGGTTATCTGGAAAGCCGATAAACAGCTTTATAAGGTCTTTGAAATGTTCCACCTAATATGTAATATACTTATGCTGATATTCCTGAAAGAGGGGCTGATCTAAGGGGGGGGGGGGGGGCTTCCAGGAGGTCCTGACACCCCCCCCCCCTTTAGTGGACCCCTAAACTCCAAAAAAGAAAGGGAAAATGTAGTGTGTGCATATACATATATATATATATTTTTTTGTTGTTGTTGATGACCACACTCTAACTAGCAGCTTTGTGGTGGGAAGCCCCTGGTGAGTGGAGGGTGAACTATTGAGGTATCTTTTCAGTCAAGAAGAGTAAGGGTCTCACAGAACTTATTGTGGCACCATCTGTAGTATAGGAAAACTTACAGAGGTTGATCGTACGACCCAGCATATGAGGTGGGTGTCGAAAACGTACTGCTCGAGGCCGTTAGGCCGAGGGCAGTACGTTTTCTGACATCCCACCGAGTATTCAGGGTTGTATGATCAACTGAGGGATGTTTTCCTTATATTATATATCATAATTAATGAATAAGTGCGTTTTTAAATGCGTTTTTACGAGCGGAGCAAAGTGGGCCGGCCGTATCTAGAAGTTTTAGGAATACTCAACGAGCTGCTTGCACTGCTTCAAATCGTAGTAAAATGTGCAAAATCGTGCATTTTCATGAATCTGTTGTCCATCAAACGTACAGGAATAATCTTTTATAAATTGAAAAAAGAAATCATGAAAATCCGTTGGAAAGTACCAAAGTTAACATTTAAAACAACCTCCGATGTTCGCCGTACGCTTCATGTCCTTCACCTTTGGAGCGCGGACCTAACAGTAAGCATCCGGCCATTCTGCCCCGGCCGCAGGGCAGTCTGTGCTCTCAGGGAGCCTCAGGGAGAATGACACTGCAGCAGAGAGTGCAGGAGACTGGGCTGTATGAACAAATACTGCCCACAGTGCCAGTACAATGAAAATACGGCCTCTCTTTGTCCGGTTGGTATTCATAAAAAATCCCGGCCTTGGTATATATAATATTGTTATATACCTTTCTGTCCCGAGGTGAAGGGAATGACTGGCTTTGAGTGGCTGATATTCAGGAAAACTGACAGAATTGAAGGAAAAATCACAGGGTACCCCCTATTATTTCAGTCATATTGCTAAAAAATAAATCAAAATCCATGGGATTCAGCAAAATGGCTTCTGCCGACAAAATCAGACTAATTCATCCTGCAGGTGCAAGCTTAAAATACTGTAAAATAGCTATCCATGTTGGGGGAATTGTTGGGTTCATAATTTGAATTGAAATGTTATCGAAAAAATGTCATCTTACCTCATCTTACTGCATTTACTCGTATGATATGTTGTAAATGTATTCAAATCATCATGAATGTTTGAACTGTTGACCTTTTCTATTATTTACACTATTTAAATGACACTGCCAAATGGTGACCCCAGCTATGGTAATTACTGCTAAATTGTGCAATTTGTAACGCATCTGTCGTAATATAGTGATATGGAAGATCATTTCCCGTGAAACCTATCAATAACAAATATCTACAGGTAAAAGGTATTTTAAATTAAGAGTGTTGAGCTACTCTCCTCACATTGATGTGGTGTCCTATTCAGACCGCTACAGAGCTACAGCCCCTTAAATTTTCTACACTGAACTAAAAAAACTGTATACAACAAGTTTTGCAACGTTTATTACAAATAAATGATAAGTTTACAGATCATATGATTGTCTAAAATCGGAATTTCACATAAATCTGTCTTTCAACAAAGAATTCATAAGTTTTAAGCATTGCCTCGTCTTTTCAGTGCTCCTTGAAAAGTTAAACACCACATAGTATGAAAAATATGATTAATGATTTGAAGCAGAACATTATGTGTTTAGGACTATAACCTTTCAGACAATGTGCTAGAAATATTTTTTCTGAATGGTCTCACCTAGAAGATAACGCCTGTATATAAGCCTCTAAAATGTCTATCACTTTCAGATATTAACTAAATTTAGGGATGCTCTTGAAATCTATTCATGAAGGCCTTAAATATAATGTATCAAGATCGAAAGGATTGGAAGTTGGTTGCATAAGACTGGAGACAGTTAGTTTGTAGTTGTGAAGCTAAGCTATCAGTTTGTGAATGCTGTGAACATAGACCCCTGTGGCCTGTTGCACAATAGAATTTTGTTGTGAGGATCAAGTTTCTAAAAGTTTTGTTGGTACGATTTTACAAAAATAGTAAAATCTCTGGTTCTAATGAATGAAATTGAATTCTGTAAATTGATGTAGAAAGGGAAAATATTAGAGAAAATTCAGTAAACGTTACAGCTCTCTGGGGGCATTCTAAATATAGAAAAAAATTGTTTGAATACGATCATTGTTACGAAAATATTATTTTCGTTAATAATATTATTTTCATTGCTAGGAAACCCATTGTGCAATGGGCCACTGGTGTAGGCGTGTATTGGTCGGTATCGGTGTTGGCCTCTGCACAAAGACCTTTTGATTACAGACACCTTTATTTACTACAGGCCCAGGAGCAGGCCTGATATGTACACCTTTAAGACAATCAGAGGGGGGCCCTTTACATGGAAACCTTTAGTTTAGTCCCACAGGTAGTCTGCATACAAAAACCCTTATAGTATGTAGTGCCATGGACATGTTCTGTGCACAAACTGTTTTTTGGTATAGTCCCACTGACAGCTACATTCATAAAACCTTTATTTGTACAGTCTAACTGAATGCTCTGTTACCAAACCGTTATTGTGTAAAGTCCTACCAACAGGCTATGTACAAAAACTTTATTATTTTGATTTACAAACCTTCATATAGTATCGGGCCATAGAGAAGCTCCTACACAAACCTTTAGCTGCGCTAGTCCGACAGGCAGCTTATGCACATTTTACAGTCCCATGGGAAAATTCTGTGAAATACTATCTTTTAGTCCTGATTCTGAACACTGTAGGTTTGACCAGAAATATCAACCAAACATCACTGTCCTTAGCCCCTTACCCATTGGACTGAATTTGTGCATGAACTCTCCCATCAAGCAAAATACTGAGCTAGTCACTGCATTGACATATTATTGAACAATGAATCAAAACACATAATGCAAGGTCTAAATTGCCCTAGTGAGTATGAGCTTTAGAGTATTAAAGGTCTCTTATCTCGGTGCATGTACAAGAGGGATACTAAACTAAAGTGAATAATTCTTCGAGAAAGCAGTAGCTTTCCAGGACTGGGCGGTCATCAGGAAGGTCCAGAAGGTGTCATCATAGTGTGTAGTCTCCATGGATACAAACTCAGGAGAAGGTCAACCCTTTGTGTGTATTCTGTCAGACCACACATAAGGGTCAGCTGGTTGTCGATCCCTTTATATAAATAAACCATTGAGTATAATGTTTTCTATTCCTAAAGTGAACAAACATACTGATAATGATGGAGCTCAGTGGAGGCAGCCCCTGGTGGTGATGGTGGTTTGATAATGGAGGGAGTCAACAGCAGCCACCAGCAGCTAGTGTAGTAAACCTGAACACCCATAGAGGGCAGCACTCAATCTTCATTAGAACTGGTATGGAAAATTGGTATTATCTATTTGTGCACGTATGTATCAAAGCCGGAGTATCGTCCGTGCGTAACGACGTTGCAGCTAGCGACGTGTTTTGCGATGTTAGAACGTAATTTGGCGATGTGATTGGTCACATTACGAAATTCCTGCAGCAGTCAGGGGGTTACAACGTCTCAAATAATGACGTCCTTACAGACAGTACACTGGCTTTAAGCTAATCCTCCCTTTAGTCCTCTGATCAGTGAGGTCCTACGCCGCCCGGTGTACCTTGAACACAGCCATCTTACTGAGACCTGGGGCACCCAACCGCGCCACCACGTGCACGTCTCCAAAACTAAACCGAGCCTGAAAACATAAAATTAAAAGGTCTTTGTTACACATGTATGAAATACTAAAAATTGTCATTTCAAATGATAGTATCACTCCTGTGTTTGAATTGCCTGTGAGTATCCTTATTTCACAGCTCAAGCTGTGTAGTGTAATATGGCCTTAAGTTTCATTCGGAGTTACGGGAAGTTGGGTTCAATAACCATTGAAATGCCTACATGATTAATGGATGGTACCTTTTAGGACCAATATGGTACATCTAAGTACATATACGAATAGCTTATACTATACATGCACCAAAATGACAAAGCCCTCGAGGTATACTCCTCCCAAAGGACTTCACATTATCAGAATGACAATAAAATTAAGGACAGATATTGATCAATGCTCAACTTGACCTGTAGATCACCTGCAAATCAATTACTGTCAGTCTTTATATTACACCATTGTAGTTAGACACACGACACCTTTGCTGGTAGATAACCTGTACTTTGATACAGAGAACTGGACGAAAGGTAGGCACATTGAACTTTATGTTTGAGAAAAGAAATGGAGATAAGCTTATTGATTCATAACAATGGTTGAACTAGAGCTTGAAATGCTGCATTATCTTCTGTTACCAAACAAAATTGTAAGAAAAAAAGAAAAATATATATGAATTACATTCTTGGCTTCGTTTGTAGGATAATTTGCATGATTTGTCAATTTACTTTTCAATAAATTATCATTTATATGATTGTATTCGTGATTGTATTTGCTCAACTATCATACCTGCATGAGAGAACACTGTTTACAAGGAAATATGTTTGATAAAAGGTACTTTTATCAATATTTCAACCAAACGAATACTGTTCTTTGCACCTTACCAGGCTGATCTCATCATCTCTACTCATGGAGTATTTGAGCAGAGTGTATTTGGTATGATCAGATTGATATCATACCTGAATCACAGGGCTGTGAGTGTTGACAACGTACAGGGCGCTGTGAGACTGACGGTCCCACAGTCGGATGGTACGGTCCACCGAACCCGACACAACCAGGGACGTGTCAAGGGACATCTCTCCCCAGGTCACCTGGGTAGGGCAGACATTATTAGTAGCTACATTAAACAGAACTACAAAATAAAATACTCTGAGGAAACGGTACTCATTGAAGGGATCAAAAACCATATTGTATCATAAATATATGTATGTGCATATTACTATCATAATATACTCTGTTATGTTCCATCCCTTTAGCTAAAGCTAAGCTACTTTATATTGAGACATATAAATTTATAAGCTATATCAAAACAATTACAAAAAGAGTGAACTAAAAGTGGTTTTTAATAGATACAGATAATTTTCATTGTATGCAGTGTTTATGATACAACCTGATGATTTTACCCACCTCTGCTGTGTGACCTTCAAGACGGCCCATGAAGCCAAGGTCAGACATATTCCACAGACTTAGCGTCTGGTCTCTGGAGGCCGCCACCACATAGCGGGAGTCATGTGACCTGCTGACATGTGTAACGGGGCCCTGATGTGGGGCCTCGGGTAGGTCCTCACCCTCACTCACATCTCCCCACTCCACTTTGATGATTCGCTCCATCTCCTTGGCATTCAGGCTCTCAGCACAGAGACATTTGGTCACAGTACATGTGGAGAGGTCCATGACCAGCAGATGTCCCCTCTGTGTGCCCATCAGCAACTCAGCATCCCCCATGATGACAGTGGTTAAGTGAGGATTCTCAACACTCACATGTGAAACCCTTGTCAAGGCTCCAAGCTCTCGCCTCCTGCCAGTTGGGTTGTCCCAGTTGTCTGGTGGGCACTTGCCAAAGTCGAAGGGTAAAACGGGTGACATGTGAGAGACGGAGTGAGCGGGGTTTGTTATGGCGGTGGCTGACATAGAGGCTGACAGATCTATCCCCCTGAACCTGCCATGGCTGGCTGACAGGTCCAGGTCTGGGCACCCACCCTCGGAGACCATGGTCTTCAGGAACACCTCCTCATCAGTGGTGTCCTGAGCAGGTTCCATCTGGAGAGTGTCACTGTTAACTTTTTGTGTGTTGTCAGCTTGACTACTATCCTCTGCAGTACCTGTAAGAGGTTTTCTCAAAGTCTCTGCACCCTCAGATGACTGCTCTTGTTCTTTCTGGGCCCCTATGGGTTCTAAGCTGTCTGCTGATAGTTTCTCCTCATCGTGCTCTGTTCCTTTATCAATCTCTTGATTTGTGTCCTCTATTAGATGAAGGTGCTTTTTCTCCTGCTGATCATCATTTTCTTCCTTATGCACATCCACCTTAGCTATTTCTTTTACTGTATCAGAGTCAATTGTTTCTTTTTCCCCATCTCCCTCTTTTCCATTTTCTGCCTTCTCCTTTTCGCTACTGTCATCCTCTTGTTCATTCTCTGTTCTACTATCCGTCTGCTTCTCATGAGCATTTTCATCTATGTCCCTCTTATTTTCTTGACCCTCCACCTTGTCTTCTGTCTGCACATCTATTTGGTCCAAGTTCTTTTCTTGGTTGCTATTATCCTTCACTTCTGCTTTTTCTCTATTCTGTTCCACCTCCTCACGGTCTTTCTCCCTCTTATCCCCATCTTCCCTCATATCTTGCCCTTCCTCTACTTTCTGCTCCCCAACTTCATTTTCTACTTCCTCCTCATTTACATTTTCTTTTCCACTTCTTTCCCCCTCCTGCCTGTTCTCTGCCTCTCCTTCCACTTCCTCATCTGACTCCTCAATGATACCAAGCACTACCTCAGTCTGCCTTTGGACCATCAACCCACTCATGTGCTTCTCAAGTTTTGGTCTGTCCCCAGTTGGTGAGACTGTCCTCAGGCCTGCGGGCGTGTCCCCTGCCCGAGGTGTGATCGGTCCTGCCGTCCCCTCACCTGACTCGCTGTCAGTGGAAGGCGTGTTCTGAAGGCATTTAGTCAAAGCCTCCCTCAGCTCTGACACATCTTGCGCCTCTTCACTTTCCTCCGATTTGGTTTCACTTTGAAGATCCTCATTTTTCTCCTTGCCCTCTGCAGTTTCTTTGGACTCACTATCAGCCTCTGGTAATGCACCTGATGTGACTCTGGTTTCCTGCTTAAGCTCATTCTCATCTGTTTGTCCAGTCTGTGTGGAGTCATTGAGCTTCATCATGGCCTCTGCGTCAGATCTGACTTCCTTGACTGCGGTCAGAAGCCCAGCCCCCAATAGGCCTGATTCGGGCGGACCTACAGCTCCCTGCAGCTCTCCAGGACCACTCTCATCCTCAATGACATTGATCACAATGCCTTCATACAGCTCTCCATCAGCACCCTCAACACTCTGCGATTTGTTGGGGATAACTTGCTGGGTTTGTGTTGGATAGAGATGGTCAAGGCGGTCAGATGGTTGGTCAGGAACCATGAGCTGACCCAGGCTAGAATCACTCACTTTGAGTGAGCTGCCCATAGGGTCAGATGGGAAGCTATTCAGCCTGGGCAGTGAGTGAGTCAGCTGCTGCTCAGACATGCTCTGACCAAAGTCCTCAATGTGGATGCCCAGTGGTGTGACAGCACGACTGCGGCTGGTAGGAAGGGGGGACGGACTGTTACGGGCCCAGCTTGGCAGCTCCATACTGATCTCCTTGTACAGGTCACAGACTACCAGGCAGCAGGGGTTAGTGGGGGCAGCAGGGCTGAGGCAGGTCAGCAGGTGTGCATTGTCGCGGGACATCTTGATGGACATTACGGAGGTCTGACTCAAACAAGCATCCATCATCATCAGGAGATGAGCCATCACATGGCAAGTCACAAGGTCAATGATGTAAATGTTCACTTTGCCTGAAATGAAGTAAAAGAGGCCTGAAAAATATATATCATTTTCATTACTATTATCCTAATCAATGAAGGAAATATCACTTGCTCCCATAACAATATTGCCTTAGTTTTACTAAATGCTACTAATATCTCTAAGTTCATTTTAGATAGACATCATTGTTCATAATTGCCTATTAGATACTTTAGATACTTAGGCATTTAAATTACTAGAAATTTTCTCTTACATTTTATTTTGTGTATAGTTTTTTATCTAAGGTTAAAGAGATCATGAAGAACAATTTGCAAGAAGTAATCAATTTACCTGAACTATGTTCAGCCTTGTGGGTAACAACTAAGGTACAAGTGTCAGCGCTCACACAGAAGTCATCATAGGGGAGGTGACTGATGCTCCGCAGGCGGTCCACCATTTGCCAGCGACCACGCTCTAATGAGTAAAGCTAAATCCATATGAAAAACGAATTACTTGACTATTATATACAACTACAGGCAAAGAGGAACAAAGGAGGTTCAATTCAATGGCATTTGATATATTCAGTAAGGGTAGATATCCAAGAAAAACATAATGAATTTCAAAATTTACTTTTTGCTATCAGACAATTTTGATAAATTGTGATGTTTTGTGAAGTCTGAGATTGAAAGTATGAGAATGAAGTCTTTACAATGTGACCTTTTGCAAAACAATCAAATAATCTTCCAATAAAAGTCATTCAAAGCTTGCATTTTTAGATATAAAATTGATAAGTAAAAAAAGTAGTTTTCAGACAGATTCAATCTGAAGAAATGTTCTTACCATGAGATGTTTGCTGTAAGTTGCACAGACTAAAGTGAGACCACCATTAGCAAGGAGGACTTTGTAGACATCAGGACAGTCAATGGTTCTCACATGACTGCCTGTAGAAGTATCCCAGATCTGAACCCCCTGCTTGCGACTGGCCGTAACCAAGAACCGCCCATCTGATGACAGCTGGGCATCATGGAAGGCACCAGACTGTAAATCTAGAGACAGAAGTAGCAAGCTAAAGTAACTTCCTGTTAATGTGATGTATGTTGACAAATATGAATCTTATGACACATTTTATACTAATTAACAAATTGAAATGGGAATTTACTGTTTATTATAAATTCACCATTGAAGATATCAACACACATGACTGTTCTGATTTAAGACTCATTAAAACAATTTAAATATAGATTTTGTATGAAATAGTGTTTTTTTCATAATTATGATGTTTAGGTTTATTTTTACCCTGTACAGATTCCCTGGACAGAATCTTTCTTCCTTGCCAACTTTTCAATCAGGAAGATCAACCAAAACTTGTCACCTACAGATGAAATGTTCAGAATAAAGGATCCTACCTGATACAGAGCCCTCTAGTTTGGATGACTGACATTTCCCATCTGAGCTACAGGGAGCAGTCTCTGAGGAGGGTGCTCCAATCATATCCAGGTCCAACATGTAGCCATCAGCTCTGTCAAATTCAGCGCATGCCTGTCTCAGTTCCTGCACCCTGGCAGCTTCACTGGTACATACACATAACCTCTTACACCGAGCCCCCTTCAGGACCTCTGTGAGACACCAGCTGTCCAGGCAGCCCTCTGCTGTAACCGTATAGAGCTGGCTCTCTCCCTGATGTGTGTCAAAGAAAAGGGTTTCTATTAACCTGGAGCAGTTAGTTGTCCATACAAGGCTGCCTACCAGTACATCCCAGACACTTACAGCCCCACAGCAATCACCAAGAAAGGCGAAAGACTCATCACTGCTGAACAGCAGGGTTGTACAAGGGTTGGCAATGTTGAACATCTGCTTCTTGTCACCTGTTTCTGTACTGAACACAGTGGCTTGAGTGTTGTTTGTGTGAACTATCACAAGTCTGCCAGTCTTACTGAAGCATGGGAGGCAGGTATGTTGCATGCTCTGAGTAGCATCCCCCTGTACTGTTTGTTTGATGGCTTGCTCCTTGATGCTGATTAGAATGTGGTTTGAAGGAAATACACCAACTGCCAACATTGAAGAATCTGGGCTAAAGACAGAGTTTGTGCAGGCATCAGTGGATGGGGATAGGGTAAAGGACACTTCCCAGGACTGAGTGTCCCACAGGATAATGTTACAGTCAGAGCCATGGACAATCGCGACAAGGTATTTGAAGTCAGGAGAGAACTGACTGTCTCTGATGATCCCTCGAGATTCTATACTCAAGGTGTCTGTTATCAGATCCACCTTGGATGTGGAGACCACAGATACTGTTCTCTCCATCTGTGGGGTCTGGTCTCCAGACTCTGTCCCAACCTCAGGCTTGATGTCCTGGTCCCTTTGTAAGAGTGGCTCCAGGTCTTCTGAGAATGGGAACAAACCAAACAGCTGACCTGTGTGTGGGTCTAATCTTATGAGTTTGTTATCAGTTGTGACTATAATGATTACTGAGCAGTCACTGTTGGTCACAATATGGTTGACTGACAGTTTGGTTCCATTGTCTAGGAGATTGAGCTGCTTGATGACAGTGCCAGAGTCTAGCTGCTGCAGAGTGACCCTACCCTGCTCAAAGACAACCAGATGCTGGCCATCATGGGATACTGCCATGCGAGGAGGTTCAATGCTCTCTCCTGCCTCAACTGACAAGATGCAGTCCTGTCGAATTGGTACCAATGTCCGAAGATCTAGGATACTAGTTGCTGAATGAGGTCCATGTGCAACCACAAAGACAGCAGTGGAAACTGGTTGTATTGTCAGCAATGAAGCTTCCAAGTGGCATCGGTGAATCTCATGACTGGCATAAGGGAACACAGGTGACAAGTGAAGGTGTGAAGAAGCCTCACATGCTGACCTGCACTGCTGAACCAGATTCGATATAAACAGAGACTGCGAAGATTCAGTACTGAGGTGCCCAAGGATAAGGTCAGCTAAGGTAGGCCTTATGAGGTCTGGAGTGTCAGGTAGCAGCTGGGAGAGCAGGCCCTGCCCTGAGGCCAGCACTGGGAGCAGCTCAGCCAGGTCCTTGTCCCCCCTGAGCTGCTGCAGGTCCCCAGTGAGGGCAGGCACAGAGGACACATACAGCCTCAGCACCAGCACCTCCAGGCTGCAGTACAGCCTGTCCTTCACTGTGTCCATAGTGACATCTGAGTTCACAATGTGATGTGGTACCACATCAAAGGGCCTCAGGAGCCTTTCTGGTTTGATACCAGACTGTTTTTTCGTCTTGAGCTCAGTTTGGTTGTCAGAGTAGCGGTGAATCTGGTCCATGTACATGTTGGCCATAGAGGTGTGCAGACTGATGCAGAGGTTGGTCGGAAGTCTGCTTCTTACACGCTCAGCAAAAGGTCGATGGGACCAGGACATGTACATCTGTCCGTCTCTCACTGTCTCAGTCAGGTACAAGCTCAAGCTTTTCCTGCAATGGTTACAATATCAAGAAGATAGTTTGATACATGAATCAACTTTAAGAAATTTTGAGTGAAAGCCTATGGTCTGTAAGTAAGTACATGAGTTATTTTTATGTTCTTATTGGAGGCAAAGCATCCCAGGTACCATAGACAACTATTGTTGTGTCTGTTGGGATTTTAAGAAATCAAATATTGGATATCAATTATTTCAATTTATATATTTAAATCAACAATCTTTGAAAATGATATTACAACATTTTTGGGGGTTATCTCAGATAATAGTCCTTTCAAGACTAATGAAAAATCCTTATGAGATTTATGCTTTACATTGGGAGTACAACTACACCACATTGCCACTAGAAAAACATTGAAATGTAAAAAACATTTGTACAACTATACTATAATCAGATGAAGTATGATGGGAATGTCTATATGACATGCAGAAACAGGGTTAAATAGAAAAAGTATAGAGGTGTGCTACTAAGTAACAACAAATGGTAAGTCTTGGCAAAATGCTTTTGCTTTGAGGTTTCAACCACAGATGTATTCCACAAATTTAACAGGTGTCAATCTGGGAATAACATGTGTCCTGTGATGAGCTTTCAATAGCTTTAGGTGATTGCATCAAAGTACATTTTGAAAAAAGCTAGAAAACAAAGAAAGTGTTTTCATAAATAATTATATGTAAACATGAAATACTACTAACCTTAGCCTGATGAGCACCAGGGGTTGGACATTCATTGTCAAAGTGTGATTCGCCACAAGCTTATCATCACATACAAGCAGGTCAACAAGTTCTGTTTCACTGATTCCTCCATGAGCAGTAGCAATGTATCCACACACCTGAGTCACCAGGTTCACACCAAACTCCCTCTCAGCTGATGCAATGGTCTGGTCCAGCAGCTCTCCTATCACAGAGGTCAGAGTAAGGTCAGGCACCTTATCGAATGACCTCCATGTGAAGGTGGTTTTAGTTACCAAACTTAAATCTAGAATCGAAAGCTCGCTGGACTCTTTGATTACTTTCTTGAGGTATTTTTTCTGATCTTCACACATGGAAGGCCTGCCTTTTGTACAAAGCGCCTGTGTAAAGTCTAGTGCTTCATCCAAAGAGAGTTTCTTAAGCTGAAAAGTATCAAGACCTTTCTGTGTTGAATTTTTAGGTGAAGCCATGGAGACAACCAGGTAGACATGTGCAGGACAAGTACGCGGAAGCCACCAAAGACTGGAGGCATCAGTTTCACTGTCTGCCACCATATCAATCGAGTCAATCAGGAGTACAAGAGGATTTTTGACGTCAGCTTTGGAGATGAGTTCTGACACATTGTGTATGAGGTCATGGAAGAACAGGGCCAAGGAGAGGGTAGTTTTGTTGTTCAGATCAGCAGGAATGTCTAGTTGGTAAGCAGTGCAGATCTGAAGGCAGATCCCTGAAAGGAGTGAGTGGAGGGAAGGCCTGGTGGTGAGTATCTGCAGGAATCTGGTCACACATATGCAGTCCTGTCCTACAACAACTTTGACCTCTTTTGACAACTTGGCAATCATGGAAGACTTACCAAACCCACAGTCTCCGGTTATTACTAGTGGTGATTTGTCCTTGACTGCCTCAATCAGTTGAGAAAAACTGTTGTCCCAATCCACATAGTCAGAGAAAAGATCTTGGGCATATTGAGCATGCTGTACCACCTCTCTATAAAGTTTTAAGGTATGTTCCTTGAGAGATTTCCATGCATTGTTTCTGTTTTTAAAGCCAAAATTTGTGATCCGTTTGACATCTGCCACAAAATGGCGACTGAGCAGTTTCAGATAGTTGGCATTGCGCTGGCAGTGTTCGGGTTCTAGTCCATTAACCTGCCACCAGGGTGAATAGGAATGGATGTTACTTTCGTCCATGTACTCGGGTATTGTGGTCTCCTTCAGGTCACGAATTGTGTTTAACGAGTCATTGTTGGCCACCACACGCTGACCTCTGACTTGAAGGGAAACAAAGTTTGCAGCTTCTGGGTTGTCAAGGTCATCCATCAGGCCCTCAAGGTCACGCAGGTAGGTCAGGGAGCGGCGTCGTGCAAACTTATTCAGCAGAATGCCATTGGTCACCTCTGACTCCAGTACTATTTTAATAAAAGAAAGTGAATTGTAAGAAACATTTATCTGTTTGTATAGATTATTCACCATGAAAGCCATGTTAAAGTTTTGTTTACAATAATGTAGGAAGTGTTTTTTAAAGGTGCTTGCATATGCCTCTTTACAACCATACATAGGATTCCCAGTTGCTTTTCCTTCAACTTTAGTGTTTTAAGTTGTTGATACACCTACTTTTTTACAAACAAAACCAATGACCCCCTGAACTATAATTCATCTCCAAATTTTTTCCCTGCCTTATGTGTTAAACTGCCCATATCACTTGTAGGGCAGCCACCACCCTTCTGTCCCCTACCTGATTCGTTAAACTGCCCATATCACTTGTAGGGCAGCCACCACCCTTCTGTCCCCTACCTGATGTGTTAAACTGCCCGTATCACTTGTAGGGCAGCCACCACCCTTCTGTCCCCTACCTGATTCGTTAAACTGCCCATATCACTTGTAGGGCAGCCACCGCCCTTCTGTCCCCTACCTGACGTGTTAAACTGCCCGTATCACTTGTAGGGCAGCCACCACCCTTCTGTCCCCTACCTGATGTGTTAAACTGCCCGTATCACTTTTACGGCAGCCACCACCCCTCTGTCCCCTATGTAACATGTTAAACTGCCCGTATCACTTGTAGGGCAGCCACCACCCTTCTGTCCCCTACCTGATGTGTTAAATTGCCTGTATCACTTGTAGGGCAGCCACCACCCTTCTGTCCCCTACCTGATGTGTTAAACTGCCCGTATCACTTGTAGGGCAGGCACCATCCTTCTGTTCCCTGAATGTGTTAAACTGCCTGTATCACTTGTAGGGCAGCCACCACCCTTCTGTTCCCTACCTGATGTGTTGAACTGCCCGTATCACTTGTAGGGCAGGCACCATTCTTCTGTTCCCTGAATGTGTTAAACTGCCCGTATCACTTGTAGGGCAGCCACAACCTTCTGTCCCCTATCCGACGTGTTAAACTGCCCATATCACTTGTAGGGCAGCCACCACCCTTCTGTCCCCTACCTGAGGTGTTAAACTGCCTGGTCACTTGAAAGGCAGCCACCACCCTTCTGTCCCCTACCTGTTGTGTTAAACTGCCCGTATCACTTGTAGGGCTGCCACCACCCCTCTGTCCCCTTCGTAACATGTTAAACTGCCCATATCACTTGTAGGGCAGCCACCACCCTTCTGTCCCCTACCTGACATGTAAAACTGCCCGTATCCATTGTCGGGCAGCCACCACCCTTCTGCCCCTGACATGTTAAATTGCCTGTATCACTTGTAGGGCAGCCACCACCCTTCTGTTCCCTACCTGATGTGTTAAACTGCCGTATCACTTGTAGGGCAACCACCACCCTTCTGTCCCGTACCTGACGTGTTAAACTGCCCATATCACTTGTAGGGCAGCCACCACCTTCTGTCCCCTACCTGACGTGTTAAACTGCCCATATCATTTGTAGGGCAGCCACCACCCCTCTGTCGCCTAGGTAACATGTTAAACTGCCTGTATCACTTGTAAGGCAGGCACCACCCATCTTTCCCCTACGTAACATGTTAAACTGCCCGCATCACTTGTAGGGCAGACATCAACCTTCTGTCCCCTGCCTGATGTGTTATACTGCCCATATCACTTGTAGGGCAGCCACCACCTTCTGCCCCCTACCTGATGTGTTAAATTGCCCATATCACTTGTAGGGCAGCCACCACCCTTCTGTCCCCTACCTGATGTGTTAAACTGCCCGTATCACTTGTAGGGTAGCCACCACCCTTCTATCTCCTACCTGATGTGTTAAACTGCCCGTATCACTTGTAGGGCAGCCACCACCCTTCTGTTTCCTACCTGAAGTGTTAAACTGCCCGTATCACTTGTAGGGCAGGCACCACCCTTCTATCTCCTACCTGATCTGTTAAACTGCCTGTATCACTTGTAGGGCAGCCACCACCCTTCTGTTTCCAACCTGATGTGTTAAACTGCCCGTATCACTTGTAGGGCAGGCACCATCCTTCTGTTCCCTGACGTGTTAAACTGCCCGTATCACTTGAAGGGCAGTCACCACCCTTCTGTCGCCTAACTGACATTTTAAACTGCCCGTATCACTTGTAGGGCAGCCACCACTATTCTGTCCCCTACTCGATGTGTTAAACTGCCCATATCACTTGTAGGGCAGCCACCACCCTTCTGTCCCGAACCTGACATGTTAAACTGCCCGTATCACTTGTCGGGCAGCCACCACCCTTCTGTCGCCTAACTGACATTTTAAACTGCCCGTATCACTTGTAGGGCAGCCACCACTATTCTGTCCCCTACTCGATGTGTTAAACTGCCCATATCACTTGTAGGGCAGCCACCACCCTTCTGTCCCGAACCTGACATGTTAAACTGCCCGTATCACTTGTCGGGCAGCCACCACCCTTCTGCCCCTGACATGTTAAATTGCCTGTATCACTTGTAGGGCAGCCATCATCCTTCTGTCCCCTACCTGACGTGTTAAACTGCCTGTATCGCTCGTCGGGTAGCATCCCCTGGGAGTGAGCCCTCTGTGCTGCTGAGGTGATGATTGTCAGGAGTTGTTTCTGTCTCTGCTGCCACTGGTCTCCCTTTTCATCTGTTGGAGGTTCAACATGTTTCTGAAAGGTGACCAGATCAATTGAATGCTAAGAATTGTTTGAGATTATGTTTTCATGTCTGAGTCTTCTGAGCCTTATTTAATACAAAATATGATTTTATGAAGTAGAATGTGTAAATTACTAGTCAATTCATGGTGTCCATAATTCTAATAAATCTATGAGTTAAGAAGGCTTGGTAATCAGATCTTCTTTACCATTATTCAAATATAGCACTGACAGTCCATTAGTATAAAATAAACTTGTATGATGGTCACATGAACATGGGGATGACATGGAGCCTGACCTGGAGCCAGTAGGCAGTAGGCTCACTGTTCTCATCTCCCCTGTAACAGTCACTAAGTAGTTGAGCATCTTCGGGGCTGTCCATCTCCACCACAGCACGCAGCACCTTGAAGTCCTCCTCTGACATGACCTCAGGGGGAAACCGCTCCCCAGGGTGGTTCCCCAGCAGCACCTGACATTTATATACAAATATGACAGAGTATAATCTGACATCATGTCAGAGATATAATCAAAAACAGATCTAATACTGCCTTAAATCCTCTGGTTGTGAGAAGAAAAAAACATATCTGTGGTCTTTTCCTTGAAGTGGGTTTTAGCATGTCAGATTTTAATGCATTCCAACAATATAATAGAAATATTGGTAAATCTCTTCTGCTTTAAAAATGACTTATCATAAGCCGTTTTTAGCCATGATCTTTCACTATAATTAACAAGCCAGAAGATCACCAAAAGGTCACCAAAAGGTCACCAAAAGGTTACTTACTGCAAAGCTGGGTCCGACCGACCTCCGCTGACACTTTGTGATCTCCTGTAGATACACTTTGTGGACATGAAGGTCAAGGTCATCCTCAGAGGAGTGAAGATCAATAATAACAAGGTCAAGGTCAAGGTCAGAACAGAACTGCCTCAGTTTAGGAAAGGCAGTCTGTTGAAGCTCCTTACGCTCATTGACCATATCTGTTGGAAATGAATTGAGACACAATATGGAGTATAAGTTCCATTAACATACATATGCATTTTAAAAATATATAGTAAACCTATTAATGGTAAAGTCATTTGCCATATTATAGGTAGGCCTGATATCTTTCACCTCAACACAAAAATAACATTTTGAAATGCAATGATATGGCAAACCAATTTATTGTCTTAGCCTTTATAGTATAAATGCTACCTTAGGATACTTGGAAAACCATTTCACATAAAACAATAGAGTAAACCAAGAATCCATGAGAATCCATGATCTACTTGCGTACTATCGCTTAACATCACACCACATAAACCCCACCTACCCGTCGCTGTACTGCTCAGGTACAGCCGCACCTGTCTAGAGGGTGCCGCAGGCTGGTCACCATGGTAACAGCCCTGGAGGACCTGCCTGACCTCCTCCTCCCTCTGTCTGACCAACCGCTCCTGGTCCTGTCTCCTTCTAGCACTGGCCCGGGACCGGGGTCTACCGGGTGGCTGAGGACTGAGCGGAGAGGTGCTTCTGTCATCCTGGTTATAGCCGTCCAGCTGACCATTCTGAGGAGAGACGACTCTCACCATGGGACCCGAGCTGGTCAGAGACGCTGACTGCTCACTTCTGGAGAAGGTCGGTTCAGGCGAGCTGTGATTGGTCGAACCACGACTGTTCAGGCTGTATGTGGACCCAAAGGAGTTGTCGCGGGGCAAAACAAGTGACTCACTGTAACCCAAGGAAGTGTGCGTGTCACTCTGACCAGTCAAAGGCAGGCTTACAACAGAGCCAGTCTGGCCAATCAGAGGCAGGCTTACAAGGTCTGAGTCAGACCTGTCATAGTCCTCTGTCTGTATGTCCACATAGGGCTCAGGGCTGGAGCTGTTGGAGTGGATGCTTGGAAGAACTGAAATCACAAAGGGTGGTATGAGGGACTCAGGGTCTCTGAGGGCAGAATGTCTGTCAAGATGGAGGAGGACAGGAGAGCCACTGTTAAAAGACCAGTGAGCCTACCACAGAAATACCCTCAGTGTAGAATATAGTTACTACTGTTTTCTAGTGTAGAAAGAGTCTGTACCCTTTTATTCATCATAGTTCATACCTAACATGTGCAAATAGAGTGTGAGCTGAGCAGGAGCAGTCCCAGTCCAGAAAACAAGGAGGGCTGGTTTTTTTTTTTTAGAAAAGAGTTAATGTTGTTTATATAAATGTAAAAATGCTCCAAATGACCACTACTATTACTATGATGTAGAGATTCTTTTGTAGCTGTATCTAGGGAAATTAGGTTGGATTCCAGACACCATGGGACCCATCCCGAGTATATTAGTGTTTAATGAGATGTTGGGGACCTTCCATCAACTTTGTATGCAAAGTGGGGGGTCAAAGGTTGTGAAAAATATGCACCCATCCCCCTATCATTCCAATGCACACGTATAAATATGCATACATACTTATTAATGGAAGGCCCCTTAGTGAAGCAAATTATTATCATGGGGTTCCTTACCTGGGAAGTCAGGCAGGTGAACATGCATCTCTTGTCTAGATTTGGAGTTTCGTGAAAGGCTGAAAAAAGAGTAACAATCATTTGTTGATTTTAGTAGAGTCTTTTATAGTATGTATAGTAAAATTACCATGTTAATCAATTTTTCTAAATGATATTTCAATACATTTTGCCAAAATGAGGATGAAGTCTGTCATTACAGGTCATTTTGTGGTACTTGCAAAGAGGAAGCTTTCAGTGAACATGTTGTGTAGGAATTTCAATGGAGTATGTTGACCCCTACTGACCTAGGTTTACCAATACTCACCTATCTAGCCATGTGGAGGGGGGGGGGGTATAAGTTTACCACTACTCACCTATCTAGCCATCAGGGAGATAAGTTTACCACTACTAACCTATCTAACCATCAGGGGGGTAAGGTTACCACTACTCACCTATCTAACCATCAGAGGGGTAAGGTTACCGTTACTCACCTATCTAGACATCCGGGGGGTAAGGTTACCAATACTCACCTATCTAGCCATCCAGGCTGTAAAGTTACCACAGCTCACCTATCTAACCATCAGGGGGGTAAGGTTACCATTACTCACCTATCTAACCATCAGGGGGGTAAGGTTACCATTACTCACCTATCTAGCCCTCTGGGGGGTAAGGTTACCATTACTCACCTATCTAGCCCTCTCGGGGGTAAGGTTACCATTACTCACCTATCTAGCCCTCTGGGGGGTAAGGTTACCACTACTCACCTATCTAACCATCTGGGGGGTAAGGTTCCCAATACTTACCTATCTAGCCATCCGGAGGGTAAGGTTACCATTACTCACCTATCTAGCCATCTGGGGGGTAAGGTTACCATTACTCACCTATCTAGCCATCCGGAGGGTAAGGTTACCTTTACTCACCTATCTAGCCATCAGGGGGTAAGGTTACCACTACTCACCTATCTAACCATCTGGGGGGTAAGGTTCCCAATACTTACCTATCTAGCCATCCGGAGGGTAAGGTTACCATTACTCACCTATCTAGCCATCTGGGGGGTAAGGTTACCATTACTCACCTATCTAGCCATCCGGAGGGTAAGGTTACCTTTACTCACCTATCTAGCCCTCTGGGGGGTAAGGTTACCACTACTCACCTATCTAACCATCTGGGGGGTAAGGTTCCCAATACTTACCTATCTAGCCATCCGGAGGGTAAGGTTACCATTACTCACCTATCTAGCCATCTGGGGGGTAAGGTTACCATTACTCACCTATCTAGCCATCTGGGGGGTAAGGTTACCATTACTCACCTATCTAGCCATCCGGAGGGTAAGGTTACCTTTACTCACCTATCTAGCCATCAGGGGGTAAGGTTACCATTACTCACCTATCTAGCCATCAGGGGGTAAGGTTACCTTTACTCACCTATCTAGCCATCTGGGGGGTAACGTTACCAATACTCACCTATCTAGTCATGGGGGGGGGGGGGGTAAGGTTACCATTACTCACCTATCTAGCCATCTGGGGGGTAAGGTTACCTTTACTCACCTATCTAGCGATCCGGGGGGTAAGGTTACCATTACTCACCTATCCAGCCATCAGGTAAAGTTCCCATTACTCACCTATATTATAATATCATGGCAGATGAAGACAAACAATATCAAATCTCAAGGTTAAGGTTACTATTACTCACCTATCTAACCATCAGGGGGGTAAGGTTACCATTACTCACCTATCCAGTCGTCCGGGGGGTGCGTTGACCCCTGTCTGTCGGCTGACGCTTGCCACACCCTCCACCAGATGGCGCCTGGAGTGGGCACTGGGTAGCCGGGGGCGGTTACGTCTTTGGGCAGCCTGTGTAAAAAAGGGGTAAGGAAACCTAGATGGCTTACATGATGTTAGGATAGGTTCATGACATTCATACGCATGTAAGCAAAGTCTCTTAGTGCACATAGATAAACATTGTATAGCACAAAGTGGAGCAATAACATTACCAATTCTCGTCACATACCAGAAATGCAAGAGTTTTTTTCAGTTAGGATCAGGAGAATTAGAGATGTTACCCAATTGGTCCATACTAAAAGTAACTAAGGAGACTCACACTGGAGAGCTGTCTGATGGCTGGGTTGTCCACCGCCCACGGGTCACCTGCACAAGGACAGCCAGTATTAGATAACATTGTCAGAGGTTGTAGAGGTTTGAGACTCTCATGTACAGGTCAAACTTGAATATTCATGTGTATATATTCACATGTATAATCAGTCCTATGAACAAAACATCGCTTTAGCTGTTTAGTTAGCATTGTTGACATGGTTTGATAAGGTAGCCAGGTAAAATTCTGATCCAGTCTGAAAAAGGTTAATGTTAATGTTTCGGTTTTAGAGATTTAAAGAGAAGTTAGAACATTCACATTTAATAGACTTGATTTGATTTTATAATGAATTTCTGCTACAATCCGTTGTTTTATCAGTTACTTTGTTACGTTTTTCTCTTTTTTTCTCCAGCCTGTTGCTAAAACTTTTACTTACCCTACAGCTTGTTGCTACCTTTTATCCTTTGTTCTATCTTGTCCAACCCATTGTTTTAACAGTACTTACCCACTGAGCTCTTCTCCCGCTGCAGCCCAAAGATGGCGGGGAACAGGGCGGGAAGTTCCACATCGAGGCTGGCGTCACTGGCCACCGACAGGGGGCGCTGACCGCTACCGGGCCTCGACATGATGGACCAATCAGGGCCCTCCTTACATCTGACTGCTGCTGGGCAGTGACATGAGGGACCAATCAGAGCCCACGTTACATCTGACTGCTGCCGGGCCGTGACATGAGGGACCAATCAGAGCCCACGCTACATCTGACTGCTGCTGGGCAGTGACATAAGGGACTAATCAGAGCCCACTTTACATGTGACTGCTGCTGGGCCTCGACATGATGGACCAATCAGGGCCCTCCTTACATCTGACTGCTGCTGGGCCTCGACATGATGGACCAATCAGGGCCCTCCTTACATCTGACTGCTGCTGGGCAGTGACATGAGGGACCAATCAGAGCCCACGTTACATCTGACTGCTGCCGGGCCGTGACATGAGGGACCAATCAGAGCCCACGTTACATCTGACTGCTGCTGGGCAGTGACATAAGGGACTAATCAGAGCCCACTTTACATCTGACTGCTGCTGGGCCTCGACATGATGGACCAATCAGGGCCCTCCTTACATCTGACTGCTGCTGGGCAGTGACATGAGGGACCAATCAGAGCCCACGTTACATCTGACTGCTGCCGGGCCGTGACATGAGGGACCAATCAGAGCCCACGTTACATCTGACTGCTGCTGGGCCGTGACATGAGGGACCAATCAGAGCCCACGTTACATCTGACTGCTGCCGGGCCTCGACATGATGGACCAATCAGGGCCCTCCTTACATCTGACTGCTGCTGGGCTGTGATATGATGGACCAATCAGGGCCCTCCTTACATCTGACTGCTGCTGGGCTGTGACATGATTTACCAATCAGAGCCCACGTAACATCTGACCACTGCCAGGCTGCAACATGATGGACCAATCAGAGCCCACATTACATGTGACTGCTGCTGGGCCGCAACATGATGAACCAATCAGAACCAAATGGACCTGCAGCAGCAATATCAAACATATATTAGTTATCTTCTTTTCTCAAAGTAGATTATCATTATGTTGAAAGTCTAAATGAATGAGGTTGACAAAAGAAAACAATTCTTTTTATAATGTCATTATAAAAAAAACTGGAGGTATCCAAATATACGTATGTTTATGTATAAATAGTTTTATGTATGTATGTATGTATGTATGTATGTATGTATGTATGTATGTATGTATGTATGTATGTATTTATGTCTGTTTGTCTGTATACACGATTTATAAATAATATATACATTCGTGTATGTATGTTCGAAAGTATACAAGTGCATTCTGAAGAGCTTTTATAATAAATGAAATAGTTTTAGATATTCACAATATTACTCAATCAATATGATTGGAATACATTCAGCGACATTATGAGCTTTCAGTTCTCTAGAATATCCTATAAGAAAAACCTTGGAGCATCAGTACAATATGTGTTTTACAAATTACGCAGCGCCCATATTCAAACTAAGATTAGTATAGAGGTATTGTTTATAATCATGTTAAGTCAATGGTGTTAAAGCGCTGATTTAACCCCCACCCTTGTGGAACTAGTAGAGTTGGTCGGCTGACCAGTCCTAAGCCTTTACATCTAAAGAAACGTGTACCTGCTGACGACTCGAATACACGATTGCACGGTTCCGCACTTGCGAGCACACACAGGGCCCCTCTGGTGATTACACCAACTGGACTAATATCTTGCAGGACGCTCTTGAGAGAATGAAATTTACTCGCCAAATGACGTCACATGCCCATATAAGGTAAACCGTGCAATCGTGTATTGCCTTGGTTACAAAGGGTAAACACTGCTGACCAACTCCACTAGTCGGAGTGGTTACTTCGTCTCGTGGGGGTAGGCCTTTATCCTGCCCCCTCTTTACCCCCCCCCCCCCACCTTCACCCCACCCCCCCCCCCCTCCCACTTTGTTGTTTGAAGTCTCCCCTGGTTACTGATCAATACCTCCAGCTCCCCTCACCACAGTAATAAGCTTCACCCTGGGCTGGAATGTGGGTCTGTGGATAACTCTGATTAAATCTATATTTGTATTTCAATAATCAATAATGGTTTTAAAAATCTGGGGCGACCAAAAGCGTATGAAAAACTAAAGTGATAACAATGACATTATTTGGGATGGTGTAGGATGAGGGGGGCCAAATTTTGGTTTCTTTTCTTCTTTGAATTTTGAATTCCAACTGTTACATTGCAGTGTCCCCCCTTCCCCTCCTCACCCCTTGTGCTACCTCTATCCATGCATATTTCCCACTCCTAACCCCCACCACAACCCGGCCCCTCAGTGGTGTTATACGTAAAGAGAGAAATCACAGCCCCATCCAAAATGTGGTTTTGTAAGAAGAGCAGATGTGGGCCAAAGATTCCGGATTCAGGCTGCCGAAAACGTAACGGGCAGAGACATGTATGAAAAGAAATCCTTACATTTTAAAAACCCATGTAGCCAGATATACATCTTATCGGGTTTTTCGTTTTTGTGTTTTGTTTTGTTTTTAGTTTAGTTTTTGTTGTTGCGAAATGGCCATCCAAAGATGGAAACATGTTCCTAAAAACAAGTACACCGAGCAGGGGTGAAGCCAGTCCTAGAGTCAAAGGGGGCTCCAGGTCAATATAAGGGGGTTCCCACTTACAAGATTTGGGAAGATTCCTTATATTTTACCTATATTTTGCGAAATTTTCAGGGGGTTCCAGGCCCCCCCCCCAAGCTAGGAAACAGGAGTACAGTTCTACACTTCAAACATATATCTGAAATATTCTATTGACAGCTTTTCGCCACGTCACATCATGTGTTCTAATATTGATGGAAACATTCCTGGGTAGGTCGGACAACAGGGTCTGTAATAAGGGCAGGGTGTGTGCCATTACAAAATGGGTTTATCTTGTCTGTCCATGTCGTGAGCTGTCTGGTAATCCACTCAGCAGGTAAGTGGGGTGGGGGAGGATGGGCATCTTAAGGGGGTGTAGGTGGGGGGTCCCCATTTCAAAATACCTTATTTATATTTTGATATTGTTGAAATGTGGTACTGAAAGTTGGAGAGGATATCTCCTCACCAATTATCTTTTCCATGAGTACGTGCTGTTATACTATAATTTATCAAAATCATTCATAAAATAATTACTTTTTTCATATCATCTTTTTTCAAATCATTTATAGCAATCTCCTATACCATCATTGGAACAGAATATGTAATGCTAAATACTTTTTGAATCAATAAACAAAAGTATCTGTGTTGCAGTTTGCTATATTTAGCTCATGTTTGATACGTTTATTTACAAATTGTTCATCCCAAGAAATACCCTTTGTCAAGTCATTATCTTATTTCTGTCACTAGGCTTCATATTGAATTAAAGAACTGACATGTCACCCTGTCGGTTTAAGGGATCTCCATCCATAGCTGACGGTGCGATCAGCGGACGGTGCCATATTTAATTCATGTTGTGAATGAGGGGCTGGGATTGTTTACCTCAGTCCGTGGGAGTCAGGGATTGGTTACCTCATTCTGTGTGAGAGCCCATTATATCAGACACCAGCCAGTGTAGGCTAAAGGCGTCTCACAGAATAGACCCGTTAATGGGTATGGTCCGTTATATCAGACCTCTGTAGGCTAAAGGTACAGAATAGACCCGTTAATGGGTATGGTCCGTTATATCAGACCTCTGTAGGCTAAAGGTACAGAATAGACCCGTTAATGGGTATGGTCCGTTATATCAGACCTCTGTAGGTTAAAGGCACAGAATAGACCCGTTAATGGGTATGGTCCGTTATATCAGACCTCTGTAGGCTAAAGGCACAGAATAGACCCGTTAATGGGTATGGTCCGTTATATCAGACCTCTGTAGGCTAAAGGTACAGAATAGACCCGTTAATGGGTATGGTCCGTTATATCAGACCTCTGTAGGTTAAAGGCACAGAATAGACCCGTTAATGGGTATGGTCCGTTATATCAGACCTCTGTAGGCTAAAGGCACAGAATAGACCCGTTAATGGGTATGGTCCGTTATATCAGACCTCTGTAGGCTAAAGGCACAGAATAGACCCGTTAATGGGTATGGTCCGTTATATCAGACCTCTGTAGGCTAAAGGCGTCTCACAGAATAGACATGTTAATGGGTATGGTCCGTTATATCAGACCTCTGTAGGCTAAAGGCACAGAATAGACCCGTTAATGGGTATGGTCCGTTATATCAGACCTCTGTAGGCTTAAAGCACAGAATAGACCCATTAATGGGTGTGGTCCGTTATATCAGACCTCTGTAGGCTAAAGGCGTCTCACAGAATAGACCCGTTACTGGGTATGGTCTGTTATATCAGACCTCTGTAGGCTAAAGGCACAGAATAGACCCGTTAATGGGTATGGTCCGTTATATCAGACCTCTGTATGCTAAAGCCACAGAATAGACCCGTTAATGGGTATGGTCCGTTATATCAGACCTCTGTAGGGTAAAGGCAGAGAATAGACCCGTTAATGGGTATGGTCCGTAATATCAGACCTCTGTAGGCTAAAGGCACAGAATAGACCCATTAATGGGTGTGGTCCGTTATATCAGACCTCTGTAGGCTAAAGGCGTCTCACAGAATAGACCCGTTACTGGGTATGGTCTGTTATATCAGACCTCTGTAGGCTAAAGGCACAGAATAGACCCGTTAATGGGTATGGTCCGTTATATCAGACCTCTGTATGCTAAAGCCACAGAATAGACCCGTTAATGGGTATGGTCCGTTATATCAGACCTCTGTAGGGTAAAGGCAGAGAATAGACCCGTTAATGGGTATGGTCCGTAATATCAGACCTCTGTAGGCTAAAGGCACAGAATAGACCCGTTAATGGGTATGGTCCGTTATATCAGACCTCTGTAGGCTAAAGGTACAGAATAGACCCGTTAATGCATATGGTCCGTTATATCAGACCTCCATAGGCTAAAGGTACAGAATAGACCCGTTAATGCGTATGGTCCGTTATATCAGACCTCTGTAGGCTTAAAGCACAGAATAGACCCGTTAATAGGTATTGTCCGTTATATCAGACCTCTGTAGGCTAAAGGCGTCTTACAGAATAGACCTGTTAATGGGTATGGTCCGTTATATCAGACCTCTATAGGCTAAAGGCACAGAATAGACCCGTTAGTGGGTATGGTCATGGGGTAGCCATTTATGGGCAGATCTGGTACACAAGAAACAAGTCAATAACTTGAACATTTTCTGTCTCCTCCTTTTAGTTTGTCACTTCCTATGTTCTCGTAAATTCATTAAATTATAACTCTAACTCTATAAGTCTAATGACATTTTGCGTCCTGTTGCTGTACAATAGTTTATAGAAAATAATATTCATTATATTTAGCTAGAACTCTTATCTATTTCTATGGGGCTATTTCTTAAAATTGACTTTTGACCCCCCAATTCTAGACCCCCTCTTTAAGCTCAGGCAAACAATACCTGTCATGGCGGCCGTCTAAACGAGCTACTGTGTCCTAAGGCTGGATTTTTGTTTACCCCAGTCTCAGTACACATTACAAGAGGGGCGCTAACCCAGACTCCCTCTCACGTCAAGTGTATGCACCTCCATCCCAGGGTGGTCCACAACACGACATATCATCCCCATATCACACAGTGTAATACCTCCATTAGGCCCAGGCAACCCTGGCTGTCATGGCGGCCATCTTATCCAGCTACCATGTGCCAATTCTGGACCTTTGTTTACCACAGACTCGGTACACATTACATGAGGGGCGCTAACCCAGACTCTGATGTCTGGGAATACTGCATGAACCATCGTCAAATTAAGATATTGTAAGAAATGTAACCCTACCCAATTGTATGATAGAAAGCAATAAGTATATCAATGTGAAAAGGATAGTTGCATGATTACTGTAGAAGGCGACTCTTAGATACCGTGAGTCAGTTTGTTGGCACCAGTTATTTGGATGGGTACGCGATGGTGTGCCATGACCAGACGGAACCGCCTCATGTTTGACTAATCAGTGGTTTATCTCAAACCCCATCCCTCATACATTGGTCTAGCCCTCCCATCCCTAATACATTGGTCTAGCCCCCCCATCCCTAATACATTGGTCTAGCCCCCCATCCCTAATACATTGGTCTAGCCCTCCCATCCCTAATACATTGGTCTAGCCCCCCCATCCCTGATACATTGGTCTAGCCCCCCCCATCCCTAATACATTGGTCTAGCCCCCCCATCCTTAATAAATTGGTCTAGCCCCCCCCATCCCTAATACATTGGTCTAGCCCCCCCCCCCCCATCCCTAATACATTGGTCTAGCCCCCATCCCTAATACATTGGTCTAGCCCCCCATCCCTAATACATTGGTCTAGCCCCCCATCCCTAATACATTGGTCTAGCCCCCCCCCCCCATCCCTAATACATTGGTCTAGCCCCCTCCCATCCCTTATACTTTGGTCAGGACACGTGTGTTCACCAGATTAACGCTGGACCTGTTTTACCAAATTAATGTTGCTAAGGGGTAAAAAAACACAAATAAAAACATGATGCATGGCGACCATTAGACGACCATTCACCAATCCATTGGTTTGATGTAAGAGAAAACTGATTTACAGTCCATGCATCTAATACTTGTAAGGGCCGTGCAAAGACGGGAAACCTGCTGAGCCAAGGTGCAATGTAACGGTTCCATTATGTGTTTATGTGTTACTTACTAACATGTTTAACTGTTACTTTATTTTTCTGGGAGGTTGAGATATAACCGAATCGGAATGTCATCATAATGTTCTGGTCAAGATCAAATTAGAACAGAAAGGCATTGTGACATTCTGATTAGGTGAGGTCCAAACCTTACTTTAACAGAACATTATTGTGACGTTCTGATTACTTCAGGTCTAAACCTTACCTAAACAGAATGTTACTGTGACCATCTCATTAGGTAAGGTGTCAACCTAACCTATACAGAATATTATGTGATATCTTCATTAAGTGAGATCTCAATCACACCTAAAAAAACACGTTATTGTGACTTTCTTATTAAGTGAAGTCACAATATTAGCTTCATGAATAACATTACAAGAACAATATCAGAATGTCACAATGTAACAATGTGACATTATTTGGAGTCATCAAAAGATTGTCACTGCTTTGGTTCTTGTTATGTTACTTTGATGGCACCCAAAAACATCTTCAGAACCTAACATTGCAATGTTGCACTGTAACATGATTGTGAGATTTTTGTTACATTTTTTCATGTTAAAATAATGTTATTGTAACATTCTTTATGAGTAAACTCCCAGCTTAACTAAAAGTTTTAGTACGTCTCATCTATACCTAAAATAACATAACTGTTACATGAAAATTGGAAAGGTTACTTACTGAACAAAAAGTACGTTCACGCAATGTGCTTGTTATGTCGCTGCTTGCCTGGGTGGTTTATACCTGAGCCAATACACACAGAGGCAATCTGGTCAATTACCCCCAATATCAATAAAAACAAGTAACACCAATATAACTATATGGTATTGATATTCAGCCGCCTAAATAACCCTAATATTAGTACACCTATATATATATATGTGCCTAGTATCCCCACTGTATTAAGACCCCCCATATCGGTTACGACCCACTATGACGTCCGGCCCTGTACATATAGACCCAGGGTAGAGGTGTAACGTGCACCACACGTCACCTGGCAGGGGTTCAATAGCAGCCCACACTGTTAAAAGAGAATGTATTTCTACAGAAAATTCTACCGTAGATTTACAGCACTTTCTGCCGTAAAAATATCAACTGTAAAAATGCTGTAGGACTATTGCACTGGTACTGTAAATCTAAAAATGGATAACAAATATGTATTTTTACAATAAACTTTCCTGCAAAAGAAGTCCCCACCAGGGGAGCTACAGTTTTTAAGTTGAAAAAGCTTTTTAGTATATTACTTTAAAACCAATTAACAGGATGAATTGATTCAAGCTAATGGATTTAAATAATGAAAAATACATAATATAACTAACCATATAATGTTAAATGGTTAAAATCCATAAACAATATTTTGATTATTTCAATAGTAAAAAATGTTCATGTGTAGACACTTTTTTGGTCTTGAGTTAAGTTTATAGAAATCGTCATCTCTGCAAAACTTACTGCAACATCACCCAGTGCATGTATATCTGCTAATCAACTTGGCAGAGATACATCCAATATCCAGTATATGTTAGTTTGTGGTGGGGAATTAACATTTTGATTATATTTATTAAAGGAATTATATTTAAATTCAATGATAAATAACTTTTGATTCAGAGTACTGTAAAAATAAGAATGCACTGTAAATTTACAGCAAAACTTGCCGGAAACGTTGCCAGCAAATTTTGCTGTACAATTACAGTGCTTTAATTGCTGTAAATTACATCTACAACACTAAATACAGTAAAATTTACAGTATATAGAATGCTGTAATCAGACAGCAACCTTTGCTGTAAGAGATCTGTTTTAGTTTTGTTCTAACCTTACCAAAAAATGATATAATGATGTTATAATAACATTCTCATTTGGTGATGTTTTAACCTAACCACCAAAAAACATAATTGTTATATCCTATCTTAAAGATTAATAAACCAACTTAAAAAGCATGGCTTCAGAATGTTTCTGTTACGTCACCTATTCATCCTCCATCATGCAGGGCTCTGTCCCTCCCTACCGGTCTATCCAACACCCTGCACTCAAGCCCCACCAAACTGGGGGAGATGTAGATTGTCTTATCAGGCCCCCTCCACCAATCAGAGTCCTCCGTTCTCTCTCCTGAGAAGGGCCCAATGGGCTGGCTTTCACCATATATGGCACTTAAAAAACTGTTAATTTTGAACCACCCAATGAGGACAGTGGAAAAAGGGCCTCCCCTCTGTCAGATGTAAATGGGGCAGGGGATTTCCAGTTATCAGCAGCCCCTTCTCAGGTTACCACATCTCCCCCTGAAACACCACACATTAGGTCAAGGGGACTGACAGAGGGATAGTGGCGGCAGGAGCCTTGACTCGTGAAGATGCGCCTATTGGATGGGAGGGTGGTGGAACTCACATGCCTTACCCCAGGCCAGTGTGGATGTACTAAAACAGGCAATTCAAATGTAGACATGAAACAGATAATGTTGTGCTATGAAGTTATTAGAATGGGGCCGTCCATAAATGAAGTCATGCTTTGAGGGGGGAGTTCCGATTCCCTATACATTCCTACGGCAAGTACCGGGGGGGGGGATTAATACAATGGTCAAAAATACATGATGTCGTTTATGGACAGCGGTCCCAGTCATGTTACTCTCCAGTTTGCCCAACACAATAAGCAGGTTGGGGCTAACCTAGGAAAATCGGGATGTCCTGAATTCTCAATACGTCCTGATAAACCGGGACGTCCCGTGATGCCAGGCCGCCCTGATAAGTCGGGCTAATTGATATTCCCCGCCTTTTTATTGTTATATCAGACCACTCCTGGATGCCTGTCGCTGGGAGGTGTACCTATAAATAGCACTACTGAGGGTATGTCGCAGACCCCGGGACAAGTTATGTAAGGTCACCCCAGCCTGCTCCTCCACCCAGGCCTAATCACTCAGTGCTAAAGGGCCATAGGGAACTTATTTTGTGCTTTGCGAAAAAATGTGCACATTAAACTTCTAATTAAACAAGCTAGATAACTGTAAATTCTAATTGTTAACACATTTACCGAGTCAGAATTTTCAGCAAATCTCTCTATTAATTGCAATTTTTAGTTTTATACAAGCATTCCTAAATCACAGGAAGCCCTGTGTCCCGGGATAAGGGGACGTCCTGTTATCACGGGACGTTCCCATTCTTTGTGTTAGCCCGGACCTGATAAGGAGGGGAGACATCCTACAACATCCATGATTCCTTTGTATAAAGTGGTGATAGGAGTAAGGTAGACACCCACGCAGGTTGTGCCCCGCCCCTGTACCTGGGCAAGTAGCAACCTAACAGGCATGTTCTGCGACCATACTTTTTGGTCAGTCTGTTACTTGCTACATTTTCACGTGACAGCAATGTTATTTTAGGTTAGGTTGAGACTCACTAATGATGAGTGTTATAATAATGTTACATTTAAATGATATTGAGACTTTACCACTTTAATAGTGTGATCTTTTAGTGAAAGAAAACATAACCTGAATGTTACAATAACAACACAGTGCACCTCCGCAATGTTAGGTTCTAGAGATGCATTTTGGGTGTTGTTAGGATATCGTAACGAGAACCAAAACGAAATTTAACAGGACGTTAATGCAACTTTATAATGGCGTTGCATTCTTGCCTGGGCTATAGTACAACTAACAACAATATAATAAACAGTTATTACCAGAATTAAGACGAAGTGACCCGAGCCTCTGGTCCGCGACGTGCCAGGTACAAGCGGCTGCTGGTTATGGTAGTTTTTCGCTGGTTGAGCTGGTTGCTGGTTTGGTGGGGACTAAAAGGGGCACCAGGAAGTGGTGGTTGCCCCCTATAAAGCCCCCCCCCCCCCCCACCCCACCACCAACCCAAGTACCCCCCTGTAGCCCCCCACCCCAGGTACCCCCACCCCCTCCTACCCACCCCCTATAAGGGGTGTAGATGGGGGGGGGGGCATGTGGGATGTCGAATTTATGAAATGGCCATGTCACATGTCACTATGTTTTTGATATTCATGTCGATTTTAAAAAGCCCATATGTTGCACATCAAACGTAAGAAATGCCCTATGTCATGTCGTTTATCTTTTTGTTCATGTCGCTAAGCCCCATGTCACATGTTGAATCTAAGAAATGGCCATGTGGCCGTGTCGATTTTAAGGGTCTACCCCCATCCTATAGGCCTACCCTCACAACCCCCCCCCCCCCCCGCCGCTACTTATTGATCACCTCATTGATCACCCATCAACTGATTGGTAACCCTGGGCACCGGGCTGTTCGGAAACTCACTGATTAGTTACCTGAGGCATTGGGGCTGTTCGAGAACCCGTGCTTTCCCTGGGAAAGTATAGTAAAACAAATGACCTATTTGATACTGCATGGGACATGATCAAGGAACCTTTAGAATTTACAAATAGTTAATTAACCGTTTTAATGTACAAATATATCTTATTCGCAAAGTACTTTCCTGACCCAAGCTATATAGGCGTTTATCATATTACTTCACGGCTTTCACTTCCATATACCAGTTCCTTGATGTAATCCCTCAGGCCTAACCAAACATCTTACACTGCATTATTCTAATGCTTGACTGGTTGTAAACGGGCAGCGTGCAGGGTTAAACACAGGGCGGCTACCTCGGGGCACTCATGGATGGATAACACAGGGACGGATTCACGGGGGGGGGGGGGGGGGGGGATCCTGGGGGTCTTGATTCCACCCCCACCCCCACCCCCCGCCCGCCCCCCGCCCGCCTTGCCTTTTTGGTGGACCCCTGAACTGCAAAAAGAGGGACAAATGCATGCGGCTTCAGTACTTTGCCCCTATGCTGACCCCCTCCCCCCCCCCCCCCTGTAAACATTCAGGTGACCCAAGAACTGTCTGAAACATTGTCTTACTGATAACGTTTATTCTAACCAGAGAGAATAAAGTTAAAACGGAGGTCCGGCTCTCCAGTGCGGTATATCTGAGAGTTCCAGTAGGCCTTATCTCTGTTAATAGGTGTGACCAATGGCACTACATCAGAGTGTCCACTTTATGACCGCCCTGCTAATGACCCCACCCCCTAGAGGGTGGATTTGACCATTGCTAGACCTTGTTTTGGAGGAAGCCCTATTAATGTGGGGAAGATGTCAGAGACAAGGGTTTTCTTGAAATAACATGAAAAATTTCATGCATTTGATTCAGAGGATAATTTGGATATAATTCACTATAATTTATGATGAAAAAAATGTCCATGATGTAAAGTTTCAGCAGATGAAAAATTGTTTTTAATCCTACTGTTGTGTTGACTGTAAGTGGAAAAAGAAGAAAGATATTAATAACGTTTAATGGCAAATTAATCATAATAAATGTGTCTCTCATGGTCCCAGTTTAGGACTTATACCAAAATATAGAGAATTATTCACTTTCTATAATGAATCCACATTTGTATTAGTGCCATAGACGGATCATATTTTGAAATGGATAAAAAGTTTTGCCTTTAACCCTTAACCTAGATAATATATAGATATAATAGGACTGTTCCCTGGCCATGATGTAACTCCAGATGTGAGGGGGCCTCCATGACCATCAAATGACCACCTGCAGAGGTGTGACATCCAAAACAAGGTCGTGCTCTCCCTGTTCTATAAGCCGGACCTCCGGTTTATTTTAGTCTCCATGTTCTAACAGAGCGCAGGTGTAACGTACGGTATCGTCAGGCCACAGGGATATGTCAAATGTAATTTTTGTATGATCTTCTGATCAAATCACTAAAGTCTGTCATTGCTCATATGTGGCTCAGGTGAGTTTAGAGAACTGATATTGCTCCTTTATTTCCCTTCTGTCATTTCTGTAGCTGTTTCCAAAAAGGGGTAGTCTGTATAATACATTATATATACAGCATGTGCAGACGGCATGTGCAGGCGTGTTGGTGAAAACCGTGGGCTCACGTCAACCACGTGGATATCCGATAAACCTAGAAGTATGATATTTTAGAAATTTAGCATAAATATGTGTTCTAGATGATTTTGAATTATGCACAGTCATGATCTTAACCTGACCACCAATATGGCGTCCTGTTCCTACTTGGACATTGTGTCATCATTTGCACAGCATCTAAATATATGGCACAACAACTCTGCAGCACAGTAATGGACAAGCATTATAGGTCCACCGGGAAGTCGTAGTGTACAGCGGGAATTTTTTTTACTATCATTTCTTATCAACTGAACATGCATTAAAAAAACTTATGTAACTCATAATTTACATCAAAATGTTCCTGATGTCAATATAATATATGACAATGCTTTTTATACCAATAGAGAGGAAAAAAATGTGTAGTACCTAGAGGTATACAATCCAACGACATGGGATAAAAATATCAATTTAGCATACAAATACCATACAGAGGGCTGGATTCTTTTGGGTCGTTTCTTGCATGGTAGGTCTATAGCACATACAAATATTAGATTATTTTTCTCATGAGAGTTTAAACGCAACAATTGTATCGGGTTCAGTATTCCTTTTCATCCCGAGCCTCATGAGCTTCAATGCTTTGTTGATATAGATAAATGATAACACCAATTTGTAAAGTGTATTTCGGTGACCCTTTTGTAGTACACAGTTGGTACATCATAGCGTCTACTGAACAGATGACTAAATAACTACCAAAAAGGTGTGCAACCATCACTAGAGGCGCGACCTATATGAGTTTATTTAATAGACGTGTATTCTTTTTTTTTTAAGAATGAAACTTGTTGGAGTAACATGTTAATACCCACATATAAAACAGCTATTCATATGAAACTGGTATCATGTATTGTGGTGGAATGGAGGAATGTCAAAATGATCCAATGTTAACGTGAGTCCTTCACCATCTCCAGACAAAGGAGGTAATGTCACAGAGTGCTAAGTCTCAGTAACGTCACTCCTTGGCTGATTGTGATATGTACATTGCGTTTTCCGTTCACTGTAATTACCAACTGCAGCACTGACATGTGAGACAGTTACCCCACCCAGCAGGAACAGGGCAAGAAGCAACCCTTTAGAAATAATGATAAGTGGTTCGGCTACAGCCTCCAAGAGTTCAATATACTTTGTAATTGTACATTTGTCCTTCATGTCTTCTGATTCATGTGATATTACTTGGAGTTGTGGTTATAAAAGGAGACGTTAAGACCAGGCCCTCCTGGAATTAGGGACGTTATGACCGGGGCCTCCGTGTGTATGGGACGTTATGACCGGGCCCTCCTGGTGTCTGGGACGTTCTTTACGAGGGTCAGTATGAGGAGCAGGAGGGCAATAAGAGTCAGGAGGAGGGACAGTACAGACAGCCTCAGCTGCATGTCTCTCAGGGCAGCACCCTGCATCACGTCACACCCGTTCAGGTGCCGCGCCCCCCGCCAGTCCTCCTTCCTTGATGTGGTCTGACAGCGGGCCTGGTTCACGTACCCACCACCCTGAGTGACGACACAGCATGACGCAGGCACACGGGGAGCACCGCCGGACTGTGTGAGGGGCTCAGTGCTGTTTGGTGCTGCTGTACTGTTACGGTACCACTCAGAAGTCAGGTAGATCTCACCCTCCAGTGGAGCAATCCCACAACAGCCTCGGGACTTTTGGATGCGGTCCCAGCGCTCAGTGGTACAGAGTGTTCCAGGGGGGCCACAAACTTTGTCAACCCCGTAGTCCACAGTTAACTCGTGGGTCAGCTTCAGTCGCATTGTGCTGCTCCTTTCCCGCCACTCAGGCAGGCCATAAGCAGCCTCACGTCCAAAGCCATGGTAGATGACGGGCACAAAGGTTAGCACCAAGATGATGTAGTGCAGTGTGAGAATGAAGCTGTTCTTGGCCAGTGTGCCCCAACATCCCAGCAGGCCCGCAATGGCAAATAACACTGATGCTGATATCGTGATCATACTGGCCTGCTCCAGAGATTCTACAGAATCATACATAAACAGCGGCTCCTGTAGTTTCATTTCATGCAACGTGCCTCGCTCTAAGATGCCGAGAGAGAAGGCAGCCAGACCAAGCACAATGAAAAGTGCGTAAATCATGCCGAGCAACAGTTTGGTCCATGAATCCACATCACCCCTACCCTGAGGGACGTGGCTGCGGATAGAGTTCTTAAAGTTACTGATCACCAGGTTTCCCCGTTGTTTGAGGCTGCGGCACACAGAGACAGCCCGGGACCTCAGGCCTGGACCTTGGCTGGAGGGACGAACCTCATCACCTACTGTACTGGTCATCACTGGACCCTCATTGAATGTGAACGACTCAACTGGGACATCTCCAGTCCCTGCCTGGGCACGGGCATCTGCCATCTCTTATTTCCTGTAATGATACTACTAAATTACAATAAACGCTCCTTTGGGGTCATTTCTCACATTACCATGTCTCAAATGTATGCATGTTAAGCTCTAATGTGTATTCAGGCTTTAATAGGTTGCAATGAATAGTCAAACAAAAGAGTCATAAAACTGGCAGTTATAAATCATATCAAATAGGTCAAGGTAAGGGTCAACGTCCAAGACCAGGCCTTCCGTCCCCCTTTGTTTAGTTCTGTATGCAGGGAAGCAACATGTGTGGTGTAGAGCAGGCCTAGACTTAAGGGGACAGTCAAGGGCAGGTCCTCAGCTTGGATCGTCCTCAAAAGTTCAACTATGGCTAAAGGCCCACAGGTCGTACACAACAGTCTTTTGATAGGTAAATGTCCATGGGTCGGACACAAAGGTCCTTTGATGGGTAAATGTCTGTGAGTCAGACACGAAGGTCCTTTGACAGGTAAATATCCATGGGTTGGACACAGAGGTCCTCTGACGGGTAAATGTCCCTGGGTCGTACTCAAAGCTTGTTCAACAGTTAAGCATTGGTTAGTCATACACAAAGGTCCAACAACAGCTAAACATCCAAAGACTGTACGTAAAGGTCCGTCTCAAAGTGCATTATGGCAGGCAGGCTGGTCTCTATTACTCTGCCGGTCACCTCCCACTCCCCGGGCCCACACAGTACACACACCTGGAGATAAGCCTTATCTGGGGCCTGAGAGGGGAGGGGCTCCCAGGCAGGAATATTATGTTATTATAATGTTACTATAATGTTCTGTTAAGTTCTGCTTTGGTTCTTGTTATGTTATTTTGATTGCATCCAAAAACGTCTTTAGAACCTAGTATTGCAAAGTTGCATTGTGATGTTATTGTGACATTCTTATAACATTCTTTCACATCATAATAAAATTATCATAATGTTCTTTATTAGTAAGGTCTCCACTTCACTAAAATATAAATTTATTATAGCATTCTTTTTCAGTAAGTCTGAACTTAACCTAAAATAATAAAGAAAATTGGGCAGGTTACAGATTAACCAAAAAATACAGTCGCAGAACATGCTTTTTACTGTTGCTGCTTGCCTGGGCTGGGTGGCCTGCTTGGTCGACTTCACCAGCACCCAAGGGCTTTTTTATGTTTGTTTTATTTCAAACATCTGTCTCAGGTTGGGACACCATCTCACCCCCACCCGACCCCTTATCCCCTTTTCACACTACTGACAGAATGCGCATCATTAGCTCCAGGCCCAAAGCGCTATAATATTATTGGTGCCAGTGGCGGAGGGCACGGGGGGCCCTATTTTGGGGCCAGATTTAGCTTTCTTTTTAATGTAAAATTCGGGAAAATAGGCCCCCCCTCTTTCTATTAGCATGCCTCCACCTTTTCAAAAGATTATCCACCACTGTGCGCAGTGTGAAACGGGTGAGCAGTAAATTATACCCTTTACAGGCTTTTCTTACGATGCACCTATGATGCAGGGACGGAACTGAATTTCGGAGAGGGGGGGGGGGGCAGGGGGTGACCGCACATAGGCTGGGTACTAAAACTAAATGCATTGACACTAAAAACATGCAACTTTCTCTGTGAAAGTTTAAGTCCCCATCCGAAAATGGGAAGGGGGGAGGTTCAGGACCTGGAGCCCCTCCCCTGTACTTGGATCCCCCATGTAATGACGGTTCAATCATAGGCATACATAACAAAATCTCTATGGTTCAATGTAGGCCTAAGGCGCATTCTGGGGCTAGTCTGTAAGGGTACTAGTGTGAAAGGGTCCGCGAGACAGCAAAGGGCACATCTTTAAAAGGTGAGAGTGAAAAAAAAACCTGCGAACTTCAAGCACCATGCATGTCTACCTCTGTCCGCGACGCACAGGGAGGGATAAAAGAAATGATTGATATCACCAGCTGATCACCAATGGTTGGTCAAACTGAGTAGGACACTGTGAACCATAGAGTGGTCTCCCTATGTGTATCTGAGCGGTCTGTACCCCTCTCTGACCTACCTGACCATGAGTCAATGCTCGAGGATGGGGGGGGGGGGGAGTAGGTGACCCCCCCCCCCCCTGCCCCAGCCCACCTGACAGCGGGGACACCGCCGGCCTTATCAGTCCCTTATCTCACACCACAAACCTCACAGCACTTAGTGCATAGGGAGGTTTAGTACACAGAGGTTGGCCTGTTGATTACTCACAACGTTGACTTAAAATGAACATGTATCTTAATCACATGTCTTTATAGTATATAGATGGATAGATATAGACAGACAGACAGACAGACAAATAGATAGATAGATACAGCGGACCCTTACCAGCGGCCACCTCCATTATATAGCACCAAACCATCGGTCCGGACTGTTTTCCCTCCGTGTTTCCCCTCACCAGCGGCCACCTCCCTTATATAAATCTGAGCGACATGTGGCATGGCCATTTCTTAAATTTGACATGCGACAGAAAAATTAAGGACCAATGCCCAGCCACTGCAGTACCTAGTGGGGCGCCCCCTGTAGTATATAGGAGGTATTACCCACACAAGTCTGCACCATCCGTCTTGTCTGGTTTATAATTGGATATACTGGCTTGTCTATCATAACTATACCCTCTACGTACACCCTCTATCATAACTATAACATTAGCTATGGTGATCTCTGAAACTGGTAATAAGATGAACATTTCTCTCTCAGTAGAACACCACTTTAAGTAGTTTGTTTTCCATGTGAATTTATCTGTGCAAGCAAGATACAGGGATGCAGTTAGATTCAGAATAGACTATACAACTAGACCTAGATTATGCTAGACAGTTATCAAATTCTAGATATATATCAAAAGAAAGCCAACTATATTTCCTCTGGTTGACTGGTCCAAATGACAGACATGTGGCCATATTGGTGTTTGGGGCGTGGGTCCCTAAATAGAGTGGCCATATTGGTGTTTGGGGCATGGGTCTAGATAGAGTGGCAATATTGGTGTTTGGGGTGTGGGTCTAGATAGAGTGGCCATATTGGTATTTGGGGCGTGGGTCTAGATAGAGTGGCCATATTGGTGTTTGGGGCGTGGGTCTAGATAGAGTGGCCATATTGGTGTTTGGGGTGTGGGTCCAGATGGAGTAGCCATATTGGTGTTTGGGGCGTGGGTCTAGATAGAGTGGCCATATTGGTGTTTGGGGCGTGGGTCTAGATAGAGTGGCCATATTGGTGTTTGGGGCGTGGGTCTAGATAGAGTGGCCATATTGGTGTTTGGGGCGTGGGTCTAGATAGAGTGGCCATATTGGTGTTTGGGGCGTGGGTCTAGATAGAGTGGCCATATTGGTGTTTGGGGCGTGGGTCTAGATAGAGTGGCCATATTGGTGTTTGAGGCGTGGGTCTAGATAGAGTGGCCATATTGGTGTTTGGGGTGTGGGTCTAGATGGAGTGGCCATATTGGTGTTTGGGGTGTGGGCCTAGATAGAGTTGCAATATTGGTATTTGGGGCTGTGGGTCTAGAAAGAGTGGCCATATTGGTGTTTGGGGCGTGGGTCTAGATAGAGTGGCCATATTGGTGTTTAGGGGGTGGGTCTAGATAGAGTGGCCATATTGGTGTTTGGGGCGTGGGTCTAGATAAAGTGGCCATATTGGTGTTTAGGGGTGGGTCTAGATAGAGTGGCCATATTGGTGTTTGTTTGAGACGTGGGTCTAGATAGAGTGGCCATATTGGTGTTTGGGGCATGGGTCTAGATAAAGTGGCCATATTGGTGTTTGGGGCATGGGTCTAGATAGAGTGGCAATATTCGTGTTTGGGCTGTGAGTCTAGATAGAGTGGCCATATTGGTGTTTGGGCTGTGAGTCTAGATAGAGTGGCCATATTGGTGTTTGGGGCGTGGGTCTAGATAGAGTGGCAATATTCATGTTTGGGCTGTGAGTCTAGATAGAGTGGCCATATTGGTATTTGTTTGAGACGTGGGTCTAGATAGAGTGGCCATATTGGTGTTTGGGGCATGGGTCTAGATAAAGTGGCCATATTGGTGTTTGGGGCATGGGTCTAGATAAAGTGGCCATATTGGTGTTTGGGCTGTGAGTCTAGATAGAGTGGCCATATTGGTATTTGGGGTGTGGGTCTAGATAGAGTGGCCATATTGGTATTTGGGGTGTGGGTCTTCGGAGCCCTCCCATGTGGCATCTGATCCCTATATTTCACGGTTGCCATTTAAGAGACTAAAGATGTGAGATGCATATGGTTCCTGTGTTCCCTATATTTGTCATTAGAGGGCAGCACTATTTAGTGCCCTGACCACATAGAGGGCAGATACTAGTCTGCCCAGTCAGACCCACTTAGTCCCCATAGTCAGCATGAATTACCTTTCAAATGACCTAAAGAATGTTATCATACTTTACATAGGTCTTGAGGGAAAGAAAGGCATTCTTTAACTCTGGTCACGGCTAATGAAGCACAAATCATGTAATTAGACAATATTTACTTACCTAAATTCTTCAGAGCCATCTTGATTCATTGCCCTAGGATGCCCTCACATGAAAAATTGAGGAAAATCCAGGGGACTGCTTAATAGGGTAAAATGCGATTTAGTTTGAATTCAGGACTTGGCTCCTGGACTAAGAACTGCACAATCAGAACTCCATTAATTTTTCAGGGGCCTGGCTGAGAAGGGAGAGACGGCAGGGACCTGTTTCATAACAAACCTCCGTAGCTACAGGAGTTTATCTGAGCTTACGGAAACTGTACAAGAGTTTCAAACTCCCGTATCTCACTGTTACATAAACAAACTCGCGTAAATCCACCCAAAACTCACATAACTACCCAAAACTCCCGTAAATCCACCCAAACTCACGTAAGCAAAAACAAAACTCATGTAGCTACAAGGAGGGTACAAGGTGATCATAACTTATGAAACACACATTTTACGAAGGTTTATTATGAAACAGGCCCCGGCTTTGAGCTTGGTGCAGTGTGACACGGGCTGTTAGTTTATTAATGCCCACCCTTTTACGGATATTAGAAGTCTGACAGCACTGTAAATGTTTGATCATTTGTCGCAACTGTTCCTTTCGATGAGGAAACATGACAATTAAGGGGGCAGAGATGACGGTTGTCGACTCACGGTCTTAGGATGTCCAGGGACATGAGACTTGGGATCAGTGCACCCAGCTTTTCCCTTCTTCTTCTTGGTAAGTACACATCACTCATTTTAGTTGTTATCTGCCTCATTCTGGATTTCTTTTCACTTTATTTCATCCCATTCATTTCATTAAAGGAAGCCAAAAGCAATGTAGGGTCAAAATTGTGCAAATCCTGTCAACTATTGAAATATATTCTATGGCCACAACCTAAGCTTGTGGTAAAATGTCGACTGTGAATACAGATATAAACTACATTGAAATACAGAAAAACTTGTCCCTGGTCAATTTTGGTGACCCACCAAAATTGGCTTGTTTACAAACATTGCTGTCTTCAAATGACATGAGTATTATGGAATTCAAGTAAAGTTATTGTTAGTTATCAAGATTTAAACTGTAGCAATGGCTAAAGTTAGACTCTTAGAACCCATTTTCATAGTTATTTGAGTTTGGAAAATTTTGTCATATTTTGTGTGGTGCTGTGGTATGCTTTATAAATCCAACATGGGGAGTCTGGTTCTAAAATCCTGAACCAAAATACAAACCATCACCTCCTGAGGGGCAAGAAATGTCCCTCAACCATTTTGAAAATCTTATATATCGGTCCATGTGAACCATCACAAAGCTTCATCAGTAGAAATTCATCTAGTAACCTGCGCAGGGGTTTATACAAGGGGGTAGTGTCCAGGGGTTACTAAACTCCCCTTTTGGTGGACCCTATATTACAAAAAGAGGGGAAAATGCCACACCCATTTTAGCACTTAGTATATATGCTGACACCCCCCCCCCTTTCTGTATTCGCCCCTCCTGCCGTTCCCTGTGCTGTGATAATTGAGCGTCCACAATTGTCCATTGTGCGGGCAGACTACATGAGCTGTCCTGGTTACGTCTTTGGTGACTTACAAAAAGAGCATTTGGTCCTTGCAGGTGTTTTGCTGCCTGTTGTGCGGGCAGACTACGTGAGCTGTCCTGGTTACGTCTTTGGTGACTTACAAAAAGAGCATTTGGTCCTTGCAGGTGTTTTGCTGCCCGTTGTGCGGGCAGACTACGTGAGCTGTCCTGGTTTCGTCTTTGGTGACTTACAAAAAGAGCATTTGGTCCTTGCAGGTGTTTTGCTGCCCGTTGTGCGGGCAGACTACGTGAGCTGTCCTGGTTACGTCTTTGGTGACTTGGCATGTCGTGATGGCAGTGTGATCTGTGACTGCCCAGCCAGCCGCACCACCTACACCTACCCTATCTGCTGTGACTATAAGCGGGGTCCTTGTACGCTGTTTGTCTGTGGTGACCCGGGGTGCAGTGTGACATGTTCTGGTTCGTCCTGCACGGGCGATGACCAGTGCTGGACATGTAACAATGGTTTCTTCCGGGACAACCCGCCCCCCATCCCCTGCAGCGCGTGTACTCCAGCCTTCACTGGCACTGCCTGTACAGACGGTAAGGTCACACTCTTAGACTCTCAGGTCAGTCAAAATATTAGCACAAACTTATGGTAAGGTCGGTCACAATATTACCACAAACTTATGGTAAGGTCAATTACGTGGGTACATGGATGGAAAGTTCAGTCACTTGGTTAGAACAAACTGACTGTAAGGTTGGCCACACTGGTAGCACAAACTGACGGTAAAGCCCATACCCACTAGGCGATTTTCCTGGCAACCGGTGATGGGCAAGTGGCAGAATTGCCGATAAAATCATCACCGATTCAGATCACCCGTCAGTATGTCATATTGAAATATACATGTTTGATATGAGTCAGCGCTAAAATTGGCCGACTCTTCTAGTAGAGTAGGCCGATTTTAGCACCAGTGAATCTGCTGACCCTGGTCAAAATCGCTTAGTGGGTATGGGGCTTAAGGTTGGCCACATTAGTAGCACAAAGTGACGGTAAGTTTGGTCACACTGGTAGCACAAACTGACAGTAAGGATGGCCACACTGGTAGCACAAACTGACGGTAAGGTTGGCCCCCGGGGGGGGGGGGCACTCGGTCCGCAAATGGGTACCAACTGCGGTCGGAACCTCCGGGGGCTGTAGCTGTCAACCGCCAATTTGGCTAAAAAAGGGGGGCTATCAATGATGTATTATAAATTATACTATATTAACAGGTTATTGCATGCCATTCAGTAACTTCATAATGCTTCCTAAACAAATTATTGAGTTCCAAAATAAAAAAAATGGCCACAGAATTTGTCATCCAAATGCTTTTTTGGAGGGACCATCCCTGACATAGCCTGAAAAAGGGGGGCTGTCAGAGTATTCCATCCCAAAAAGGGGGGCTGTCCCTGACATAGCCTGAAAAGGGGGGCTGTCAGAGTAGTCCCATCTCCCAAAAGGGGGGGCTGTAGTTTCGCAGTTGGTACCTACCTTTAAAGAGTGAGTGCCCCCCCCCCCCGGGGGTTGGCCACACTGGTAGCACAAACTGGTGGCAAGGTTGGCCACACTTGTATCACAAACTGACGGTAAGGTTCGTCACACTGGAAGCACAAACTGATGGTAAGGTTGGTCACACTGGTAGCACAAACTGAAAGTAAGGTTGGTCACACTGGTAGCACAAACTGAAAATAAGGTTGGTCACACTGGTAGCACAAACTGAAAGTAAGGTTGGTCACACTGGTAGCACAACCTGAAAGTAAGGTTAGTCACACTGGTGGCACAAACCGAAAGTAAGGTTGGCGACACTGGTAGCACAAACTGAAAGTGAGGTTGGCCACATTGGTAGCACAAACTGAAAGTAAGGTTGGTCACACTGGTGGCACAAACCGAAAGTAAGGTTGGTCACACTGGTAGCACAAACTGACTCTAAGGCTGGCCACACTGGTAGCATAAAGTGATGGTAAGGTTGGCCACATTTGTAGCACAGAATAACATTAAGGTTGGCCCCACTCTTAGGGCAAATTGATAATGAAGTTAGTCACACTATGAGCAGGAGGCATCACCTCCACATTACATACAGGCTTGTATACATGGTGGATGGCCTTGGTTGCCAGGGTGGTGGAAAAATTTGTCACCTTTTCTTCTTTAATTCATTTTTTATAAATTGGAAAGAAAATATTAAAAAGTCCCAATTGATACTGCTTGCCAACCTCAACCCCCTTTTAGATTATTTTCAAATATATTATATTCACAATTGATTTAAGTGTCTGTTTTTACTTTATCTTTTAGATGTCAATGAATGTCTCGTCGACAATGGCGGATGTCACCATCACTCTACCTGCATGAACACCTATGGCAGTTTCGAGTGTGCCTGTAACTCCGTTCGTTACACAAAGAATGCTGACAGACAGACCTGCTCAAGTAATACACCGATACTCTTATATCAGTATTGCCACAATAGCCTGGAGTCTCAAGTCAAATAATGAGCTAATTTAAGGATTTTGTTTACCTTGAAAGGTTTATACCCAAAACCCTTCCGGGGTCCTAGAGGGGGGCTTTTGCAAAAAACATATGCTGGTTGTTATTCTGTAGTGGTGTCATAACCATGACAACCACAATTTTGTTTGCCAACCATCATTCGAATTAAGCCCCTTCAGAAATGTACACTTCGTGAAATAATTATGCTATTCAATAATCAAATTAGACATTTCATTTCTGGTAGTCAAGGAATGCCATATGGGGTGCATCTGCAAAATAGACAAATTTGACCTTGGCCAAGCTCAAGGTCACTTATAAGTGACATCATATGACATCCATCATCAAAACATTTCAAAATCATTTTCTTCTTCAGTGTTCTTAAAGTGTCTCACTCAAAATGCTGTTTGGGTCCAAAAGGGGTGCCTAGGAATATGCTTGTTATTCTGGAGTGGTGTGTACAGCAGTGATTCTTGCTATTCTGTTTACTCACATGAATTTGACCTTTGTAATACAGCTTTTTTCACAGGATACTTCAATTATTCCATTAATAAATGACATATTGGGTCTGATTACAAGAAATATCAAAAGATTTGAATTAGCAAATGATACCACCACTGTAAACTTGGGCCCAGAGTTATTCAATATAGTACATTCCTAGTTAATGCTGGCAGGGGAGCAATAATGTACTTGAAGAAAACACAACATAACAATAGTTGGGCGAATTAGATTTATTGACCAATAACCTGGCCATAAAGAAAATATCGGTAGAGGTGATCCCCCAGTGGCGCCTTCTGTGGTTTGATACCTCAATATAGTGGAGGTACTATATTTCCCCATAAAATTTCTATGAAACTTTCAAAATCATGTGTATATGTTATTCAAAATACTTGATATGGTCAAAATTGGGTTTGAAGACTAAAACCATGGTAATAAGAGGATGTTGCTATGTCAAACTTTTCTTTGTCACTAAAATAACTTTTCAATTTTGTGAATATTGTTTCTAGACATGTTCTCTTCTTTCTATAACAAAAATATGATGCCTTAGTATGTCAGATTAGACTTTGTATCCCAAATCATATTTCTATGCCAGATCATGCCTAACAACAGAACAGGAAAGGTTTGAACACAGCGATATTTGGCATTTTATAAATGGCTTGAGATGAATAACAATATAAACATGAGTAAGCATTTGTGTACTTTTGTTTAGACAAAATCGTTTATCAATACATGGTTTGAAAATATAAGGCGTGAAAATTGTGTCTGAAATAGATTGGTAAGTGGTTTCATCTTTGATAATCTATGTGGTGTTGCTACTTCTTCTCATATTTTTCCCTGCAAACTACTCGTGCCGTTCCATAGATGAACATCAAAACACCTTAATTATTGATTTGATCATAATAGCATGGCACCTGCCCGATTCGGCAGCCGGAGCACTTATCTCCTGGCCACAGCGCACGACTCGATCATCAATATTCATGGCCTATTGTCATCTGCCTGCATTATTAAGGGACCACTTCACCACCAATTTACTTTTGTGTAGGCGCATGTATACTTAAGTACCATAGGGATATCAAACAGAAAGAGTCACGTGTGGCACTGGTCCCTCAATGTGCAGCAGCTGACAGTCTGAAAACAAGCAGACAGACAAGGACGTCTTTGTAAATAACTGATGGTACCTAGTGGACCCCTGGACCTCCTTGGACCCTGGTGAGTTCTCTTACTGCTGCTTGAAATTCTATGAACTGTCTTGAAATTCAAGGTACAAATAAAGCTGTCACTTGGAGTTATATTGCAGTGATTTCACTTTTAGAACTCACAAGAACACAACCACACAGAAAGTTGAAGTTTCACGAACTACCAAGTTGTTCTTGCTCTCAAGAAGAAAAGAAGTGTCTGTCATGGCGCATGGCCCGCAGCCCCTCGTGGTGCCTGGTCCGCAATCCCTCGTGGCATATGTGTGGATGTTCCTCCTGTTACTGCTGGCTCCATTAGCCACAAGTAAGTGGGAGCAATAAGGGGTACATTTTACATCTGTTACAATCAAGCATGAGGATAACAGTACAGATATATATATATGGATGCAATGACCAGGATCCCAATACAATTTTCAAATTCCCTGTGTTTGTCTCTGCCTGCCACAATTTTTCCCTGTGTTGTACCCAGCAAATTGTTCAAGTTTAAAAGCCTCTGCATGCAGAAAACATTTGGACAACCCAACTACAAACAGTCAAATCCCTAATATTTTGAGAATCAGGAATTACAGAAACTGGCTAAATGAAACCTAGCTAAATGAACCTGGCTAATCAAATATATCATATTTAGTGAAAATAGCAATACCAACAGCTACCAACTAGATGGTCACTACTGGCATATATGACTGGTATGTGTGTCTCTGTGTGTGCTTCTGTGTGTGCGTGTTTCTCTCTGTATACAATTCTGAATCTGAAATTCACATGGATGTGTTAACTAAAAAGAATGTATACACACATGCGTAATAATATCCTGGATATCAAAGGATTTTGTCTAACCTCAGTTGAAATGTAGAACTCTTTGTGATGGGTAGTGTTTAGTCAGGTTGGCCAATTTCATAGCTATATGCGCCTTTCTCATGACCCTGCACAGTGTCCTACTGTCCAGGCCAGACTAAACAAAATTCTGTTTCCGGTGGGCCGGGTTGCTATAAAAATAGCCAGTCGGGCGGCCACAACAATTTTTTCTCTCTATTTTTTTCTTTTTTGGTAGGTAGATAGATAAATATTTTTGAAAACAAATTTTTTTTTCAAAAAAAAAATAAAAAAAGTCTTCCAACCTGGTGAAAATACGGCCACCTGGCTGGTCCACCGGAAACAGAATTCTTTTTTAGTGTCGCCCCAGCAGGCCCAGTTGAGGGGAACCATCAAACGAGATCACTACACTGCATTTAGGTTAACAGTAGGACCATTTAGCACCTTTCTTATTTAAAAATCAGAATGACATGAACATAGAGAGAATTTTCCATTGCTATATGCCTCAAAGAAGCATAGAATGGTATTCTTTGCTATCAATGATGCATAATGTTCTTTGGACGCAGTAAGGGTTTTTCCAGGTCTGGTTGACATTTATTGTACAGGCAATTCAACCAAATACACAAGTTAACTACAGGCACTTACCAAGGGGGATTGTTTGGGTCCTCAGCTTGAGTGGGTGTTTAAGGGTCCTGGGCTGTGGAGCTGTACTGGCATGAACACCCACCACCACCTAGTCCCTACCCCACTCACATACATTCTACACACTGCTAACATGTAGAGACCATGTGAGTGGGTAGCCATTCTCACTGACCATTGCCCCCAAGCCACCAGATCACATTGCAGACTGTAGAGGTTTGTACTGCATTCCCCTCACCAGGCACCAGGATTCACATTTCTGGTAAGGGGGGGGGGGGGGGGGGGTTAGCCTTAAATAGAATGGTGTATAGGGATATGTTCACTCATTGTGTCAGGTTGGTTGGTTGGTTATTGGTTGCTTTATGCCCTAATCAACTGCCAGGGTCATATCAAGGGTGGTGCCTATTTGTAGCAATGGGACCCAATGCCCTCTTTATAGTGCTGCCTCACTGAGATATCATGTCATAGGCCCACACAATGCCCCACCAAGTCACATTATACTGACACCAGGCAGACCAGTTATGTTTTGTGGTTCTTACTTTATACTGAGTGCCAGGCAAGCAGCAATCACAACAATTTTTTTTCATATTTACCACCATTAATACAAACTTGTCATGCCCAGGAGTAACTCTAGCTGATATCTTTTCTACATTCGCAGTTTTACTATGATTAATCATCAAGGATAATAACAGTTTTTGCCTTTGTTCCAAACTCAACAATTTTGTTCTACGCTGTAAATCTGTAATTTGGGTAAAATCATCCCAATTTAGATTATAACACACATGTATATAATCATTTTGAATTATATAGTTCACTCCTATACTTAATTGGCATAGATAGAATAATAAATCCAGCATAATCCCAGTAGGGTAAAAAAAAATTAAAAGTCTTTGGTGTGATTCGGCCAGGGTTTGAACCCACAACCTCCCACACTGGAAGCCAGAACTTTGATTATATATGGAGATTGACATAAAAGAACTGGATTCCCCCAAATTGACAGGCATACATTTCAGTTTGATCTAGATAATTTTCTTGTCACTCACAAATAAGGTATATACAGTGACGGATTTAGGGGGGGAGGCGCAGGGGGCGCCCCCCCCCCCTATTTTTGGCAAAATATTGACTTTTTAAATGTAAAACTCCCGAGCCTGCAGGGTCTGGTGGAAAATTTTACAACAGGGCGCCCCCACTTTTGAAAATCTCTAGATCCGCCCCTGATATAGTTCAAAGGATCTTAATCAGGAACACCAACTGAATGCTAAAAAAGCTACATAACATGGATTCATGCTTTCAGATGCCACATGCACTTATCCTGCTTCAATGGGGACTATCCATGCATCTACGTATGAAGAAGGTTGCGTAGATCTGGTATGCAGCGTGTCCCATGACTGCGACAGCGGGTACGCGTACATCAGGGGCAATGCCAGCCGCTCCTGCTACCCCCTGGTGGCCATCGACATAGACCAGTACGACTGGACTGGTGTGGCCTTGGTGTGTGGAGGTAAGGCGAGGGACAGAGAGGTCAAACTCGAAAATGAAAAGGATCTTGTCTCAAAAATGACATATAGCATAGGTACTCGACATAAAGAACCCCATAGGCTGGGTTAGGGTTCGGGATCGGATAAGGGGTATAACTTTCCAATGTTTGGTATAGGCCTAATTCACTGCTCTACCACATGTTCACTGAGTTTATAGCACATGGTGATTTGTTTCATGATCAGCTCTAAAATCAGACTTTGTGTATTTCTAGCCTACACTTAGTCTGGGCAATAGTGTATTCAACATTTTAGCTGTAATGATATTCTGCATCACATTTCTTTAGCTATAGTTCAACGTAAGTGTCATTAAACATGTTCATATGCATTCAAGGCCTCATAGTTGTTATTCTACAAGGGAAGCAGCTTAGCATCATTAATGATAAAGGAAAGTTTCGACACAAATGCTAGTTAGCTCACCAGATATGAACTTGAATTGCCACAGACAGACCAGCTTGTCAGCACCATGTTTGTTGATTGTAATGAATGTTCCTTTTTTTTCTATTATTTCATCTATCTTAAATACATAAGTTCTTCCTTGGCATTGTTGAAATATGAGATGAGTATGCAATATGAAATACATGAATGAATCAATGTTATCAACTTGCTATACAGTTACATTTCACACATAGTCTAATTTCATAATCTCATGTTTGAAGCTTAGCCTTGAGTCATTATGTTGTACTTTTGCAAGTAACACATACCTCTGTAACAACTACTGTTGAATACCCAGGTTGATGATGTAAACTCATGACAAAATTTCACTTTCCTATTACTATGCGTTTCCATTTTATCCTCATCAGGGTTACATTTATCCAAATAATATTTGCAGTTTTTTTTATAGAATACAATTCTGACAGAAGTTGAGTACATCGTCTCTTATATAAAGTATGAACACTACACCTATCAAACAATTCAGAAACATTTTTATAGTCTTTATCCCTTTTAAAGTATATTGTCTTTAAGGCACGCTCTTGCAATTTTTCTAATTTGACAATAATTATCTCTTCTGTTTGCACTATCTATAACAAAACTTGCGTAATCAAACAAAGGATGTATTGTTTGTTCATATAGGGTTATGAATAACGTTTCTGTTATGAAATTTCTTATCTTTTTAAAATTATACAACCTATAATTAACCTTTTTCCAAATGTTTGTTATAAATTTATCAAAATACAGGCAACTATCAATATCAATTCCAAGTATAGATAGGAACATTTTCTACCACACCACCTATCTTATAATTGCAAACAATATTTTTCCGTGAGCAGTTAAAAAGCATATGTTTAGTCTTTTTTACATTAGAGGTAAGGCAATTTATAACACACGACCTACATAGTACAGTGTATGCTGCTTCAGTACGCTTCATTGTGCCATCTGGCGTATCATTACCCACAAGGACAGTATCATCCACATACATAATAATATCTACTCCAGTCGCATCAATTTCATAAAAAAAGGTCATTTACATAAACAATGAAAAACAGTGGCCCTAAACAGCTTCCTGCAGGTTACTCTTTCTTACTTGCATGTACATATTAAGGAGCTGTTATTACAGCCTTACGAAAAAGAAGTGCGAGAATGCTCTCAAATATTTATGTGAAGAGGACCAACCTACCTGGGTATTGCCAGTTTGAATAGGAACGTTTGCATTTAAATGCAAGACTAAGGCAAAACTCCACCAATGACCGCTTAAGAGGTACAATTTGACCCCATATTGAGTTTAGTCTTCATGGTATATGGAACAAGTGGCTTCACCAGGATGGAAAACACTGGCAATGACAAACTCTTTCAGGATTCGAACTCACAACCTTTGGGTTTGGAGGTGGGGATCTTAACATCTACATCATGAAGTCACATAGAGGATGGTAGCAGCCTATTTCACCTGTTCTTGGTATGACTTGAAGTAAGTTCAGTGTGTAGACTGTAACATGCGAAAGGACATCATTTTAGAAGTAGTAGGTTAACAAGTAGACAAAACTGTCAATCTCTATTGTTCAGCCAAAGCTCTCCTCTTCCCCTTTCCTTCTACAATAGTTAGTATTGCCTTGTTTCTATAAAGTGCATTACAATATTCCAGGAACTGGAGGATCTAAGATGTCTTTGTATAAAAATGTGTATAAATTTGATCAAATCTCAGGAATTTTCTGGCCATGTTATAGCTATGCTCACCAAATATCATTCAATATATATATGCGACGTTACAGAGGAACAATCAATTATACCTATTCTTGGTGTCAGCAGAGTCTGCTCAAGCTGCTGTGACAATGGTACCTTCTTGTAACACCAAATGTGATGAGCATCCAAAGCTGAGGAAGTAGGAAGCAGAATTACAGTAACACTACTCTGGTGTCAAGAGGCTGATCAGAACAAAGTTGGCTTAGTGGACCTAGAGAAGGCAAGGCTGCCTGGACAGACAACCATGTATATGTAGTACATGACTGTAAGAATGTTGTATTGGTTTTCCAGTCCACACTGCATTTTCGGTTCTCATGGTGTAGTAAAGAATGCGGAAACATAGTATCACTGACTACATACTGTGTTACCAATATATTAGTAAACACAATCATGACTGCAGAACCACACTGAACATTGCAATAGTGTATTATGTAGACACGGTGAAGTATAGTAGATTAAATATCTGATATTATTAAGGTCTCGATTAAGTCATTTGTTTGTCCTCGGATATTAGCTAGCTCCCATTCGCAGTCTATCTCCACCAGACTGCGTTCCTCCAATACATAATAATAGTTCCGTATTATGAAAGACATAACACTCGCATGAAAGGATGTTCTTTATTGAATCCCATGTGTGCATGTACTCATGACAAGATCTCTAAATGACAATGAACAATCCAAAGGGTAGGATCCACTCAACCACACTCAGCCAACGCTCCAGCCAACTATTCAGTCTATCAGCTTCAATTCCAACTCCAGGAACAAGCTTCTAGTACCAACCTTTCCAGGATGTTCAACCAACAACAGCTAACAACACTCTGGCTTAATGCTGCGTGTACAGCACTTTATATATGGATCTAATAGCATCCCAGTAAACAGGACACGTGTATTCCCCAGTTTGATACGTGTTAAACTAATGTATTATTGGTGTTTATGAATTCTCAGGGTAATTCTAGTACTTTAACAGGTTTTACTATTAGATTTCACACAGTTAAGCACTCGTGTAATTTTCACTTTTATAACATTATTTATTCATCTCATATGGTCAATTTCGTAATACTTCATCTAATAATATTTTGTGAAAACTGTATTGATTATTTTACAATCTGGTGTCATTCTGGTGACATTCTGTTGTAGTGATAAACTCCATGAAAAACATACATATCACACCAATTCTTTCACGTGTTATTTACACGCAAAACTGGTGTGGTGTAAAACCCTGTGAATGTTCTGAGAAAAGCCCTTACACGTGTCACTAGTTTAAGACATGTATAAAATCAGTGAAAAACATGTATTTTACCCAGGTATGACCTGAGTATTATTCAGGTTATAATGGATAAATCTACTGAATAACCCTCAGAAAAACATGAGTTTCCATCAGCTTTTTTCAGATCAAAGTCATGCAAAACTGGTGGCACGGACTTCTTTCTGATATAAAAACGTAAATTCATTATCCTAAATAAGAAATTAAATTACAATGCAGCATTTAGATATCCAAGTGCTTCATTCTCACCAAATTAAAATAAATTTACAATACAAATACAACTGCTTGACTTCTGCCAGTAACCCAATCCTCAATAGCTCAGTGGAAAAGTGCTGGCAATGTGTGTGAGAGGTCCCCAGTTCAATCCCCACAACTTATTTTAGCCAGGAGATACAAAAACACGAGTTTCACATGTAAAAACTCGTGTCAAAAGCTCGTGTTAAAAACACGTTGGAAACACTAGAAATGGGGTCCACAGAATCCCGAGTATAACTCGTGTCTAAATCTCGTGTAGGGCACCCTGGATCCCGAGTTCCCAACGTGTGCAACACGGGTCCTTCTTACCTGGGATACTTCACAAGACTCCTCCCTTACCCTTCTCCTTTGACAAGGAGAAATTACTTTAGCCCTGTCTCTCAGTGTAAACACTAGAATGGCTAAACTTGAGTACGGACTGACCATCCGCGTCAGTACAACACATCAGGTGGCCTGGAACATCAACCTGTGAGGAGTGGGGTTCAGTAAGAATGCCTGAATTCAAGAGCAACTGTGAGAAGTCTCATATAATCTTTTATTGTCAATATGAATCAAAGGTTTCTTATAACCCACTTCCTTATGTCATGCCAATATTTTACTAACCCTGTTTAAGGCCAATATGTTATTTACAATAAATCACCCTTTACAACTTATCTGGTGTTCAAAGTTGTCTTTGCATCTTTGCTTCCATTTGTACATAAGATTTAAGGTAGGGCATGGTACCAATAGACAACAGTGGTTTAATGGCACAAGTTACATAATATGTTACCTATTGTCATTATACATTTTCACCTGTGCTTCAGTTGAACCTTTGCTGACATCCTGGGTGGCAGACATTCACACAGCTACTCAGAGCTACCACTACATCCCTGTCAACACTGCGGTAAGGTTTACCGCAACCTTCAGCCAAGGGGACATGTTCACCGCAACCGTCAACTTCGGGGACGGCACATCAACATCTGTGATGTGGAACCCAGCCGACCCGCTGTCCTCATCCACCTACAATGTTGACCATAAGTTCACCACTGTAAGTCTAAGTTGTACATCCAGTGTTAGGAGTAAATTACATCCAAACTGAACTGATAATAATCTAGTAGAATGGAACAGCAGAAACCCAATAACAAATGCCAGTTGTATAGACATTGTGAAGATGACGTCACAACTGGCCATAGTGGACTGCCTGCCACATTGGTGATCAATTTGAATTACCTTTCTAGAGCATATACCATATATTTTTATGATACTTTTGAAAAAGTCTCCCTAAATAATACTGAACAATTATCATCGTTCAGAATTTATAAATCTTGATATGTTCCATGATCGCTACGTGATGATCACCAAAATGTGATCATGTGATGACGTCTGGATGAGGTCTATTTACCTATCAACAATGTGACATTGAAACGTTAAGACTTCAAATAATGTGACATTAGTTAATACTTTGGATTTTCTTTTGGTGAAAACAAGGGTACCTGAAATTTTAGACTTTGACCAATTCCCTCATTTCAGCCTGGTACCTACAGTGTGAGCATTTCCTGGGTTCACTTCTACCAACCCTCGTGGACCGGCAGCTCATCGATGAACCCGATCTATGTGGAGCAGCCGCCAGCCTCCCTCAGCATCTCCCAGTCCCAGACTGCTGTACCCATAGGGGGACGGGTGGACTTTCTGGTCATGGCACTTGAAGGATCACCTCTCAGAGGCATGCTGGACCTGGGGGATGGACATGTACACATACTCAATGAAAATGAGGACACATATCAGCACACCTATGCAAGAGCTGGGACCTACACTGCTACCTTGAGAATGTACAACCATATAGGCATGAGCTCTATTGTTCATACTCAATCTGTTAGAGTTAAGCCAAATGTCCCAGAGTTCATCCTGTTTACAAATACCCCAATTGCATTCCCAGATGGAGAGGTCAAGCTGACTGTAGACATCCTGGACTCTCCCAATATGACCTCCTGCCCTGATTTGTTTCTGTATTGGGATTTTGGTGACAACCTGACTTCCACTCGTATAACTGCTGCTCCAAACCTGACACTACTTCGGTTTCACTCCGAAGTACATTACCTCACCCTTTCAGATGTAGGGGATCTTCAAACTTCTCTGGTCATAAACAGTACAAATGGGTATGGCCAAAGAACCTTAACAACTCAGATCCATGTTGAAGAGGCCATCAATAATGTTACGGTGACGCTCTGGAGCGGCGAGAGCAATCTCAAAGCTGGCACTCATTATTTTGAACTGAGAGTAACAATAATGAATGGGAGCCATGTTAGATATACCATGTCCTATGGAGATGGCCAGTATCAGGAGATGGACTTACGAGCACAAGTTTACTACGCAAAGTCCACCCCGCAAAGCTTTACATATACATATCATACCCCGGGTCAATACGTGCCACAGCTGTGTGCATGGAATCAGGTTAGTAGAGTGTGTGCAAATCTATCACAGACACTCTATGTACAGGCTGCTATCAGGTCTCTTGATGTGACAGGTTACAGCCCAGTGATAGCCCTCCTACCAGGGACCATTGAAGTGACCATCAGAAACCTGGATAGCCCGACCCCAACTGACATCTCATGTGACTGGGAAATTTCTCGTGGCACTGCAAAAATTTCATACACTCATGAATGGGAAGATTTGCAACACTCCTACAAGAAGGACTTCACACTGGATTGGAAATTCATTGGGACCTTTGATATAAAGGTCATGTGTTATAACCGCCTTGGAGCTATAACCGAAATAAAACAGTCAAAGTTAGTACAAGGTATAACCGGAGTGTCATGGTCACTATCCCAGTACTTTGGCCAGGCACATCAACCCCTCCAGCTAATGGCAAGTGTCCGTAATGGCTCAAACATCCAAGGCACGTTAGACTTTGGCAATACCACAACAACATCAGTATACTTTCCAGATGTGTTAGGATGGAGATATCCTATGGTGTATAGCTTTTATTATACAAAACATGGAAATTATTCAATAAAATTACATCTCAAAAATGATGTTAGTGAAGTGAACATTGTAGCAAACAGAAGCATCCACATCTTTGAAAAGATCCAAGGTCTGAATACGGTTCCCCTAAATCATGGCTCCTCTGAAACTGAGACGGTTACATTTAGAACAGCACTTCAACAGAGTCAACCCACCCAGTATGACATCAGTATTAGCTGGGCCCTCAATGGCACAACCTTAAGGACCAGGATTATTTACTATATTGCAGAAAGTAATCCTGTGGAATCCACTTTCCACCTGGCTGGGTGGTGTTGTGGTGAACATTCACTGCAGGTGAAGTACTTTAATCTAGTTGAGACCATTGAGGAGCAGGTACCATTCACCATGCAGGAGCCTCTGGGGGGAGTAGTGGTTGGAGTGTCTAACCTTGTTGCATCTAGTAACATCCCCATCCCAGTCAATGTATCAGTCAATACTGGAAGCCACCTGAACTTCTTCATTAACTTTGGAGATTCTCAGAACTATACTTTCAACTACACACTCATAAGGGATGATTTTGCAGATCTCCAACAAGGCAACACAAATGGGAGCAGGCAGTATGTGTCTGATGACGGTGTACAGTCGGCTTCTGTGGATGTTGGCCCGGGGGCATGGGGCACGTCTCAGGGGGAATGGACGGGTAGGATATTATGGATGCAGACACAACATACGTTCCTGGTTCCTGGGGAATACCTTATATATGCTGAAGTCTCAAATGGTCTGAGTACAATGAGAGCTTACACCGATTCTCCTATAAAAATCCAGAACCCAGTGAATTGTTTTAATGTTACTTCAGACCTTATCATTCCTACACCGCCAGGTAAAGCAGACTTTCAAATAAAATCATGTTCAACCTTAACACCTACAGATGCAAAATGTGAGTTTTACAATGGCATCATCCTACTAGGCTCCACGGTATTCGCACCAATAACTGATTCACCATTAGATGTCACGGTTGACCTGAGACCGCAGAACGAGGGAAGTATGGACGTTGACATCATATGTTCAAACGAGGTGAGTAAGTCAGTAAAGGCAACAAGCATACAAGTAGAAGAAATTATCAGTGACCTCACACTTGAAATCAATGAGAACACTTCTTTTTCCCTGATGGAAGAGATTGTCATGAATATCACCATGGAAAGGGGATCAAATGTGACCATCCAAGTTACATTTGATGGTTCAGACACTAAGGAATTCAGATATGATGCGCCACTTCTAAGGGTTAGCCATGCCTTCAGTACTGTTGGGCTCCACGATATCACTGTGAAAGCAAATAACACATTTTCAACAGCTTTGACAAACCAGGTAGTGAAGGTACAGGCAATAATATCCAAGCTTGAATTGGAAGGAACTTTGATAGTGGCAATTCCACCTGGGAATACTACATTAAATGTTGTTGGGACACAACATCTAAGGGAAGTTAACTTCAACTGGCTTATTCATCAAATTTTAGAATTTGGTGATCCTGTTTTGATTCATGAGCAGCAAAAAACTGACATGAGAAATGTATCTTTCGCTTGCCCAGCTGCAGGGACATTTGACTTACAATTATCTGCAAAGAATGATATCAGCTATAAGTCTACATCTGCAATAATCCAATGCAATGAGGTTATAATGGGGTCTCACTTAGAAGTGTTTGCACCAGGAATGCTAATGAAATCAGGAGTAGTATTGATACCTCTGGAGGATGAGGTAACCTTTTCTGTGTCACATACTCTTGGATCAAACATATCATATGACTGGATGCTTGGATCCGTAACGTTAGATGAGGCAAGTACAAGTAACATCAAAATCCAACTTGAAAGTCCCGGAGTGAAGCATGTGGCAGTAACTCTTACTAATGCAGTCAGTGTAGAGAAGACAAACATAACCTTTCAGGTACTCGAGTCAGTTTCAATCGAGTCAGTCAAAGTATCATCCAGACCGATTAGAGGAGAGCCCGTACAGATGGTACTCACAATGAAAAAGCTAGGAACCAAGTCTTGTATTATGATCACTACAGAAGAAGCAAGTGCTTACCTCTCATTCGGTGAAGGCTGTGAAAAGAATGCAACTTCTTTCTCTGGTCTTTCTTTTCATTTCAACCTCACCTTTGACACAGAAGGAATTCAGACTGTCATAGTTAATGCCTCAAATGAAATATCTACTGATACAGCAACACTCAGGATTTCTGTCAATCTCCTTGAGTGTCTCCCTCCCATCATGAGTATTGAAGCTGGGTCAAAAGACTTAGACAACCCACAAGTACTCAGAAAGACCAGAGATCATGCCTTCAGAAGTTTCACTGTCACAAATTGCTCTGGCTCTAGTCGGGTTGTCTATGCCTGGTCTGTGGAGGCACTTGGAGCTCCTGAGATTGTTATACCAGTAACCACACCGATCAACCGATCAATCTTCATCCTACCAAAAGAGAAGATGCACATTGGGGTTTACAATGTTACCCTTATGGCTCAAATGGATGCAATGTTTGGCACGGTGGCAACTGACTCTGTATATATCAATATAACTAGGTCTCCTTTGGTGGCATCGCTGGCCGGTGGAAGGCAAAGGACAGTTGGTTTAGAGCAGACACTGGACTTGAATGCCCAGAACTCCACATATAACCCTGATGATGCTACATCTGGACTTTCTGGCATGGCATTGCTGTGGAGATGCCAAAATAAGGAAGATGGCACAGATCATAATGATGAGCCATTACTAGACATTGACTTCAGCCAGTGTAATGGGGTGAACTTTACAGTGGAGTCACATGGTCTTGTGACAGTAAATACTTCCAACTTTGTCATCGGTGACACTTATGTGTTTACCTTGACTGTGATGAAAGATGAGAGGACATCAAGGTATCAACAAGAGGTTCTGGTACAGTCTGGGAATCCACCATCTATCTCTTTAAGGTAGGTTGCAGTTGGTACATTGGTATTTGATTTGCCTCTAACCCAGCAGGAGCAGTTAGGAATAGTTGTTGAAGAGGCTTGAGTTCTCAATTCAGGGTAAAATAACTTAAAAAACAGTAAAAAAAAAGTTTGGTCAAAATCCCTAAACATAACACATTTTAAATGATTTAAGACCATTTAACAATAATCTGTTATTGATATTTTACTAACTATACAAAAAAGCAAATTATTGTTCACTAATTCTTCATTGTAGCTGTGTGAGAAATTGTGGTATGGAGATGAAACCTGAGAGCTCCCTCATAATCTCCGCTAACTGTACAAACTGTGCCCAGTACACTTCCTTTGGGTAGGTTCACACACAGCTTTAACAAGGCTCATTTATTGTCCCTGCTTAATTACAAACTTATTTGATAAGGTTCACACAGAATACATCTTAAACTAGGCAAACAAAAGTTAACAACAACTGGCAATTGATTCAGATATGCATTTGTATGAAGTAGATTTTTACATAATCAATTCAATATTCTTGCCTAGAAAGTATTTTTGTAATTCTTGTATATACTTTGACCAGCACTGCCACTCAACCCTAATCCCTGAGTGTTAGGTTGACTAGTGGATGGCAGCCCCTCAGAGACTATTCACAGTACAAGCTACTTCTAACTTCCCTGATATTCTGGTCTACCTCAACCTAGATCTGCCATTCACAGGTACAGGTGGGCTGTCTACAGGGAGGAGCTGTCCCAACAAGTCATTGTTGAAGGTCTTGAGAACATCACAGCAGCAGGTCTGTAACTACAGCTACTCAGTGGTGAAGGCAGGGGGAGGGGGTATGAAGGATATTCAGATGAGCTACAAATGAATATGCCTTGTGAAGGTGGAGATGTTTTCAACACATTTATTTTATAAAATTGGTTAAGCACTAACTCTATAAAACTAACAATAACAGACTTTCACATTTTTTTGAACTATCATGTTACATTAGTAAAGTGGATTTATGATATACATAGTGGGCAGAGTGGAGATATCAGCTATATTTGTTAAATTCTGATTGAAAAGCTTTCCAAGTTTTATGTTCTAATGCCATCAAATTAGAATAGAGTTGCCCATTATTCCAAGTATATCTTTTTATTTCTTTCTCAGCCTTAGATGGTAACCTACTGATACTAGCGCCAGGCGTACTGCAGGCCGGAGTGCAGTACAAGGCACAAGTGTACGTCGACGTACCTGGGGAGGAGTCAGCGTACGTGGACCATGACTTCCATACCAACCTGCCCCCAGCTGGTGGCACCTGTATGGTGTCCCCACAGGATGGTCTGTATCTTTTTAAAAATATTTTGTATTTATACTGGGTGTTGACAATTTAGCCAGATGAGGCCATTTTTCATTATTCTCCATTTTTCATCTAGATTTGGGGGTATATATGTACTTAAATGTCTGAAAGGAGCATTGTCATTATGTGGCATAAAATATGGTCATCTCGAGAGGGGCTTTAAATTACCAAAAAGCTAATTTTAAAAGTACTGCTTCCTTAACAGGCATGTAGGACATCTGCGGATATACGGAATTCCACATTTTTAAGATTTGTTTTGACCATTTTTGTTTCATCCAAATCCAGGGAGAAAATATGTTTTCTATAGGGGTATGAATGTTTTGCTAGATGCTAACGATAAAGCTGTAGTATTTTGCCTTAGTATACATGTCATATCTTACTTCCCCTACTCAAAAATGAGGTATATGTTTCTTAACAAATTATCATGTGTCCGTGGAAATGACTTTTCCTGACTTACATGCCTGCTTTAGCAGGTTCTTTCTAGAACGGTCAATAGTAACAAGTTGAGACTAAAACATTGAGTGAAATGTACCAAAGGTACTGGGAATGTCTTTGTGAACCTATTTTGGGAATGTACCCACGAGCTGTTTTCCAAATCATGACATTTAAGCCCCATACCCACTAGGCGATTTTACCGGCGACTGGCGACAGGCAACTGCCAGAATAGCTGGTAAAATTGGTACCAATTCAGATCACTTGTTAGTCTGTAATATTGAAATGTTACATACTAACAGGTGGTCTGAATTTGTGATGATATTACCACTATTCTGGCAGTTGCCCGTTTCTAGTTTCCGGTAAAATCGCCTAGTGGGTATGGGGCTTAAGAGTTAGAATAGAGGTATTATTTGCCCAATACCCAATGCAACCCTGCCCATTGTCTTCAGTCCTATTTTATTTAATCATTGTAATGTGCTCATATATATAAGTCCCTGGAACTTAGAGTGTAACCTGCCTATATATAAGTCCCTGGAACTTAGAGACACTGATTGATAAGCTTAACAGTGGCTACTGCCCTGTAGTGTTTACTGCACACAACACTCCCCTATGTAGCTGGTTCCCCCAATACCTGGTCTTAGCTATAATAAACAGATCACCAATGAAAAGAGTAAACTAGAGTCACATGCCTTCACCTTCTCTCCACTTTCTGATCTCCTGTGCCTTGTCTGTCACTCATCTACACGTAACAATCATAGATTATATTATTCATTTCAACCTTATGCCTGGCATTTTAGCACACTGATATAGACCCTGGTGTGTAGAAGGACATATCTCAGGAAAACATTTTCCTAGGTGAATTCAAGGGAACCTTGAACTTATTGTTAAGGGTCATCACAATTTCTAAAAGTAGTTCATACATGTTTTAGGGGTAGCACTGCAGACTGAATTCACTGTGAGCTGTGAGGGCTGGCAGGATGAGGACCCTGAAGGCAGCCCGTCCCCGCTGGTGTATGCGGTCCAGCAGCCTGTCGCGGGGTCTGTCGGTGAGCTGACAACCCTCACTGAGCACCAAGCACACACCTTCAGCCTGCTGCTGCCACCTGGTGACCCGGGAGAGAACCTGGACCTGGTTATTTCTGTACAGGACCCTCTGGGAGCATCAGCAAGGGTGGAACTCACAGTCAGGGTAAGTTATGGAGGGGATTGTTTCTTTGTCGGGATAGTTATACATCTGGCAAACCTTTTAGGGCTCTTTCCAGAATGCATCACATTTGTTTGTTTGTTTGTTTAACATCCGGCCTACCACTTTGAGCTCTTTTACCAGACTGCACAAGGTGGTGATTTTCAGTTGTGGGTGATCGTATCTATGATACAATTTAGGAGAAACCTGCCACTGGGTGCGATACCCTACTCATTTCAAAGAGTGGCAAGGGATCTTTTATGTGCAATTTCCCATAGAAAGGACACAACACACCCAGCCAAATGCACCACATAATGCTATTTAGCTCTGGTTAATCTTTGGTATCTATGAGATGATTTAGGAGAAACCCACCACTGGGATTACTGCTCTACTCTTTTCAAAAAGTGGCAAGGGGCCTTTTATGTGCAATGTTCCATAGAGAGGGAATCAAACATCAAAAGCCAGGTGTAGATAGCAAATTGAAAAGTGGCTGCTGAGAGAGAAAATAGGGATTTACATCTCAATTTACATTTCTCTTGGTATCTTTCAGGTGAAGGCTCCCTCTGACATAAAGAGTACTTTACAAACAGCCATTGGTGATGACGGCCAGTTGTCTAAGGTTATTGCCACACGAGACCTATCGCAAGTCATACCGACCATTAACATTCTGAATGAACTGACAAAAACAAAGGTTAGATAGTTTAATTAATTATTGCACTATCAACTGATTATTACTTACTACCATATCTAAATTTTAAACAGCAATCCCAGGCCAGCATTGATGTAATGGGTACATTCTGTGACCATACTTTTTTGGTTAGTCTGTTACTTATTAAACTGTCACATATTAATTATGTTATTTTAGGTTAGGTTGAGACTGACTTAAGGAATGTTATAGTAATGTACCATTTTAGTGATATTGAGATCTTACTCATACAGAATGTATAAATGTTATTTTCACATGAAAGAACGTAACAAGAATGTCACAATAACTAAAAACTAAAAACATTATAATAACCTCACATTCTTGCTTGGGATAGTAGTGAGAGACTCATCCAATCCAATAGTTCCTCTTGCAATCTTCTACAATAGTTTTACAATCTTTACAGCCGGACCTACTTGATTCAGACACGGTGGATGCCGTACATGAAAAGGTAGGACGCCATTCGATTGAGAAGTGACATTCTCTCTGTACTCCTTAATGAGATTTGTTCATGTATTAGCCTTGATTTAACCTAAGTATTCAGATTGTGCTACATCTCCCTCCTCAGTGCCTGGCAGCTCTGTCAGACCTGTCAGGACAGCTCCAGCTGCAGTCTCAACTCAAGGTGTTGACCGACATGTTACAGCAGATCAGACCGCCCCGACTCACTGATGCAATGAAGGTAAGTATCATTCTGGGACCCCCACACTAGTACTAATCTGGTTCAATGAGGTAATGCTTTGAATAACCTTAAACTACCCCTACAAAATAGCTCTCTCCTCTCTTTTTTATGAAGGACATAAGGTTTCATAACAATATAAAGTTTAAATTCTAGGCCCTGAGATCAAAGCATACTTGAATTCTGTTGTCACTTTAGACTGGTATGAAGACAACAGCCCTGAATATCATGGACAATCTGCAGAAGATGGAACTGACGGTTGAGGAGAAAGCACGACTCATTCAGCGTAAGACTTGAACTGGATGATTTACATACATTAAATAAATAACTCTTATTGGTTTATGACTTTGACCTACCCAGTCAACATCATGGTCACCTTTATTGTACTCATGTGACATGAACCCCCTACTGAACCCAGGTAAAGACAGTATAGATTCACAAAGATAAGTAACTCGGCCCATTGTCTACATGCTCTTTGTGACATCATTGATAGTGGCACCCCCTATGAAAGTTTGAGCAGCCATCTCAAACAAAACGACGTATGTCTATCTTACACTTTTTCAAAACATAAATAAATGGCGATGACGTCACAAAAACAGCAAAACAGATGGCATGTTAAAATGGTGTGAATGGATGTCAATAGGGGGTGCCACTATCAACGATGTCACAATAAAAAGTCATACAGTTATTAATCTTTCCTTTGTACGATTGTTGCCCCAGGGGCCCTTGACACCCTGGGCTACCTTCTCGAGTCAACCAGCAGTGAGGTGACCAGTCTGCAAAGTTCACAGCTCTCATCCTTCGAGACGGAGTGGGCTGTGCAGGATGCCAATGACCGCGATGGCACTGAGTCACCCAAACAGGCTGCTGCCAGGCTGCAAAGGGAGAGCCAGGCAGTTCAGGCACAGCTAGAGAAAAAGAAACAAGAGGTAATTTGATATTTTGACTACTTTGAACAGGGAATTGTATTTATTCATGATACCAAAGATTGATAGCCATTACAACAGCGCATGGTCTTAAGGATCATATGCATTTTTTCAGATGTCAGCATTTGCCATAAGTGTAAAGTCAGGCTAAGGCCCGTCTCTCCCTTTCTTTGCCCTATTTCAGACTAAGGCCCGTCTCTCCCCTTCTTTGCCCTATTTCAGACTTAGGCCCGTCTCTTCCCTTCTTTGCTCCATTTCAGCCTAATGCCCGTCTCTCCCCTTCTTTGCCCCATTTCAGACTAAGGCCCGTCTCTCCCCTTCTTTGCCCTATTTCAGACTTAGGCCCGTCTCTTCCCTTCTTTGCTCCATTTCAGCCTAATGCCCGTCTCTCCCCTTCTTTGCCCCATTTCAGACTAAGGCCCGTCTCTCCCCTTCTTTGCTCCATTTCAGACTAAGGCCCGTCTCTCCCCTTCTTTGCTCCATTTCAGCCTAATGCCCGTCTCTCCCCTTCTTTGCCCTATTTCAGACTCAGGCCCGTCTCTTCCCTTCTTTGCTCCATTTCAGCCTAATGCCCGTCTCTCCCCTTCTTTGCTCCATTTCAGGCTAAGGCCGGTCTCTCCCCTTCTTTGCTCCATTTCAGACTAAGGCCCGTCTCTCCCCTTCTTTGCTCCATTTCAGACTAAGGCCCGTCTCTCCCCTTCTCAGGCCCATTTCAGACAAAGGCCTGTCTCTCCCCTTCTTTGCTCCATTTCAGACTAAGGCGCGTCTCTTCCCTTCTTTGGTCTGTTCCAGGTTAAGAACTGTTTCTCCACCACTTTGACCTGTTTCAGGTAAAGGCCTGTTTCTCCATGACATTTCCACGTTAGAGGTTAAGGCTGTTTTCTCCACACTTGACTGGTTTCAGGGTGCAGCCTTTACTAATTCCATTCACACTGCCGTTAACACGGCTGTGAGACTGCAGGTGGATGGGCGGGATGCTGCGGAATGTGCTCAGGGAGCAGTGACTCCCCATATCACCACCAGGGTGCAGCGGGTCACAGCAGGGCCTTCACACTGCACAGGACAACCCCCCATTGAACAGGCACTACTCGACAATGGAGATTCCGAAACAATCGTTGCAGTAAGGATGTTTTTGAAAACTTTGCACAATCTTATATGTTTATTGTGAGTTTTGAATGTGCATATTTCTATTATCCATTCTGCCCAAATGGATAGTTGTGTTATGAACATAGAGAGAATAAATCCAACAATTCAAGTGTAAAGAAATGTTGTTTCAAATGGGTTTTTTTCTTGGTCATTTGAAGACATACTGATAGGTATGATACAGGACCATCTATACAATGAATAAAAAATATGTTTTTAAGCACATCTGCAGGTAACTGTTTTAATATTTCCATGTCAAATCATCTAATTGGCATGGAAATTGTCCAACTTCGCTAGAGTTTCCATGTTTGCTTTCAGAGAGCAGAGTTCATGAGTAACCCGTATGTGTTGTCGGAAGGTTCCAAGGATGTGACATCCACTGTACAGACCTTTATGGCAGAGACTGTAGAAGGGCAAAGAGTAGGTCTTAGAGGTAGGCCTTTCTCAGTTAAAGCTCTTTTTATATCTGTTATCAGTAAGTAGACATGTTTGATACTTGTCACAGAGGATGAGTCTTCTATTTATTGAGAGAAAATTATTATAATATATGAATGAAGAATATGCCTCCTAAGTGGATTATTTACTTTTTAACCATCTTGATTATTACTATGATGATAATGAACTTATAGTTGATGTACACTTTGATATTGCTGGAGTCTCCATGAAAACTAGCGAAAGCTAACTGTATTCTTCAGGATAAATAAAACTTGTCTAAAAAAAAAAAAAAAATGTTTAATATACTTTAATTTGCATCTTCTCTAACTCATGAGATAGCAGTGCTCGCCTCCATCTTGGCTGGCCCGGGTTAGAGTCTTGTCTGTGTAGGCTATGCTACCTCACCTTGCTGTCATTCTTATCCCTATAGATTCGGTCAGCCAATTGGTAGACAAAAACCTGAGTTGTTCTCCATATAGCTGTAAAATTGCTGAGTAGACCTTAAACTCTAACACATCATCATCATCATCATGAGGTAGCATAGCGGGAATATGTCACAATACAAAAAGCAAGTTGTCCAAGGACAAATTCTATTGCAAATTATTTACATTATTTTAGTGTAAACAGGAGTAATTATGCAAACATGAAGAAAATCAGTGTTTTTTTATGCCCAAGCATGAGATGTTGCAAACCTATTACAACCTGCTGCTTCTTAGTATCCTTGAAATATAATAGATCTTAAAGAAGGGTATAAAAACACACTGTTTATGTGTCTATAGCTGGAGCCCAGCTGACAACCCAGCTGACCGATTCCCAGCCTGCGCCTCCCCTGACAGTGGTGGAGCCTGGCGGTAACGAAAGACTTCACCAACACGAGGTTTACCTGACAGCAACCCTGCTGCAGCTCCAGGTTGGCCAGGGTGGATCTTGCGGGGGGAGGGGGGTCAGGATCTTTGATGGGAACCTAAACTTAATAAAGAGAAAAAAGTTAATGTGTACTGGTGCAATGTTTTAGTTCTTTGGGCATATGCAGACTACCCTTCCTGAAATCCTGTATGCCCCCACTTCTTTGCATCAGGAAACAAAAGCAAACATGCAAACTCTCATCAAGAACAAGAGTGTTATTCGTCATAATGTCTTGGGTAGGAGAGGCTAGAGGTTGAGTCAAAGGCAGTGGAACAGAGGTACAGAGGTAGATAGATTGGAAATCATACACAAGAACTGGAGTAGAATTAAATACCAGCTATATTACAGAATTTTATGTTCATTGTAGGTGAGTGTATCAATGTTGAGTCCTAACGTAACTCCCAGCTGCTCCTTCAGCTCTGAGAACCGCTCGAGCGGCTCTGACCAGGAGCTGCCCTCTAAGCTGGAAGTACACACTACTGAGGGGAAGGTCACCTACACATACTCAGCACAGCTGGACAAAGTGACCAGTCACAAGGCAAAATTTGTGATTTCTAATGGTGAGACATAGTCACTGTTTCACCTGCTTGAGAAAAGCCTTTTCCTAAGACATATGAATACTTTAAATCATCTTTTCACTTGAAAAATACATGTCAATGATTTGTATGTGTCATCAAAGCAGTGTCATAACATTCCACGTCTTATATTTGTGGCTTTTGTAGTTGATGGGTTGGGAGCCCGCGTGTCGTTGCAGCCCTACATGCTGGATGTTCGTTTGGTAGGGTGCCTGCAGCTCAATGATGGCCAGCAGTGGGGACCAGGGCAGTGTGAAGTAAGGATATTTACACTCTCATCTGAGGAAGGAATATTTTCCAAACATGAAAGATCTGAAAATGCTGGTTGTGCATTAGCCATTGCAGTATTTGTGTATGAATTTCTCAGTGTACCTAAATTTTGGTTATCAATAAAGACTAAATAATATGAAATGTTAGCCATATTATGGTTGTTCATGTACTTTAAGCCTAACGAAAGCTGTGATTCTCCTTTTGGGATGTCAATATCTATTTTGTTCTGAGATGTCCCTCATCCTTTACCCCTGCTCAGTTGACATCTGTATCAGAGAGTGCAAACAATCGGACCAGGCGGGAGACTAGCACAGAAACAAAAGTAAAGCGGCTGTTTCAGGTGACCACTTCGCATACTGGGAGTATTGCATCTGGATTGTTCTTCCCACCAAACACCATTGACTTCAGGTGAATCACTTCTATAAGCAAAGCTTTGGTCAGGGATTTCTCAGAATTGGACTTTTTACTTTTGATCAATCGTGAAATGTTACTGGTAGACTTCTGTACTAGCACCTCAATAAGGGATTCCTCCATGTTGAACTGGAATTTTTTTACGCTTGATAAACCATGGTAGCATTCCAGAATATCAGCTAAATAAGTATAAATTTCTGAACAAGGAAACAATATGTAATAGGCTCACATCTTCATGCCATAGCAAATTATTTGATCATATCCAGCCTGGAGACCCAATTGATTAATCATTCATTGCTAACTATCTCTCTGTTGCCCACAGGTCTTTGTTCGCTAATTTCTCGGAACGCCTGCTGGACAGCCCCGTGGTTCTGGCAGTGGTGATTACTGTCATCCTCATCTACTTACTACTCTTAGTGTGTACTCGAAGGCGCGACAGGAATGAGCACTTCAAGGTCAACTCAATATTTGTTACTGTACTAAGATCTTAATGATTCGCCAGAATCTGTATTCTGAGATTATAAATGACAGAAGGAAGTGGTTCTCTTCATTTGTTATAGATTACTAAGCATTTGCACTAGAGTATGTGTGTGTGTGTAACTACAAATTTGCATACATACTTCAATGGAAGTAGTATCCCAAACAAGGAGTCAGATAAAGTGCAAGTACATATCATATTTCTTATCAGAAACACCCCTGTAATTTATGCATGGCTGTCCATTACATCATGGAACACTTATATATGTACATATTGCAGTGGACAGTGTATCCAGCTACAGGAAACAATATCTGTGACACAGCCACCTACCGCCTGTACCTATACACTGGGCTCAGACGGGGCGCAACCACGACATCCAGGGTTTATGTTCAGCTTACAGGCGAAAAAGGCACCTCTGGCACGAGGCGTCTGGATGGGCACTGGCATCAGGTTTGTCAGAGTTGGAGTAGAAATTTTGTTCTTTGAGGGACAGCTCTTTTGACTCTGTGTGTGAACTTTTATTGACAACTGAATGATCTACAACATCCACATGTCACATGAATATGCATCTATATTACAAAGAGATGGTCATGAGGTTAGAACACTGTTTGTGGAAAACAATACTAAAGACCCTAGGTATGGTTCTTAGCATCAAGAAGTATTTCTAGCACCTACTTACACTTACATTTGTGTAAGTATTACATATTACAGAGCATAAATACATAATTATTAAAACAAAGTCATTTGAGGTTTTTACTCAGTGGTGTCGGTGTATTACTCTGTACAATCAGGGCTTCCGGTCAGGGTCCTTGATGATGTATGAGGTTACCTCTGCCAACCACCTGGGGGCGCTGCAGTACCTGCGGGTGTGGCATGACAACTCCGGCAGAGGGCGCCACGAGGACTGGTTCTTGGATGAAGTGCTCGCTAAAGACATGCAGACAGGCAAAGAGTGAGTAGTGTCATGATGATAGGTGTGTTTGGATGTAAAGATGTAAAGCCCCATACCAACTAGGCGACTTAACCTACGACAGGTGAAGGGCAACTGGGAGAATCACTGGTAAAGTCACTAGGTGACTGGGTTGTCAAGCAAGTATTTGTCTGGCGATTTAACTGGCGATTTTACCAGCTATTCTCTTGTCTGTCACCTGTCACTCAGAATAGGCACCCTAGCCATGGAAAGTTGCCCAATGATCCATTGAAAAACCAGTCACCTATCATGGCAGAGCAGTCACCAGTCAACTACTCTATACACCTACTTTCGCAGATTCTATGTAGTGATACCTAACGTCGTAATAAAGTACTTCCGGTTTCTCGTAGTTCTTGTAAACTCGTGTCCCTATTCAGTCTGGTAAATCTAAGCATTTAAAGCAATAATTCAAGCATAACTACACCTACACTCTCCTTCTTACCCCAACCTAACATGAGGCTCAATACTGAGACCTGCTTCTTTGTTGTGTGAGACCAATTCAAACCTCTCCACGAAGAAGCAGGTCTCAACATTTGAGCCTCATGTTAGGTTGGGGTGAGAAATTAGACTCCTTCAAGAAGTAGAGATCTCCCTTGTCTCTTCTTATAATAAGGAAAATTTAGGTCTGTAGGGTGAGACAAGAGTAAAAATGTTTAGTGGGTATGGGACTTACGACTGGCGTTGCCATTTTCTTCTAATGCACACTACAGGCTTTCTCTTAGCATTGGATTCTGCCTCTGGTCAGCATGCTGGCATGCATTTCCCAATGAAACCATTGATTTGTAGCACAAACTTCAAAAGTAATCAGAACATAAGATAAAGGGTGTTAGAGCTGTGCTTCAACTCACTGCCATCTGGTGTTTGGTGCCATTTTATTACCAATACAGTGATATTGACCCATGACCTATGGGAACCCTCTTATTTTCAGATATCACTTCATCTGTCACAAGTGGCTGTCATTGGACAGGGATGATGGGAGAATAGAAAGGGTCGTAGCTGTGGCTGGAAATGAAAATTCAAAAGAATTCTCACATCTCATACAGGTATCAATATGTTCCTTTCAGTTATTGCAAATGATGAAGTCCCTGATTATCAAGGGAGGGAAAGAATATTCCTAACAGAATTTGACTTCCTTTCCTAGTGCAACTATTGATTCTGACTTCCTTGTTTCAAAATGAAGGATCATTTACATGCATAAATCATCTACTAATTCATATCTTTCCAGTACATTTATATTAGAATTCACACCAAAGTCTTAAAGCACCATGTATATTCAAGTAAGTTCTGCTGGTTTGACGTCCTCTTCAATCTGACTTCTCTTCTTAGGCGTGGTTGCGTGCAACTCTCTTTGATGCCCACCTCTGGCTGTCAGTGGTACAGCGCCCCCAGAGATCTAACTTTACAGGCACCCAGCGCCTGACGTGCTGCCTTACGCTGCTCCTCCTGATGATGGTCGTCAATGCCATGTGGTACAGGTAACGCACATGTAAATGCATATATGTATGTTTGTCTCTCTATCAAGAGGAGATGGCAGGCATTTCAAGAAAGTTCTTAAGATTAGGTTATGCGCAGTACAATTATACTGTTAATTTGTGCTTTGGGAAACAGTGTGAAATTATATATTGTTTACCTCTGATATATGAACTTTGTCATAAGTTATTAAACATAATGCTTTGTTAATAGAATTATTTGACCCAAAATTTATTTCTAGAGACATGTTTTATAGCATGAGGGCCAGGTCAATTGTTGATTTCTTGGGTCTATCCCAACAACCAAAAAATATGACATAATTCACTGAGGAGCAGCTTCATATATATGGCATGGAGAAAGTCTTCATGCAAGTGAACTGTTTTACTTTTTCAATCTGGTTTTCCTTATACTTTCCAACAGGGCTGATTCAAGCACAGAGTCCCCGGGCCTTTTCTCCATATCCATCGGTCCCATTGTGATCACATACTACCAGCTGTACAGCAGCATCGTTTCCAGTCTCATCATGTTCCCCGTGTCCCTCGTAATAGTGCAGCTCTTCAGGCGCACGGACTCCAAGCACCATACCTTCTCTGAGGCTCTCAATGACCTGCAGGATTACAAAAGGCGACATCTTGTTGATAAAGCCATACAAAAGTCTGTTCACACCTGTGGCAAAACTGCCTGGGATCAAGGTAGGTGATCTAGGTCCAGAGTAATCAGAAATACAATTTTCCTTTTGAGCCTGATAAATAAGTGTACATGCACATGATATTGAATGACTATCCTCAAATCTCTTTCCAGTGTTCTGTAGTTGTATTCTAGTGAGGAATGTTCAGAATTATAGGAAAAGGACATACCTTTTCCTGCATTATCTAAAATAGATTTAAATGTGACTACCCATGAGCTGTATGATATTTTATCTAATCATAATGCTTGTTCAGATTTTCCAGTGTACAGCCAACCAGTTTGGCAGGTGACGGCGGGGCGGCAGCTGCCCTACATCTGTGTGTATGTTGGCTGGGGGCTGTGTGCGCTGACCTGTGTGACCTCCGCCTTCTTCACCGTGGCCTACAGCCTCTACTGGGGTGGAGAGGTTGCCAACCAATGGCTGGCTTCCTTTTTCTTGTGCGCTGCACAGTCCATCACTGTCATTGGAGTTTTGCAGGTATGAAATAAAGAGTGTCTTCTAAAGTTTATTTGAGCAGTTCATGCTCACCTTTCCATGATGTTTGATAATTGACTTTAGGGATGGCTTTTACATGCAAACATACATTTTCCAAAGGACATGGTTGGCAGGGGCCTCCATTAATCTGCCAACCCAGACTTTGATATACCATCTGACAGTGATCATAATGGTACTGGCTGATTCAGGCATCTCACATGCTGGTTTCTTCCTTTCTCTTTTTTTAAATTTTACCTGGTTATAATTCTAATGACATATATTTTGACTGATACTTAGGTGGTGGCAATGGTGCTTTTGTTCACCATTCTGAATCGTGTCCCTGCTGATGACAATTTGGCAGAGGAGCAGCTCAACAAGGTGGATGACCTCGAGTCACACCTCATTGACCTCTACGTTCACAATGACCTTGTCTATTTGGTGGACGGGCTCCGGGAGCAGATCAAACATGCTCCGAACCCCATGGAAAAACTCTTCTATCAGGTACCAATTAGATTAGATATGCCTCTACCCCATCAAGAAAATCTACTTTCAGGTACAGCTCAAATATGCACCTCATTCTGTGGAGCAAACCTTCTCTTAGATATTAATCACTGGGATGCACCACACCTCAAGGAGCAACTCTTCTACCAGGCACAGAGAGAACTAGTTGGGTTTTGCAGTGGTTATGTCTTTAATATCAAAGAAAGTGACTTACCTCAGAGTGATAAACATCAAATGTAATAAAAACCCTCCTAGATAAAGATAATTCAGGGATAGGAAAATGGGACATATCAAATATCACTGACTTTGTATAGCTGCTTCCTTTAAGAAAGTCTGGCTAAATGGACTGGGAGGATAATCCTCTGAAATTGCCCCCATAATTTTCCAGATATTTACATACATCCGTACAAGCGTATATCGCCCTTGTGGGAAAAAGGTCTTTGTACATACTACTTCCGCAACTATCAGACCACACCTGTCAGTGTGTCACACATGTTACTGCCCCCAGCTTATTGCTTGTAGACTAATTACCAGTACGTGGGACCTTGCTTCAAGGAAATAAGTGTCATAAGTATATGGATGTCAATAGCAGAAGAAAGGACACTGTGGTACCTCTAGCTGCAGCTGCTTGTCTTCTTTTGGGGAGGCTACATGCTGTAATGTATCTACCATCCTGCTGTGACCTGTCAGGGCAGGCTGTGAGCAATGAGCCTCAATGGCAGTTGCTACAATAATTAATGTACAAGATTCTGAATTTGATGTTCATTACAGTAAACTCCAAAAATCTACTGTTTTTCATATTCTGAAACAGGTGCAAATATTGGATGTTGTGGTGCAGCACTCAGTATGGAACTGGGATATTGCTACAGCTTCTGTCCTTGACGAGGCGAGTGACATTGTTTCTACAGACATATTGGTGGGGGACTCGCTGGAGGTGAGCCTTCAACATGACCCGTATTCAAATGGACCTTTAACTGACGTAGAAAGAGAGCGCCTAAAGACAGAGAAAAAGAAAAGCAATGCTCTGCAAGCTACAATCAGGTCAGCCATTGCTCGGGTCATTGCAATCTCGATGCTGCTCATCATTATCATTGGATCAACCAATCCAGAATCAATCAGAATCACAGAAAATATCAGGAACATATTCTCCAATGCTGATTCAGGTTTCCATAAGGTGAGGTAGATGAAATTGTGTGTTGAATGATCAAGCATTAATCAGTAGATTTCAAAAAAGCTGCCAGCTGTTAATAAAAACAGGTTTAACTCTGCCTGAAAACATGTTCCACTAGTTGAAATGTCTACTTAATATCAGTCTATATTGACCAAATGATTACTTTTGAACTACTTGGTTTTAGGATCTGATACATGATATAGATTCCAGTCTTCAAACTTTTGTCACCAAAAGATCTCAAAAAACCTTTATACACTATAAACATAACCTCATATTTCTGGTTTCAGCTAAGTGGCCCCAAGGCCTTCTGGCAGTGGACGGAGGATGTCTTGCTGCCTGGTCTCTATGCCCCTGAGTGGTACAATGGACAACAGGCCACCTGGAGGGAGCGTCGATTCATCATGGACCGACAGGCCTTCCGCCTCGGACCGGTCAGATTCAGGCAGCTCCGGGTCATACCAGGTTAGTGTAAGCTAACATTCAGAGCCGTAACTGGGCAGACATGTGAGAGCTCTCATCTCCTTAAAAGGCACATAAGCTTTCTTAGGACTTTAAATAGCATGCAAGACAAATAATGAAGGATTAATGACCTCATGAGTTTGAAATATTTGCAGAAGAGAGAAGATTTCTCTGATATTTATATCATCATGTATTTGATTGAACATATTCTTTCATTTGAAGAAATAATGAGTGGTAAAGAGAGGTATGTATGTTTTCTTAAGTATCACATCTTTGTAGGTGGATGTCCACTGACTGGGCCACTGAACCCTCTGATCATTGAATGCAACCCAGAGTACTCATTCACCTATGAGGACACCAAAAACTATTACCCTGAGTGGCTCTCATACCCTGACAATGACACCGTCACAGACCCCGTCTTGAAAGCAGCTTTCAACTATCGAACTGCTACAGAGTTGGGAGGTCTACCAGTTATAGGTCAGTCTTCACTCTCATTATCTAAATTTTTGCATCTGCACCGATTAGATCCTAGGTTTATGCAGTCATGCAGATTGTGGCCCATCCATTGACACTTGCTATGTTGATTTATATGTCTGTCTTCAGACTTGAGCTTATTAAGTGCAAGAGCAATTTCCCTGATTTCTTGTTATCACCCATCCACTTCACAAATCTTGTCTATTTGTCCAAAACATTTACTCAACTCAAACAGCCAATTTGTGTGCTGCAAAAGAAGAAATTTGTAACTCTCTTTGCTTTGTTAATATTCATTTTTCCCACAGGTCAGTTACACACATACCCTGCTGGAGGCTATGTTCTAGACCTCCCTGAGGAGCTTGAAGATGCTAAGGTGCATATTGCCCGGATGAAGAAACTGGACTGGCTCACACTGTATACTCGAGCCATCACTGTGGAGTTAACAACATACAATGCCAATGCCAACATTTTCACCCATGTGCTCCTCCTATTTGAGGTCCCGCCAAGTGGTGGTTCCTTTATCCTGTACTTTATTGAGTCTTTCCGGGTGTACGCGACAGTGGGGTCCTTTGGAAGCCTGGTGTTGGTTTGCTGTTTCGTCTACCTCCTACTGCTGCTTGGATACACATGGGGACTCATCAAGGACTTGTTCTTCCAGCGCAAGAAGTTTTTCTATTCAGTCACCAACCTGCTGAGCCTGGCCAATGTGGTGTTGGCCTATAGCTGTGTGGTGGGCTACATCACCAGGCTGGCTCTGGTCAACAAGTTAGTGGTGCAGATATTTGAGGCTAAAGGTAAGATTCAGCAAGAATCTCAAATGTTGTCTAGAGATTATGGTTTTACAATAGTATTATCATGTGATAAAAACACACCGAAACTTCAGTTTTTAAACTTCAGCAGCTGCCAATTGAACATACATGTTCTAGAATGTCTCTTCAAAGATTCTAGCTAGTAATAGACCAAAATGATGTCTCAAATGAATGGTTTTACAATTGGTGCATGAATATGAGATATTTATTGGTCTAGACTGCTAAAGAAAACTGATTTGATAACGGGAACATGCAACAGGAGTGTTTTTAGAATTCAACATGACATTGGGACCCCTAATCCAGATCCTTTATCCTTTTCAGGAGTGTTCGCTAACTTCCAGCCCCTGGCTGTTGGGAGTCAGAGTCTGATTGTACTGATCGGACTGGTCACTTTCATCAACACAATCCTGCTGCTGAAAATGGAGAACCTGAGCTTCCGCTTCAGGGTCGCGTCTCGCCTCCTCTCTAAAGGAGCAGCACTCTTCGGAATGTCAGTGTTCCAGTTCATATTCATAATGCTGGGATTCTCACTGGTTTTCTACCTACACTTTGGCAGCAGCAGGCAGGAATTTGCCAGTATTAGTGGCACCATGCAGTCCTTGTTTTCCCTGTTTCTGGGTGGAGGATCCAACTTTAAGTATGGTACAGCAGTTGGAGACAGCATGTTGGGGAAAGTGTTAGCACTACTCTATGCGACATCAGTCACATGTCTCTTTGTCAACTTCTTCACGGCAGCCATGATGGAAGTCTACACCACCGTGTCTCAGGAACTCATGCAGGAAGAGGAGCAGAAACAACTTCATGTGATTGAATCTGTCATGGAGAGTGTGAAAAAAGGCTTCACAAAACTGACTGCAGGGCTCCGAAATAGGCCGAGTCATGATTGAGAATTTCACACCATTGTTTTGAATAATACATATTTGATTTGTGATTTCCTTTCAGAAAGTTACAAGCGACTTCAATGTTCCAAATGTGTTAGTGTTCTTATTAATAGCCTTGTTATTGTTCAAAAAGGATTCGTTGAACAAAGTGAAAAGTTTGAATCAGGTTGATGAGGATTTTAGAAATGAAGAGAAAAAATGCTTAGATACATGGTTTGCAGTATGGACAGTGGGCTGTATTACAGTAAGCCTCATTTTGTGTTTTACAAAAGATGAATATATATATTCAAACTGAATTTGATATAGATTTAAGACCAGTTTAAGGCTGTACATGTCACAATCCCATTTTAAGACCTTATAAGACTTGTGTGGGCACCCTGTAAATACATGAAGTCCAATCAGGTTATATGATGCATGCTTACCAAAATGGGTTGTTCCAGTAGCAAGTTTAAGTCATTTTTACCCTACAAGTTGTTCTCGGTGATCTAATATTGTAGTTGTTTTAACTTTTGAAATAAAAGCAAACAAAGTTTGAAAAAGTGTAGTCTGTTTTGTTTTATGAACAGAGAAAAAGTCATTCTGATAAGGCAGGCCTAGCTTAGAAAACTGCTTCTCCTGCTTCAAACATGTGGTATGGGGGGGGGGGGGGAGATAGGGGGTTTGTGTGCAAGGTACATCAATAGGACCACAGGAAACCGCTTTTGCTACTGTAATAGCTGTAATAGAAGGAAGACTTTACCTAACCACTCTAATTTACTCTACTTAATAAATACCCAAGAAAATGTGTTTTTTTTGTGTCTTACCAAGACTTCTTAGCATCTGATGACCTGAGCTCTAGATACTTGACACCCATGACACAACTCGAGAACATTTACATTATCCAAAGAAATGAACAACTCACTGGATTGTTACTGCATAATTGATTCAGAGATTAGGTCCATATCTGTGCCAGTAGGAACCAAACTATGTTAAGAATAATCACTTAAGTTCCAGACTTGTATTGATCTACTGCATAAAAGTCATTGTGCATATAAAATATTAGTGAAGTTCTTTTATGTGAAATATATTTTGTTCCATGAATGAGAATTTAGATGAAAGATAAAAGTCACCAGATGAGAAAGAAAATTATAAAAGGAATTATGAAGAATATTCAAAATTACATAAATATGAGAATGGCAGACGCTGCTGGTAGGTGATATACCTGTATAACCACTGCAGACGGAAGGCACCTCCCAGTAAGCAGTGCTGCCTGGGTAAAATCAATAATTGGGATAGTATATATTGGGCTGAGCCGGCAGGCGAAGCCAGAGAACACTACCTGTTTGGATCGATACGAATCTATAGGATTCGGGGTTTGGTTTAGCCATGTACGCAGACATCGGGTGACTTGGATAGGAGTTTACCATTGTACTACTGCACTAAGACAAGCGGACTCTAAGGACGAAGCTAGCCTTGGGCAATATTAAACGAGGGCCGGATATTTGGGCCATAACGCACCAGCACACGGTTGCCGTCTGAGGAGAGAGGACCTTTTCGTACTACATGGAATACCCCCTAAGGTATCTACAGTTAGAGCATGGAAGTGGCTAATTGTATTTTGTTACATGTGACTTTTGTTTCCATCTAGTTTTGGTTACCGGAATACCCCCTAACCCATGACTCCCACGAAACCACGTGACGTCATGGGTCACTGAGAAAGGCAGTCTGGTTGAACTGAGATGAGCAGTGGAGCCGGGCCTTTACAGACAAACACTATTCAATTATCTATGGCCCTAGACCCATAAATTTGACATTGCGACATCGGCACATTTTAAATTTGAAGGCAACGTGCCCTAGTGAGAACAACATCGGCCTTAATTATATAGTGACAGGGGACATCAGTTTTTCTAAATTCGACATACAACATAAGAAAAAATAAGCAACAACCACATGTGACATTTCCATTTCTTCAATTTGACATGCAACATTGGGACCCCCCATCAAGGGCCCCTAGTTTGTCGTTTCTAAAAGCCGGTGGTCCACGATGAAAAGACGTAAGATAAGCAGCACTGGAAATTAGACAACAAAGAAAGGACTTTTTGAGAAAGTAGAAAATTATATTTTCCGTCAGATCAGAGCTGGAAATAAATAGCTGTACATTAAAAGCGTTTTCCTCACTCGACTTTGTACACTTCTTTGAAAAATATAATTTCTAAAATATGTGTAGAATAAATACATGTGTATACATAAGGTCGCAGACTTTAATGGAAGTCATATTTAGATCGATATAATGATTAATTGTTAATTTGTTAGAGTTCATAATATGATAAATTGGTGTATCAAAATACAAAGAACCTGTGTATCAAAATTTTCAAATAACGTTAGGCTGTCCTGAAAAAAAATTCTGTTTCCGGTCCAGCGGGTGGGGTAAATAAAGCACAGCTGGGCGGCCGCGATTTTTCTTCTTTTTTTTTAAATTTCTTTTTAAGGTTGGTAAGAACATATAGTAGAACTTTTTGAAAAAAAAATTTTTTTTTGAAAAATGAAAAAAAAAGTTCCCCATCCGGCCCTAAAATACCCACCCGGCCGGTCCACCGGAAACAGACTTTTTTTTCAGGACAGCCTTAGTAAAAATACGGTTCTAATTCAGGTGTATATATATCAATTCTAAATGTCCTTTTTCTATATAATCACGTACCATAAAACGTAACATGCATCAAGCATTAAGTTACAGGTAAAACAGATAGTTATAGTTTTGTATATTATGATAATAAATGTTAATATACAATAAAAAGACGTGACATTAAAAATAATGACGAACACAATATCTAAGTCACGGCTCCTACACGACACGGTCACACCCCACGTTTTAGAGGTCTCATGGTTATAAATAAACAATTGCGCAGCTTGAACTATTTCATGCTGATGGCTGTTGCTCTACAATGTACAGTACCAGGCTGAGATGCCCCCTCTACCCTCTCACCCTCCGTCCCCATCAGCTGGTACAGAGTCTCTAGGGCCCTCGGCCCATAGCTTGCGTCCAGTAGCTGCACCTTGACATCGGGGCTGGTGCAGACTAAGGCGGCTGTCCACTGGTTCCCGGTGTGGTGGAGGGCAGTCAGGCGGGTGAGGGCGCGGGCCGAGGGTGGGACTTGACGTAAAGCATTGTCAGTGACGTCCAGTTCCTGGAGCTCGGTGAGCAGCCCAAGCTGCTCAGGAAGTTCTACCAGGACGTTACCGCCCACCCGCAGCATACGGAGAGAGAGGCGGACTGGGCCGGAGCACAGGGTACTGGGCAGGGTGCGCAGCAGGTTGTGGGACACGTCCAGGGTATGTAAAACCCTGAGCTGCCCCAGCTCAGCCGGCAGGTCCACCAGCTGGTTATGGGCCAGGCTCAGCTCGGTGAGAGTCCTCAGCTGACCGAGGGATGCGGGTAGACCCGTCAAACAGTTAAAGCTGAGGTCCAGCACAGACAGTCGCGGGTTGGCCGTGAACGTGGTGGGAGGGAGGCGGTCCAGGAGGTTGTCCGAGAGGTCCAGGAGGTGCAGGCTGGGCAGGGTGGAGAAGACGGCAGGGACGGGCCCGGTGAGGCGACAGGAGCTGAGGTAGACGTGAGACAGGTGTGTGATGCGGGCGAAGACCTGCTGCAGAGTGTGAGGACCCACACGGAGACTGTTCAGCGACAAACATCCCGTACACCGCGACTCCTGGCAGCGGTAATGTAACAGACGCGTCTTCTCTGAACTCTTTGACTTGGTCTGAGACAACCGCCCAGAAGTCTCCATCCTACCTGAATATCTAAAATGTTAGATAATGATAGAAATTTACGTTTATTCTGATTTTACTAAAATCACCAACGTTAAATGACACTAAATGTATATAACTTCTAGTATCTGATCAGATGGAAATTACTTTTATTCTGATTTCACTAAAATCAATCACGTTAAAGGAAATCAAATGTATATTTTTTCTAGTATCTGATCAGAAAGGAAATCAGTGACTATAAGATGTAGTATATACTCTATCCCCAGGTGGAGTTATGATGAATTACGAAATTTTCAGATTTTTCTTTGACTCATAGTACATTCTGAATTGTCCGCTTTATGCTGTCAGATCTTTTGGAAAATCCTTCAATACGGACTGTTTGTTTGTAAACGTATTAAAAAATCTCAAAACTGTCTCAAGCAAAATAATGTCCGTCCTTGGCCGCAAAGTATCAAAAGTTTTTGCCACTTTGACTTTGGCCTGTGGATCTAGTTTGGGAGTCTTTAGCCTTAGCCTTATCTAAGGCTTGGGCCAGTTAGGGGATTGGGGGGGGGGGGGGGGGGGGGGGTTGAGGCCTTTTGTTTTTTTTGCTTTTCACGTGTTCATGGACGAACTCGTACCATTGCGATGGCTTGGTTTTTGCATAATTAGATATCTAGTTCCAGATAAACCATTAGGACTCAGAGAGGTCTTGACTGTGCCTGAGCTATTCTGTGTGGATTCTCTAAAAGTCACCTATCATCGCTCACACAGGTATGTTTTATTTAATTGATCCCAGTTCCCCCTTTCATTCTCCAATTTCTCTTTTCAGGGCAAACCACAATCACGTAATTTACCTTGTTAACCATGGCCCATTGTTTCCTCACTCTAAGGACGTGTTAAAACACGGCTCTCTCCGCTTTCACAACTAAACAAACTCCGCTTTGTTTAGCATGGCCGCCCTTCACTCTCCCCCCACCACTCGCCTCCTCTGTTAAGAGTCTGTTTTCACCCGGCCTGTGGTGGAGAGTGACGAGTCTCGTCCCACCTCTCGCGGCGGACGAGACGTTACGAGACCTGGCGAGGTTTGTTTACCCTGACGACGGGCACCTGTCAAAGCCGGGACAGACCACGTTTTGGGGGATTTAGGACCAGAAACTCACTTTCTCCGGCCACTGACGGACCACGTTTTGAGGATTTAGGACCAGAATCTTACTTTCCCCGATCACCAGCCGCCATGATGACTCAGCGGAGCGGGGCGGCCGTCTTGGAGGCGAAGACTGTGCCCAGTCTGAGGGAGAAGATGCGGGAGGTTTGGCACCAGCAGCCTCCTATCATGGAGACGGCCCGGAGCCCGGAGACGATGAACTACGCCGGCATGGGGTGTTACGTCGCCGCCTCCTGCCTCGTCTTCTGCTCCTCCTTCTTCTACCTGGTCCCCAATGTCTGCTCCGCCGACGACGTGGCCCACATCGGGCTCTTCCTGCGCCTCCTCATCTTCCTCAACTCGTCCTCGGCCAACGTGAACTGGCTGCTGTGTGCGGAGAGGAGGTCTCAGTTCGTGCAGGAGTCGACCATCTCGGCCGGGGACCGGGAGAAGCTGGCCCAGGCCCCCTACCTGCCCCTGGGCTACCACTTCTGTACCAAGTGTCAGCTGTACGCCCCGCCCCGCGCCTTCCACTGCCACCTCTGCCACGCCTGTGTACTCAAGGTAAGACGCGAAAAGAGGAAAATCCCAAATATAGTGAAAACACTTAGTTGTTGTTAGGAGTGTGAATACACTCTCAGAGGTCTGTGATGTCATCTAGGCTCTCAGTCACAGGTGTCTGTGTGTGCAGTCACCCATAGCAAGAACCTTATCAGCCTGTCCTACTTATCCAACAAAGCCTAGATGACATCACATGAACACAGTAGAAGCCACTTAACAATATGATATCTAAACATTAGTGTTTTTTTTTTTTCAATATTTATGATATATCAGGTCGTTCCTTTAGATATGTTTCAAGAAATACATATTCAACAAAATATGAAAATTAAAATTGCCTTTGCTGTTCTCCTTTAAAGCGGGACTACCACTGCTACGTGACCGGGGCGTGTGTCGGCTTCACGTCCCAGCGGCGGTACCTGCCCTGGCTGTTCCACGTGTCGCTGGGCGGCCTGGTGCACGGGCTCCTGGCCGCGACCTACCTCCACGCCCGCCTGCCCTTCACCGCAGAGTACATCACCTACGTGCCCTTCGTGGCAGCCGGGCGGGTGGCCCTGGGCGAGATCCCCCTGAGCGATCTCTACTTCATGTGCTTTATGTATTCCTGCTTCTCTGTGGCGGTGGTCGCCTGGGTCTACCTCATGTGGGAGTGGCTCATGGTGGTCCGCGGACAGACCTCATACGAGGCCACGCGCTCCGTGCAGACCTACCGGGTCGGCATGTTCAAGTCGCTGTACGGCGTGTTCGGCGCCGCCTGGTTCCTCAACTTCATCTTCCCGCTGCCCACAACCATCCCCGGGAACGGGGTCCACTGGGAGCGGAGGGGCGCGCAGAAGGCCCACTAAGGGACAGGGACAGGAGGGCAGTTAACACTAAAACAGACAGATAGGAGGCCAACTAAACTAAAAGGACAGCTAGAGAAGGCCGACTAAAGGACAGGGACAGAAGGCCAACTAACGGATGGGGACAGAAATCTAAATAATGGAAAGGGAGAAAAGGCCAACTGAGAATTAAAAGCTGTCATTCTTTCCAGCTGTCGAATCTCAGGGAAACGTTGTCCGAGCGAGTTCAGTGCTAACTGCAACTGACAGAACTGAGAATTAAAAGTTGCGTTTTCCCAGCTGTCAAATCTCAGGGAAACGGTGCCAAACGGGAACAAAAATAAACAGTTTTCAGTGACAATCATCTTGTAAATACGATCATGCTACCATTATCACGAAAATGTGATCCTCTTAGTGATTAGTCCGGACTTGTTAAATAGGGGAGGAGGGGGAAGTGCTGACCGGCAAGTCGCGACCCGCCCCCCGGACCTTACTCCGTCTGTGCACGTTGTCACAACTCGACCATTGTTTGACCACTACCCCAACCCCCACCCCCCAACCCCACTACCGCCACAAGCCGTGGTCGTGGTTACAGTTAACAGACTGTTACTTAGTCCACAAGACTGCTTTGAATCTCAACATCCGTTGGCAAAGGCAATTTTTTGTATCATCTGCTCAACTCAAACTATTTATAAGAGATATATTTTTCTGGGACTTTCCAAGTGTAAATATTGAATGTGCTTTGCGGTATACATGGAGCGAGCACCTTTTGAGATGAGTATTTATACTTTTGTTTGTATTCGTGGATTTTAGTCCTGAACGCCATAATCTCATTCCTTTACAAATGTACCTAATGTGTATAATTCATACTGGTATTGTTGTTTATAAAAAGGTCAAATAGTACTTGATGTTGGATACAATTTATTAAAATATGCTCCCATTTCTTTTAAGATTGATCGAGTTTCCACAACAAGGGCTGTGAATGAAGTTTTATATTCGTTTCACCTTAAACATATCCGTCACTTTTTATAATATCGACAGTGTCACAATGTAAACATTCCGTGTTGAGATGAAAGTTTTGACGAAACATACCACGAATGATAAATCTTGTACCTTATTTTTCTAATAAAATTGTTAGGAATGAGGACATCCTTTATTTTGTTATTTGACCAAACATTTGCGGTAACCCAGTACAGGGAACGTCATCTTTTAAAAGGCAATACGACATTCAATCAGGTTGGGGGTGACTACTCTTTGGGTTTGTCAACAAAGTTTAGTAATTTTCTCAATATTATATTATGAAACAAAGTACATTTCTTTTAAAGAGTAAACAAAGAGCAGTTAAAACAAAATCCCCAATTGTGAGAGAGAAAAAAATCACAGTACTTTATTGGGGGGGGGGGGGGGGAAGCTGTGGAAACACTGTTGTGGGTACATTTAATGATAACGGCAAAAATACGACGTTTGACTTTATAACCAGTCTAAGCGAAACATTTAAAAATAAAGCCTATTATATCCTTTAGGTTTCCCATACTTGTGTCTTTAGATATGTAAAAACTTAGACCGACGGGGTATAAAACAGAACACGATGAACCGCTTCAGAGTGAGTTATTCATCAAGGGGCCTAAGCATCCTATAGGCCCTGGGTCTTTACAAAAAGCGAGGAGACAAAACTTAAAATGATGAAGTTACATTTATTGAGCTCCAACCTCTTTCCGTTATAACAGTGCACGTCAAGTCTTTTCCACGGCCTGGCCGCCACGGTTGGGTTTTTGTTAGTCTGCGTGTTGCTATGGCAATCACCAGGCCATGAGGGTAACACCCGTTATGTTGATAAGCACTGATTGGGGGCCCCTGATTGGCTAGAAACTTTTTTTTTTTGAAAAATTGTTTTAGAATATATATATAATGCATCGAGATGATACACCGTGTATCAGAAAAAAGACAACAATCAGACAGAATTATGCATCTTTGTGTACATCAAAAGTTGAAAGTAGTTCACTATCACCAATTTACATAGGCTCAAAGAGAAAATAACTCGAAGCTTGTCCGACGAACAGTTCGTGGGCCATATCCCACACTAGGTGGCGTGGTCTGGAAAATCATTTATTGAGAGTAGCAGATGTCGTTTTGTGATAACTCCATATAAAGAGGTGCAGGTCCCGGCCGGGACCTCGCGTTAAAAGCGTCTTAAACAACTGACCAGTGGAGAACTAGTGCAGAGTGCCTAGTCCTAGTTTCGTTCATTACTTCACAGTTAGACCTGATGCAACCCGACACAACTCCACGAATCTATCTACCAAAGTAACTTGTTTTGTAGATGTAGGCGAATAGTTTAATGCATATCCAAACCCAATGGCAGAGTTTTATGAAAGTTAAATGAACTGATTTAGTTTAGAGGTTTTAAAGAAAATGCCATCCTCCATCTTCTACCTCCTGCATTTTACAAATTAAATTTTACAAGAACATTTTCTATTTGAAGGATTACACACGATGCAAAGGTCTGGCCAGTAACTTTTACGGAATGCGTATGGAGTTTATGTGTCAGGTTAACTCACAGGTTTCACACGCACAGAAGCCGTGCAGTGGCGGATCCAGGGAGGCAGCCGCCCCTTTTTCCACCCCTGCCATGTAAAAGGTTCAAAGGAACAGGTGAGAAAACCATTATATGTACATTTCCCGATGAGCGCCATATTGTGACTGATGACCGGCGTCCCCTGCACACAGACCCCGAACACGGCGGGGACCAGCGTTTGATACAAACGGTACGACACAAGCGGGGGGCCTGCCGTCTGGACACACGCGGGGATCCTGCCGTCTAGGACTTGGTGACGATGAGCACTGCGGACGGGACCAGACCTGGAACGAGAGAAGCATCATGTTGTACAGGGTGCCTGCACGTTTTGAGAAATCAAAATAAGACCTTTATAAGACCTTGATGTGTACCAAAATAAGACCTTTTCAACACCTTTAAGACATTTTACGAACTTGTTCTTGACCTTTTTAAACATTTACACTCACTACTACAAAGAAGTTCAAATATAAATGAAAGAATGAAAAATTACATCTTGTAACACATTCACATTCACCTAAAATAAGACCTTTTTAAGACCTCAGGCCCCAAAATAAGACCTTTTCATATAGCCTTATAAATGGTAAAACCAAGATAAGACCTTTTAACAGCTGGTTGAGCACTCTGTTCTCACCATTTGACACAGTGGTCACTACGTCACACCTTCTGAAAAGTACCACCATCACCAGCATCACAACTCTATAAACTCTCCTCATGTGATAAATGGTATAAACAGTAAAATGTACTGACTTGATGCACCCACTGTAGAAATGACTCTTGCTGACTCACTTAATTCACTGAGTGACATAAAAAGTTACGAAAATGTTATACTTTACAGTTTATTTACTCATGTAATTCACTGAGTGCATATATGGTGCAGTTCATTGACTCACCTAACGTACAGAGTGGTATAAACTACACAGTTTATTAACTCACCTAACGTAGAGAGTGGTATAAACTACACAGTTTATTAACTCACTCAATGCACCAAGTGACATGGAACCTTAGGGTTTTTAACTCGTCTAATGCACTGAGTGGTGTGAACAGTAGTTTATTAGTTCATCTAATGCAGTCAGCTGTATGACCGGTACACATTAATAACTCACCTAATGCACTGAGAACCATTACTGGTACATTTAACTTACTTACCTAATGCACTGAGGGTTATTTCTCCATGTCCTCTTCTGCAGTTTCTTAACTCACCTAATTCAGAGGTTTCCCCGTGTCCTCTTCTACAGTTTCTTAACTCACCTAGTTCAGTCAGAGGTTTCTCCATGTCCTCTTCTACAGTTTCTTAACTCACCTAGTTCAGTCAGAGGTTTCTCCATGTCCTCTTCTACAGTTTCTTAACTCACCTAGTTCAGTCAGAGGTTTCTCCATGTCCTCTTCTACAGTTTCTTAACTCACCTAGTTCAGTCAGAGGTTTCTCCATGTCCTCTTCTACAGTTTAAAAACTCACCTAGTTCAGTCAGAGGTTTCTCCATGTCCTCTTCTACAGTTTCTTAACTCACCTAGTTCAGTCAAAGGTTTCTCCATGTCCTCTTCGTTAAAGACCTTCCTGGGGAATGACGTCATGAGGGAGAACGGGGCGGCCCCGTCTGTGCGGTGTAGCGTGATGTAGAGTCTCACCGCGGCCAGCTGTTCCTTTGCCTTAAACGTCTGAGTCAGTGCCTGACCGTTGGTCAATCGGATCTAAAAAAAGTCAGAGGATTTTCGTCATTATTGTTAGGGACATAAGTCTAGAGCTATAAAAACAAATCTGAAATGATATACTTTACCCTAGAATTGAGGGTGGGACTTGAAAACAGGATTTTTCTGGGAAGAACTATAGGTGAATGTTTAGACCAGAAGTGGGTCGGGACATTCAGATCATAATGCAATTTATGAACACCCTTTCTTCTACTATCTCGTAAGTTAAAGTAATATACCGTAAAACCCCTAATTTAAGCTGCGGCTTAAATAAGGGTTACTTTCAGAAATAAGAGTCATTTGGGTATGAACTTTAAGGGTGGGGCTTAAATTAGGGGTTTACATAAGCTTGAATTCAAGAGGATTCATGAAAAATATTATGAAAATATATCCAAAGGCAAACCCAAAAGTAAGGGTGCGGCTTAAATTAGTGTGCGGCTTATATTAGGGATTTTACGGTAGGTTTAATCAAATTAGGTACCAATGTTCCAATGTAGGTGGGCTGAACCACTATGGATGACAGACAGGACTTTGTGTAGTCGGATGTTACGTACCTGGAGTCGACACTCGTCATAGGACTTTTTCTCGACTGGGGCAGCGGGGGCGGCAGCGGGGGCCGGGGCAGCGGCAGCAGCGGGGGCGCTCTGTTTAGCAAACTGCAAAGAAACAGTGACACACGCTGTTTAAGAGAAAACTTAGTTGAAAATTCATAAGTGAATAAATTCATAGGAACTGATGGACAACTTTATGTACATCTGTAGTCGTTTATATCTAATACAAAATCTTTTCATCTTAACAATATTTTCATGTTGTACACCAGAATTGTCCTAGATTAAGGCGTAGACTGTACTTTTCATAATTTCACAGCAGATTGTTTCCCCCTAGCTGTGTTTTTTGACTCAATACACAAATGCCTATAGTTTACCTTTGCCGCTCGGTCCCGCTTATCACGCTCTATTTCATCCTTCACCTTTTGCCTGTCAACAAAAATGCTACGACATGTTGATCATTTTTAATTTTGGGTCTCTTATTTGAGATTGCAAATAATTTCAGTGTTTCAGTTAAGAATATACCAATAACTTTAAATTCCCCTGTTCATTTATAATCTCATAAACTAAGAAATATCTGCACTAAAAACCATTATTGACTAAAGTTGGATATGTTCGTCATTAGATACTGATTAAACTATGTACCTATATATATTCCATGTCCCAAATTACCTATCTATACGGAAGATCACATGTATGTGTGTTTGGTTCAATGATAAAAAAAACACACAAAAAAACAAAAACGTAGAGACCACAAAGTTGATGCGTTCAAACTATTCAGTAAATTAATTCGAATTGACCAATTCCCTGTGCTGCCCAACTCACCGCGCGAGGCGCTCCTCCTCCTTCTCCCGCCGTTTAGCCTCAGCTAGCCGCTTCATCTCCTTCTCCTCCATCCTGTAACATGACACAGAGTACACAATGTAAACACGACACGGAGTACACAATGTAAACACGGAGTACACAATGTAAACACGACACGGAGTACACAATGTAAACACGACACGGAGTACACAATGTAAACACGACACGGAGTACACAATGAAAACACAACACAGAGTTCACAATATAAACACGACACGGAGTACACAATGTAAACATGACAAGGAGTACACAATGTAAACACGACATGGAGTACACAATGTAAACACAACACAGAGTTCACAATATAAACACGACACAGAGTACACAATGTAAACACGACATGGAGTACACAATGTAAACACGGAGTACACAATGTAAACACGACACCAAGTACACAATGTAAACACGGAGTACACAATGTAAACACGGAGTACACAATGTAAACACGGAGCACACAATGTAAACACGGAGTACACAATGTAAACATGGAGTACACAATGTAAACACGACATGGAGTACACAATGTAAACATGGAGTACACAATGTAAACACGACATGAGAGTACACAGTGTAAACATGGAGTACACAATGTAAACACAACACAGAGTACACAATGTAAACACACCATGAGAGTACACAGTGTAAACATGGAGTACACAATGTAAACACAACACGGAGTACACAATGTAAACACGGAGTACACAATATAAACACGACACGGAGTACACAATTAAACACAGAGTACAAAATGTAAACACGACATGGAGTACACAATGTAAACACGGAGTACACAATGCAAACACGACACGGAGTACACAATGTGAACACGGAGTACACAATGTAAACATGACACGGAGTACATAATGTAAACACGGAGTACACAATCTAAACACGACACAGAGTACACAATGTAAACACGACAGAGTACACAACGTAAACACGGAGTACACAATGTAAACACGCCACGGAGTATACAGTCACTGGAAACAGAGGCTGGCCACTAGAAAGTGGCAGCCTAAAAGTTTCAGACTTTGTTTCCATTAGAATGTTTTGGAACTATTTAAAATTTTAAATAACTGGTTTTGTTCATTTTCTGATCCTAATTTTTCGCAGAGATCCACCTGATAATAAGATATAACTTTTCTTTTTGTTGAAACAATGAAAAAATCATAAAATGATGTATTTCTTCCCTTTTCAACATATTTAGTCTTGCTTTTAAGGGAGTGTACTTTTCTTAATGTTGGAGAAAATTTGGATTTTTTTTTCATCAGATTATTGCAAGTTTTCCATTGTTTCTGCATAGAAAGTTCTTTCAATGAGATTATTTAGTTTGTTGTACAACTCACTGTTGTTTGGCCTGGGTCATCTCCTGGCCCTGCCGACGCCGCATCTTTTCCCGCTCTATTTTCTGCTTCTTCTCCTCCTCCTCCTTCTCCTTGCGGCGCGCGGCCATCCGGTCCTGCACCCTACAAACACGGCACAAACAGACAGTTAACCGCGAGTAGTCCAGGAGTTTCATTAAAGTCCTTAAAGCTCAATCTGAAACTACATATTTAAACACAATTATCCCGTGGATACTCAAATTTGTTTAAAAATAAAAAGCAGTTGAAATAGCAAGCCATGTACAAGGCACATGTATATGAAGCTACAGTTTTACAAATGTAAGACTTGGATTGAAGGCATAGGATCACCAAGCAGGTCAAACAATAACTTACAGACCCCTTGTCCAGGACCATTTCAAAATACATCAAAACTTACATTTGTAATTGCTTCTTCTTCTCCTCTTCCGTTAGTGGTTTGATCTCCTCAGTTGACTCAGAGAAGTTGGAGTGTTTGGTCCGGGCTGCGTGTGCCTGAGCATCTAACTCAGTCTTCAGCAGTTTACCACAACTAGCAATATGATAAAAACCAATGAATATCACATGCATCACAATAACCGTAAGGCAAGAAACGACAAGTAGTTAACCGTAACTCTGGAAAAATCTACAGGGAAAACTATAACTAATTATCATTCAACTGTCTTCAAGTAAATCTGAATCGAAAAACTGAAAATGGATTTGCAATCGGACCTCATGGTCATTATTTGTTATTAAGAAATTTTAATTTCTTTTTCATACTGAAGTAGCAAAAATCCGGAAATCTGGGCCCACATGTTCGTAACTGATTAGTCTAATTGGGTATTTTTTGATTAGTGCTTCTGGCTTAGTTATACTTTCTGTGGAAAAACTCTTATTTGATAATATTTTATAATGACATCAATATTTCATATGATAGACAGAATTTCTAGGAATGAGACACTAATCAAAAAATACCCGATTAGCCTTATCGGTTACAAACATGTGGGCCCTGGAAAAAGAAGGAAAAATGGCATCTATATTTTAGAGAGAAGAAAATGTCACCGTAGGTATAGCCATTTTATTTTGAGGATTTATACCAAAAGAGTGACAATGCTCGTGTGCCTCCGGTCTATGTGACTTACTCGTCACACTTGAGTGACTTGGCTTGTTCAGCGGCAGCGACCTGTTCGTCCGTCTCCATCTGACCGCCCGGCTGTCCGCCCTGCCCCGCGCCCTCCCCACCACCACCGCCTTCTGACGACCCCAGCGTGTGGCCTTTGGGGGCCTCGAACGGGTCATCTATGTCAGGGTCATCCTGGTGCTCCAACAACCTGTGGGGAAGGGACGGGAGAGAGAATATACATTCAGTTGTTATGTAACATACAAACAACACTCATTAATGTCAGCATATACATACTAATATAAGAAGACCCACAGGGGTCATCCAAGGCTGCCTAGACGAACAACTGGACAGCGGTACTGCTAGAGGGCAAAGCCCGATGGCAGGCAACTGAGGATGACCCCTAAGGGTCTTCTATATTTTATTACTCAAGGAAAACACAAATTTTCATATAATCATGAAAAAAAAAAAAAAGGAGTCGTTAGGTCGGAATAAGGTCCATACATGTATGTATACAGGCACAGGGACGGTAAAGTACATTTAGACTAGAGACAAGACAGAGCCAGGGGACGGTAAAGTACATTTAGACTACAGACAAGATAGGGCCAGGGGACGGTATAGTACATCTAGACTAGAGACAAGACAGAGCCACGGGATGGTAAAGTACAATTAGACTAGAGACAAGACAGAGCCTGGGGACGGTAAAGTAAATCTAGACTAGAGACAAGAGAACTAGGGAATGGTAAAGAATGTCTAGACTAGAGACAAGACAGGGCTAGGGAACGATAAAGTATATCTAGACTAGAGACAAGACAGAGCCAGGGGACGGTAAAGTACATTTAGACTACGGACAAGATAGGGCCAGGGGACGGTATAGTACATCTAGACTAGAGACAAGACAGAGCCACGGGATGGTAAAGGACATCTAGACTAGAGACAAGACAGAGCCTGGGGACGGTAAAGTACATCTGGACTACAGACAAGATAGGGCCAGGGGACGGTATAGTACATCTAGACTAGAGACAAGACAGAGCCACGGGATGGTAAAGTACATCTAGTCTAGAGACAAGACAGAGCTAGGGAACGGTAAAGTACATCTAGACTAGAGACAATACAGGGCTAGGGAACGATAAACGATAAATGATAAACGATAAAGTATATCTAGACTAGAGACAAGACAGAGGTTCTCACCAGTCCATGGCAGGCTGCGCCCCTCTGTAGTTGGTCTTGGCGAGTGCCTTCTCTCTGTAACAACAAGAATTTTTTAAAATTAGAATAGAACTTTAAATCATGAGATCAAGTGAACTAAGTTACTGCTATGGCAATTTTTAATGGGGTGCACGAACAATTTTCTATGTTGGATTTTATTCTATATTCTAAAATTGATGAGCTAAATTAAGCCTTGTGATTTGTTGACTTATTTCCCGGCATGCAGCCTGATTAGAGATAGTCTGCGGCTAAACCACAGGAAATGTACTATTGTGGCGCTCCTCGACGGCCGGGTGGAGCCGATCAGCGGGCATCCTACCGAGGCTGGGCAGCCGGGGAGAGATGCCGCCCAGCCCATCCCGAAAAAACCCTGGCCCCGGAGCCCTGGTCGGACAGTTGGTGCAAGCCAATCAGAGGCCTGCGTTTCTGACCAATGGGGATCCAGCTCTCTCTTCCCAAATGGACCAATCAGAGCAGGGTGCTCTCTACCGGGTTGGTGCTCTGTCTATATATAGGGGACACTGAGGGGCAGAGTTTTGACTGGTTTGGTCTCACTGTGGTGTTATAGCCTGGTTGGCTGGTATAAGGTTCCGACCCAGGAAGGTAACCCTGACCCTGTTGGAGACTGGTTTTGTCTCACTGTTGAGTTATAGCCTGTTTAGGCTGGTTGTTGTAGGGTTCTGACCTGAGAAGGTAACCCTGATATGTTTGTCAGACTTTAGAAGGTTTGATTATTTGATTTTGGGGATTGAAGCTTTAGGCCTAGCCTACATTTAGGCTGCTGTTACTTTATTTGTGGTGGTACCTTTGAGATACCTGTCTTTCAGACTAGGTGAGATATAGATCTACTTAGGTTTTTTCAAGACTAGATGAGTTTGATTGTTTGCCCTACAAGTTTTGAAGTGCTTTACCCTAAAGTTTTCAAACTTTGATTATACTTGGCCTGATAATACTGCATATTTTATAGGTAATGTATTGGAACTTAGATCTTTAAGGAAATCTAGTTGACCTGAAGGGGTAAATATTAGCTTTTGTGGAGGATTATTATTAGTTATGTCCCCTGCTATTGATATACCAAAATGAAAATATTTACATCACCTTTTTAGAAATTTACTGCATTTTGACAGATTTTAGAGGTCTGGCTTCATCTTCTATAATCTAATATAAAGAAATTGCCTATTCCGACATGAAATAGTCAAGTTTTAATCATTTAAAAGGCTAACATAGAGAATAGCCCTCATATATTTGTTAGATTTCAAGCGGAAAATCATTATTCAGCATAAAACAACTTCTGTCACTTTGAACATGACTTAAATGATAGAAAAAAGGGACCGGAACCAACGCATCTCGGCAATTCTCGCGGACGAGATACGGCACCTCTGTTAGGTGAATTGTTCTAACAAATGATTTATCTAAATAAACTTTATTACCTCTCTATATAAAACGGCACGAAAACGAGATTTGGGGCCGTCCATAAATGACGTCATGCAGCAGGGGGGGAGGGAGGGTTCATGCTTTCATGACAAAACATGACAAGGGGGGGAGGGGGGGTCATGTGGTGCATGACATCACGTTTGAAAATTTTTAATTTCGAAAATTTCAGAGGAAAACAGTACGTGAAACTGGGATTTATCAATGTTGAAATTTCTTTTTAAGGGTCAGATTGCCTCCTAGACAAGAAAAGCTGCTTTTTAAGGTCTTTGGGTCCTTGGTTATGTCCATCCCTGCTTATATTTCATCTGTGATTAGAGGGGGGGGGGGGTCCTCTTCGTATGATGTCATTTTTAGAGGGGGGGTCAAGGGACACGTGACATAACATGACAAGGGGGGGAGGGGGGGTCAAAAATGGTCAAAAATAGCATGACGTCATTTATGGACGGCCCCTTTGCTCCATGATCCGCCATGTTTTTTCGCTGGTTTCAGCCTCTCAAGCCTCTCCCTTTCTATATAAAAAATGTACCTGCCGAAATTCAATCCAGCGGGAGGAACTCACGCGAAAATGAGAGAAATGTTTCAAAGTTTCCTTTTTTCTGTATGACGACTCTATGAATTTCCACTTGCAAAAGATAGTTTCAAAAGCAAATTTATTTGAAGAAAAGATCGTTACATTGTCTTTTCAGCGCACAGCACTTCGCGCACTCAGCCGCATCGACACCTTTTGACGAAAGTCACCTCTCACGGGTGTCAATTCTGGCGCCGAGGGTTACTCGCCGCAGAGTGCACGTCGCCATGACAATGCCGTCAAGGCAACGAACGTAGCGACGGCCGCGTCGTCGCTTTCGGCAGCACGCTGGTGGACATATAATGCGTATTCCGACTTTGCACTCGCTACACCGCAACCGGTTGAGAGAGTTTCGCCGCACAGTACAACTACCTAAACTCCTCTACTCTGTTTTAGCCAAGATGCGGAGCATCTTGTTTAACCTAAAAGTGCATTGTCTGGTCATTTGTCAATTACTTTCTTCAGATTCTAGATAGATCTATCAAGAGGTTGATACAGTTTCATCGGAAGCCCCTTCGTGTAACATATCCCGGGAGACCTGGGCTATTCTCGCAGTCGGGCTGACGTCACACGCACAGGATTGTGGGTAATATGGTGGGGGGTTTCCCCGAGGACCGTAGCAACGAGGGAGGGGCTTAGGGGCTTTCATAGCAACGGGGGAAGGAAACCAGACCTAAAATATCTGTCAAAATCATTGAAAATGCAATAAATTCAAAAATTATAACTCCATACCGATAGAACAGGTCATTATCTTAACATATTATATTTTTTCAGATTTTTTTGCTTTTGTTTAAAAAAGTTATGATTTTTTAAAGTTTGACCTACTCTTCCCGGAAGTGGGGAATCCCCACCTCGCTTTCAATAGTCCTTCCGCCCGACTGCGAGAATCTGAGTACACTGTGTATCATCTGCCCCACACCCCACAGTCCCAGACACTCAACACCAGTCACTGTGACTCGGGCGATGAAAGGTGAACCCAGGGGCAGCAGGACCCGGCCGGGCCCCGGCACAGACTTACGCTCTGTTCTGGGGAAACCCCATCTCCTGCAGAATCTCCACGTCCGTCGGCATCTTGTCTGGTCCTCACTTCAACTACCGACGACGACAAACAAACATTTCACAGAAATAAACTGGAATTAACGTGTCTTCTTTACTCCCCAAACTGTCCTGGGCGTGATAAACAGCAGGTGCCCGGGCCTTGCCGGGAACCAGCTACAGACGCCGGGTTTACCACCTACGGTAAGGAAAATTTACAAACAATAAATATCAATTATTTCAGATATGTTTGAAATAATTCACTCCAAAGTATTTTTGCCATTAGACTACACTGTGGTAAACGTTTTGAGATGGTATATTTATATAATTTGATATTTCTATTGTTGTATGCGGGAAGATGAGTCATCCACTGCACTCTCCGGGCACAAACCAGTCCAGGATGTAAGGAGAGAACGGACCCAGACTCGGCTGTGAGAGTGTGGCGACGTGTCGACGGGAGGGGTTTCCCGCCAGCAGAGAGAGGTCTGGCCGTGGACGGGACGGGAGGCTGGAGCAGGGCAGGGACTGCATACAGGGTATGGAACGAGGGGAAACGGCCCCAGTCAGTGACAGGACGTACTCATTGGGCGTATGGAAGATGGACTTAGGAGTAGGCCTAAATTAAAACCTGTTGAGCATGTAAACATCTGGAACACACTTCAGGAACACCAAGGCTGATTAGAAAGGATACCAAGTCATGACATACCTGAATACAGGACTGGGATGATATATATGAATACATGTTATAGACATGACTTTGTCCATCATTTATTTTTAATTCATGCAAATAATCCACAGACAGAAATACAGGCCTATGACTAAATGTGTCCAAATTAATATTGAACTAGACCAAGGAACAACTCATATTATGGGGCTCCCCACAAAGGTGGATAGAGGTTCAATTGCTGCAAGTGTCCAATCCCTGAAACTGTTGTAAAACATTCTGTTTGGTGACATGCACACTATAGTGCTCGCTGTCCACCAACTCTGGACAGATGTTATCCCTTTTAACCATAGAAAATGTTCCTCACCGTTTAAGTCCCTGTAACCATGGAAACATTGTATAGCGCCTGTAGCTATGGACACATTAAAACCCCTGTAACCATGGACACATTGTATGGCCTCTGTAGCCATGGACACATTGTAACCTCTGTAACCGTGGACACATTTTAGCCTCTGCAATCATGGACATGCATATATTACCCTCTGTAACCATGGACATATTTTACCCTCTGTAACCATGGACATATTTTATCCTCTGTAACCATGGACAAATATTACCCCTGGAAACATGGCAACAGCTTACCCCTGTTATCATGCGCACATTCTCTTACCACCTGTAGTATTGGAGAGAGTTTAGATTCTGAAACCATAAACTGCGTGTAGCCATGGAAACAAAGTTTTTGTTGCATGGCCACACATCAACTGCTCCAACCATAGTCACATAGTCTATGGACAAACCATAATCCTCCCTTTAACCATGGCCACATACCCCTCAGTAACTGTGGACGTATACCTTATTCCCCCCTGTAACCATGGTCACATACCACTTTGTAACTATGGACATATACCATATTCCCTCTTGTAACCATGGCCATATACCCTCATAACTACAGACAAACCATATTCCCCCCTGTAATTATGGTCACATACCCCTCTGTAACTATGGACATACCATATTTCCCCCTGTAACCATGGCCGCATACCCCTCTGTAACTACTGACATACTGTATTCCCCCCTGTAACCATGGCCACATACCCCTCTGTAACTACTGACATACCATATTCCCCCTTGTAACCATGGCCACATACCCCTCTGTAATTATAGACATTCCATATTCCCTCCTGTAACCATGGCCACATACCCCTCTGTAAGTACGAACATACCATATTCCCCCCTGTAACCATGGCCAAGCGGTACGACCTCCTGCTCCGCCTGCTGCTTGTCGGTGACTCAGGGGTTGGCAAGACGTGTATGATCTGTCGTTTTGCTGACGACGTCTTTGACGAGGATCAGATGTCTACAGTTGGTAAGTCAATATCCCCAAAACAATTCTATAGTGTTATCATTACTGAACTCCTTCAATACAATACGGCTATATTCAGGCACTATATATAGCAACCTCATTTCAAGGTTTTTTTTGTATTTTGTTAAATATTTCTTGGTAAAAAAAAAGAGGAATGTCGGTCTACCATAATGTTCTTGGAGTGAAGTGTCCACACTTCGTTTATGATGTTTACTTCTCACTCACACATGCAGTGACAGTAACTGTCTTAGATTGAGCAACATTGACAATTTTCACAATTAAAACTGTTTTATTGGTATGGTTTATTGTGAAGTAAATATGGCCTTACTTTTACTAGTATTTCAGATATACAATCACATGTTTACCATATTAGCAAACAGAATAAATGTTCTTATGCAACTGCAACTTTTCAAACTATGAAGATCTATCTATCTATCTGTCTATCTGTCTATTTGTCTATCTATCTATCTATCTATCTATCTATCTATATATATATATATATATATAACCTGAAATATGCCAGTAGAATTGTGCTTGATATATATTTATGGAGATACCTATGGATGTCAACGTTAAAGTGGGTAGTTCTGCCATCGGTTACCATATGTTATGTAGACAGTGTGTCATCGTCAATGAAATGCTGCATGTGGCCCCTTAACCACACCCCTCTTCACTTCAGCAGCTGGCCCCAGTCAATAGTTTACGATTGACCCCTCCCATCTCCCACCTCCTCCCCCCAACAGGCCAAGCCGACTACACCACCCTCCCCCCGACTGACCTCATGCACCTTACAAAGGGGGATGGGGGAGAAATGAAAATAAAGTGCCATGTGATTAGTGCCATTTTTTGAAATTTGATAGACGACAATGACCCTACATCCTGAGTATTCACTCACTCACTCACTCACTCACTCACTCACTCACTCACTCACTCACTAACTCACTCACTCACACACTCATTCACTCACACACACACTCACTCACCCGCTCACCCACTCCCCGCTCACTCACTCACTCACTCACTCACTCACTCATTCACTCACTCACTCATTCACTCACACACCCACTCACTCACCCACCCACTCACCCACCCACCCACTCACTCACTCACTCACTCCCCGCTCACTCACTCACTTACTCACTCACACACCCACTCACACACCCACTCACTCACCCACCTTCATGCACATGCAAATGGATATGAAGCTATAAATGTAGTGTGAATCAACCTGTTTGCATTGAGGGCGTTGGTTTGGAATCTATTCATACTGAGGCTGCCAGATCAATAAGTTTATTTCTCTCAATGGCCATACATACACGTGTATAGGCAATGGGACGAGACACTCTGTCCACATGTTTGTCATGTTAGAAGCCGTTCCCAAGGCTACGTCTCTACTGCGAGAGTCATGGAGGGGCAGATGTCAGGGAGGGGGGGGGGGGGAAGGGGATATTGACCCCCCTCCCAACTTTTGTTGAGACATATATATTTGACAAAGAGAAAAACTATTGTTTTAGTACATATCCTCTATGTGAGCCCCCTTTTCAAAATAAATCTGTCTATCATTGTCACGGCAGTCTGGTATAAGCATGAAGTCAGGATAACCTGATATACCACCCTTTTTTTTCTCTTTTTTTTAATAATATTTTTATTTGACGTCTTCAGATAATGTCTGCTCTTCCAGCCGTTACAAAGTATAGTCATTGATCAAACTCTATGGTACAGTATTGTCAGATACAAACATGTAAAGTCAGGGTAGTCTGATATACACATAAAGTTAGGGTAGTCTAATATACACGTAATGTCAGGGTAGTCTGATATACACATAGAGTCAGGGTAGTCTGACATAAACAGAGAGTCAGGGTAGTCTGATATACAAGCAAAGTCAGGGCAGTCTGATAAAATCAATATTTGGTCAAAAATATGGGGGAGGGGGGGAGTGCACCTGATATACCACTTAAAGTCAGGGTAGTCTGATATACACATAAAGTAAGGGTAGTCTGATATACACGTAGAGTCAGGGTAGTCTGATATACATGTAAAGTCAGAGTAGTCTATAGGTATCTCCATAAACATGTATTCACATCTTACACAACCCTACTGATTTGTTTGAGGTTATATATATAAAGAGCATTTCAAAATCATGTTTACTGATGGATCCAGAGCGAACAATGGCCGATGTTTTTTAATTTCTCATGACATAAGTGGTCCCTCCCCGACCCCCAATGGTCCATTTTTAAACTTTACATGTGACACCAGAGTCTACCTCCAAAACAATAGCCATTAGTTTAAACATTCACTTTTAAGATTTACTTGTGACATCAAGGTTCTTCATACATTCCCTCTCAAAAACTTGAGAAATAAGGAAATGCTCCAATCATGTTCTGCACAAAACATTACTCATGAATTTCTCTCTTCAGGGATTGACTTCAAGGTGAAGAGCCTGACAGTGGATGGAAAGAAGGTGCGGATACAGCTCTGGTAGGTCCCCCTTAAAGGGTTCCTTGCATATATATTCACCTCATTTTTACTGTAATTAATTTCACCTCAGTATTGTGAAATTATTTCAAAATGAAAAAAAAGGAAAATGTTGAGGTATAAGTGGGTCATCAAGGAAAGAAAATTAAGATAGTGAATTCCCAAATTTCTTTGCTTTTCAGTACTCACCGTGTGACGTCATAGTAAAGGGAATTCCCTCTAGAAATATCTTGGGATCTTGGGATTCCCAGGTTTAGAAATGATTGCAGAAAATAATAAATGTTCTATTTAATAATGGCTTGTATGTGGCCAAATATGTCCTTTCTAAACATATTTTAAGAACAGGAATTCCCTTTGATGGATGAATGGGGTTCCCTATTAACTCACCGTGTGACGTCACAATTTTTAGGATTTCCCTTAAAAAATAAAAATAATGCAAGGTTTTGAATGCCCCCTATTTGTGCCCAAACGAAGAATTTTCGTTCGATTTTACTCAAATTATTAGTTCCGATGTGAATAACATGCTGCATTCATATCATTGAAAAATAACAACCCTGTACTTATGTGCAAGGTTTCCTTTAACACTGGACATGGGGCATGTAGAAGGTGCTGATACAGCTCTGGTGGGTCCCCTTAACACTGGACCCGGGGTCTGTAGAAGGTGCTGATACAGCTCTGGTAGATCCCCCTTAACACAGGACCTGGGGTATGTAGAAGGTGCCGATACAGCTCTGGTAGGTCCCCCTTAACACTGGACACGGGGTCTGTAGAAGGTACTGATACAGCTCTGGTAGGTCCCCTTAACACTGGACACGGGGTCTGTAGAAGGTGCTGATACAGCTCTGGTGGGTCCCCTTAACACTGGACACGGGGTCTGTAGAAGGTGCTGATACAGCTCTGGTAGGTCCCCTTAACACTGGACACAGGGTCTGTAGAAGGTGCTGATACAGCTCTGGTAGGTCCCCCTAAACACTGGACACGGGGTCTGTAGAAGGTGCTGATACAGCTCTGGTAGGTCCCCTTAACACTGGACATGGGGTATGTAGAAGGTACCGATACAGCTCTGGTAGGTCCCTTTAACACTGGGTACGGGGTGTGTAGAAGATGCCGATACAGCTCTGGTAGGTCCCCCTTAACACTGGACACGGGGTCTGTAGAAGGTGCTGGTACAGCTCTGGTAGATCCCCGTAGACTGTTAACACAGGACCTGGGGTATGTAGAAGGTGCCGATACAGCTCTGGTAGGTCCCCCTTAACACTGGACACGGGGTCTGTAGAAGGTGCTGATACAGCTCTGGTAGGTCCCCCTTAACACTGGACACGGGGACTGTAGAAGGTGCTGATACAGCTCTGGTAGGTCCCCCTAAACACTGGACACGGGGTCTGTAGAAGGTGTTGATACAGCTCTGGTAGGTCCCCTTAACACTGGACACGGGGTCTGTAGAAGGTGCTGATACAGCTCTGGTAGGTCCCCCTAAACACTGGACACGGGGTCTGTAGAAGGTGCTGATACAGCTCTGGTAGGTCCCCTTAACACTGGACACGGGGTCTGTAGAAGGTGCTGATACAGCTCTGGTAGATCCCCTTAACACTGGACACGGGGTGTGTAGAAGGTGCTGGTACAGCTCTGGTAGATCCCCTTAACACTGGACACGGGGTCTGTAGAAGGTGTGGGTACAGCTCTGGTAGATCCCCCTTAACACTGGACACGGGGTCTGTAGAAGGTGTGGGTACAGCTCTGGTAGATCCCCCTTAACACTGGACACGGGGTCTGTAGAAGGTGCTGATACAGCTCTGGTAGGTCCCCTTAACACTGGACACGGGGTCTGTAGAAGGTGCTGATACAGCTCTGGTAGGTCCCCTTAACACTGGACCCGGGGTCTGTAGAAGGTACAGATACAGCTCTGGTAGATCCCCCTTAACACTGGACACGGGGTCTGTAGAAGGTGCTGATACAGCTCTGGTAGATCCCCCTTAACACTGGACACGGGGTCTGTAGAAGGTGCTGATACAGCTCTGGTAGATCCCCCTTAACACTGGACACGGGGTCTGTAGAAGGTGCTGATACAGCTCTGGTAGGTCCCCTTAACACTGGACTCGGGGTCTGTAGAAGGTGCTGATACAGCTCTGGTAGGTCCCCCTTAACACTGGACACGGGGTCTGTAGAAGGTGCTGATACAGCTCTGGTAGATCCCCCTTAACACTGGACACGGGGTCTGTAGAAGGTGCTGATACAGCTCTGGTAGGTCCCCTTAACACTGGACACGGGGTCTGTAGAAGGTGCTGATACAGCTCTGGTAGGTCCCCTTAACACTGGACACGGGGTCTGTAGAAGGTGCTGATACAGCTCTGGTAGGTCCCCTTAACACTGGACACGGGGTCTGTAGAAGGTGCCGATACAGCTCTGGTAGGTCCCCCTTAACACTGGACCCGGGGTCTGTAGAAGGTGCTGATACAGCTCTGGTAGATCCCCCTTAACACTGGACACGGGGTCTGTAGAAGGTGCTGATACAGCTCTGGTAGGTCCCCTTAACACTGGACACGGGGTCTGTAGAAGGTGCTGATACAGCTCTGGTAGGTCCCCCTTAACACTGGACACGGGGTCTGTAGAAGGTGCTGATACAGCTCTGGTAGGTCCCCCTTAACACTGGACACGGGGTCTGTAGAAGGTGCTGATACAGCTCTGGTAGGTCCCCTTAACACTGGACACGGGGTCTGTAGAAGGTGTGGGTACAGCTCTGGTAGGTCCCTGTAGACTATTAACACTGGACATGGGGCATGTAGAAGGTGCTGATACAGCTCTGGTAGGTCCCCCTTAACACTGGACACGGGGTCTGTAGAAGGTGCTGATACAGCTCTGGTAGGTCACCTTAACACTGTTTACATTGGACATGGGGACAATTTTGTATAAAAACTGTGCAACTTGTTCTTTATGACTATCGCAATAATTTCTCACTTTTAAGCAATAATTTGTAAACATGTACATTTGGTACTTTAATGTTTTGACTGCCAATTGGTTAATAGTGTGAAAGATCGTTTCTCTCTCTCATGTGGGAGTTGATCAGAAACCTCTCTTATTTGACTTTGTTTGTTGGGGTAGTTTCACCAAACAAAGTCTTTGATACCACTTTAATACCATCCTGCATTTTCTTAAGCCAACTGTTCTTTGGAATACCTTTACAAGGCATTTACATAACTTTCAACTTCTACTTACACTCGAGCTTACATGTGGTGCAGAGCAGAAGGTTATATTTGATCCATAGCTTCTGAAGAAATAGACACATGTATAGTTTGTTACACTAACATTTTATATTTACATTATCAAATTTAACAGAGCAACACGAAAAACAAAAAGACCGTGCACAAAAATGATAAAATTGTGTGAAACTAAAAACATGTTACGGGAACTTTTAACAGTGTTCAATATCCCTCATTCAGTGATATTGACTCTTTTTCCATTTTGACCTTCATTAATCTTAGGCCAATAGTTATCTGTATTACAGGTCTCAAAGCAGAAAGGGCAAGGGGCACTTTCTGCATGTTAGTCCTGTGATATAGAAATATGTATGTTCCTGGACACAGACATAAAACACGTGTCTTAGTGTGACTTGAGTTCTGACTGTGCCTGTTGCAGGGACTCGGCTGGCCAGGAGCGGTACGAGACGCTGACCCGGCAGTACTTCAGACGGGTCCAGGTGAGTCACGCATTATTACTGTCTATGGTGGGAAGCTGGGCCCTGGGTTATGGTTGGTTGGTTGGTTATTGGTTGCTTTACGCCCTAATTAACAGCCAGGGTCATATCAAGGGCGGTGATGGTGATCGAATCTATGAGAAGGTAGAGACCATACCCCTACATTTTTACCGAGCCAGGTGTTCTTTAATGTGCAGGGTCCCATCGGCAGGGCCCTACACACAACAGCCGGTGGCCCAGAGGCCTTTGATATCCCTGTCGTTGGCACAGGGAGACATGCAGAGGGGCCCAGTAGCCAGCCCACCCCAGCTCAGAATTGAACCCGGGCTGCCCGCACAACAGACGTACACGCTGACCACTACACCATCCCACACGCCTGGGCCCTGGGTTATGTCAATATTGTTTCATTCACTGTCTATTGCGGGAAGTTGGGCCCTGAGTTATGTCCATATTGCTATGTTCAATGTCTATTGCGGGAAGTTGGGCCATAAGTTATATCAAAATCTGTTTTCATTGATAGAAAGTTTGAGACTTCTTCTACATTCATCATCTATGTCATTAAGCCCCAAAATCCCATGGAGTGTCACCAATATTGTTATATTCACTTTCTATTTCAGGAAGTTGGGCCCTGAGTTATGTCCATATTGTTACTGACACTGTCTATTGTGGGAAGTTTGGCCATGAATTATGTCAATATCGTTATGTTCACTGTCTATTGCGAGAAGTTGGGCCATTTGTTATGTCCATATATTGTTACTACACATTGTGGAAGGATGGACCAAGAGTTATGTCCCAGTGGCAGATCTAGTGGGGGCAGACGGCCCCCCCCCCTCCCCCTCCCCTACCATGTTAAATCATGTTCGTGGGGGCTCCCCCTCGTACCTTCATGTTTGTTGGCCCCCTTCTTTCAATTCTTGGATTCCCCCGTGTCCATATTGTTACCATCACTGTCTCTTGTGGGAAAATGAGCTGTGGTTATGTCCATAATTAATTGTTTCAGTGACTGTCTATTGTGGGCCTTGAGTTAAATGAAATGTTCATATTGTTCCCGTAACTGTCTACTGGATAAAGAGGGTCTATGCGTTATGTCCATATTGTCGGGAGGTTAATCTACAACTTTGGCCCATAGTTTTTCCATCACTGGCTATTGTGAAATGTTTTGCCATGAGTTGTGTCTATATTAATGTAGTTGCATTGACTGTCTATTGATGTACTGTTAGAGTCTGACGGTGGTGGGTGGGATGTCTATAGAGCCGTATTGATCACCAAGGTGACCCGAGCTTACACAGCTGTACGGGCCGGGCCGGGAATACCCGCCTCTCTACGAGGGGAGCCAATGGTGTGCCAACAGTCACTTTCATAACATTTATCAGGTTTTAACAGAGTAAGATAGAGCAGTGCTTGATAAACCACAACATTTTATATAAATTTCATCCATGTGTAATAAGTTTTAAAAGTTTTAGAACCAAATTGTATATGCAAGGGGCCCTTGAGGGGGGGTCCTAATGTCGCTTGTCAAATTCAAGGAATCGTGATGTTGCCCTGTTGAATTAAAAAAATTGTGATGTCGCCCTGTTGAATTTAAGGAATTGTGATGCCGCCCTGCCTAATTTAAGGAATTGTGATGTTGCCCTGTCAGATGTTACTAAGTCCAAAAAGGGTCATGTCAAATCTAAGGGTCTAGGGCCATATGAAATAACATGCTTTTTGCAGCCTGACCTCTCAGTTCGGGAAAATCAAGATTTGTTAGTTAGTTTGAATAATGTGCCTTGTGACAATGGGGTGACATACTTCACTTGGAGAATGACATTTTGATAATAATCATGTTTTGGGGTACATTTATCTCAAATTATCTAATAACTATATTATTAAAAGTGATTGTATGTACTGTATCTGAACGTATTATTAATAAATGTTACATGGGTGTAGCTATGTGCACTTGGATATATTAGACAGTTATTCCTTTATCTGTATTAACCCTTACACTGCGAGAGGCCTCATATGGGGCCCTATAGTAAAATCCCTTAGGAACACCATTGAAGGAATTCAAATTATGCTTTCAGAATCTGAAATAATTTTTAAGATATTCAATTAGAACTAGAGATATAGGTATTTGAACATCAGACTATCAAGTCACCCAAAAATGTTAGAATCGCGATTCGAGAAACCATAAACAATATCTATTTACATTTGAATTTGTCATACTAATTAAAAAATCATGAAAAATGGGTAAATTTATGTAAATGACATTTTTTTTTTTTTTTTATTCCTTTTATTTATACTGGAAAATACATTCGGCTCTAGCCGATTTACAATGTCATCCAGTGGTACAATATATTCATTCTGATTACAATATTTTGGTATAACATATTTACATTTACATTATGTACACATGTTATCGTATAGTTATTTCAATAACAATAATGATTTTCAAACATTCAATACAAGATATTATACAATTTCAATTGAGGATTGGTCACATTTAATCAATATTATGAGATTGTTCCAATAGTGGTCATTTCATGAATACTGTAAGCATCTAGAAGGTAATTGAAAAAGTCAAAAATGTTAATGTCATAGGTAATTATTCCCGTATGAGTCCAAAGTGTTTTGTAAACAGACATCACCAATCAAAGTTCGATGTAGTTGGTTTACAATATCATACAAATCATTGATTTACACCCTACCCAAGCATGAAGCACGACTCAGGAATGGGTGCAATCAAGGATAGATACTATTTTGTAGGATGAATTGTCTATTCCAGTAGCTGAGCATGTAACAAGACTCAACTGGGAGGATAGATTTGGCAAAATAAACGTCAATTTAGTTAATGCTCTAAGATTACGGTACTTTAGTTTTTAACCAAGTATTCCTGTTTGTCTTAAATTTTTTATAGTCAGGTAAATTTCTAATATCTGGGTCCAACTTGTTCCAATATTTAGCAGACTTGTGATAGACACTGTATTCGTAAATTCTATTATTTGGTTTAAAAGATTTCAAAATAGGTGCAGTGTTTTGTCTGGTTACACGCGGTATAGGGTTGGTATTTTCTTTATTTTGTGCTCTTAAATAAGCATAGTTACAAACATGTGAAACACGTCTATGTACTAGCATTGGCATGTTAGACAAATTGTGTAAGATAGCAGTGTTTGTTCTAAAATGTGATCTTGTGCATATTTTCAAGGCTCGATTTTGTAATCGTTGTAGTTTATTTAAGTCTGTACTATTTATGTCAGTATATAGGATGTCACCTTGATCAAAGTAGGATAAAATTTTACTTTTATAAATTTTCATTGCAGCGTCAATTGTAAGGAAATGTCGTATTTTAGATAATAAGTATATTTTATGGGAAATTAAACCGGAGATGTATTTAATATGATTACTGTATGTCAGTTTGTTATCTAACAGGATACCCAGGTATTATTTATACACCAGTTAGTTAAAACATTCAGGTCATGTTGCAGTAATTCCCTTGCAATTAAGGGGTCATCAGATGAAGCATAAAGTACCGTGTCATCCGCAAATAATTTAATTTTAGCATTAAGAAACTGGTCATTAATATCATTAATATATAATAGGAACAAGAGGGGTCCTAAAATTGATCCTTGAGGTACACCACATGATACAGTAAGCATTGGGGATAATAGACCATTTGCACTAACCTGTTGTTGTCTATCAGTCAAGTAAGAGGTAAACCATTTAAAGTTAGTACCCATAATACCCATTGTTTTTAGTTTCTTAAGTAAAATAGTATGATTAACAGTATCAAAGGCTTTACGGAAATCTATAAAGGTTGCTATTGTACACTGTTTCAGATTAGATGCCAATGATATATCATCAGTAAATTGCGCAACTGTGTCAATTGTAGAATGTGATGATCTAAAGCCGTGCTGATGTTTGTTTAATAAAGAATTAATTTCTAGGAATTTTGTAAATTGTCTTTGTACTATTTTTCCAATGATTTTACTAGGTAAGGGCAGGATTGAAATCGGTCTGAAGTTGTTAACTTTATTTTTCTCTCCACCTTTAAATAAAGGGGTGACCTTGGCTACCTTCCAAGATTTAGGATATATGCCAGTACTAAAAGATAGATTGACACAATAACAAAATTTATCACTAAGTATCAGAAGGGCGTCCCGAAGTATTCTTGAAGATAAGTTTTCCATAGCTGACGATTTATAAATTTCTATTTCCTTACATAATTTAATGATCTCTTCAGGAGTTGTTTCAAAATTAGCTAGGATATTTTCAGGTTGGGCATATTCTTGGAGTTCAGGTTTATCTAATTTGCTAGATAATTTAGGGCCAATATTTACAAAATAATCATTGATATAGTCAGCTATCTTGTCAGGTTCAATTGGCTCATTTACTTCATTGTTAATGAATATAGACGAGTTATTTGATCTATTCGGCAATAATCTATTTATATGTTGCCAGAATTTGCGTGTGTCTTGTTTATCTCTGTCTAAATTTTCTTTAATATAGTTTTCTTTTGCCAGTCTGACTAGAGTAATACAGTCGTTCCTGGCCTTATTTGCTCTGGTTCTATTATAAATACTATTGTTTTTCTTGGCTATGTTAAACAATCTTCTTTTATCATGAATAGCTTCAATAATATCCCTATTGATCCAAGGATCATTATTATCCTTTAGAACCATCTTTTTTAATGGGCATAACTTTTCAATTTCTTGCTCAATACCAGAGACCAGGATATCCCAATACGAGTCAGGGTCATTCCCCAATTCTTCAAGACTGGACCAATCATGGGCTAATAGGTTTTGTTGAAAAATATTGATATCATAATTTTTATACGATCTGCCCATGGTATTGGTTATAGGAAAGGTGTTCTTAATTTTTTTCCGTCTAACATAGATCATTTCATGGTCACTAATATGTATGTTAGGATCAACACCTTTGTCTAATACATGATCAGAGTCAGTCAGGATTAGGTCTATGAGTGTGTTGATATTTTTAGAAAGTCTGGTTGGACATTCAATTATTTGTTTAAAACCAAGTAATTGCTCAAGGTCCCTGACATTCTTTCTTCCTGTTGCTTTAGGGTTACTATAGTCTATATTCATGTCCCCAAGTAGAAAGATATCAATTTGTCTATTATAAAAATCTCTAATGGTATTTATATGGTCCTCAAGGGTATTAATAAAACCTAAAGTATTACCTTGTGGAGGTCTGTAGGTGTTTCCATTAATAATTTTCCTCTGGTTAGGTACTGATACAGTCACCCACATGATCTCTATGTCTTTACTACTTGTATTTAGAAAATTCAAGTCATGGTTATATTTAATTGAGTTCTTAAAATATATAGCCAGTCCCCCGCCTTTTTTTGGTTGTGTAAGATTATTTTCACACCACGTCCTGTCTAGTCTCTCAATAACATAACCATTATAATTTAGTAAATTATTCGGTATTTGAGAGTTCAGCCAGGTTTCAGATAAAGTAAATATATCAATGTCCAGTTCTTTCGTTTCATGGACAAGTAAGTCAAGCTTGTTCAATAGACTTTGACAATTTAGATGCGTAATTAATAAACCATTATGAGTTTAATAAGTGAATGAAAAATTCCATTACCATTTTCCCCAAAACAGAATTGTATAACAAAAGTGTTTTATCAATATGTGCATATATACAAGAGCAGTTTACGGCTAATAGGTGCAGAATTTGCAAGCCAGATAACTGCTGCATGTGAAAAAAACTACAAGAAAATATACAGTTCACCACTTGATATGATAATTTGAAAATTATGATTACTAGTTCATCATGGTGTTCAATTTTAGAAAAATAAATCCGATCCAATTTGTAAGTACTAATATAAATAATCATAGATTCTTCATTTAACTTCATCATATTATATATCTTTTAATATCAACAAGCATGTAGGCACAACTTGTAGTTATTGATTATGGTGAAAACTACCAGCATGGAAACACGACAGGTCTATCACCAGGGAGTGTGTTATGTAGTTGCCATAATTAACTAGCATGGAACACGACAAGTTATATGGCAGAAATCAGATCCTGGAGTATATACAAAGGTAGATCATATGCATGGAGCACGACATATGATTAATTTCTTTTGAATGTTAGTTACATGTTTGATGAATATTGTGGTACAAGTTTTGTCCAATGTATTTTGCAAGTCTTGTTTTCAGTTCGTCATTGAAGTGTATGCCATCCTCCATGTTTGCAGTGTATCTATGGCTAATCCTGCCATGTCTAGACTTATGTACATGATTCCCCAATTTTGGCCCAATAAGCCCATCTTCGTCATTGATCATTTCAATTTGCCTATTTATTTGTATCATAGCATCGTTCAGTTCAGTTTGTTGAAGGGGGTAGTCGTGTTTGTCCTTGTTATAGGCGTTGAAGGAGAGCCCGACTAAGTCACATATGATTATTTTCTGTGAGACTACTGACAGCTTATCCTTGGCATCATGATATTTTTCATTCATAATCGTAGGAATGTTTTCTCCTAGTTCAAATTTGGGTTTAATTTGTCTCCATCCAAGCTTGGTTGATAAATCATTAACCCCAGCTAATAGATAGATCAGGTCAAATTTATGTGAGCCCACATAATTGATGGTATCATCGACTACTTCAGACAAAGTGCGACCAGGGAACGGTTTGACATCAATATTGATATCAATCATGTTATTTTGCACAATCATCCGTTCGATTCTTCTGTTCATATCCCGAACGCGTGAGTCTCCAGCTAGAAGTATCTGGAATTTTGCCATTTTTCAGTCTGATGACTAGAAGTAATCGTAACAGTTTCACTTACTGTATTTTGATTTGAGGTCATCAAGTATCTTTCCCATTACATTGCTGTCGGGTTTGATGTTCGCTTGGATCATTTGGTCAGCCTGTGCAAGTGTAAACCCGGTGCCATATTTAGGGTCTCGTGTTGCCTGGTAGAAATAACCTTTACAGGCTATTAATTTCTCCTTGATCAGTGGGTTCTGGTCATACTTCTTTTCCACAATATTTGCCAATATTTTCGTATCCTTTTTACTCCATTCCGGGGTTGGTTTGATTTGTTTCATCAGACTTTTCAACGTATAGGGATTGGTGGTTTCGTTGATCTGTTTGCGTAGGTAAGCATTGGCATTACATAAGTCGGCCTTGACCTTAGCCAACATGTGCTCTGCACTCGAAGCGGTCCAGTTGTTTTCATCGGTTATTTTGCATGGATACATGTTACTGTGCGGGCTTAAATGGCCTTGGAATGCCACTCCATCAGGGGTTAGGACTGTGGATACGTTTTCCTTCGTGAGACCATGAGGTAGGTCACCAAAATTTTCACGTTTGTATACGAGACCATCAATAACCACACCATTACCTTTGATTGTCGCAGTGACGCCCGGTACTCGTCTCGCGGCCGCTTGAATTTGCTGTGCTTCTCTTAGTTTTAACATTTCGTTATCGTCTAGGTCATTCTGGAGTGATGTTTTAGCATACTTTTCGGTTTGCCTTATGTTCTTCCATATTCCAAATAGCTCCAACTTCTGCTGTCTAGTAGAAAGGACTAGTTTGATATTCCGCACGTGCTGTTTGTTTTTGTTTTGATCAGTGGCTTTACCCATGCGGAACACTCCATTGGTAGCGCTGAAGGTGAAGGAGGCCCCACAGGTGATTAGTATATCCTTCATGGTTTCGTGGATTTTTTCATTTTCAACCTCAGGGACTCCTCTTAGTATCACAATAAGCTCCTTTTCTTTGCGTTGCCTATCTATCAACTCTTGTCGTAGCATTTGAACTTCTGCTTTTAGTGTTGATATATCCTCAGTGTGTTGGTTGAGGCACTGTCGGGTGGTCTCGTCTTTTTCCAGTAAATCGTCAAGTTTTTTTCCTAGATCTTCATCCATTTGCGTTAGGGTTGCAGTATTTTGTGTAGATTTAACGTTAATTTCATCAATGGATGTCCTAAGCGTTGTCATTTTAGACTCAAGGCGTCGGAGTATCCCTTCTAAGCGTTGCATTCCGTCAGTTGGTTCAGTATCGCGTTGGTCGCCATTTTCATCCATTGTGTCAGTTTTTGACTGAGATGATTTACTCATTCTTTGTTGACGGCTTCGCGTATTCATGAAATGGTATAAGGGGTAATCCAATCAAGTGTCTGATATTAACTAGTATAATATAATATGTTTACAGTCCGTGATGGTTAGTAATCCATGAGATTAACACTGATTTTACGTGGTGAACAAAATCCGCGTCAACACTACGCCATTACTCTTCCATGAACGTGATTTTCAATTTGCTCTAACTTTTCTTTCATTTATGATAATCACAAACTGTCTTTTGCACAAAAAAGATAATGTTTTCATGTTATTTTTTTATAAACAGTGTGATAGTTATTTTATGAATTATTGGATACCATGGTAACCTGCAAAGTATGATAGTATGAATGATTACTCCTCACAATAAATTTGCCTTATTGGCACAGTGGCAACATTTGGAACATTTTTATCAAAATTATTGGAAAAAGCTTTTCATCTGAAGAATCTAAAATAAATTTGAGTTTTAGGGAATTTTTGCGCTAATTTTTGTATTTTGGGCAATATTTCAGTAAATATTAGTTATATTGTGATATATCTGGCATTGAAAGGGTTAAGCTTTGTACTGACAATCTTGTAGCAAAATATTAGTCACTACAAATTACTTGCTATGGTAAAGCTTCATAGGTCGTCCACGCCCATACAGAACCAAAAATATGAATAATAAGTACTTATTTTCATTCTGTGTAAGTTTTCTCAGTACTTTGGTGATGACACCAGTGGTCATTCCTTGCTACATGAGAGTTATTCTAAGGTCTGCCTTGTTTTCTAGGGTATTTTCCTGGTGTATGACATCACCAATGAGCAGACATTCCTGAACCTCCAGAAGTGGATGTCGTGTATTCGAGAGGTGAGGTCATACAATTTTTCAACTTTGTAATTATAAAACTGATTCTGGTTAAACTATTTTTCTACTGGCATACACTTGTAGAATGCAATACGAGTCAGGCCTGTCTCTAGACAAGTTACATTAGACATGTGTATTGGGTTCACCATGTGTTGTCATGTCCCATGTCATATGCCATGTCCCATATCATAGTGTCCCTTTCCTGCTGCAGTATGCGGCAGAGGACGTGTCCATCATATTGCTGGGCAATAAGTCTGATGCGGAGGAAGACCGGGCGGTGGACACCGAACGGGCAAAACAGGTAAATAACCCCTTACATGAAGGGACGCCACCCCTAAGTACGACTTCCAACATAAAGAGGTAATAACCCCTTATATGAAGGGACCTCCCCCCTAAGTACGACTACCAACATGAACAGGTAATAACCCCTTATATGATGGGACCTCCCCCTAAGTACGACTACCAACATTAACAGGTAATAACGTCTTATATGAAGAGACCTCCCCCTAAGTATGACTTCCAACAAAAACAGGTAATAACATCTTATATTAAGGGACCTCCCCCCTAAGTACGACTTCCAACATAAACAGGTAATAACCCCTTATATGAAGGGACCTCCCCCCTAAGTACGACTCCCAACATAAACAGGTAATAACCCCTTATATGAAGGGACCTCACCCCTGAGTATTACTACCAACATAAACAGGTAATAACCCCTTATATGATGGGACCTCCCCCTAAGTACGACTACCAACATTAACAGGTAATAACCCCTTATATGAAGGGACCTCACCCCTTAGTATGACTTCCAACATAAACAGGTAATAACCCCTTATATGAAGGGTCCTCCCCCTAAGTATGACAACCAACATTAACAGGTAATAACCCCGTGTATCAAGGGACCTCCTCCTAAGTACGACTTCCAACAGAAACAGGTAAAAACCCCTTATATGACGGGACCTCCCCCTAAGTACGACTACCAACATAAACAGGTAATAACATCTTATATGAAGGGTCCTCCCCCCTAAGTACGACTTCCAACATAAACAGGTAAAAACCCCTTATATGACGGGACCTCCCCCTAAGTACGACTTCCAACATAAACAGGTAATAACCCCTTATATGAAGGGTCCTCCCCCCTAAGTACCATTACCAACATTAACAGGTAATAACATCTTATATGAGGGGACCTCACCCCTAAGTACGACTATCAACATAAACAGGTAATAACGTCTTATATGAAGGGACCTCACCCTTAAGTATGATTACCAACATAAACAGGTAATAACCCCTTATATGAAGGGACCTCACCCCTAAGTACGACTTCCAACATAAACAGGTAATAATGTCTTATATGAAGGGACCTCACCCCTAAGTACGACTACCAACATTAACAGGTAATAACGTCTTATATGAAGGGACCTCACCCCTAAGTACGACTTCCAACATAAACAGGTAATAACCCCTTATATAAAGGGACCTCCCCCTAAGTACGACTACCAACATAAACAGGTAATAACCCCTTATATGACGGGACCTCCCCCCTAATTACGATTACCAACATAAACAGGTAATAACACCTTAATGAAGGGACGCCACCCCTAAGTACGACTCCCAACATAAACAGGTAATAACCCCTTATATGACGGGACCTCCCCCTAAGTACGACCCCCAACATAAACAGGTAATAACCCCTTATATGAAGGGACCTCCCCCCCTAAGTACGACTACCAACATAAACAGGTAATAACCCCTTATATGAAGGGACCTCACCCCTAAGTACGACTACCAACATGAACAGGTAATAACCCCTTATATGAAGGGACGCCACCCCTAAGTACGACTACCAACATAAACAGGTAATAACCCCTTATACGAAGGGACCTCACCCCTAAGTACGACTCCAAAATACAAGAGAATAACAGAGAATCCAAAAATATATTGGGTGTTCAACTGCTATATTTACTGCAGTATGTCACTGACACTAACCTTCTCTATAAGCTATTGTACATCAGAAAATCTGTCTAAAATAGTCTATACTTCATTATCTGTTAAATAAAAAGCAATAGAATGTCAGATAGGTGATATAAAATGTTATAATTAATTCCTGTGATTATTTCATTGTTCCATAAAGATATTTCATAAAATAAATTCATATGATATGATTAATACATAATTGTATATCATTTCGAAGTCTAAAAGTCACTGAAAAGTCACAGTGGCTCCTTCTATTCTGAAAAGTTTTTGACAAGTCTTTGACAAGGTGACAAGTTGAAACTTGTCAAATAATCTGTGAATAGCTTCAAAAGGCTAAACTTGTCAACTCAACATGTTTTTGACAAGTTTTCTGCCATCCAGGTTTTCAGTTAAACAAGGGATCCATAATGCCTACTCGATGAGAATTATTGTAGAAAAAACTTTAATTCATTTTATGTCTAAATGTGGTAACTCCATTTTACCTATCAAAATTGATAAGACTTTCTTTGACAATTTTATGACTATAATTCATTTCATGGTTCATTTCAAGCTGTCTAAGGACCTGAAGATCTCGTTCTATGAGACAAGTGCTAAGGACGCGTCCAACATCACTGCAGCCTTCATGGAGTTGGTGCGGACTGTCATGAAACAGCACAAGAAGGAGTTCGACACCATTGTCCTGGAGCGGGAGGACAGCGATGGAGGGGAATTTGTCAGCGAACTGCTCCGACAAGATGACAAGGCCAGCTCCTGCTGTGTGCTCACGTGACACCCCTCTGTTCATGTGGCATGGTCATATGACATGGTCACGTGACACCCCCTAGTCATGTGACATGGTCATGTGACATGGTCACGTGACACTCCCTAGTCATGTGACATGGTCATGTGACAGCCTCCAGTCATGTGACAGGTGACATGGTCATGTGATAGCCCTCTGTTGTGTGATAGGTACAGACCACCAGCTGGTCATGTGACATGGTCATGTGACACCCCTCTAGTCATGTGACAGGTGATAAACCACTGATTGTTTGATAGGTTCAGAATAGCAATAAGCACACAGATGTGAAGATACATTGGATGAAAAGTTATTGCACTGACACACACCTTGGTCAAACACATCTGTTCTGTCAGGAAAAACCTTAAAAACCCATATTAAAGGACCCATATCATATCAGGCCATCCCATTATAATTAACTAGTGCATCAAGTAAGAGCTGGTTGACCACTAGTCCTATTGTCACAGTGCACCAAATAGGTGCAATTGACAGCTACTCATAATGTAACAGTGCACCAAGGAGGTAACATTGACAGCTTGTCATAATGTCACGGTGCACCAAGGAGGTAATGTTGACAGCTTGTCAAGATGTCACAGTGCACCAAGGAGGTAAAGTTGACAGCTTTTCATAATGTCACAGTGCACCAAGGAGGTAACATTGACAGCTTCTCATAATGTCACAGTGCACCAAGAAGGTAACGTTGACAGCTTGTCAAGATGTCACAGTGCACCAAGGAGGTAACATTGACAGCTTCTCATAATGTCACAGTGCACCAAGAAGGCAAAGTTGACAGCTTGTCATAATGTCACAGGGCACTAAGGAGGTAATGTTGACAGCTTGTCAAAATGTCACAGTGCACCAAGGAGGTAACATTGACAGCTTCTCATAATGTCACAGTGCACCAAGAAGGTAACGTTGACAGCTTGTCAAGATGTCACAGTGCACCAAGGAGGTAACATTGACAGCTTCTCATAATGTCACAGTGCACCAAGTAGGCAAAGTTGACAGTTTGTCATAATGTCACAGGGCACTAAGGAGGTAATGTTGACAGCTTGTCAAAATGTCACAGTGCACCAAGGAGGTAACATTGACAGCTTCTCATAATGTCACAGTGCACCAAGAAGGTAACGTTGACAGCTTGTCAAGATGTCACAGTGCACCAAGGAGGTAACATTGACAGCTTCTCATAATGTCACAGTGCACCAAGAAGGCAAAGTTGACAGTTTGTCATAATGTCACAGGGCACTAAGGAGGTAATGTTGACAGCTTGTCAAAATGTCACAGTGCACCAAGGAGGTAACGTTGACAGCTTGTCATAGGTACAGTACACTAAGGAGGTAACGTTGACAGCTAGTCATAATTTCACAGTGTACCAAGGAGGTGACATTGACAGCTTGTCATAATGTCACAGGGCACCAAGGAGGTGCTATTGACAGCTTGTCATAATGTCACAGGGCACCAAGGAGGTGACATTGACAGCTAGTCATAATGTCGCTGCGTACCAAGGAGAGTGAACAGTACCTGTAAATAGAGTGTCTCTGCTAAGATGAGTTGACAGTCCCTCTCAATTAAATGTCTCTGCTCACATTTTAGGGTGATCTTCAAAACATGTTCATAACAGTGCCATAAATTGCAACTCCCATTTCGGCAAATCAATGTTTGGGGGGAAGAGGGTGATCCAGGGAGTAAGGGATCATACCTCTTCTCAACCAGGTGGGGAAATGCAACATGTGTCACTTGGAGCCAGTGAATCTAAGTATTCCTAAAAGCCATTCATTAAAGTAAATGTCAAATCCCATTTACATCCCTCTTTGTTTTGGAAACCCTTACCCGGACAAGTTGCTATTTGTCATTGAATGTACCTCAAGTCTAGCCTCATAAAACACAGACACTGTGGATAGTGGACCTTAACCCGTTCTACGCACCAGATGCTTTGAGGCATCACCAGCAGAAACAAGTCAGATGCCTCGAGGCAGCTTTGCCATAAAAGCTGTTTTAGTTCATTTAAAGCAAAATATTTAAAAAGTAAAAATGGTACTTACTGTTTCAAAACACTGAACTCTAATATGCTATATATATATATATCTAGCAACAAAAAAACCGAAAATAATGTTTCTATCTTCCATATTTTGAATAACTTACGTCTATTTAGTGTCACTGTGACATGACTGGCATATTTTGAGACTATTTACTACAGTAGATTGGCAGGTATATAAATCCTGACTGTAATGTAGGTGGTGTAGGGAAAGGGTTAAGTACCGAAGCTGCTGTTTTATTAGATAAGAGGAAGAGTAAGAATGGTATGTCAATGTATAAAGTGAACCTTAAATACCGAAGCTGCTGTTTTATTAGATCGGCGGAAGAGTTTAAATGGAATGTCAATGTATAAAGTTGACCCTAAGTACCAAAGCTGCTGTTTTATTAGATCGGCGGAAGAGTTTGAATAGTAGGTCAATGTAAGATAGTATCAAAAACTTAAACATATCTACTGTGTTTTCAGATCTTCACTCCTATTCTGGTATTCTGAATGTGTGAGTTTGAAGAACTTTGGTTTTATGGTCTTGGTGTATCTGTTCTTTCAAAACAAGCTATAATAGAGTGTTGTTATTAGTGAAGGGATATACATACATGATTTAATAAATGAATTGAATACTATAAAGAAATAACATGTAATGAAAACAAAAGCCTTCCATTTGAAAGGATTCGGCCTTTCATATTGTTCTAGACTGCCAAAAATAAAGAAAAGTATGATTCCTTAAGCACTAGGTCAATGGTGTATTCACTTCAATTTGTTCGTTCATCTTCGCCCCAGTAGATATGCTTACTTTTTGATTATTCATGTCATCCCAAATAGGTATGATTTCATTACCCTTTGTTTTTTCATCCCATCCCCAAAGGTATACTTTACACTCAGCCTTGGTCATCTGACTCCAAATAGTTGTGACAATATTCTTATGATGGAATGATATTTGATTATGATTATTTTGTGTTATGTTAATCCCTATTCAACACCAACCTCCAAAAGGGTTTCAACATTACAATTGTTGTAAGATAATCAATCCAATGGTGTGGTGCAAAAATATTTTTATTAGGACAAAATACAGTGTCACAAACAAAAGAACTTGTGATTTTACTGGCGATGGACAACTGGGCGAATAGATGTCATCGTTGTCGGGCGACTAATATTTAGCAAGTTTGATATTTTGCTGGCGATTTTGCCTGCAGTGCCATCATCAGTCACCCAGAACACGCACCATACCCATGGGGAGTCGCCTGTGAATTCCAGTTGGGCGGCAATTTCATGGGCGACTCTCCCAGTCGCCTGTTGCCCGTCTCCACTAAAGTCGCTTGTTGGGTATGGAGCTTATGTATTCCTAAAATCCATTCATTGATAAAGAATGCCTTCCCATGTCAGATTATGACTTTCACTAGTGCCTCCCCACTTTCCAGGTATTATAAAATTGTCATTAGTGTGCTGATGGAACATGATATCCACATTCACTTATGATATTGCCATTTGCCCATTTTATCCAGATTCTGTTATGTTAATCCTGTGGATGACCACTCATTTTGTGTCGTGTCAGCGCTGTGTACACTCTGAAATATGATGGACGTAAACATGAGGATAGACATAAGGTGCAGTGTAACAGTGTGGGCATTGGTACAGGGAGACTATTGGTCAAACTTAATACTGACAGGAGACTTTCTATCTAAGTGATATATGTAGATATCGAGACAAGGGAATCCATTTATAAACTGCATAAAGAATCTTTTGTCCCTTTTAGTTACACAGTAGTCTTTCAAACTAATTATTTTACATCATTTGATTGAATTTCCCCTTTCAGGATGAGAAAAGACACTTGTTATAAACAACACAATATACATACCCCATGATAATGGTACTGATGAGGAACGAGCCGGCCATGTAGAGGTAGACAGCTGCGGGATACCCTGCCAGCTCCGTGACGGAGTAGATAGGGTTGGAAACCACATGACCCAACAGTGTAGAAGTGACTTCAAACACACCCACGCTGCTCATCACTGCACCTAAAAGGGTAACGCAACAGCATGGTTTAACATCACAAACACACACACACACACTGCTCATCAGAGGACCAACAGGGGTAAAGCAGCAGCGTGGTTTAACGTCACAAACACACACACACTGCTCATCACAACACCTACATGAGTAAAGCAGCAGCGTGGTTTAACATTACACACACACACACACACACACACACACACACTGCTCATCACTACACCTACATGGGTAAAGCAGCAGCATGGTTTAACATCACAAACACACACACACTGCTCATCACTACACCTACATGGGTAAAGCAGCAGCGTGGTTTAACGTCACAAACACACACACACTGCTCATCACTACACCTACATGGGTAAAGCAGCAGCGTGGTTTAACGTCACAAACACACACACACTGCTCATCACTACACCTACATGGGTAAAGCAGCAGCGTGATTTAACGTCACAAACACACACACACACTGCTCATCACTACACCTACATGGGTAAAGCAGCAGCGTGGTTTAACGTCATAAACACACACACACTACTCATCACTACACCTACATGGGTAAAGCAGCAGCGTGATTTAACATCACAAACACACACACTGCTCATCACAGCACCTACAGGGGTAAAGCAGCAGCGTGGTTTAACGTCACAAACACACACACACTGCTCATCACAGCACCTACAAGGGTAAAGCAGCAGCGTGGTTTAACGTCACAAACACACACACACTGCTCATCACAGCACCTACATGAGTAAAGCAGCAGCGTGGTTTAACGTCACAAACACACACACTGCTCATCACTACACCTACATGAGTAAAGCAGCAGCATGGTTTAACGTCACAAACACACACACACTGCTCATCACTACACCTACATGAGTAAAGCAGCAGCGTGATTTAACATCACAAACACACACACACACTGCTCATCACTACACCTACATGGGTAAAGCAGCAGCTTGGTTTAACATCACACACACACACACACTGCTCATCACTACACCTACATGGGTAAAGCAGCAGCTTGGTTTAACGTCACAAACACACACACACACTGCTCATCACTACACCTACATGGGTAAAGCAGCAGCGTGATTTAACATCACAAACACACACACACACTGCTCATCACTACACCTACATGGGTAAAGCAGCAGCTTGGTTTAACATCACACACACACACACACTGCTCATCACTACACCTACATGGGTAAAGCAGCAGGTTGGTTTAACGTCACAAACACACACACACACTGCTCATCACTACACCTACATGAGTAAAGCAGCAGCGTGGTTTAACGTCACAAACACACACACACTGCTCATCACTACACCTACATGGGTAAAGCAGCAGCGTGGTTTAACGTCACAAACACACACACACTGCTCATCACTACACCTACATGAGTAAAGCAGCAGCATGGTTTAACGTCACAAACACACACACACACTGCTCATCACTACACCTACAGGGGTAAAGCAGCAGTGTGATTTAACATCACAAACACACACACACTGCTCATCACAGCACCTACAAGGGTAAAGCAGCAGCGTGGTTTAACGTCACAAACACACACACTGCTCATCACAGCACCTACATGAGTAAAGCAGCAGCGTGGTTTAACGTCACAAACACACACACACTGCTCATCACAGCACCTACATGGGTAAAGCAGCAGGTTGGTTTAACGTCACAAACACACAAACACACACTGCTCATCACAGCACCTACATGAGTAAAGCAGCAGCGTGGTTTAACATCACAAACACACACACACTGCTCATCACAACACCTACAGGGGTAAAGCAGCAGCGTGGTTTAACGTCACAAACACACACACTGCTCATCACAGCACCTACAGGGGTAAAGCAGCAGGTTGGTTTAACGTCACAAACACACACACTGCTCATCACAGCACCTACATGGGTAAAGCAGCAGCTTGGTTTAATGTCACAAACACACACACACACTGCTCATCACAGCACCTACAGGGGTAAAGCAGCAGTGTGGTTTAACATCACAAAGACAGTAGATCCATGTGTGCATGCAGGAATAGGGAAGAGAAGTACAATGTGGTTAGAACATAGGTTTAAAGCTGACAGAAAAAGGTAAAGAAATCAGAATTAAGGTAACCTCTTATACTGTCCCATTGGCCAATGAAATAATATTCAATTGGTGCGAATTGACTTTGACTGTCTAACAATTGCCTTAATTAATAACCTTAATACTTTTTGTCAGTGTGAAGCCAGCCTTACACCTCAAGTATGGATTTAGGGGAGGCAAACCTGGACCATGCTTATGTTGCTAACAGCAACTGTTTCTATATACCAAAGACCAGTTTAATGTGGTCTAAATAAAAGTCAGTTTACCATTGCTGTCAACCTGATGTGGCTCCAGCATGAATTCAAAATTGGAATCTAAGAAAAGTCACATTTTAGAGATAGTTGGTGAAATTTATCAGTTAAATATATCTACTCTTGAATATAGCCAAATTCACAAAAGAAAAACATGTATTGTCTAAAATGTCTTTGAATCTCCTTCAAGTGCTTTCACTCCTCAAAATCATGTCAAAAAGTAAAACATGTTCAACCAGGGGAATATCTATTTACCTATTTCATCGTCTCTGACCAGTTTGGAGAACATGGACCTGATCATAGCGATGAAGAAAGGATTCGGAAACTCAATAGCGGCACCTACAATATAAAGCTATGTTTATGCACGAATCCTGGGTATTAAATCTGATTCAGTAACTCATGTGAAACTATCAAGTACAATTTTATCTTAAGTGACCTAAATGAACATTGGCTTGATATTTTGAACAAAGAACATCTTATCCATAAAAGGGTGATGTCTCTCTTGAGAAACTGCTCCATTATGATTCTCTTTGGTCAAAATGCTTAATATGCCTCTTTTTACAAGGTCATTGGGCCTGTAGTGAGTCCAAACACCAAAATTCCTGAAAATGGATGAGCGAGTTCAGAGTGAAGCTGACTTTTGAGAAGGCACTTACTACCAAACATCATGGAAGTTGTCACCACAAAGAAGCGGAAGACACTAGCGGCAGTTGCTGAGGCACCTGCTAAGATGCAGAACCAGGCATCCCTGACGCGGGCCCCGACGGCCCAGACAATGATCCCGCAGCCCACCACGGACACAGCCTGTCTCACAGAGCTGTAGTCCCCGACCAGCTCGGGCCCCCAGCACAGGGGACGGTTCATGGTGAATAACGTGTCAATCCCAGTCCCACACGTGGCTACTATAAGGAAACAGAACAGGGCTGCAAACAGTACCATGAGCTTCCAGCGTCGCTTACTGCTGTCGTCCAGGATGAACACCTGGAAAGAAAGTAGAATTTGACAAGACTACAGAAGTGGAATTTGAGCAGCTTTCTATTATTTTATTATGTGCAAGTTCTGTAGAATGGTAAATGTTAATAAGACTGCTAGGGTATGTGATGATGTTTTAATATGGTGTACATATATTAACTGAAAAACAACATACTATGCAGTCAATTTTACCTTTTATGCTGAAGGTTTCCTACATAGTTTAGAAAGAAAGAGCATGAGATGTGCATATCTGCTATCAAAAAAAGGATAACATAGTGGCTTCTCTTTTCAATCAAAATACTCATTGAAGTTTTCCTACCAAAAATGCTTTTTTTATATAGGAGAATGTGAAGAAGCTCAGGTTGGAGTCTCGGGTTTTAGTTTCAGGGACTAAGAATAGAGCGTAGAGAAGGCTGACGAGGCTGAGGACAAACATGCTGAAGTAGACCCAGAAGTAGCCAAGCCGGTCCACCAGGTACCCGCTGCCAGAGGTAGACGCAATGATCGATATCGACATGGAAAGTCGGGCCATTACCATACGGAAACTACGCCTCTCCTAAGGGTAAAAGAAAGTATAGGTTATAAGGTGGAGAGGTCAGTTTTCTTTGGGCCCCCAAAATCCATTATTCTGACCTGGTCCTTGGAATATGAGATATTTTAATTTCCTTCTTTAAAACAATTATAACCGAAACCACATCAGGGTGGGCTGGTTTTCATTGTGTTATATATATGTGGGAACTCCAAGCTTAATATTAATTGATTTTACCAAATCATTATTAAGTTAATATTCAATTACATTTTATTCAAAAAAGGTATAATGGTAAAGCAAGGTAGTCCAAATGTTTAAAGTTTAACCTACTAGCGTTTATGTCTAAAGACAAATAAACCTACTTCAGTTCAAATTTGCACTTATGAGTAAACCTTTCCTATTTATAAAAAAGAAAACTAACTTTTGGTAATGTACAAGTATTCCCAAATAGACCTAATTTAAAGGTACTAGATGATGTCTGGCTTGATTTTTAATGGCTACCAATATATCCTCGATAGCTTTTGCCACAAAGGCCATATTATAAACAGACATTAGCAATCAAAATTTTCACTTTCACCATTTGTGAAAAACATTGCATAACAAAGAAAATCACCCTTTATCATTGATTTCAAGGGAGGGAAAATCAAATTTTTTCCATAGTGAAAATACTACCAACAATATTGTTATCAAACTTAGTGTTTATTTACTATAGGTAGCAAAGTAAATCTAGCTTATTTTTAATATTGACCATTTCTCATAAAAGTTACAATATAAAGCATTAACAATCAAAGGGGAGCAGCTACTTTAAGACATGCATATTTATTGTTATATCACTTAATCTGAAAGGAAAAGTGATAATTATGTTCCTCTTATTGGATGTAAAAGCTCCAAAAATGCACATAATCACAATCAGTTGTTAGTTCTCAGATAATCCACCAGGTGGTGTCTAGGTGAACAGCATGGGAAGGGGAGGACAATTTATAAGCCTTAAGCTTTGGAGCTAGCCAGGTCCATGGTATATAACCTGCTTGAATGATAATTCAAATATTTTCTACTATATTAGTGAATATGCTATGAGAAATTCTGGTATTAAAAGTAGGTTAACTTTGAGGTAACTAATTGAGAGATTTGGGATTATTTGAATAAAATTAAGAATATACATTTGGTAGTTATTTTTACCTTTGTTGTTATGTCAGCAACATATGAAAATGCCCCAGCATAAAAGGCAGGCCACATTCCACTGCAGCCGTTGATGAAGAAGCCAACCAGTATGATCTCTATCGGCCATTTGAAATACATCGTCAAGGTGCAGGTCAGCAGTGTCAACGTCTGACCAACGAGGGGCGGCACAATAGCATACTTCCTTCCTGCCTTGTCGCTGAATGACCCCAGAAGTATTATAACGGGAATACATGGAATGGTTGACACTAAGGTCATTTCCAACTCAAAATAGGACGCAGCACTCGAGGCCAGGGAGAGGTTTGCTATTAAGGGGTCTTCAGTCAATGTGTGGTTCACGTGTGGTACACACGTGTTTCTGTGCACGCTGAGGTTGGTCTGCCCTGTCAACCGCTCTAATTCCCGTCGTTGGGCGTACTCGGGTAACAGAAGCCCCATGGGGTAATCCAGCAGCATGAAGAGCACCAGCAGGGGCTCGATGACCACAGAACAGCCCCCACACCTGCTGCAGGAGTTGGAATGTGGCCGCGGGCTTTCATCGATAAGTTGTCTCTCATCTGAAGTTTCATTCACACATTGCACTGTTCCTTTTGAGATATGATCCTCATGATTTGAATCTGCCGTATCTGCCATTATGTTAGGAGTCTAGGCATATGGGTATATGTAAGATCCAAACTGAAATAGAAAAGAACCATGTCATACAAAGCAAATGAGAAGATGCAAATCATTCTTGATTTGGCATGGTAATACAGGATAAATAGTTGTGAAAACAAGGAACAATTTAGGGTTTAAAAACAGTCATAGAGAATATTATCACTTCCTAAACAAGTGACATAGGAATAAGCTGTTCATGACCCGACATTGGCAACCTTTTAAGGGGTCAGTCACCTTTATTATACCTACTCGGTAAGTTCAACTAAACAAAAGGAAAGAGCAAAACTGCCAAGTATTGCAATTGGTTAAAATGCAATTAACCTATTACAGAGAAAAGGACTGGAACTAACCTTGCATTGGTGGAAAAAGTAGCCCGAAGTCAGTGAGTGGTCTCTGAGTAATGGCACTCAGTCTGTGAGTGGTCTGTGAGAAACGGCAGTCTGTGAGTGATCTCTCAGTAACAACACTAAGTCTGTGAGTGGTCTCTGAGTAACGGCACTCAGTCTGTGAGTGGTGTCTGAGTAACGGCACTCAGTCTGTGAGTGGTCATTCAGTAACAGTCTGTGAGTGGTCTCTGAGTAACGGCACTTGGTCTGTGAGTGGTCTCTGAGTAACGGCACTCAGTCTGTAAGTGGTGTCTGAGTAACGGCACTCAGTCTGTAAGTGGTCATTCAGTAACAGTCTGTGAGTGGTCTCTGAGTAACGGCACTTGGTCTGTGAGTGGTCTCTGAGTAACGGCACTTAGTCTGTGAGTAGTGTCTGAGTAACGGCACTCCGTCTGTGAGTGGTCATTCAGTAACAGTCTGTGAGTGGTCTCTGAGTAACGGCACTTGGTCTGTGAGTGGTCTCTGAGTAACGGCACTCAGTCTGTGAGTGGTGTCTGAGTAACGGCTCTCAGTCTGTGCGTGGTCTCTGAGTAACGTCAGTCTGTGAGTGGTTTCTGACTAACGGCACTCAGTCTGTGAGTGGTCATTCAGTAACAGTCTGTGAGTGGTCTGTGAGAAACGGCAGTCTGTGAGTGATCTCTCAGTAACAACACTAAGTCTGTGAGTGGTCTCTGAGTAACGGCACTCAGTCTGTGAGTGGTGTCTGAGTAACGGCACTCAGTCTGTAAGTGGTCATTCAGTAACAGTCTGTGAGTGGTCTCTGAGTAACAGCACTTGGTCTGTGAGTGGTCTCTGAGTAACGGCACTCAGTCTGTAAGTGGTGTCTGAGTAACGGCACTCAGTCTGTAAGTGGTCATTCAGTAACAGTCTGTGAGTGGTCTCTGAGTAACGGCACTTGGTCTGTGAGTGGTCTCTGAGTAACGGCACTTAGTCTGTGAGTAGTGTCTGAGTAACGGCACTCCGTCTGTGAGTGGTCATTCAGTAACAGTCTGTGAGTGGTCTCTGAGTAACGGCACTTGGTCTGTGAGTGGTCTCTGAGTAACGGCTCTCAGTCTGTGCGTGGTCTCTGAGTAACGTCAGTCTGTGAGTGGTTTCTGACTAACGGCACTCAGTCTGTGAGCGGTCATTCAGTAACAGTCTGTGAGTGGTCTCTGAGTAACGGCAGTCACTATCCCCAGTCAGTCGGTGTGTCTGTTGGTCTCCTTACCTGTCCTGTTCAGGCGGTGGGCCCGTCATGTGAGCAGGCCTATCTCTCAGTCCCTGATAGTACAGATTGTGGAAGCATGTGTTTGTGATCATCAGATCTGAGGTTCAGAAGGCAGGGTCTGGGCAGGTTGGTCCGCTCTAACCAAGTTGTGTGTATCCACGTTATATAACACTAGGATGTTACTGCCTGTCCCCAGGGTGACCCTGCACAAGGAGTGGGGGGGAGTGGGGGGGTGGGGTGGTGGTTGGTTGGTTGGTTATTGGGGTTTAACGCCGTAGCAACATCTAAGGTCATATCACGGCGAGAACAGAGTTTGACAATTCTGTCTTGGATGATCGTATCTATGGTATGATCGGATCTATGAGAAGGTAGAGACCATACCCCTACACTTTTACCGAGGCAGGTGTTCTTTAATGTGCCTGGTCCCATAGACAGGGCCATACACACAACAGCTGTTGGTCTACCAGAGACCTTTGATAACCCAGTTGTTGCCACTGGGAGACATGTAGAGGGGTACAGTAGCCAGCTTAACCCAACCCAGGATTGAACCCAGGCCGCCCACACAACAGGCGGACACTCTAACCACTTCACCACCCCACACGCCTAGGGTGGGGTGGTGGTACCAACTGCAGTCGGAACCTAGTGGAGCTGCAGCTGTCGATCACTAATTTGACTCAAAAAGGGGGGCTGTCAAATGATCAATCTTTTTTCTTTTTTTTTTGGGGGGGGGGGGGGGGGGGGAGGGGGGAGGAGCTGTCAATAGTATATTATACTTGATACTAGAATAAAAGTTAATTGTGATTAAATTCCTTCATAATGCCTCTCAAATGAATAATTGACTTCTGATATCAAATTGCAAACATGAAATTTTCTAATGAATCCCTTTTTTGGGGGGCTGTCCATAAGGTATGCTGAAAAAAAAAGGGGGGGGGCTGTCAGAGTATCCTAGTTTTTCTGGGGCCTGTAAAATCCCCAAAAAGGGGGGCTGTAGTTTTGCAGTTGGTACCTACCATCATATTCTGAGTACTTTTATTCCTCATGTGAAAATATGGTAAAGTGAAGTTGTCCGCTGTGTATCCTTGTTTTCTACGTGTACCTGTGGAAGCGGGGCCGTTACATACATAGGAGTTAAAACTGCCTCTTTATGGAGCATGCACGGAGCATTACTAGGGCTACCTATCTATATACAAAATAACAACATTCTTTCTTACGGTTTTCTAATCAGTTTTTTTCTTCAAGTTTTCACAACTGCTGTAGGCTAAACCTGAAGGTCTGCGTGTTTAGGACATGGTCACCACATCTAACCCCGTATGAATCAATAAACAAGACATGAATACCAGAGTAAAGAAGGCACTTATTTATTGCATCCCAACACTAAATATACAAAAGTCGAAACCCGCAGAAGACATGGCGAGTAGCATGTATCGCACGGTATGGTCAGTTTGGTACACTTTATACATCACAGTCCGTTCCAACTACATATTTCCCTTCAGCGGTCAGGATGACATTGAACAGTTCCCTTCCATCAGAGTCTTGTATTTCACATGGCTTTATGTCAGTTTACACCGTCCCCACTGCAGCAGTCTGTCGCATAAGCAAACTCTCGCAACAAGGACGTCCTTGCACAAGGACATGACTGTTACGACGGGTCCCTCTGTTGAATCGTGGCTGTTCTTCTGGACCGATTTAATTCCTTTAAATGGTTTTGAAAGTTAGACATGTAGATCTAAAATTCCTGAAATTTTCAGCCCGGAGATATGATTAAAGTGCATGAACATCGATGCTGAATTTTGACACAATAGTGAGAGTTTGCCATTATGCGATGGAGTTCCGGGCAGTATGGAAGTGCAAGGTTTGGGAAATCAGATCCCAGGTCCTAAAAATCCCTGTCAGATTTTTTCTCATTTTATCTCTTATTGGCAATACATCGAGATTAAGGAAAATAGCAATAACGTCTTGCTTTGTTCAATCAATAAAGCAAGAAGCTTGAAAAACTAAATTCCTTTTCACTGACAGAAAATGATGTCTGTTTTTCGTGGTCTATGTGCACCTGACATACCAAATCATAAGCACTGATATACATTACAGTTCACTACATGTACTGTATACAATATGCTTCTTTAATAACCCTCACATACAGAGGCATAAATAATAATAATCACGAGATGTAAAATGGCTGTATTTCGTTGGTAAAGTCATCGTTTAGAGTTGATGGCACTTGTAGACGAAGACCCTGGGTTAGTATTACCCGGACACAGCAAGTAGACACAAGGCCTACACAACAAACACTAGTAAGTCGTTCTTGGCACAATCAATAAAAGACCCTTCAGAAGGCTGGTCAGTCCATAGAAAAATTATATACGGAAGGTTAGAACAATTAAATCTCTTAATTTGAAGAACAGTAAACAATTACATATTTTGGACTAAAAAACATCATTTTATCACATTTTGGAGTAAACAACATCGATTTACCAACCAAGATAAATAAATGTTATAATATCACACGATGGGAAGGAGATGCACAGCGACAAATCCCAGGTTGAAAAGTATATATACATTATATCTATCTAATTCACATTTATACAAAGAGTGACTTTCCCATCACTTCTATTAATTGATGTTACACGTGAACTGTCCCCTTTTGGTAGCAGTATTAGGGTAGATACAGGAATAACACAGACAGGGCACATACCCATGTATTTCACGTCCTTGACACACCAAAGGAATGTGTAAAACGTTATACCAAAGATTACTGGTCAAGAAATATAAATATGAATTATGCACATTGCTTCACTGCAGAGATGACGCTTTATGTTATACGTAATAGGCTGCATCGAAAGTAGCACAACCCGAAATAATGTAGCTAAGCAGTGAATGCAATAGGATCATTGGTATAACTAAAAGTCAATGTTCGCCTTCATATAAATATATACCTAATTATTATACGCACACATCATAAACTGTATGCATGGAATAAATAAGACGATATAAACCTTGGTACACTGTGAAGTTACTGCTAAGATCCCAAAGTGAGGAGGTCCTTTTCCCCTCCCCTCTTACGGCTCACAAAGCTAACGAAACATTAAAAAAGGACATGATTGGAAGACTAGCACAGATCGAATGCTCAACTAGCTCTGGAGAGAAAACAAAACACAATTAAATATAATATTATTATGCTGCGGGCTGAGACCCTTACGTGTATGGTAACCCAGGGAAGCCCGGGTCCACATCGAACATTAAACCAGCTGTTTTAGCCTAATTCCTGTATTTCTAACCTGGGGTACACGGTGCACAGTTCTGGCCTCACTGTATGCCCGGAATATGAACAGGCTTCTAGCTGTTTATAATGAATATGGTATATTACTAGGCGCATTGATAAGTCTCCGGACACACAGGGATTGTGCGCACCTCGGAGGCGCACAAACGTGGTATATTTAACTCTAACTCTACTCCGGTATGTGGTCCACTGCAAACATCAGTTCAGCAGGCAAGTATCAAGGAGCAAAGAAGGATAAATTGTATTTTGGCATTAATCAGACTTGTTTCTGACTAAATCATCAAAGAAATCAGGTGACTTTCGTCATAAAATACCTAAAATGACAGTGTTTTTGTTCGAATCGACGGCTGGTTTTGGTCTTACATCTCTGGGAGTGAGGGAACCAGCTTCATATTTTTACCAAGTTACGTGGTTCCTCTCTAACTGGTTTTTGGCGATGTACGGTTACAGTTATGCTTCTGTAAGGTTACAAGTGTGTGGAAACGGTTTGGAAACATCTTTTGCATAAGCTAGTTGTGGTTGCAGTACATTTTTATAATGGCGACCGGGTGGTGGACCATCTTAATGTGTAGCAAATTATATATCTTTGCAAGTATCATGGACAGTTAATAGAACACAAGCTAAGCAGACCTGACTATGTAGAGCATAGCTCCAAACAGAGGCGCTCACAGGATCAGTAGTCCCTAGTAGCCTTTCAGCTAAAACCACCAGGGACTCCCAAAGCTTCCTTGTAATAACCTTGGCTATTTCAAACAATCTCGGGAAGGTATACCTCTCCACTTCAGAACCCCCAACTACTTTAGGTGGCATAGTTTCCCTTGTTACACTTCATTACACTACAAACCTCCAAAGCCTCCAACTGGCATTGGAATAAACCAATACCCACTTGATCTTCAGCTACTCAATATATACCAATTCCTGCTTCCCCATGTTGTTGGTACTTGCCGCCATAGTCCACTGATCACCACCCGCTGATAATTGATCACCGCCTTCTGATCACCGCTTGCTGATCACCATCCACTGATCACTGCCCGCTGATCACCATCCACTGATCACTGTCTGTTGATCACCGCCTGCTGATCACTGCTTGCTGATCACTGTCTGTTGATCATCACCTGCTGATCACCATCCACTGATAATCTACTGATCACTGATCACTGTCCACTCATCATTGCCCGCTGATCACCTCGTCAGTCTGTTCTGTAGCCTACCAACCAGCTTGTCCAGTAGTGTCACAATACCCGGCAAGTCAGTAAATCCTTCAATCCCAGTGCTCTGTATGAATTAATTATATCACTTAATTAAGTTTCAAGGGTAATTTAGATATCATCCAAAATGTCACTAGATGTTCTCTCTTGTCTGTCCCCCTTATCTCTAACCGTCTCTCAGTTGCATCTGATTCTAACACTGTCCAGGATTACGTATTTAGGTCCTAACCTCTGTCTTAACTGGGCCCCGTTTGACTGACACAACATCTCTCCTCGTCAGCAAGGCATATATCCTGAAAAGAAAAGAAAATTTAGATATGTAAAGAAGACAGATAATTACAGATACATAATTAGAGATATACAGGAATATTACGAAATAAGAAACGTGCCACATAGATTCAAATAACCAAACAGACACCAGATACCAGCCTCTCATAGGTCAAGTGACCAAACACCATGTCCCAGGCCCAGTTAGGTCACGTGACCAGACACCATGTGCCAGGCCCAGTTAGGTCACATGACCAGACCCCATGTCCCAGGCCCAGTTAGGTCACGTGACCAGACAGACACCACGTCCCAGGCCCAGTTAGGTCACATGACCAGACCCCATGTCCCAGGCCAGTTAGGTCACGTGACCAGACCCCATGTCCCAGGCCCAGTTAGGTCACGTGACCAGACAGACACCATGTCCCAGGCCCAGTTAGGTCACGTGACCAGACACCAGGTGCCAGGCCCAGTTAGGTCACGTGACCAGACACCATGTCCCTGGCCCAGTTAGGTCACGTGACCAGACACCAGGTGCCAGGCCCAGTTAGGTCACGTGACCAGACACCATGTCCCAGGCCCAGTTAGGTCACGTGACCAGACACCAGGTGCCAGGCCCAGTTAGGTCACGTGACCAGACACCATGTCCCAGGCCCAGTTAGGTAACGTGACCAGACACCATGTCCCCGGCCCAGTTAGGTCACGTGACCAGACAGACACCATGTCCCAGGCCCAGTTAGGTCACATGACCAGACACCATGTCCCAGGCCCAGTTAGGTCACGTGACCAGACCCCATGTCCCAGGCCCAGTTAGGTCACGTGACCAAACAGACACTATGTCCCAGGCCCAGTTAGGTCACGTGACCAGACACCAGGTGCCAGGCCCAGTTAGGTCACGTGACCAGACACCATGTCCCTGGCCCAGTTAGGTCACGTGACCAGACGGACACCATGTCCCAGGCCCAGTTAGGTCATGTGACCATACGGACACCACGTCCCAGGCCCAGTTAGGTCACATGACCAGACCCCATGTCCCAGGCCCAGTTAGGTCACGTGACCAAACAGACACTATATCCCAGGCCCAGTTAGGTCACGTGACCAGACACCAGGTGCCAGGCCCAGTTAGGTCACGTGACCAGACACCACGTCCCAGGCCCAGTTAGGTCACATGACCAGACACCATGTCCCAGGCCCAGTTAGGTCATGTGACCAGACAGACACCAGATACCCGGTTCATACACGTAACACACAGAGTAGGCTGAAAGACATCTGCCCTAAGACTTACTATTTCTCTTTGAGTGTCAAATAAAACTGAACAATTTCACTGAATAGAAAAACCTCCATGCTAGTGATGGGTCCTCAGAGCCCATGTTGGAGTCTGTGGGTTACTATCCCCCTTGATATGCCTACTATGGCCTACTCACAGCATGGTGCCCAGGGCGACAAGGTAGATGGCAGCCACCAGTAGGTACACAGCCGACGGGTGGCCGGCCTGGGCCGTGGCCGCATAGACCGGGTTTAACATTAACGAACCCATCAAGCCACACACCACCTCTGCGATGGCCACCCCGCTGAAGGCCGCACCTAGACAGGAAAAATTGATTTGATGCTTTAGAATAATATAAATTATACTTCTAATCATATTATGAGAAACACATCATCATCATCATCATAAATTATTATGAGAAAATGGTACTCAAAACTACACCAGCTTTAAGTACCTACAAGGTATTGTAGCTGGGAAAATGGAAAAGTAGCAGAATTCCACTACACTAAAGTACGGGTGAAAAGATGACATAGAAGGTACCAAACCTCAGTAGGGTAGATGTCATGGACAAGATTAAAGTCTCATGCTGATCTATCTTGAAATCTGTGCTGCAATGATTATGGTTTGTTTATGCATAGTTCAATATTTTGGATGTTCATACAAACCAGACTTACCAACTTCATTTGGCTGAACCAGTTTGGAGATTATGGCTCGGTTTGTTGGGACGAACACAACACCCATGAAGTTGAAGGCTGCGCCTGAAATGAGACCAAACATTAAGTTTATTACAGGAATAAACAAAACAAACCTTGGCACCGTCAGATATTGTTCACGTCTAAAGAAATGAGACACTTGCCGGGCACATCTGAAGAGAAACTGTACAGCACACACTTTGAATGTAGGACTCCACTTGGCATATGTGGGAAACTACGTTCAGGGTGCGTCCTGAATACAGGACACTACTTGACATCCGGTGGGAAACTACGTACAGGGTGCATCCTGAGTATAGGACACTACTTGACATCTGGTGGGAAACTACATACAGGGTGCGTCCTGAATATAGGACACAACTTGACGTCTGGTGGGAAACTACGTTCAGGGTGCGTCCTGAATATAGGACACTACTTGACATCCGGTGGGAAACTACGTTCAGGGTGCATCCTGAGTATAGAACACTACTTGACATCCGGTGGGAAACTACGTACAGAGTGTGTCCTGAATATAGGACACTACTTGACATCTGGTGGGAAACTACATACAGAGTGTGTCCTGAATATAGGACACTACTTGACATCTGGTGGGAAACTACATACAGGGTGCATCCTGAATATAGGACACTACTTGACGGCCACCCTTATTTAAGCCTTGGCTTATAGGGGTTTTACGGTAATAAGCACTATGGGGCACCCCCAAAGTCAATGAGATGGGCTCAAAAACACCTGACTAACAGAGATGGCGGTCTTACTCAGGCTACTTACTTGCAAGCATCATAGCCGTGGAGGCCACAAAAAACTTGAAGATGCTGCCGACCACACCCAGACTGGCGGCCACCACCGTCATCCAGGCGTCACGCAGAAACAGTCCCATGAGCTTGGCCGAGATGCCTGAGCCGAGTACGGAGACGCTGATACCGATGGCGGTGTTGATCCCAATGATCACCGTACCCCAGCATAGTGGGCGACCCATCACAAAGTATGAGTCCACGCCCCCCATGGACACCATCATATAGGCAAAGATGGCGAAGAGCAGGGTGAGCAGCTTCCAGCGCCGCCCCGTGCCCCCGTCCACAGCAAAGATCTGGGAAAAGAAAGGGCGGACATGACGGGGGAAACCATTGGACTTGATACTAGTGATTCTTTATGCCATTAATCACATTGTCTAACCCAAATAGTTCAAAATGTCTACAGCTTACCACAGGATGTCTCTTAAAGGTACTCGGGGTTGTTTTAAAATGTTTAGCATAAGTTCTTATTACCAATGCAATCTGCTGCAAATTTGTAGGTACTTTAGCTGCTAAATAGAGGAGTGAATAGAAACAACACAAACAACTTTTACCATTTTTGACCAAAGTTAGAGCCTGATAAAGAAATTGATCTCTACCATTGATTTAAATGGGAAATATCTTTCTCTTTTTCTCTGTAAAAAGCTACCGTTGGAACTCTCATGAAACTTCTGGAATATTAGAATGTACATGAGACCAAATATTTTAACCAAAAATATTAAATATTCACTGTTTGTGAAATGAACTATACTGAAAAACATTGAAAAACTGAGGCGTTTCGGATATTTATACCATGGTTATTTGATACCTTATTATGCTGATTGAACAACAGCACCTCAACTTTACTTCTCCTAGTATCATGGGATATGTAAGTAGGTCAAAACCGCTTTAAAAAGATTATTTCTTTTTAATTTCTTAATCTATGACCCAGTTGGCACCCTGAACAGTCTCCAGTACTCTCAAATATCCATAGATTGCAGATGTGAAGACAGATATTTGAGAGTGAAAAAGTATTCTCTACGTTCCCAATCTACTTAGATTTTCACATCAATTGTATCAACAGCATTAGAAACTAGAGGTTTAATGCAAAATAGTTGTACTGCAGAAAACACTGTGACAAATACTTATCTAGACCTGATGGGTCTTGAATGGGGTCTAAAGGAAAGTGTTCCTCATCAAACCTGGCCACATAGTGTTTTTTTCCCCACAGTCTGATCAGACCAGTCATAGTTAAATAACTCAATTTGTATCCATCTTTATATATGTAAACTTTAAAGTATAAAGTGAACAAGTTCAAAAGATTGAATCTCTTAAAGTTTTAGCGAAGGTTACTATCAAAAGCATTTGATAGAGATAGGTCGGCCCATGTTAATCTTTATTGAATAATAATATTAATGATTTATTGTGGTAGGTCTGAACTGACACTATAGTGACAATCTGAAAAAAATATTAAACTTGGAAGCCTAGACACTGATAGCAAAAAAACTTATTGACAGTGTGACGCCTATGTTTCAACATTGAGAGGTAATGATTCTGACACTGACAGTGACTTAGGCCTAGATATCTATTATTTTTTAGATAGGATATTTTGATGGTAGGTAGGGAAAAATGACACTATAGTGACAATTTCACAAATAATTTAATCTTTGAATCATTTTGATCAGCCAGCCTCTAGGCCTAAGACTGCACCATCTGTAAAATATTATTGCAAACGCATCTAGGCCTAAAATAATCAAAGCATATGATATTTAGGACTCAGAGATACAGAAGAACATAGATATATACATGGATTTCATTTTGATAGGCCTAATAAGGTCTAAATAATTATTTTTCAGATTGCAAGTGTCCGACCAATGCACGTTAGGCCTCTAGCCGAGTTTAGGCCTAGATTTCAACGGTATTATTTCAAATGCTGGAAAAAATATATGAACCCACCTTTAAGGCCTGTGCTGGAGTCCTCAATGCGTTTCAATGCGTATATCCTCCACAATTGATATGTTTAATGTCATCCTGGTTTCCTGATTTCAATGAATCGGTGCAGGCGTGAGGGGAGAAAACCCGGCCAGGATGACGACGCCATGTTAGGTCTGACAGTGTGTCACTGTCAAGGCCTCCTCGTGTCCGATCGATCCAATGTTTTCCCTACGATACCAACGCATGTATCACGCATGAGTTTTCAATGCGTTGTATGCGTTTAAGGGGATCCAGACTCCAAAATATAGATATTGAAAGCATCAGATACCGGCGTAATCCAGGTATCCAGGCGGTGAAAGACCGCGACACTTGCACCCGACCGGTGTGAGTGGAGCGGTCTGACCTGGATTGTTCACCGGGTCGCCGCGACGGAATACCAAGAAAATAGTGCGATGCATTTACACGTTTAGACGCGTTATTTCACATTATTTTCGTTTCTGGGGCAGTGGGATGCTTATCTATGTGTCGAAATCTATCTGTGGATACCTAAAGTTAACTAAAGTTAGAACGACCGATTTCATAATGAAATAGGCCTGCAAAGTTGATGAACTTTGACCCAGACCCCTTCTTCACTGATGAAAGCGAGGCTGCTGCACGTAAGATGACGTGCCCCGACTACAAGCTTGCCGCGTCGGGTAATGGTCCGATTTGACGAAGGGATTTCTGGTCTTATTTAGTCAGATACCAATATAAATGATCAAGTTTTGGTGTTATAGGACCTTAAACATCATGTATGATTCATATCAGACAGGATTACGCTGAATTTTATCGGATTCAAGGTTTTCTGGAGGTAACGCGCCCGGTGGCGCATCATTTAACGCGCCCGGTAACGCTGAATTCCCAGCGCCCGGCGGGCCAGTAACACAATGGAATTTCTGTTTTATTGGTCAGGTATCGGTATGAATGATATATTTATGGTGTTATAGGACCTTAAACATCATGTATGATTCAGATCAGACAGGATTACGCTGAATTCTATCGGATTCAATGGTTTTCTGGAGGTAACGCGCCCGGTGGCGTGTCATTTAACGCGCCCAGTAACGCTGAATTTTGTGACATTCTGACCATGACGTGTAAATTCGTCACCGAATCTAATATAACCTGACTTGATGTGGACTGGAGAATAGGTCGGCTAAGATCTAAAAGATCTAATGTCTTATTGCTTTCATCTAAAGATCAAATGCTTTATTTTACTGAGTATGTTAGCCGACCTATAAAAAGTAAGAATGAAAGGAACTCACTCAACCAGAAACTCAAAAGTATTCTCTTAGATTGTTTCAAAAGACTAGAGAGCTAATTGAAGAATTGCGCTGCCCTGGGCGGAGAGAAGCAGGGTCGGATACAGGATTTTCGAAGGTGGGGTGGGGTGGGGGGATTTGGACCAAAACTCCCTGGACCCCACTCGGGATCTGCCTCTGAGAAGTTTTGTTTTACTGACCGTGATAGCCTTCTTTAGGTGCTGCAGGGACAGCAGGCGGGCCTCGGGGTCGCGGCGGATGGTCTCGGGCACCAGGAACACCGCGTAGAGCAGGATCACCACGTTGAAGAGGAAGATGATGAAGAAGACGAGCCCAAAGCCCAGCTGGTCGACCCAGAAGCCCGAGCCAGCCGAGGACAGGATGGTGGGCGCGAAGCTGCACAGCTCGGCAAGGACCAGCCGGAAACTGCGGTTAGACTGAGAGCAGAGGAATATTATAGGAAACTGCGGTTAGACTAAGAAAACAGGAATGTTATAGGCTGTAAACTCATGTCGTGAAACATGGGCTGTTAACTCATGTCTAGAAATACACGTTGTAACACTCATGTGGCATATCGTGTGTCATACATATACAGGGACAATATGCCTGTATGAATCATCTTCAATTAGAAAAGAGAGAGGATTGGGATCAGTAAATACATTTCATTTAAACCCTGCCCTACCTTCAGGGTGATATCGGTGATGTAGGAGATCACCCTGAGTAGGCGCTGAGCTCACAGACATACAGTAAAACAATATACTGCCCACCTCGCTTCAGGGTGTAAAATGTTTTTCTCTTTATTTTGTAAATTCTGAATGGATTTTCATGTTTATTTTTACATTGTCAGGTAAAATAATGCAGGCTGATTAAATGGAGATAGTGAGTCCTATAATTAAGAGAAAATAAAGAATATTACTGCCCACTTTGCTCCACTGGTAATTTCCTTTCTATTTTGCTTTTAACTTACAATTATGGTATATAATATACGGAAAACTTACCTCGGTTGACGGTACAACCCTGTATACTCAGTGGGATGTCAGAAAGCCCTAAGCCTAACGTCCTCAGGCAATAATTTTTCGACACCCACCCATATTCAGGGTTGTACTGTCAACCTCTGTATGTTTCCCCATAAGACTTAGACCCTACCTTTGGAGTGATATCTGTGATGTAGGAGATGACACCCATGAAGAGGGTGACCCAGTAGCCGCTGAGCCCATACACGAAGGAGCCGACCAGCAGCAGTTCCAGCGGCAGGTCAAAGTACACGTTGACCACGATGTTGAAGGTGGCCAGCAGCTGCCCCACGATGGGCGGAATGATGGCGTACTTACGTCCCACGCGGTCGCTGTAGGGCCCCAGGAACATGACAGAGACAACCGCGGGGAGGGCGGAGCAGAGCTGGGACTGTAGCCCGAAGAGGGAGGCAGCGGCTGTCACTGTGGTCAGGTTGGCCTGCAGTGTGTCGTGTGTGTTGTTGGGGTCGGGGGAGCAGACGTTGGTGCTGGCTGGGTATGAGGCATTGCCCATCAGCCGTGCCCACTCCCGGCGCTGAATGTACTGCGGGAGCAGGATGATCATGGGGAACTGGGACAGCATGAAGAGGAACAGCAATGGCTCCACGATCACGGTGCACCCCCCACAGCGGGTGGGGGCGATGACCCGGTCCTGGCCCGGTCCACCCCCGGCCGGCCCGTCCAGCAGGGCCTCCTGGTCACCCAGATTCACTGACTGGTCATCGTAACCCGCGATAACCGGAAACGTGCCGCTCTCCTCCTCTGTACCCATGACGGACACCTGTCGATGAGATATATAGAGACTTGGTAATCAGACAGAAGAAGAGGATTACACCTGCGGTGAACTCAAGGTACTTGTAGGAGTCTCCTGTCTAGGATATATCCATCTGTCGCATGTAACTTTCTGTACAGCTTACTCCGACTCCTGAGACACAGACTGGTGCGGCCTGCCTCCCCGGGCTGGAGATCTAACATGGGGGCCTTGTCAGATCAGTGAGTAAGTCAGCCAATGCGTGTAACACTCGTGTAGCATATCATGAGCTGCACACACATATAGGGATAATGCGCCTGTATGAATGATCTTATCAATTTAGAGGAGAACACACTTAAGGATTGCTTACTGCCATGCAGGCCACTTCGCAGCATATAATGCAATCTAATTTAACTATCTTCTTGTTATCTTTTGTGGTTCTAAAAGTAACAGTGAGGGTTTCAGTTGTTTTCCCAACACCGAATATAACTGTGTAAAGTATTGGCATTCAGTATTACCTGTCCGAATTTTGCCAATAGATCAAGAGATATTTCTAAATCAGCAGAATGTTATAGAAGCTTTATCTTGAGATAAGGCTAAGTACAAAAAGGTTTGGTGTTTTGGGATATACCTCTTAAGGAATCTATATGGGTCTCGACGGTTAATGCCAATGCTCGACATGGCAACAGTACTGCAGAAAACTCTTACTTATCCTAAAATAAAGCTAATGTAAAAAGTCACTTGTTTCAAAAATTGACACTAATGTAATGCACTTTTAAAGACAAAAGGAGAGAGAGAAAATGTGCGGGAATGCTTTATCTACCCTTAGATACGGGCTGCCAACAAGTGCCTAACACAAACAATGTATCGATAACAAAAAAGTTATAAGCAATGTTCTACTTGAAATAGACAAAAACTCTTAATTTCTTAAAAGTTGTTGGAGTTTAGTGCTCTGTCAGGAGTAGTCTTGGGGAATAGCTGAACACCGGTCACCCCACCTCTATCTGAATACTGGCCACCTCTGTCTGTGGTCACCTCTGTCTGTGGTCACCTCTGTCTGAATACTGGCCACCTCTGTCTGAATACTGGCCACCTCTGTCTGAATACTGGCCACCTCTGTCTGAATACTGTTCACCTCTGTCTGTGGCCACCTCTGTCTGAATACTGGTCACCTCTGTCTGAATACTGGCTACCTCTGTCTGAATACTGGCCCCCTCTGTCTGTGGTCACCTCTGTCTGAATACTGGCCACCTCTGTCTGTGGCAACCTCTGTCTGAATACTGGCCACCTCTGTCTGTGGCCACCTCTGTCTGAATACTGGCCACCTCTGTCTGTGGTCACTTCTGTCTGAATACTGGCCCCCTCTGTCTGAATACTGGCCCCCTCTGTCTGTGGTTACCTCTGTCTGAATACTGGTCACCTCTGTCTGAATACTGGCCCCCTCTGTCTGAATACTTGTCACCTCTGTCTGAATACTGGTCACCTCTGTCTGAATACTGGTCACCTCTGTCTGAATACTGGACACCTCTGTCTGAATACTGGTCACCTCTGTCTGAATACTGGCCCCCTCTGTCTGAATACTGGCCCCCTCTGTCTGAATACTGTTCACCTCTGTCTGTGGCCACCTCTGTCTGAATACTGGTCACCTCTGTCTGAATACTGGCCACCTCTGTCTGTGGCCACCTCTGTTTGAATACTGGCCACCTCTGTCTGAATACTGGTCACCTCTGTCTCAATACTGGCCCCCTCTGTCTGAATACTGGCCCCCTCTGTCTGTGGTTACCTCTGTCTGAATACTGGCCACCTCTGTCTGAATACTGGTCACCTCTGTCTGAATACTGGCCACCTCTGTCTGTGGCCACCTCTGTTTGAATACTGGCCACCTCTGTCTGAATACTGGTCACCTCTGTCTGAATACTGGCCCCCTCTGTCTGAATACTGGTCACCTCTGTCTGAATACTGGTCACCTCTGTCTGAATACTGGACACCTCTGTCTGAATACTGGTCACCTCTGTCTGAATACTGGTCACCTCTGTCTGAATACTGGACACCTCTGTCTGAATACTGGTCACCTCTGTCTGAATACTGGCCCCCTCTGTCTGAATACTGGCCCCCTCTGTCTGAATACTGTTCACCTCTGTCTGTGGCCACCTCTGTCTGAATACTGGTCACCTCTGTCTGAATACTGGCCACCTCTGTCTGAATACTGGCCACCTCTGTCTGAATACTGGCCCCCTCTGTCTGTGGTTACCTCTGTCTGAATACTGGCCACCTCTGTCTGAATACTGGTCATCTCTGTCTGAATACTGGCCACCTCTGTCTGAGTACTGGCCACCTCTGTCTGTGGCCACCTCTGTCTGAATACTGGCCCCCTCTGTCTGTGGCCACCTCTGTCTGAATACTGGCCACCTGTCTGAATACTGGCCACCTCTGTCTGAATACCGGTCACCTCTGTCTGAATACTGGCCACCTCTGTCTCAAATACTGGCCACCTTTGTCTGTGGCCACCTCTGTTTGAATACTGGCCACCTCTGTCTGAATACTGGCCCCCTCTGTCTGAATACTGTTCACCTCTGTCTGAATACTGGCCACCTCTGTCTGAATACTGGCCACCTCTGTCTGTGGCCACCTCTGTCTGAATACTGGTCACCTCTGTCTGAATACTGGCCACCTCTGTCTGAATACCGGTCACCTCTGTCTGAATACTGGCCACCTCTGTCTCAAATACTGGCCACCTTTGTCTGTGGCCACCTCTGTTTGAATACTGGCCACCTCTGTCTGAATACTGGCCCCCTCTGTCTGAATACTGTTCACCTCTGTCTGAATACTGGCCACCTCTGTCTGAATACTGGCCACCTCTGTCTGAATACTGGCCCCCTCTGTCTGTGGTTACCTCTGTCTGAATACTGGCCACCTCTGTCTGAATACTGGTCACCTCTGTTTGAATACTGGCCACCTCTGTCTGAATACTGGCCACCTCTGTCTGTGGCCACCTCTGTCTGAATACTGGCCCCCTCTGTCTGTGGCCACTTCTGTCTGAATACTGGCCACCTCTGTCTGAATACTGGCCACCTCTGTCTGAATACTGGCCCCCTCTGTCTGTGGCCACCTCTGTCTGAATACTAGTCACCTCTGTCTGAATACTGGCCACCTCTGTCTGAATACCGGTCACCTCTGTCTGAATACTGGCCACCTCTGTCTCAAATACTGGCCACCTTTGTCTGTGGCCACCTCTGTTTGAATAATGGCCACCTCTGTCTGAATACTGGCCCCCTGTCTGAATACTGGTCACCTCTGTCTGAATACTGGTCACCTCTGTCTGAATACTGGCTACCTCTGTCTGAATACTGGCCACCTCTGTCTGAATACTGGCCACCTCTGTCTGAATACTGGCCACCTCTGTCTGAATACTGGCCACCTCTGTCTGAATACTGGCCATCTCTGTCTGAATACTGGACACCTGTCTGAATACTGGTCACCTCTGTCTGAATACTGGACACCTCTGTCTGAATACTGGTCACCTCTGTCTGAATACTGGTCACCAGGCCTCTCTGGGTAGTACCCATACAAAACGTTATAGAGAAGTAGACCCACAACACATTCCACATAGTGTGGCCAATTCACTTTCTACTACAGGGGTCATATCTAATGTCCGCAATACCCCTCCTTCAGAACACAATCATTATTAGTCAGCAGAAAAGTGTTGCTTCAGATTAGTGAAACTGCTGACAACATAAGATATCTTGGGCTGGCATGACTGATGCATCATGTAGGAAGCAGGCCCTGAAGTTGGCCTCCTGTTTAACCCTCACCTGGTCTGTGACAGGCATGAGCTCCCGCACCGCCTCCATGCTGTCATCCGGAAGCAGAGGGTTAACGGGTTAAAAGCTGAGTAACATCCACGTCTCCTCTGTCTTTGGGCACCAGCTGAGACTCACACAGACTAAAGTTGACTAATATAAGTTTAGTTTCTCCCAGCAGTACAGTGAACCAAATTAGGTCAAGTAAAAGCCATATCTGACTCTATGTGGTAAGACGGTGAAAGTAGCACAATCAGTGCAATGAGATAAGAAACCTTTTACCTGTGTTCAGTGAGGGGCAATACAGGACGCTGGAACACCTGAGGCAAGTCTCACATAGTTATGGAAGTATTATTGCCTCACACAAGGCCTACTGGTCCAGAGACTGACTGACAGGACTACTGGACATAAGGTATATGTATATGGGGACTGACTGACAGGACTACTGTTCATAAGGTCTGTGTATATGGGGACTGACTGATGGGACTACTGGTCATAAGGTCTGTGTGTACCGGGACTGACAGGACTACTGGTCATAAGGTCTGTGTGTATGGGGACTGACTGACGGGACTACTGGTAATAAGGTCTACATGTATGGGGACTGACAGGACTACTGGTCATAAGGTCTACGTGTATGGGAACTGACAGGACTACTGGTCATAAGGTCTACAGGGGTAGACCTTAACTTTTTCGGCCACTGGTCCATCGGGCTAGTGGCCCTCTATTTGCACTAGCCCAAAATGTATCACGCTAGTACCGAATCTAATTAAAGATAGACAAAAATATGGGAAGGGTACCCGTGTCTCACTTTCTCTAAATCAAAATGGGTCCCAGTTTTTATTTTATATTTCATTAAAAATGGAAAAATACAACTCAGATATAATATGTTTAAAGCAAGTGTTCACCGCTCTTCATCCTTAAGGCTATTTAAGACGACAAAGGGCAAATATTTGCACTAGCCCATCGGGCTAGTTGCTCCAAAAACGCACTAGTCCGACCTGATTTGCACTAGTGTCGGTACTAGCGGGCTAGTGCTAAGATCGACCACTGGGTCTACGTGTATGGGGACTGACTGACAGGACTATTGGTCATAAGGTCTTTGTGTATGGGGACTGACAGGACTACTGGTCATAAGGTCTGTGTGTATGGGGACTGACTGACAGGACTACTGGTCATAAGGTCTGTCTGTATGGGGACTGACTGACGGGACTACTGGTTATAAGGTCTGTGTGTATGGGGACTGACTGACAGGACTACTGGTTATAAGGTCTGTGTGTACGGGGACTGACTGACAGGACTACTGGTTATAAGGTCTGTGTGTATGGGGACTGACTGACAGGACTACTGGTCATAATGTCTGTGTGTATGGGGACTGATGGGACTATTGGTCATACGGTCTGTGTGTATGGGTCTGACAGGACTACTGGTCATACAGTCTGTGTGTATGGGGACTGACTGACAGGACTACTGGTTATAAGGTCTGTGTGTACGGGGACTGACTGACAGGACTACTGGTTATAAGGTCTGTGTGTATGGGGACTGACTGACAGGACTACTGGTCATAATGTCTGTGTGTATGGGGACTGACGGGACTAGTGGTCATAAGGTCTGTGTGTATGGGGACTGACTGACAGGACTACTGGTCATAAGGTCTACGTGTATGGGGACTGACTGACAGGACTATTGGTCATAAGGTCTGTGTGTATGGGGACTGACTGACAGGACTGCTGGTCATACGGTCTGTGTGTATGGGGACTGATGGGACTACTGGTCATAAGGTCTGTGAGTATGGGGACTGACTGACGGGACTACTGGTCATAAGGTCTGTGTGTATGGGGACTGACTGACAGGACTACTGGTCATAAGGTCTACGTGTATGGGGACTGACTGACAGGACTATTGGTCATAAGGTCTGTGTGTATGGGGACTGACTGACAGGACTATTGGTCATAAGGTCTGTGTGTATGGGGACTGACTGACGGGACTGCTGGTCATACGGTCTGTGTGTATGGGGACTGATGGGACTACTGGTCATAAGGTCTGTGTGTATGGGGACTGACTGAAGGGACTACAATGCTATTTGCCACCCGATATACATGATACAACCTTTTTACCGGAGGCTGGTAGCAGGGGTTACTTAAGTGACAATTAACCCTGGAGTCATTGTATGATGTGGGAGATGGGGGGAGGAGGGCAGTAATTGTCTCTCCTGTGTCATTCCCCTATGTCTATATGCTGAGTAAATGTAGTGGCCTATACTATAGTCGGAAAGCACTTACTTAATAGCCTCAATGGAATAACCAAAGCCCTAATCCTGACCCAAATCCTCCCCTCTTTCTGGGGAACCAAAAAATTTGTACAATACAGTCAGGCCAACCATCTACCTGAATTATTCATTTTATTCAAAATATTTGTATTTGATTTAAGTCAGAACTACATGTTACCTTTTTATTTATTCTATAAGGTGCAATATTTAATCATTTGGTGATATAACCTTTGTTTCCTGGGCGAGTATACTTTCCCACAGTGATTGTGTAAGTTGGTCCCGAAGTAAATCTAACTGATTCTAAAAGTAGCAATAGTTTGTCTGTATTCTAAAATGTATGGCAAAGACATGTTTTTCAACCTGTCCCAGATTGCGACCCAGTTTTCTGGCTCAGGGCCTACAGTAAATAACACCTTACCGTAGATTGAACCACGCTGTTAGAATGAACCAAAACACACTGCTGTCTGGGACTGGGGTCACGCCAAGATGTAACTGAACAAACTTCTTTCTAAAAAGAAATACTTGATAAAATTGGCCATTTACTCCTGACCTGATTTTCACGCTAGGTTGGAGTTGATGTCAGACCAGATGGCAACTGGCCTAAAAAACATGTTAGTTTGACGGGCCATGTCAAGAATCCCCTGGCACTCTCCACACAGAATCTGGTACCCACACAGTGTACCAGCCCAACACTCTCCACACAGAGTCTGTTACCCACACAGGTTACAGTGTACCAGACCAACACTCTCCACACAGAGTCTGTTACCAACACAGGTTACAGTGTACCAGAATGACACTCTCCACACAGAGTCTGGTACCCACATAGTGTACCAGACCGACACTCTCCACACAGAGTCTGTGACCCACACAGGTTACAGTGTACCAGACCAACACTCTCCACACAGAGTCTGTTTCCCACACAGGTTACAGTGTACCAGACTGACACTCTCCACACAGAGTCTGGTACCCACATAGTGTACCAGAACGACACTCTCCACACAGAGTCTGTGACCCACACAGATTACAGTGTACCAAACTGACACTCTCCACACAGAGTCTGTGACCCACACAGGTTACAGTGTACCAGAATGACACTCTCCACACAGAGTCTGTTTCCCAACACAGGTTACATTGTACCAGACTAACACTCTCCACACAGAGTCTGGTACTCACATAGTGTACCAAACCGACACTCTCCACACAGAGTCTGTGACCCACACAGGTTACATTTACAGTGTACCAGACCAACACTCTCCACCTAGAGTCTGTTTCCCACACGGTTACAGTGTACCAAACCGACACTCTCCACACAGGAGAGCAAAGGGGGGCGGGGTGCAGGAGCCAATGGGGGGAGGCTGGGAGCTAAAGGGGGAGTGGCTGGAAGCCAAGGGGGGCAGGCTGGGAGCCAAGGGGGCAGGGAGGTTGGGAGCCAAGGACAGGGTACCAACTGAAATTCCATTTTCCAAATCCATGTTTTCCCTGAGATTTCCCTGTCCCATGTCAATTTTCCCCTGTGTCATATCCATGGGGGAGGCTGGGAGCCAAGAGGGTGAACCGGTGAGCCAAGGGGAGTAGGGGAGTAGGCCGGGAGCCAAGGGGGGAGGAGGCCGGGAGCCAATGGGGGGAGGCCGGGAGCCAAAGGGGGGGGGGGGGGGGTGAGCCAAGGGGGGGTGAGCCAAGGGGGGGAGGCCGGGAGCAAAAGGGGGGAGGTCGGAAGGGGACCGGTGAGCCAAGGAGGGGGGGAGGGGGAGAGAAGCCAAAGGGGGGAGGCCGGGAGCCAAGGGGGGGGGGGAGGCCGGGAGCCAAGGGGGGGGGGGGGGAGGCTCGGACCCAATGGGGGGGGGGTCTAGATGGGGGGGTCCCGTGTCCCGTGTCGAATTTAAAAAACACCCCTGTCGCCTGTCCATATATCTTGGTTTAGACCAATGTCCCATGTCGAATTTAAGAATTAGCCATGTCGCCTGTCGAATTTAAGAATTAGCCTTGTCCCATGTCGAATTTAAGAAAAGACTGATGTCATTTGTCCCTTAGTTGTGATGTCGCCTGTCGAATTTAAGAAATGGTGATGTCGCCGTGTCGAATTTAAGGGTCTACACCCCCAAGGACAGGGTACCAACTGAAATTCCATTTTCCAAATCCATGTTTTCCCTGAGATTTCCCTGTCCCATGTCAATTTTCCCCTGTGTCATATCCATGGGGGAGGCTGGGAGCCAAGAGGGTGAACCGGTGAGCCAAGGGGAGTAGGGGAGTAGGCCGGGAGCCAAGGGGGGAGGAGGCCGGGAGCCAATGGGGGGAGGCCGGGAGCCAAAGGGGGGGGGGGGGGGGTGAGCCAAGGGGGGGTGAGCCAAGGGGGGGAGGCCGGGAGCAAAAGGGGGGAGGTCGGAAGGGGACCGGTGAGCCAAGGAGGGGGGGAGGGGGAGAGAAGCCAAAGGGGGGAGGCCGGGAGCCAAGGGGGGGGGGGAGGCCGGGAGCCAAGGGGGGGGGGGGGGGGAGGCTCGGACCCAATGGGGGGGGGGTCTAGATGGGGGGGTCCCGTGTCCCGTGTCGAATTTAAAAAACACCCCTGTCGCCTGTCCATATATCTTGGTTTAGACCAATGTCCCATGTCGAATTTAAGAATTAGCCATGTCGCCTGTCGAATTTAAGAATTAGCCTTGTCCCATGTCGAATTTAAGAAAAGACTGATGTCATTTGTCCCTTAGTTGTGATGTCGCCTGTCGAATTTAAGAAATGGTGATGTCGCCGTGTCGAATTTAAGGGTCTACACCCCCAATGGGGGGAGGCCGGGAACCAGATGGGGGGGGGGGGGGGCGGCAATGAGGGGGGAGGGGGAATTTGGGAGCATGGCATGGCATGGGTGGGGGGGGGGGGGTGGAGGGGGACTCCTTGGATCCCCTCTTCCCCGGGATCCACCCCTTGTTTTCCGGCAGGTACTCTTGGCCTGACACTCAGTCACTCAGTCAGTGACCATGGCCATGCCACAGCCTTCAAAACTGACCCACACAATAATGACAATGTTACATTGACTCACAATCATTAAATTTACAGTTATATAATCGCCCCAAACATACACTTTTACACGCCTAAACGACTGCTTTACAAACCTAGCCCCATGCACTCACCTTCGTGCTTCAGAGTTTCATGTGATCCGTCCCATGACTGCTTCTAATCCTGTTTATTGAAGGATTTCTCCTCCCACCGGCCCTGGTCACCCACACATGTTTACATCCTAACTAGGTCAATATGTCACTCTCCCTTCACAGTTTACGAGCCGGAGTCCTATGGTGAAGAACTGACATTCTGCCTGGAGAGTGTAGGACTGAAGCTGGTTCCCGTGCCCAGTGCCCAGACGTCCAATAACCAGCAGTAACCTTCAGTAATGGCGGCGCCCACGTCGCCCTCAGCAAACTGTCACTTTTACGTCAAGGCTGAGTCTGTGGAGTCAGTCACTGACCACCCCGACCATGTCGACCCCTCCTACCGCCCCAAGCTGCTCAAACACAGCGGGACGAGCCTCACCGAGTCGACGGACTGGGGGGAAGGGAACCAGGCCAGAATCCTGGTCCTGTACACAGGAGGAACCATTGGGATGAGGAGCCAGGGAGGAGGTGAGTAGTTAACCCCCCCCCCCCCTCTCCCCAATAAAAAAAAAAAAATCGTTAAAACAACTCGTAACTGCTAGACTTAGGACATGTATACATATCTAGTCCTTTGATGCATATTGTCACAATTACGAAAACTATGACAAATGCAAGATACTTAATAGTATGTACCACTCAAATCTCTACGAAACAAAACAGTAGCCTACCTATCCAAAATCCGGTCAGCCAACATTAGGAATATGTTTACAAGAATGCGTATTGATACAAAGTGTATCTCTGACAGCCAGTATAGGAGTTTTAGAAACAACAAAGTAGAAGATTCATTATGTAAAGAGTGTGACAACATACAAACCGTGTCGCACATACTATTTCATTGTAAAAACAATGACCTGAGTTCCAACAGGAAAATATTTGAAAACAAACTCTGCAAGTATGTTCATTCTTATAATACGCTTTCCGAAAAAGAAAAAATTATCATTGTCTTAGACCTATGCTTGACATGTAAAAGAGATAACAAAGACAACACCATTGAAACTATTTGTACATTTGTCAAAAATACATATCAAATTGTACAACTCCTACCTCAGTGATATGAATGTAATGCTTACATTAGTCAATAAACTTACTTACTTACTAAAGGCATGAGAAGCCAGGGAGGAGGTGAGTACCCCCCTCCCCTCCCCCTAAACAGCTGCCCCAGCCCCTCACCCCTCCACCCCCACACCCCCCACCCCCGCCCCTAGGCCAGGGAACCAAGCCAGGAGCCAGGGTGGTGGTATATAGTCCCCCCCCCCCCCCACCTACCCCTGGGGTCTACCCCCCCAGCCCCCAGCCCGGGCCGAGGGTGAGGGGAACCAAGCCTGTATCCTGGTCCTTGGGGGGGGGGGGGGGGGGGGGGGGGAAGTCTCTTTAATTAAATTGTTCTACTGGATTACTCTTAATTACATAGGTCTATCGATAACCTGCACAAAGGTAGAGATTAAATCATTTACTTTGTGCATGATAATTGAAATAGTGTAAAGGTCACCAGTTGAATATAAGATAATAAGAATTCCTCCAAATTACTTAGTTTATGAGAATACCTAGTATAAATATGGCAGGTGCTGCTGGTAGGTGTAAATATACCTGACGACAATGCTCACCGGGGTACACCTCCCAACCGGCGTCGATGCCTGGGGTAAAATCAATATCAGACTACTATAAGAGCGAGAGCGCAGTGTAAGGGAGAGAGTTCATTAGCGTTTGGATACAACGGATCGGGAGATTCGGAGGGGTTTAGATAGCTACGCAACCGTGGGGACATCTGGTGACTTACACGGTACTATCGCACTACGGCTGGAGGTGAGGCTAGGCGGACTCTAAGGAGGAAGCTTACCCTACCCTAAATTGGAACTGTAATATCTTGAAACTTATTACCATCACGGGCAACTGTACGCATCACCATATCCATCAATAAACTTACCATACTGCCAAGCGTTGTTCATGTTAGGCTGTTCATAAAAAAATTTTTTTGGGGGGGGGGGGGGAACAGATTTATTTTTCAGGACAGCCTTATGGATTGAGCGCCCATCTCGTGGACTTACTCACCACTCGACTAGCAACCATTAGAAACAATATCAATGACAGGAATTATCTCGAACAATGCACTATAATTATAATTAACCATAAACAATATAATAGCGTTCAAACCTATGTAAATAAGAGTAGGCAAGAATAAGGTTAATATAGCCTCACGCCAGAGAAAAAAAAACTACCTGCCCTAATTCCATGGCCCTCCCTGAAAAGTTAGCATATGTTTTAAAGATTCTTTTCATAGAAAACAGAAAGCTTATACCCTAAATTTTTCGACCTAAGTTACCTGAATACAACTATTTCTTTTGGCAAAACCACAGTGTTAAAAATTAAGTGTATTTTGTGTCCTTTTTAATACATGTTGTCTTTGCGCTTACTCACATCCCCTTGTTCTGTTTTACCCGCAGTGTACAGCCCCGAGGCCAACTACCTGGTGCCCAAGTTACGCGGCTGGGCCATGTTCCACGACCCGGCCTTTAACATGCCGCCCGACCTCAGCCCGACCTCCATGCCTCTCGTCATGCCGTGAGTACACGAGAACCGCCTTTTCTTTGATATGGGCTCGGTGTTATGCAGATGATGGGATTTTACCATTGAAAGGACTGGACGCCATTTTGGGGATGTCTTGGGGATGTCTTGATCGAAGCGATTAAATTTGCAGTTGTCAACAAATCTAGATAACTTTTTCTTTTACACAAAGGGAAACCTGAAAAATGTGATTTTGTGTATGAAAACCGGACATTTATAACGAGCCTGATAATCAAATACAAACAACAGGTGGACCGAAACCCAGAACTTACTTATTGTACCAAACACGTTATCTTGGTAAGTCATACTTACAAGAAAAGAACATCGTTTCTGGCACAACTGCTGAGGGAATAGTCAATTTAGGATATTTTAGGTGCAATTGAATATTACAACAGTGATATGACAGTGATATATATGTATTTGTTTTCTGCTATGTATACTTATTTCATTATCTGCTGCTCCATCACAGGATGACCAAAGAGGGTCGGCGGGTGATCTACTCGGTGTCAGAGTACGAGCCCCTGCTGGACTCGGCCAACATGACTGTCGACGACTACGGCCGCCTAGCGAAGGACATCAAGGTGGGTCGCTAAAAAGTTCCTGTGGGTTAGGATTAAGGGTTATCATATATACTACTCTGACCCTAAAACTCACCCATACCCTAGTGAAGGACATCAAGGCAGGCCCCTTACCAGTACCTCAGGGTTATGGTGACCTGTACCTGTACTCTAACTTTGACATAGGTACTTCAAGACCCATGATAAACTGTCAATACAAGCTTTTTTTTGTATTTTTAAGTGCACATTTTAACTTTGACATAATTATTTCAGGATGTGTACTCTAACGCTGGCGGATGTGTTCCAGCATGCATATTCTAACGATGACATCTGTATTTCAGGATGTGAACTGTAACTTTGATGTCTGTGTTTCAGGTCGTGAACTCTGACTTTGACATTTTGACATATGTGTTCCAAGATGCATACTCTAATGTTGACGTATGTGTTTCAGGACGCGTATTCTAACACTGACATATGTGTTTCAGGACGCGTACTCTAACTTTGACGGGTTCGTGGTGCTTCACGGTACGGACACGATGGCCTACACAGCCTCGGCCCTGTCCTTCATGCTGGAAGACCTCGGGAAACCTGTCATCCTCACCGGCTCGCAGGTCAGTCCCCGAGCCATGCCTCTATTGTGGTGAAATGCACATACTGAAATCATTATATTCTCAAGGCATTGTCTCATTGTCAGGGTTTCTTTTTTTCTGATCTAAGATAAAGTTAAATAGAGAAATTAAATGTAAGTATTGTCCCTATAAACCTCTGGCTTGCATCCGAATTGGCATGGATCCCAAATTGTTTCGATGGTCCTAAGTCACGTTCATAGTTTGTGCCATCTACAGTATTTAGATATAATAATGCTTGCGGTTTATATATAAGAATAGCCTTGAATGCAATTATGATATCTAGTTGAATATAAATGCTGCCCATACCGATTTTTCGTCATTGAAACAGCCACATTGTGGGCACGCATAAGCCAGAGGCCACAGAAGTCTTGGGACTGTATGGGACTGGGCAGCCACTCCACCAGGAAAACAGGGATAATGGCAGGAGATATTTCCTGAAAACACAAGGAATATAGGAATTTACCAAATCACAGGAACTTTGTTTCATTTCTTGTTCCCTCGTCCCCCCAGATTCCCATATTCGAGGCACGCAGTGACGGCCGAGACAACTTCCTGGGCGCTCTCATCATGGCCGGCAACTTCTGTATCCCTGAGGTAGGTCACGTTCAGCCCCTTAATGTGAGACTATCAATAAATCACATGTCCTTTTATATGGCAGACTCGGGTGGTGCATCAGGACGTCCAAACCCTGCGCGTATGCAGCAACTGGCCACCATGTAGTAAGCCCCAAATTGGTGTCAGCAGTAGCTTTGGTTCTTGTAATATTCTTATTTTGGTGATTTTGGATTGAACAATCAATCTTTCCTGCAGTGCTTTAATATCTCTTTCACACTATTAGTGGGTTAGTTTCAAGATATTCAAATACAAATTCAAGCTTTCAGCCTAAGGTGACATGTAAAGTAGTGAGACTGTTGTTCTGTAACCCCCAGGTGACCATTTACTTCCACAACATGTTGCTGCGTGGTAACCGGAGTACGAAGTATGACACCGGGGCCCTCGACGCCTTCCGCTCAGCCAACCTGCCACCACTCGCTGAACTTGAGGTCAAGATCAAGGGTAAGGTTTTATGGTTATACTCGAGCACTGGTCCTGATTCCGTTTGGAGATGTTGATTGTGCTGTCATACCTAAAAACGGGTAGGACATATCTATACACTAAAATCCCTTATGTTTCATATCTAATAAATGATATCATATAGTTATAGATATGGGAACACTCATGATATACATGTTTTTCAATCTAGGGTAATGTTCAGTTAACTTACCGACATACATCAAAACCCTCACATTCTCCTTATGTCACCTTTCCCCAGAGCCCTGACTAGTACTGTGAACGAGTCGCCTTTGATTTACCTGCACACTGTTTCCCCCGTCACAGTGAACTGGGCGGCCATCTAACCCTAACCCTGACTAACACAGTAAACCAGCCTCGTGTCATTACGTACTGTTTCCCCGATCACAGTGAACTGGGAGGCCATCTAACCCTAACCCCGACTAACACAGTAAACCAGCCTCGTGTCATTACACACTGTTTCCCCCATCACAGTGAACTGGGCGGCCATCTGACCCTAACCCCGACTAACACAGTAAACCAGCCTCGTGTCATTATGCACTGTTTCCCCCCTCACAGTATATTGGGCGGCCATCTGACCCTAACCCTGACTAACACAGTAAACCAGCCTCGTGTCGTTACACACTGTTTCCCCCGTCACAGTTAACTGGGAGTCCATCTGGCAACCGCGGGGAATGCACAAGTTCCACGTTCACACCGACCTCAACCCTAACGTGGGCCTCTTACGCCTGTTCCCAAGCATCACCGCCAAGACCGTAAGTACCAAAACTAGCTGTAGATTAAAAGGGTATCGAAGGACTACTAATGGTAAGACCAAGACTGTATATACCAAACACTTTTGGCCATTATTTATTTGCAGGGTAACATCCCATATTGGGGTCATCCATCTTTAGCACTGCCAAGGGCTGATAGATAATCGACAGGAAATAATTACCAACATGTTTGTAAATTTTATTGGCAACATCACATATTATATATTTTCACCTTGGAAAGTATCTCACAGCTGTTAAGGTGGTTTTTCTAACAATTCTTGTTGGTCTCTCGGCAGGTGTCGGCCTTCCTGCAGCCCCCCATGGAGGGGGTGGTCATACAGAGTTATGGTGCGGGTAATGGACCAGACGCCCGGGCCGATCTCCTGTCGCTGTTCAGAGAGGCCAGCAACCGTGGGCTGATCATTATCAACATCACGCAGTGTACACGGGGCATGGTGTCCACGTCCTACGCCACAGGCAAGGTACACTGATATTAATGTATTGTTAACTTATTGTGCAGCTCAAGTCATTTGTATTTCCCACATAAACAACTGATTGTCTAACAGTAAGTTTAATGATTTTTCCACGATAAAAAGTATTGTGCAAGTTTTATAGTGTAAATTATACCAGGGATGTTATCAAGGTATTCGAGTCCCTCCTGTGTTTCCGACTTGGGATAAACAGTCTCTGCCGTACATTATTCTGATATCTGGTATAATAAGGTCTTAAAAGGTCATTTATAAGGCTATTAACAAGGTCTTATTTTGGGTCCAGAGGTCTTAAAACTGTCTTATTTTGGGGAAATCTGAATTTATTACAAAATATAATTTTTCATCCTGCCATTTCTATGTTCACCTTTTTTTGATAGAATGTATAAATGTTTAAAAAGATCATAAAATCTTCTTGGAAGTATCTCGGAAAGGTATTATTTTGGTACCTGGCAAGGTATTATAAAGGTCTTATTTAGGTCTTATTTTGATTTCTGAAAAAGTGTGGGCACCCTGTGATAAGACCTCAATACATCAATGTACTATTATTCCTCCTATGTTAGACACACTGGTTGCATGTAGATTTCTGTCTGGTTACATTTCGGGCCCCACCAGGCAACACGCAATGGCGTACCGTGGTTGTCGTTGGGTGACCGGCCCTGTGTTGTCCCTTCAGACGACACACATCAACGTACTGTGGTTGTCGTTGGGTGACCGGCCCTGTGTTGTCCCATCAGCGTACCTTGGTTGTCGTTGGGTGACCGGCCCTGTGTTGTCCCATTAGCCTACTGTGGTTGTCGTTGGGTGACCTGTTCTGTGTTGTCCCTTTAGGCGCTGGTGGACGCAGGCGTAATCCCTGGGGCAGACATGACGCCCGAGGCCGCCCTCATGAAGCTGGGCTACGTACTCACCAAAGACATGGACATTGATCGCAAGAGAAAGGTGCAGTCACCCTTAACTCTTTCTGCTACTTTCCTTATCTTTTTATGCTTCCTAGGGTTAGAGGTAAATTCGGGTGTTTGGGGTGATTTCTTTAAAACCGTGACAAATTTCTGAAATCCATATGGTGGTTAGGCCGATGTATAAGGACCATTCTGAAACTATAAAATCCTGTTTCACCGTATGAGATATGGGTTTACTTTTGGAGTCTAACGAGAAAAATGATTTTTCAACATCAAAAAATAAGTGGCAGTGATTTTTACTCATAATGCTGAAAATGTGTGGGCAGGACCCCAATGAGTATTTTAGGCCCCATAAAAACGATAGGTCACCATAGAAAATCTAATTTTATCCTCCAAAATAATAATATAATGGAAAAATTAAAGAAAACTGCTTGATTATTCCCTTTTGATTTAATGATTATTCCAATTCTTTTTTCATTCACAAATATATATTCGTCATTCCTAAGTGTTCCATGATCTTTAACTGAAATTTCAAGGTAATCCTGCAATTAAACTGAAATTATACTAGGTGGCACTCCAGTGGTCAGCCGTATTTACCTTTAAAAGTTGTAACTGATCTTTCTTGGTGCATCAGATGATGAGTGTCAACCTACGCGGGGAGATGACGGTGGGCATCAGTCGCGACATCTCACTTCTCGACCTGTCGCTGGTGGAGAAAATGGCTGAAGCCATGCGCCTCAGTTCTCAGGAGGTAAGGAGCTCACGTCAGTCAGCAGTAAGGTGTGCATACCCACAGGGGGTTAGGGTTAGCATAAGATGTAAGGTGTACGTACCCACGGGGGGTTAGGGTTAGCATAAAATGTAAGGTGTGCCGACCCACGGGGGGTCAGGGTTAGCATAAGATGTAAGGTGTACGTACCCACGGGGGGTTAGGGTTAGCACAAAATGTAAGGTGTACGTACCCACGGGGGGTTAGGGTTAGCATAAAATGTAAGGTGTACGTACCCACTGGGGGGTTAGGGTTAGCATAAAATGTAAGGTGTACGTACCCACGGGGGGTTAGGGTTAGCACAAAATGTAAGGTGTACGTACCCACGGGGGGTTAGGGTTAGCATAAAATGTAAGCTGTACGTACCCACGGGGGGTTAGGGTTAGCATAAAATGTAAGGTGTACGTACCCACGGGGGGCACGCAGTATTTGGGATCATGTATTGATTATTCACATACTTCTTTTTGCAGTCATATAGGTTTTATTATTGGTGTGCACACTAGATGAATCCTGGAGAATGATTTAATAGTGTAAGTATCCAGCAGGCTGAGGGCTTAATTTGACATACATTAGACAAAAGGCCTCGCCGCGGCAGGTTAGGTCAGCATTCAATAAGACCTACAGGAGGTGCCTTCACAAAACTACCCTTTGAAGTGTTGTGGGAACTTCATTTTCCTTGTTGTAAAGGCTCTGTCTTGAGATTAGAAGTTGATTAAAAACAATCTATATTTGAATAATCTCCATTTGAATGTTCTTTCCATTGAATACCAGCATATCTGTGATATTCTTTTAGCTGTCCAACAACCAAGCAGTAGCATCAGAAGAGACACGTTTCTAGCCTCGTTCTTAACATAACAACTTAACATAGTATGTGTTGTCCAGCCGCGTTGAGAGGTAACATATCTGATAATTAGGGGAGGAAAGATAAGATTTATATGTAAAGTTTGGGAATGAATAATGAAATGAGATGAATAATGATCACCATTACTGAAATGTCTTTGGCCTGTGAAAGGATTCTTGTCCTCAGGGCTGAAGACTTAACCCGAAGGGAAGGAAGAACTACTTATATTACTTCTACGAAGGTAAAAAGGTGAATTGTTATTAGACTAAAGGGTGATTTGTTCAGCTTACTATAACAGTAACATTTCGTGTTTCAGGAGGTGCATAGTCTGCGTGACGCCATGTTCCCGTCTCTACTCTGTGCCGCTGCCAAGGAGGGGAACATCGAGGCCCTCGAGAAACTGCGCATATCAGTGAGTGGTCTACAAACCTAATGTGTAATTTAGGGAACTGCTTAAAAGAAGTGATTTCATGCATTTAGGGCAATGGACGAGTCTTTAGAGGGCATTTGTAGTGTGGCGAAGGTATCCATCATTTGTGCTCACCACATCAGGTTAAGACGAATGCAAATACAGCTAACGGTTAGTGCAAACCCAGCTCACATGGCCATTGCCAGTCGTCGCTATAACCCTTTAACCTATTATACCCTTTTTTGAGGTTTCCAGTTTTGACTGAAGTGAGGGTATGGGGTGTCTGGTGTGAGTCATTAGACAGTTGTCTCCCAGTGGGTGGCCCCGCAGCGGATTACCAGACCAGCATCTGTGAAAGCTTGAGGAGGGGGTAAAGCAGTAATATGGGGATGGGGAAAGGGGGCTAGAAAAGAGGAGGTTTACTTTACATAAGGAATATACAAGATCAACTGGGTAAAGATCTTCCAAATTTCTTTTTTTTGCACTGGCCACTTTCATCCTTGTTAAATATTTAAATTCAGCTATACTGCTGAATAATTCAAAGCATTTTTTTTTTTATTATCTTTTTTTTAATTTTATTTCAGCCACATACTCAATAACTTTTCTTAAATATCCAAATGTCTCTTATTGTATCCCATGCCTAACACCTATATAATTGACCTTACAATAATTCAATGTATAGAAAACAATTTATATTTATATAAGATGGTAACTAATGCCTGTATTACCAATCACAGGATGCTGTATTCAGCCAAATAAACTAAGGGTCCGTATATAACTACTGTACCACCTTTTGTTACCACCCACAGGGTGCAGTGTTCAGCATGGTGAACTATGATGGCCGTACTGCGCTGCATGTCTCTGCCTGCGAGGGCCACCTGCGGGTGGTGGAATACCTCCTAGAGTACGGAGCGTCAGTCCATGTCCGGGACCGCTACGGCCACTCCCCACTGGACGATGCGCTGAGGTTTAACCGACACAGCATCATTGAGCTGTTGGTCTCCACGGGTGCTCACCTCTCCCTGCCACCCGCCAAGCTCGGCATGATGCTCTGCAAGTACGTCCAGCGCGTAACCCCCCGCTTCGTAATAGTCTAAATCTGAGTCTTAATCTACTGGCCTGAGCCTTCACACTCTGACATCGAATTCGCTTTTCCCTATAAAGCCATATGCTTGACCAGCCCCCTAGAGTCATACATAGCACAGCAGTCACTGCAAATGACACTGAAATGAACCTTCTATAGATTTTAATGTTAATCATCAACTGTTGGCTAATTGATAGTTTGTGTTGTCAGTTCGGCGGTCCATGAGGACGTCCGTCAGTTGGAGTCGTGGCGTCTGGCTGGGGCTGATCTCAACCAAGCTGACTACACAAGCAGAACTGCTCTCCATGTGGTAAGTATGACTCATATTAAGTTAAAATCAGTAGAAAGGAAAGGTTGTGATGCCACTACACCTTCACCTCAGCTATGTGTGGTATAAGCAGCATGATATACAAAGTTTTCCCACAAAGGTTAATAATGAGTGTTTTGCTATTGTTGCATAATCCATGCCAGAAGCTAAAGATTTGTTAAATTTGTACTTATTTGTTTTATAAACCTCGCCAGCATTGCCACAGATTTTTTTGTTTTTCAAGGTCAGTGAAATGTCAGCAATTTTTGAAATTAGGGAAAATTGGAATGTTGAAAAGTGTCAAGGAAAATTGACCTTGGTCCTTCAGGAGGTCATCCACATATCCCGTTTTGACCCCTCCCTGTTTTCTGTCCTTCAGGCTGCTGTAACATGGAGGTCATCCACGTATCCCGTTATGACCCCTCCCTGTTTTCTGTCCTTCAGGCTGCTGTAACATGGAGGTCATCCATGTAACCCGTTATGACCCCTCCCTGTTTTCTGTCCTTCAGGCTATAACATGGAGGTCATCCACGTATCCCGTTATGACCCCTCCCTGTTTTCTGTCCTTCAGGCTGCTGTAACATGGAGGTCATCCAAGTATCCCGTTATGACCCCTCCCTGTTTTCTGTCCTTCAGGCTGCTGTAACATGGAGGTCATCCACGTATCCCGTTATGACCCCTCCCTGTTTTCTGTCCTTCAGGCTGCTGTAACATGGAGGTCATCCACGTATCCCGTTATGACCCCTCCCTGTTTTCTGTCCTTCAGGCTGCTGTAACATGGAGGTCATCCACGTATCCCGTTATGACCCCTCCCTGTTTTCTGTCCTTCAGGCTGCTGTAACATGGAGGTCATCCACGTATCCCGTTACGACCCCTCCCTGTTTTCTGTCCTTCAGGCTGCTGTAACATGGAGGTCATCCACGTATCCCGTTATGACCCCTCCCTGTTTTCTGTCATTCAGGCTATAACATGGAGGTCATCCACGTGTCCCGTTATGACCCCTCCCTGTTTTCTGTCCTTCAGGCCGCGGCCCGCTGTAACATGGAGGTCATTCGGTACCTGTTGGACAAAGGGGTCAAGGTTGATGTCAAGGACACCTCTGGGCTGACCCCGATAGACGAGGCCAAGGTCAACCAGCACACAGAGGCGGTGACTCTGATGACGTCATACCTCAGCATGTCATGAGCCAAAGTCATACGTGTAGCAATGATGTCATGATATGAGATGTCAGTTAAATGTATCAGATAATGGAATATTAGAGCCATACGCTGTCTGGTTGCTATGTGTAGAATGAGTAACTGCTTAGTGGGTGTGATACAAGTAGATAAGTTAGTAGTAAGATGTTTCAAAGCTTGCCTGTTGCGCCATATTGGTATTTACCGTTGACCCGACTGTATCTTAGGCTGACCGTACGGTCCTATGTGATACATCAATGTGATACACATAGTGGTGGTTGTGACATAAGCTTCAGAGCTTTGTCAAGTTTAATTATAAGTATTATTGAATTTAGTCGAAGTAGAAATAAGTTATTGACCCTTTGTCTCCTGGACCAGGCAACATTTGGCATGGGAAGTTTCTAAAAGTTAAAGAGTGAGATCTGAATGGTTACCCTGTCGACAGTGATCTGATAGTGGTCACCGCAAGGGACTTCGTACCTAAACCCACGTGCATTGACAGTTTTAGGAAACATTTTTAAACCATGACAATTTTATTTTTGTTCTCCAGATTGGTTAAGTCTGTGGTCTTGTAATGCAGTCTCTTTTGGCAAAATTATTTATGATGCAAAGCTTAATTGATTGTTAAAGTTGTTAGCATGCCAAAAAAGTTATTTCCACTGAAAATATTGTATTGACTGAGCAGCGGTACGTACAAAGGTCAATGTGCATTGACAGGCTGTACGTACCGCTCCTCATTTACAGTATTTTAGAGGGATGTGGAGAATTGTTTGGTTGATAAAATATAGAAGACCCTAAGGGGTCATCCTTGGGCCCCTAGAAGAACCTCTGGGCAGCAGTACTGCCCACAGGCTGGGGCAGTACGTTCTTTGGCCCTCTGATGACAAATATGATAGACCGTGTGTCCTTGGAGGTGCTTGGTGAATCCACCAGAGGGCGCCACCACCAGGTCCATGCTCAGGGTCTGTACACCCGCTGAACCTGCTGGGTCATTCTGTTTTTGTTACATCTCTCTTTCTGGTCTCATGGGTTTAGGGCGATGTCAGATACATGTGTTTTATGTACTGGATTCAACAGTTTTCGTGACTATGTTAAGATAACATACTTAGAAAAACTGTTAATTGAAGTTAAAATTCAAGTTTTTAATGAGCATTAACTTAGCTTAATAACAGTGTGAATGTATGTTTTTTTGTATATAATCGTATACTGTTGTTGTACTGTCAAATTTTGGTGTCAAAATCAATATAATATGGCATATCAACGTATTGTACTGATTCATAATACCAAAGAACAGTTGGACATGGTCAAAGTAAGAGTTGGGCCACCGTCGATTACATACCGGTATTATGTGGGCCCCGCGGTGAGGACGACCCCAGTGCACGTACAGCTGAATGACCTCGTGGGCAGAATCATCAGACTTGGGATCTCATATCAGTATTAAAACAAATGTGTGCTAGGGTCTCATGTGACTAGTATATGTAAACTGCCTGGAAGGTGGGCCACTGTGCCATGGGTTTAATCTGAGTTATTTATGTCCCTTTTGGGACAGTTAGATCTAGGTGTTATAATTCAAAGTGTTTAAAAAGATATGCTTCATCTTCATCAAAACATGTGCCAGAAAAAGAGCAAATCAAAGGATAGATTTTCAGTAGTTTTACCCCAAAGCAGCTTTGGAGGAGGCACCATTCACTGTGATTTCTGGAAGCAATATGTAACTTTAGTCTTAGAGAGTGACCAGACTCTAGTTGGTTGTGTCTTAGAGAGTGACCAGAATCCAATGGGTTGTTTTTGTCTTTTAGAGATGTGTATTTCCTGCCTTTTTAGAATTTTCTTACTTCAGTTATTTTGGATTGCACTGCTGATTTTTCCTACATTATTTAAAAGTATGTTTTAGAATATTTATGTTTTAGTTTTTGGCTATGTAAGTAAAGATTTTATGCCAGATCTCTATTTATTTTCTTTTGGTAGTCTATAATGGTTGTATAACTATGCAGGGGTCGCCTTAGCCTCCTAGATTTTGTTGCCAAAATGATTGCCAATGTTGAATATTAGTTGCAATTCTTTAGATTCCCTATATGTGCCATAGACACAGGGAAGCACCATATCATTTTGTTCGTTGCTGAATGAAGTTGACTGTAGTCATTGGGACCTGGCACCTTTACAGGGCGACCCCTGCTGTGTGGTCTGCTGTCCCGCAGATACCGGTGACAGGTCAATCCATGGGGAACAGCTCAAAACTAATGTTTAATAATGAACTACCAGACCCTGTTTCTGGTGCTCAGAGCGCAGAACTAAGACTCTGTAACTATACGTGTGCAATAAAGTGAAGCTAAAAGTGGCTGTATTGTTTGTGATATGTTATGTACTGACCTCTGTTATAAGATTTTTATGGGCCGGTTACCCGCCACCACGAGTACCGCTTAGACGTCTACACGTGACCGGACCATTCTAAGAAGAGAGTTGGCCTGTAGACCTAAAACGTTATCAAGGAGGGGTGTGGGGATAGGGGGATGGGACATATCGCTCAAAATGCGAAAAATACCACATGTCCACTGGAAAACTGGGTATGTGTGTGATCCTTGACGCATATTCTACCCAAATATCACCAAAAGAATTGTGCAAATTGCTTATTTCTGCGAAAAATTACTCAAATTCGCGCAAACAGCCCCCTCCTAAGCTTGCTCGCCGATTGCCCCGCGATCGGCACAATGGAGTTATGGTGGCGTCGTCTGGTGGGGACTGCTAGAACTACTACGGTACTCTCCGCCGCGAGCCAACCAGAGGATTTGGCTGTGCCACGGAGGTCCACGACCTTCACCTTGATACGGCGATTTTCGAAACTTTTGAAAGTTTGTTTACATTGGGGTTTCAGATATTCAGAAAATCTTCTCATCCTAAATATTTTACGAGGTAATTCCTTGATAGGGGGAATTAGGGTTATATCGCACACATAATGCGCGATATAACAACAACAGCAAATGCATGACATAGAGATAATCTATTTATTCCTGTTCCTGTGTTTACATCTAAACCACATGCCTTTTTATTTACAACATAATCTACCATAATCCTGATTCATGCTACATTATCAGAAGACTTAATTTATCAGTCTGGGTCTTGATACAATCAAACGGGTACAATTAAAGGAATTGCAGGAAAGATATATCAGGAATACCAGACTTCCGCAGATCCGCAGAATTCTGCGGTTTTTGAAATATTTAGGGTCATTTTTCAGATTCATTCAAATCCGAGGAGAAAATATTTTTTTATATAGGGGAGTAGGGGCCCTGATAGATTTTGATGTCTAAAATGAAAAACATTAGCCATTTTCTGGGGGTGATTTCCTGTTTTATTTTAAAGGAATCCGTTATTTGTGACTATTATTTGACATAATAGATATATTTCTTCTTTAAAAAACAAGGTTTAAATACATTTTTAATGAATTTTCGGATTTTCAGCGGACATGACCCTTTATGAATGGCATACCTGTATAAACAAAAATACTAAAATGAGTTAATTGAAGTGTACCGTTTTTCCACATGCAAGAAACAAATACAGTATTGGAGTTGGACAGGATACACTATGCAGCAAATCTCAATGTACCAGTACAGACAGCCTGTCCCACCCTGCACCATACCAGTACACACAGCCCACACTACACCATACCAGTACACACAGCCTGTACCACACTTCACCATACCAGTACACACAGCCCACACTGCACCATACCAGTACACACAGCCCACACTGCACCATACCAGTACACATAGCCCACCCTGCACCATACCAGTACACACAGCCCACACTGCACCATACCAGTACAGACAGCCCACACTGCACCATACCAGTACACACAGCCCACACTGCACCATACCAGTACACACAGCCTACACTGCACCATACCAGTACACACAGCCCACACTGCACCATACCAGTACACACAGCCCACACTGCACCATACCAGTACACACAGCCCACACTGCACCATACCAGTACACACAGCCCACACTGCACCATACCAGTACACACAGCCCACACTGCACCATACCAGTACACACAGCCCACACTGCACCATACGTGTACACACAGCCCACACTCCACCATACCAGTACACACAGCCCACACTGCACCATACCAGTACACATAGCCCACACTGCACCATACCAGTACAGACAGCCCACACTGCACCATACCAGTACACACAGCCTGTCCCACACTGCACCATACCAGTACACACAGCCCACACTGCACCATACCAGTACACACAGCCCACACTGCACCATACCAGTACACACAGCCCACACTGCACCATACCAGTACAGACAGCCCACACTGCACCATACCAGTACACACAGCCCACCCTGCACCATACCAGTACAGACAGCCTGTCCCACACTGCACCATACCAGTACACACAGCCCACACTGCACCATACCAGTACACACAGCCTACCCTGCACCATACCAGTACAGACAGCCCACACTGCACCATACCAGTGCACACAGCCTGTCCCACCCTGCACCATACCAGTACACGCAGCCCACACTGCACCATACCAGTACACACAGCCCACACTGTACCATACCAGTACAGACAGCCCACACTGCATCATACCAGTACACACAGCCCACACTGCACCATACCAGTACACACAGCCTACCCTGCACCATACCAGTACACACAGCCCACACTGCACCATACCAGTGCACACAGCCTGTCCCACACTGCACCATACCAGTGCACACAGCCTGTCCCACCCTGCACCATACCAGTACACACAGCCCACACTGTACCATACCAGTACACACAGCCCACACTGCACCATACCAGTACACATAGCCCACACTGCACCATACCAGTACAGACAGCCCACACTGCACCATACCAGTACACACAGCCTACCCTGCACCATACCAGTACAGACAGCCCACACTGCACCATACCAGTGCACACAGCCTGTCCCACCCTGCACCATACCAGTACACACAGCCCACACTGCACCATACCAGTACACACAGCCCACACTGTACCATACCAGTACAGACAGCCCACACTGCATCATACCAGTACACACAGCCCACACTGCACCATACCAGTACACACAGCCTACCCTGCACCATACCAGTACACACAGCCCACACTGCACCATACCAGTGCACACAGCCTGTCCCACACTGCACCATACCAGTGCACACAGCCTGTCCCACCCTGCACCATACCAGTACACACAGCCCACACTGTACCATACCAGTACACACAGCCCACACTGCACCATACCAGTACAGACAGCCCACACTGCACCATACCAGTGCACACAGCCTGTCCCACCCTGCACCATACCAGTACACACAGCCCACACTGTACCATACCAGTACAGACAGCCCACACTGCACCATACCAGTACACACAGCCCACACTGCACCATACCAGTACACACAGCCTACCCTGCACCATACCAGTACAGACAGCCTACACTGCACCATACCAGTGCACACAGCCTGTCCCACCCTGCACCATACCAGTACACACAGCCCACACTGTACCATACCAGTACAGACAGCCCACCCTGCACCATACCAGTACACACAGCCCACACTGTACCATACCAGTACAGACAGCCCACCCTGCACCATACCAGTACACACAGCCCACACTGCACCATACCAGTACACACAGCCCACACTGCACCATACCAGTACACACAGCCCACACTGCACCATACCAGTACACACAGCCCACACTGCACCATACCAGTACACACAGCCCACACTGCACCATACCAGTACACACAGCCCACACTGCATCATACCAGTACACACAGCCCACACTGTACCATACCAGTACACACAGCCCACACTGCACCATACCAGTACACTCAGCCCACACTGCACCATACCAGTACACACAGCCCACACTGCACCATACCAGTGCACACAGCCCACACTGCACCATACCAGTACACACAGCCCACACTGCACCATACCAGTACACACAGCCCACACTGCACCATACCAGTACACACAGCCCACACTGCACCATATCAGTACAGACAGCCCACACTGCACCATGCCAGTACAGACAGCCCACACTGCACCATACCAGTACACATAGCCCACACTGCACCATACTAGTACAGACAGCCCACACTGCACCATACCAGTACACACAGCCCATCCCACACTGCACCATACCAGCCCACACAGCCCACACTGCACCATACCAGTACACATAGCCCACACTGCACCATACCAGTACACACAGCCCACACTGCACCATACCAGTACACACAGCCCACACTGCACCATACAAGTACACACAGCCCACACTGCACCATACCAGTACAGACAGCCCACACTGCACCATACCAGTACACACAGCCCACACTGCACCATACCAGTACACACAGCCCACACTGCACCATGCCAGTACAGACAGCTCACACTGCACCATACCAGTACACACAGCCCACACTGCACCATACCAGTACACACAGCCTACCCTGCACCATACCAGTACACACAGCCCACACTGCACCATACCAGTACACACAGCCCACACTGCACCATACCAGTACACACAGCCCACACTGCACCATACCAGTACACACAGCCCACACTGCACCATACCAGTACACACAGCCCACACTGCACCATGCCAGTACAGACAGCTCACACTGCACCATACCAGTACACACAGCCTACAGTGCACCATACCAGTACAGACAGCCCACACTGCATCATACCAGTACACACAGCCCACCCTGCACCATACCAGTACACACAGCCCACACTGCACCATACCAGTACACACAGCCCACACTGCACCATACCAGTACACACAGCCTGTCCCACACTGCACCATACCAGTACACACAGCCCACACTGCACCATACCAGTACACACAGCCCACACTGCACCATACCAGTACACACAGCCCACACTGCACCATACCAGTACACACAGCCCACACTGCACCATACCAGTACACTCAGCCCACACTGCACCATACCAGTACACACAGCCCACACTGCACCATACCAGTGCACACAGCCTGTCCCACACTGCACCATACCAGTACACACAGCCCACACTGCACCATACCAGTACACACAGCCCACACTGCACCATGCCAGTACACACAGCCCACACTGCACCATACTAGTACACACAGCCCACACTGCACCATACCAGTACACACAGCCCACACTGCACCATGCCAGTACAGACAGCTCACACTGCACCATACCAGTACACACAGCCTGCCCCACACTGCACCATACCAGTACAGATGTGGAGATTGTCACACACTGCACTTTTTATATCCATATATACATAAACATATATATGTGTATATAGGTATGGGTATGTCTATTGATAGATATATATATATATATATATATATATAAACAATTAATCTAGGTTGCTTCAAAGATTTTGACATCTAACCTGAGTTGGATGGTACTAGTGAGATAAAATACTGATAGTTTATATGTACTGGGCAATATCTTTATCTACTGGAGTTTTTTTTTTATTGAAGTATTATACTTTATCAAATGTTTACAAAATTATCCGTCATATCACTATAGGTATCCACAGCAGAATGTTGTCTACATGTCTGAACAACTATCACATTTAGCTGTCGCATGTAGTGGATCATACCTTTGATGTTTTGTAGTCAGAAATGTCCTATGAATGTCTTGTACCTAACACAGATAAGCAGTGATAAGTCTGCACATCTTGTCCTCACATTGATCTGCACTCACTTTACACCCACCAAAGATAAGTCAGAGAACGATGTGTGTACGTTCTACACCTTGGTCATCACACAGAACAGCTTCAGGAGATAAGGTGGTGGCCTAGCATGCATACATTATCAGTGGTTGTTGAAGATGTATAGTGATCGAAGAATAAATGTACTGATATAACCAGTATCTTTTAGACATCGGATTCTTTCCCTTACTAAATAAGCCAAATACTCAAAAATAACTCAAAATTACATATATGGTGCAAAACTATAGTCATCACACAGAGCCAAGAACTCCTCACTATGAATCTCCAACAGAGTCAGATAGTGTTAGTTTTTTCTCAGCTACCTCCCACCATCTTGAGTGGCTTCACTATTAATCTCCCACATAGTCAGTGACTTCGGTTAGTGTTTCCTCATCTACGTTCCACCATCTTGAGTGACTTCAGATGTCAGAGATGGCTTCCTCCTTCTCACTCGGGTCAGAAAGGCGTACACTCTGAAAGGTTTTACAGTAGAACGCTGTCTAAAACAGGATAAAAGACAGGACAGTATATCTTTGAGGAATGAATTTAAAAGCTCTACAAGATATTACATCACCATAGAAATAAGGAAGTTTATTTTGAAATACAAGCTTCTATGATATGGTCCTTCCTATTTCTATATTTGGAAAAATACCATACCAACAAGCTAATCCAAGTGGTTAGCTAAAATTGAATGGCGCAATCAAATTTATCTAATATCAGGAAAGAACAGCATAAGCCATTTGTTTTGACTCTTTCTACTAATAATTATTTCTTTGTGTGATAGTGCATAGAGGGGTTTCTTACCCCATGATGATGGTACAGATCAGATAACAGCTGGCCATGTAGAGGTAGACAGCGGAGGAGTGCCCCGACAGCTCCGTCACTGAGTACAACGGGTTGGAGATAAAATGCCCGAGCAGGGCACCAACCACCTCACACACACCAACACTGCTCAACACTGCCCCTACGGGAATCAAAATAGAACCCTTATTACCGAATAAGTTTGATGTCCTAGCTGTGATAATCCTTTTATAAGGGAAATACTACCTCATGATGACAGATTGTCAAAATCTATCATCTCAATATTTGGTAGCTTGAGGCATTTGGTCAATCTGAAAACCAACCAATCATTTTGAAGCCTGTTTCAAAACTATTTTGGTTTCTTGAAAAGTAATTGAATTTGAAATTAAGGCATCCAAGCTGACACAACAACTTAAGATTTATCATGACTGGTAGAGTAACTAGTCTCACCAGTCTCATTGGCCTTTACCAATTTGGACAGCATAGACCTGAGAGTTGAAGAGAAGAAAGGACTCGCAAAATTGATAATGGTACCTGAAAAATATAAACATTAAAAGTATTTTATTAGTTCAGCCAGTCAAGCATCCAGTCAACTGGACAATTTAACATATACATGAAAACACTGTCAAAGGAAGCACAAACTACAGATCTAGACCATTTCAGATACTATTTAATGTATACTGGTTACTATACCTGTAATGTCTTAATTATGAAATGCTTTGGAAATACTCACTGCAAAACATCATGGTGGTTGTTGTCACAAAGACTCGAAAAGTATTGGCAGCTGTGTCGGAGACTCCTGCTAGTATACAGAACCAGGCATCCCTGACGAGTGATCCACAAACCCAGATGATGATTCCAGTGGTCACCATGGACACAGCGTGTCTGACGGAGCTGTAGTCCCCGACCAGCTCAGGGCCCCAGCACAGGGGACGGTTCATGGTGAACAATGTGTCAATGCTATTTTGACTTCCTGCCACCAGCCGTTCAGCAAAAAAGGCAGCAAGGAGCAACAACAATTTCCATCTCCGTCTTGACCCATCATCAACAAGAATCACCTAGAAAACATCGAAAGAGTCAAGATTTGATACGTCTATCACCTTATCAAATAAAAATCATACCAAAAGATAATGTTGCGAGCATGCAAAATACAAATTACATTGAGAAAGTTTGCGGTCTAATTTTTAAAAGACGCACCATTATTTTGTTTTGTCATTTGCAATTTGATACAAAAAACTGTTAATAAATGTCCTTCATGCTTTTAAAAGCAATCATTGAAAATTTCATGTTCAAGATACATCTTACCGTAAATGCCTTCTTGATGTGGGAGAAAGTAAGGAGATGACTGTTTGGTTTTTGTATGATAGTTTCAGGGACCAAGAATATGGCATAGAGCAGTATTAATATATTAATGATTGACATGAAGAGGAAAACCCAGAGAAAGCCAAACAGATTGACGAGATATCCAGAACCTGATGTGGAAACAATGGCTGACACTGATACACACAGATGAGCCATTATTAGACGGAAACTACGCTTCTCCTGTTGGGGAAAAACATTGCACTATAAATGTCAGTAAATCTAAAGAGAATGCAGTTAAAATACACAAATGCACTTTTTATCTTTGACTATGAAAGCTGAGCAAATACTTGTTTGTATAGTTTTCAGGTTTTCAAAATCTGATCTTTTGACAGCATCTATTATCTTAAAAGCCTGTAGGGGGCATCCTACCTTTGTTGTTATATCTGCTATGTAGGAATAGCATCCTGTATAGAAATTTGAATTGAGTCCACAACATCCAAAGATAAAGTATCCCACAAGTATAACTTGTACTGGCCATTTGAAGAACATTGTGGCAGTGCAAACGAACAAGGCCAGCATCTGGCCCACAATAGGCACGATAATGGCATACCTCCTTCCAGCATGGTCACTGAAGGCACCCAGAAACATGATTGCAAAAATGGCAGGAACCGATGAAACAAAGGTCTTCTCCAACTCAAAGTAGGATGCAGCACTCGAGGCAAGGGAGAGGTTTCCTTTGAAGGGGTCGTCATTCGTTGTGTTGTTACCAACAGACATACACCTGTTTTTGTGCATGGTGAGATTGTCCTGTCCTGTCAGCAACTCCAACTCCCGCTGTTGGACATACTGTGGTACCAGGAGCCCCATCGGGTAATGCAGCAGCATAAACAGCATCAGCAGGGGCTCAATGATCACCCCACAGCCCCTGCACCTTCTACATACAACTGTGTTACACTTCCCTTCATCCTCATCCTCAACCAACTGCTGCATATCAGAGATGCCTGCTGTGCTGATCTTGCTGCCTTGGCATTCACAAAGTCCCATTGTATCTGATGTACCAGCCATTGGGGCACGACCCTCCAACATAACACATGTACTGCTTCACTGCCTATAGGGATTCATACAGACTATTGGGAAGTGCAGGTGGGCTCTACTCATATACTGATAAGTAGCTCAGTAGAATATTGATTCAGAAAATAGATATTCTAGATAATCTTATGACCCACAACTCAATTTATCCTTGGTTGTCTTATCAAAATGATATCAGTATCTGAAATACATTATTCACAGAGCATCAAATAACCTTTCTCTTTAGAGTGAGATAATACATTAATTAATTGAGTTACACAAAGAATTTGAGTTGTATTAGAAGAGTGAGGTTTAAATATTAATTATGTGGTGGCAGATGGGGCCAGACAAAGCTATGTAGGGTGGCTGGTGCAAAAAATGACCAGGTAAGGGTGCCTTTCAATAAACTGTACTGACACGGATGGTCAGTCCCTACTTGTGTTACAACTAAGACTTAGGGCTAAGAGCATTCTCTTTGTCAAAGGTGAAGAGCAAAGGGAGGAGTCAGGTCCTGTATGTTGTTACATTTGTAAAGCGCGGTCCGCCAGCAGTCAGCAGAGGGCCGCTAGCTTTCGTTGGTTAAACATCCTGGAAAGGTCGGTACTAAAAGCTTGTTGAGGAATTGGAATAAAAGTTGATAGACTTGTCACGAGATCTTGTCATGAGTATGCAAACACATTGGATAATAATAAAGAACATCCTTTTGTGCGAGTGTTATGTCTTTTCATATACGGAACTATATTATGTATTGGACACGCAGTCCAGGAGGAGATGGACTACATATGGAGCTAGCTAATATCCTGGGAAACAAAAAATACGACTTACAAATAGCAGCCTATATTGTATATTAAACTCCCATAGTTTAAAACCATGTATACTATGTTTTACATTTGTTCAACCAGGGCATTTCAATTGATGCAACCACACTGACCAGTGGTGCATTTCCAACTCAGATTTGTAGAATACAAGTAAAACCTAAAAAGAGACCTCCTGTCTAAAGAAGAGTGATCACACATCCTGAGATCTGAGATGTTCTTTCTGGGTGAACTTCATCCAGGTGACACCACTGTGAATGAAACATGTTAACCAATCATAATGAAGCCATTCAATCAAAATGACTCTCCACAGAGCTCTTCAAAATAAAAAGTAATGAATGGAAGATCTAAAGCAACGTATAAAATGTGTACCTTTAAATAAACACAACAAAAGCATCTCATCTGGGGCCGTCTACCCTTGCCTATTCAGAGCTGACCTAACAATTTATAAGTAGTCAGAAGAAGCTTTGATACCCTTAGTATAATCCCCAAATAAGCATTAAAGCCAAGGCTATTTTATTCTGAGGGTGGGGCACTTCACTCCTGCCTCAGCAATTAGGTCCCAGGACATTTATCTGCTTTGAGCAGTGATATCTACTTTCAACAGATATGACAGATTGCAAACACCAACGATTCATTATCTCATCATTTCCCCATATAGACACGACTAATGCTTCTCAATTTGCATATTCAAAATAGTTATTTCACCTCATGTTTTTGCATTGAGTTCCCCATGAAAATGTTTGTTGGGTACTTATGATTCCAAAAATCTGAGTTGGAAACTAGGTGAAGGTGCACTTCAATATCTGCATTGGTAACGAAGATCCGCACAGCTTTGCATATCATATGTTGAACCACATCTCCCCGCCACATCTGCAATGCAGGCATAGAAGGTCACCTTGAGGGTTAAAATTGTTCCTGTTGTACCCCTGTGTATGTAGCATGTCATTTCTGCTCAAGTAGTGGCCAGGACGTTGTCCTGTAACCAAGGTATGAGGCTTCTGATTAGTTCCGCTAGTCTAACTGGGATGTGATCTCATTTTTGTTCACTCAATAGATAGGGCAAATATAAAAATACTAGGGTGAAAGTATTTTCATAATCTGAATCACAACTAATCAATTGAAATGAAGTAAATACATTTGAAATAAAGAGAGCCACAACTTTACTGAGTAATGGAAGTTAAGCCCACTGGCTGCCCATAACAACTGTAGAGATATATGCATGCATCTATTCCAAGAGTTTAGTCTCACAGAGTTATATCATATACAGAGGAGATGGATTAGAAACGTCTCATATATTCAAAGGATACGCTTTTTAAAAAAAAAAAAATTTGATTAAAAGATTTGTCAGTTGCATCTTCCTGCACAATTATCATGCTCCCCAGTTGTTGCCCATCTTATCCAGCTCCCCAGTGTGTCATCAACATGCCCCATGTTATCCTGCTGACAAAACTAACAAAATCACTCCAACATGCCAAAGGTACTCAAATGAGCTTTATTGCATCATTTCTGTAATTATCAGCAAGCATAAATAAGGACATTTTACAGCTTGGCTCTTCTTTCATACTGCCTCCATCCTTAGCTGGCTGATGGCCTAGCCTGTGATTATAATAATCCGCGACTTGTTGATCTCCTTATACCAGATTAATTGATCTCAGCTAACTATCCTTAGTTTCCTCCATTGTAGCTCTTGTGATATATGTATAGATCCTGAAAATAAACGCGTAAACCTGCTGATTATCAATTCAATATGTTGAACCAAGAAATATTTTCTCATCATTGGTGTTTGTAGTGTACCTTTCTATAACTTACTCTTATAATCTATTCTGCTACATTTTTAAAAATTATTTGACCCCGAAATGTCCAACAAACAGGACATTCTCAAGCTTTTGGGGATAAACTTTCAAGAATATTAATGGTTTAAAAATGATATGTAAAGGTCATCATTTTTAAATTTCTAAGGTATTAGGGTCAACATGATTAATCACAGAATTTGAAATCCATGAGGGCCCCCTCACCCCATGATGACAGTACAGATCAGATAACAGCTGGCCATGTAGAGGTAGACAGCGGAGGAGTGCCCTGACAGCTCCGTCACTGAGTACAGTGGGTTGACCACAAAGTGGCCGAGGACAACAAACACCACTGAGAGAGACGCGCTGCTCATCACTGCACCTGCAACCAGAAACATCGGTCCAGTGGTTACACTTTAAAATACCTGACTAAATGTTCTTTTATTACCATACGGCTTGTCTAAGATACAAATATTAAAATCATTACCTATTTCGTCATCCTTGACCAGTTTAGACAGAATTGACATCGCTGTTGCATAGAAGAAGGGGTTGGCAAAATCAATAACGGTACCTGTAAAACAAGTGTTATGATATGGTATATGGCCCCTTGTAATAGTTGCAATCCGATTATGTATTTACATAATTTACTATTATTTTGTATCCTATTATTATTATAGCATAATCTAGTAAATGACAATATCTAGGTATACAGGTGTACATGTGGGTAGAACCAGTGGTAATGTTTAAGAAAGTTGGATCCAAATTGAGCTAAAGCTCATCGATCATGTGGAATAATGCACTGTTCAAATAGCTAATGTCTACCTTGGCTAGACATATATATATATATATATATATATATATATATATATATATACACAGAGATATTGGAAAGAATACTCACTGCCAAACATCATAGCTGTTGTTGTGACAAAGAACCTGAAGAAGTTGGCAGCTGTGTCGGAGACGACGGCTAGCAGACAGAACCAGGCATCCCTGACGCGAGACTTGAGCACCAGGGCTGTGAGGCCTGAGCCCAGTGTGGACACAGCGTGTCTCACAGACGTGAAGACCCCGACCAGGTCGGGACCCCAGCACAGGGGCCTACATGCACATGGATAGGTCAGAAACACCAGGTCGGCAACTGTCAACACTTTCTACACTGTGAAACAATCTACAGATTTCTAAATTTGATGTTGTTTGCTAATGGCAACATTAATAACGCTATTTTGTTGTTCATTCAACACTAAATCTAAATTACTTTTCCAATGTTCATGGAAATGATATTGAAAAAGCAGTTGTAGTAATATAACATAAATCTGCGATTAACATTCTCTTGAGTATATTTAGAATTTTACAAAAAGTTATATTCCACCCCATAACCCAATTTTATTCCCATTTCAATTTAGAAAATGTGACTTTTTATTTGACAACAAATTTTGCATATAGCTATCCTACTTGTGGTTATTAACAGTTTAGCTAAAATTAAAGTAATTCATTATAGCAAAAAATTGACTTATTTGTCACTGGTCCAACCTGTTCATTGTAAACAGTGTGTCGATCCCACTGCCTGAGGTAAACCGCTCCACGCAGACGGCTACCAGTACAAGCACCTTTAGTCTGCATCGATTTGTCCCATCATCAGCAAGAATCACCTACAATAAGGGTACAAGGCAAGGATTCTGAAGAGTTTCTGTTAGGCAGTCAATATTCTAGGATTAATTCCTTGTTAGCCACATAGGTTTGTGTAGTCAGAGGTTTTCAATGATAGATCTATCTCACCTCGATTAAGCTATAAATACTATACTCAAATAAAGCCAATATTTACCTTGGACAAATACAATTATAGAATGGCTGCTTTCATTCTTAATTTCTTACTTGACTTACTGTGAATGCTTTTTTCATGTGGGAGATCTTGAAAAAGTGAACACTTGGGTTATGTTTGATAGTTTCAGGCACCAGCAATAGTGCATACAGAAGAATCAGCAGGTTGAAGATGAACATCGAGAAGAAAATCCAGAAGAAGCCAAGCAGGTCAACTAGGTAGCCGCTGCTGGCAGTGGATACGATGGTTGACACTGACATACTTAACATGGCCATTACCAGACGGAAACTACGCTGCTCCTGTTGAGATGGAAAAACTGTTATTGCAGTTTGACAAATGAATTAAGATGATTAGAGATTTTATTACTCTAGAAACTCAGAATGTGTGCTTTTGTTTACAACAATACATGTTGTATTGAACAAAGATAATGAAAATATGAGAAATACCTCAAATTAAGAAATAAGGTGTTATTGTACAAAATACCTTTTTTGTTATGTCAGCAATATAAGAGAAACATCCCGAGTAGAAGGTTGTCCACTGGCCACAGGAGCCATACACCAAGAAGCCAACCAGGATCACCTGAACTGGCCAATCCAAAAGGACCGTGAGAGTGCAGGAAAGGATGGCCAATGTCTGACCAACAATAGGCGGTATGATGGCATATTTCCGTCCTGCCTTGTCACTGAACGGCCCAAGAAATAGAATGGCAGGGATTGCTGGCAGAGTTACCACTAAGGTCCGCTCTAACTCAAAGTAGGATGTTGCACTAGAGGCCAGGGAGAGGTTCCCTGTGTAGGCGTTCTCCTCTAATGTATGGTTCTCAGTACAGTCCGCCTTGTGTTGGGTGATGTTGTCTGTCCCAGCACGTCTCCTCATCTCCCACTGCAGCACGTACTCTGGCACCAGCACTGCCAGCTGGTAGCTCAGCAATATAAAGGACATGAGGAGCGGCTCGATGGCCAACGGACAGTGCCTGAAGGGCAGACTGGAAGTACCGGGTGTACCAGGCGTACCATGCATACCGGGCCCCTGTCTGCAGACATCATCCCCTATAAGGTGTCTCTTGTCCCTTTCATCATGGGATGTGGCAGTTTCGGAGTCTCCATTTGAACCTGACATACTATCCTTATAATATTAGACATTGACAGTATTTATGACAAAGCGGATTACCTTGGTGTGTATGTTAAAGTATTGTACATATGACTATCTCATGTGACTCAGTTATCAATGTTGAGCATCAACACTGATAGCAACTGAAAAATGGTATTGATTATGGATAACGTAAACGGGTTCCATCTGTAATTCAGCACAAAGAGAACTCTCACAAAATGCCCCTGATAGCTCCTATCTTGCTTCGCTCCATACTGTTATATCAGCATTTGTAATATAACTTGATATTCCTTGATTAAAGTAAAATCCAAGAACTTGGTGAGGAGATGAACATTTATTGTGTGCTCTCTATTAGAAGGCTCCACTCGGTTGCGAGGTAAATGTGTACAGGCATGTTATTAATAATGTCAATATAACACTATGGCATTCTATCTCAGGCACCATTGCAGAGGTGGAGCATGGCTTTAACTGCTAAGAAATGTTTGGGTTAGGGTTATGTTAACCATGAACTATTTGCTTATAATGATGGCCTCTACTGTGCTTATGATGAAATAACTAATCTAATTGAAATAATTCCAAGTGAATGAACTATAGTAGGTTAATTATCCATTAAAGTTAAGGTGTCATTTAAGTCGTTGATTCGCCTTTGGATAATAGCTAGCTCCTATCGCAGTCTTCTTGCGTTCGACTGCTGTCATTCAATACATAATAATAGTTCCGGTATTATGTAAGACATAACACTCGCATGAAAGGATGTTCTATATTTATTTCCTATATTGCGATGTTCGCATGACAATGACAATGACAATGACAGTGAACAGTTCCAAGGATAGAATCCACTCAGTCAATGCTCCCGCCATCTAAGCAGTCTATCAGGTTTAATTCCAATTCCAGGATTAAGCTTCTAGAACACAACCTTTCCAGGATGGTTTACTCACTAACTAGACTCCTTCCTACTCTTCACCTATGACAAAGAGTTATAGCTAAGGCATGCGCTGATCTAAACACTACGCTGAGCTACTGAGCATGGACTGACCACCCGTGTCAGTACATGAATACAATTATTTATACCCTCTGATACACACATCCTTTTATGACTGAGGCTGTATGTATGTATGTAGAGACACACAGTAGTCACATGGAAAGTGGTTGTGGAATAATTTGTTTTCCTGAAGATTCACAAATGTAGTTAATATTTCCAATAGGATCCACATACAAGACGAATGTTCACTGAATGTTCACAGGTTACTTGCTGTTCCTGGAGAGAAGGTTCTGAAGTTGTAGAATATTGTCACTTTGTATATGATCAGAAATACCTGTCAGTATGGTCAGTGGTAGAGTTGTGCAATGTCACCATGGCCATGGAGAGGGGTTGTCCCAGTATCGTAGAATTGGTGGCATTGGCTGCTTGCTGGTTACGGGTTGCTGTGTCTTCTTGTTGCCGTTCCCATCTGCTCATCGTAGGTTAGCGACGTCTTTTAATCCCATGACCATGATGTCATCCATGACATCGGCATCTGATCAGTTCTGACCAACACTGACATAGCTGGGAAAATCCCAGAGCCTACCAATCCTCTGAATGTAAACATGGGGATTCCCAGAGCTTCCCCAATCTCAGACAGTGTGCACTGACGTCACTGCCTGCGTCATTCTCTTTTTATGGTCCTTGTTTATGGGTTTGTTGTTGTTCACACAGGGCTTCAACGGGTTCTCAGAAACCCGGACTTTCCCGTGCGTCACGTAATGTTATGGGTTTGTTGGTATCAGGTTTTTGTCATAAAGACATTTACTTATATTTACTTAATACCAGTTTCAGAAATTACATTTATATAGGAGAATTACAGATATGAAATATAACGCTATGACACTTTACAAATTTGGGCAAACTCCCCTATCTAGTTTTCTTTCATGATTTAATATTTTACTGACAGTTTCAGTGTTGTAAGACAGCAATGTTTGACACAAACACACACTGTGTTCCGGAGTCAGGGTTCAGGTGATAATCAAACATGGGCGTCCAGTGGTATTGAACACTTTTATTTCCTCATTGTCTTTTTAGTTGATTATTTCTCCAAGTATCAATATTTTAGCTCTCAGAATAATTACGGTTCCTCATCTCTAGGGGCTCATAATAGATATCAGGTCTGAGAGGACTTATTTCTTTATTATACCTTAGGGTGATACAAGTTTAGTAGTTAAAGCAAACCACAACGCAAATCAGTTATATATTGTCAAATAAAATTTTCAGTAAACTTTGTTTGTTGACAAACCATGTATGATCATGCTTCATCTGATAACAGAATGGTATGCAAAATTCTATTCAAAAACAGATTTAGACTGTCATGAATACTCATTTTCTGACTTGTTTTGGTCTGTTGTGTGGTCCACACAAATACCTAGATTGTTTACCCAAAAACTGATGATGTCATCAAAATGTCATTTCCGGAATCCCCCCTGTATTTTCACTCTGCTAGCAGAGTCTCTAATGAGTATTATTTTTGGTGGAGAATGATGTGGGAATTGAGAGGAGGCAAACATGGATGAGCCTGGCTTAGTACAGAAAGGAAAGGGGAGGAATTGACCTATTAACCCTGAAGATGACATCACTGATTATGGGGCAGTTGGGTCACGTGGGGGGATTCCCCAACAAGTTGATTGCTGACCAGAAAACAAAAACAAACAGATCCTCTTTCCAAGGATCATAATTATCAGACTTCTAGCCACCAATATTTGATTTTAACTGGCAATATGATTTATATGAGTGTAGTTGAAGATGTCAGGATCGATTTTGAAAATTTAAAAAATTTAAATTTTTTTGATAATTTTGCATTGTGGTTTGCTTTAAGAGTTTAACACAGGGCGATACAAACCTGGGTGATAACCAGCCTTGTATCACACTGCAGTGTGATACAGAAACTTTTTATTTTTCTAAAATTCATGAAAAATGAAATCATTAAGAAATAAAAAATCTAACCTATGCATTATCTGCACAACGTTCCTAGCTACATTTTACTGCTTACTGTTTGTGGATTTGATGGATATCAAAAGAGTTATATGAAAAAACATTTAAAAAAAGTGCAACATCACAGTCCCACCATCACTGATTGCTGTGCATCCTTCCTTGGGAGCTCAGATCTAACAGAAAAGGTATAATAAATCCATAACCAACCTCGAAGGGAGTACTCGGGCAGATATCACCCCTCGCCGAGACCCCGATATCAGCCCTTGGCCGGCCCTTCGGGCCCTGGCCTCGGGCTGATATCGGGGTCCAGGCTCAGGGTGATAACCACCCTCGTACTCCCTTCTCAATTGGTTATATGTATATATGTCTAGAGCATATAGATGTATTCTACTGTTCCAGGCTCAATCGCAGAGGCAGTACTATCCCCAGTAAACACCCAGTGTTGAATCAATATTGAAAGTAGATTGAACCAGCAATCAATCATATCTAAATGCTGATCAAATATTGATTTCCCAATATTGATTCAATACTGGAAACTGATGTTGACTTAATGTTGAGTTATCAATATTGAAGAATTTAATGTTGATTCAATGCCTATATGCTAACATTGCCTAGACATTTGATATTCAATCCTAAATCAATTCATCTTTTACATTGATTTACAATTCAATTGAGACGTCAATGTTGAAGCAATATTAGATTTTCAATTGCACATCAATCCACCACCAGGGGGCACTGTCTGCCAACTATTTCAATATAAAAAGGGACCAAAGTCATAATTGTCAAAATAATTCAGAAACAACTGTTGGTATCTCAGACTTTATACTACTACCGGCCCACACCTCTATTGTTCTCAGAGGAGGTTTCTGGACGTAACCTACAGCTTTGATCCAGGTATACCTCCAGAGGAGGTTTATTTGGTTAACCTCCGGAGGAGGTTATTCAGATAACCTCCTGAGGAGGTTTATTGTGAAATAGCCACATTACTCTACCTTTTTATCCAACCTAGTTTATTTTTTCTTGAAAGGATTTAATCTAGAATCGAACTAGGAACTTTGCAATTTAAAGTCCCAAAGGCTAACCACTACCCTACTGGGGCAGATGCTATGGGAAGGCACATATCTCTATTGAATCAATAAGAACTGTTATCAAGAGCAAAAAAAAAGTTTCCATTTTACAAAAAATGTAATTCCAATTAACAAAAACTTAAACTTCAAGGAATTGAATAAAAAAAACACATTATGGTTATACTCAGGATAGTTTTTGAAAACATAAAGTAGTGAAAAACATTACCTAAAAATGTATGCACATACGACACGGAGAGGGATTGAACCCAGGATCTTCCACATGTGACTCGAGTGTCTTGACCACTACCCTACAGAGGCTGCTTGTGGGGACACATTCCTTTCCCTCTTACAAACACTCTCTTATATATATATTTTTATAACCTCCTCGGCTGACGCCTCGGAGGTTATATACCATAAACACCGCCTATAAGGCGGTTTACCTTCACAAGTTTAACTTAATAAATTCTATTACATGAAAAGAATTTACATACGTTTGTTAAGTTTTTTGTAATTTTGCAATTTTTGAAGCATGTCATGTAAAAACACCTTTTTCGTTGAAAAGCAATATACATACAGGTTTGAACTATTGGAGTTCCTGTGTATCTCTTCCCATGCATTGTCAGACCACCTGACATTAATGCTACCTATCCATACAAAGGTTTTGGTAGGGAAAATACTAATAGATGGCCTTAATCTTGGTATTTGACCAAGAAAGGTTCAATAAATTATTATGATATAAGAATAATTCAGTTGAGAGACAGGATTTTGTTCTTTAAAATTAATATTGTGAACCATTATTTCACCTTTCCCTTTATTTATAGAAGGGAAGTTTCAAGAACAGCATACAAATATTTTCGCAAATCTGAAGGAGGATTTAGCATTTATTCTTGATATATAAAACAAATTTTATCAACAATGTTGATTCAATGTTAGATTTCAACATTGTATCAATATTGAAAGTTGATATTGAATTAACATTAGCTTTTCATAGTTGAAAAAAACTTCCAATATCAACCAATATAACACATTGATTCACTATTGATGGCAAGCATCGATTCAATATTCAGTCAACATCAATGTGTTTACTGGGATCGTTTCTTGTTTCATCACTGGCAAAATACATATTACATTAGTCAACATGAATTGCAAACACAATAATTTGATTGATTTAATTACTTGCCAGAATTGTAACTTTCAATGTGTCAGTCAAACAGGCTCATCATGCGTTTTCAGGGACATTACAACCATATCATAAATTAAATTTAGATAAATGCCTTACCCCAAACCCAAGCTTATTTGAAGGCTTACAAATCAGTGTTTTAAGCTTCTTCAGATCTGCACCAGACCCTCGAGGGTGCAGACAGTATGGGATATGGAAGAACGAAGATGGATACATTGACTAATGTTGACGGTCCTGAAGGGGTTAAACCTTATTGATTAATTTTTAGTATGGTCAATGGCTCCAAACAAACATTTCAAAATTCATATAGATGTATAAGGTATGGACATAAGTTGACGATGTTTAATGTACGTTTTAAATACTATGGTCCCTGAGTACCACTCTCACAAGGTAACACAAATAGCAGCCACGAATGTTAAAGAGAGTAATAAAAGAAGTAAATGCTTTCCTTTTCTGTTGCCTACATTATTGTTAGCAACCTATGCCAAGGAGTTCTTCCTGCTCGCTGCTGTTCTTTCTCGTGTTAAGTATGTGTAGGCACTGAAAGTAATGAAGAGTTTCACAAGTTAACATTGGAATGTGAGGGGCAGAATCTCTCACGTGAAACAAACTTGCTTACCAAATACTTTTACCCCTTTTACCATTAAATAACAATTGGCTTATAAGCTCTTGTTAAATTAGTACTATTCATGAATAGGAACATGAGTTTCAGGAAAAAGAGGCTGGTATAAATAAGTTAAATCCAAAGTAAGGATAGCAAAGCCCACGTTCCCACCTCATGACTGCTGTGAGCAGGGCGTAGCCTGCAGCCATGTAGAAGAACACGGCCCCCGGGTGACCGGCCAGCTCAGTGGTCGAGTACAGCGGGTTGGTGATCACGTGACTCACGATGGTACACAAGACGTCCAGCACCGCCACTCCACCAAGGACCGCTCCTACAGATGGACAGTATAGATTTGTATGTTAATGTCTTATATGACCAACACTGTACATACAGATGGACAGTATGAGCCAGTATGATAACGTCTCATACTTCCAACACCGCACCTACAGACGGACGGTATGATAACGTCTCATACTACCAACACTGCACCTATAGATGGACAGTGTAATAATGTCTCATACTACCAAGACAGCACCTAGAGATAGAGAGGATATTAACGTCTTATACTACCAGTCCTGCACCTACAGATAGGAGGTATCCCTTGTATGTTAATATCTTTAATATACTAACAACACTGCACCTACATACAGACAGTCTAATAACGTCCCATACTACCAACACTGCACCTACAGATGGACAGTGTATTAATGTCTCATACTACCAGTCCTGTTCCTACGGATAGGAGGTATGCCTTGTATGTTAATATCTTTAATGTACTACCAACACTGCTCCTACAAACGGACATATTCATACATTAACGTCATATACTACCAGTCCTGTACCTGCAGATGGGAGGTATCCCTTGCATATACAACATGACACTAACATTATTCATAAAGTAGCAGCGATTGATGACACCCCAGTCAAAACCAGATCTGAACTCACCTACTTCATCGGGATTGACGAGCTTAGACAGCATGGAGCGCGCTGCGGGCAGGAAGAGAGGAGCGCCAAAGGCCAGCGCCGGGGCTATAAAATTATGAAAGGTATGCATCACAAAAACAGAGAAACAGCTCTGTCTACTATTTGACAGGTCAAGGCCATTGTGCACTCAAATGGAATTAACTGTTGATGCAACATATTGAATATATTGAAATAATCCAATAAAAAAGAGACATTCTAGATATACTAGTAATATCAAAGACATCAAAATTTAACAATTACTGTAAAAGACAGTAAGTAATTGATGGAAGTGTCGACTATCAATTATCGGAACAGAAATTAGAGGAACTTGATTACACATTTCAAGATTTAGACAATTCTTTTTTGAAACAAGGGGAAAATTAATCATAATTCATGCTCATAAAATTGATCTATGACCTATTGAACCTACCATGACCTAGGCACAGGAGCCTTTCTCTAAGTAGATCAATTTTATAAAGTTCTATATCAAACTCTTTATAAATTTGGATTTACCATTTGTACTGTATTTTTCTATGGATTTAGTTTGTCTGACACTATCATATTCAGAGACCGTATAAAGAGAGGATGCACAGAAATCATGCCCTATCAGCATTATAGAACTATTAGAAGGACTAATTTGTTTTCAAAAAAGAAGGCTTAGATCAAAAATAGTTTGTTTTACAAATAAATTCATAATAGATTAACAATATAACTATTAAGTGAATTTATCAGGGCCATCAAATTATTTGATTTTGATAATGGTTCACTAAAGCTAATTGACTATATATATCAAAGATGATATTATACACAGGAAAACTGGTTTCACTATTCATCAATATTGCATCATTATCATATATTTCACTGCATTCGTTGCAGTGTTGTTTTTGTTATTATTATGTTATCCAAAATCTGTCGGAAAAGCTTTCGTTTGAAAGAGATGGCTTGGATGAAATACAAAAAAGAAAAGAAAAAATGAAAAAATCACATTGTACAACCGGTTGGTTATTGGCGTTTAATGCCATATCAACATCCATGGCCATATCCTGGCGAGAACAAGGTTCTTTGACAATTCTGTCTTAGATGATCATATTGATGATATGGTATAGGAGAAACCCACCACCAGGATCAATACCCTACTCTTTTTGAATGGTGACAAGAGTTCTTTTATGAGTCCCACAGACAGGGCCCAACACACCAGGCCGTTGATATCCCTGTTTGGAGAACAGTACCGCCAAGGCGGCACTCAGATTCGAGCCTCCGACCTTCTAATCAAGAGTCGAGCATGCAACCTCAGCGCCACTGAGACACACCATGAGATGGATTTATCATTATCACATCATTAGCAAATATTTCACTGCATTCGTTGCAGTGTTGTTTTTGTCATATTGTTGTTACTATGTTATCCAATAACATTGGGAAAAGCTTTTGTATGAAAGAGATGGTTTGGATCAAATACAAAAATAAAGAAGGAAAAATCTTAAAATCACAAAATATGATATTAACATTACTTCACTCACTTGTGAGCATCATGGCCGAGTTCTTTACAAACGCTTTGAAGACGTAAGACCCACAGCTGGAGGCCCCTGACATGACCCCGAACCAGGCGTCCCTGAGCCGGGCCCGCAGCCCCCGGGCCACCAGCCCGGAGCCCACCATGGTGACTCCCAGGTTGACCGAGCTGTAGATGCCCACCATGACTGTGCCCCAGCACAGAGGTTGACCAATGGAGAACAAGGTGTCCAGACTGTCCCGGCTGCCTGTCACCAGCCGCTCCACGAGGACAGCACCCATTATCATCAACAGCTTCCAGCGCCGACAGCTCTGGTCGTCTACAGCAAACACCTGCAGCAGTCCAGCATATCCCAGGTCATTCACAAACCAAGCCTGAGCTCCAAAGGGTTTTTCTACAAAGTGTGGGGTGAAGTCAAATTATTTATTCCAACTTCTCTTAGGCCATATATATACAGAAACATATTGAACCATAGAACTGATTTTTGGAAATAACTTACTGTGACAGATTTCTTCAGGTAAGCAAATGTGAAAAATGGAAGCCCTGGTTCTGGCTTAATAGTTTCCTTGACCACCAACACTGCATACAGCAGGAGGAGCGCGTTCAGGAGGGTCATGGTGAAGAAGACCCAGGGAAAGCCGAGGGCCTTGACCAAGTACCCCGTGCCTGCCACCGACACCATCGGGGACACCATCATGCTGATCTCAGCCACCATGATTCGGAAACTTCGCTTCTCCTGAGAAATGAAATAAATCAATTAGATGGCTTATGGTCACATTCATTCTAAATGTTATAAAACTAGTAAAATTTGTTATAAAACTTGACAGCTTATAACCATGAACCTATTTATCAAGAGACATGTACTAAAATTAGAAGCTCAGTTGTGATGATCATTATCCTCAAAGAAAGTTATAAGATTGTGGAGTTGTTATTGCTTCGTACCTCTGTAGTAATGTCGGCTAAGTAGGCGATACAGCCGACGTAGAGGTTGGACCAGAGCCCACAGCAGCCATAGAGGAAGTTACCAACCAGCAGCAACTCAACCGGCAGGTGAAGGAACATGGTGAGGGTGAAGACCAGTAGGGCCAGCAGCTGACCTGAACAAGGTTAGATACAGGGTCAGGGTCAGGGTGAAGAAAAACAGGGCCAGCAGCTGACCTGAACAAGGTCAGATATAGGGTCAGGGTGAGACCAGCAGGGCCAGCAGCTGACCTGAACAAGGTTAGATACAGGGTCAGGGTCAGGGTGAAGAAAAACAGGGCCAGCAGCTGACCTAAACAAGGTTAGATACAGGGTCAGGGTGAAGACCAGTAGGGCCAGCAGCTGACCTGAACAAGGTCAGATATAGGGTCAGGGTGAAGACCAGTAGGGCCAGCAGCTGATCTGAACAAGGTCAGATACAGGGTCAGAGTGAAGACCAGCAGGGTTTTATACTCATTTAAGCATCGCCCATCTAAGACCACCATTTACTGCCCTGTGACAGGGGCCAGTATTACCCACCTAAGACCACCATTTACTGACCTGTGACAGGGGCCAGTATTACCCACCTAAGACCACCATTTACTGACCTGTGAGAGGGGGCAGTATTATCCACCTAAGATCCCCTCCTCTTTTACTGACCTGTGACAGGGGCCAGTATTACCCACCTAAGACCCCCTCCTCTTTTACTGACCTGTGACAGGGGCCAGTATTACCCACCTAAGACCCCCCCCCTCTTTTACTGACCTGTGACAGGGGCCAGTATTACCCACCTTAGACCGCCCCTCTTTTACTGACCTGTGACAGGGGCCAGTATTACCCACCTAAGACCCCCTTCTCTTTTACTGACCTGTGACAGGGGCCAGTATTACCCACCTAAGACCACCATTTACTGACCTGTGACAGGGGCCAGTATTACCCACCTAAGACCACCATTTACTGACCTGTGACAGGGGCCAGTATTACCCACCTAAGACCCCCTCCTCTTTTACTGACCTGTGACAGGGGCCAGTATTACCCACCTAAGACCACCATTTACTGACCTGTGACAGGGGCCAGTATTACCCACCTAAGACCCTCTCCTCTTTTACTGACCTGTGACAGGGGCCAGTATTACCCATCTAAGACCCCCTCCTCTTTTACTGACCTGTGACAGGGGCCAGTATTACACACCTTAGACTCCCTCCTCTTTTACTGACCTGTGACAGGGGCCAGTATTACCCACCTAAGACCCCCTCCTCTTTTACTGACCTGTGACAGGGGCCAGTATTACCCACCTAAGACCACCATTTACTGACCTGTGACAGGGGCCAGTATTACCCACCTAAGACCACCATTTACTGACCTGTGACAGGGGCCAGTATTACCCACCTTAGACCACCATTTACTGACCTGTGACAGGGGCCAGTATTACCCACCTAAGACCACCATTTACTGACCTGTGACAGGGGCCAGTATTACCCACCTAAGACCACCATTTACTGACCTGTGACAGGGGGCAGTATTACCCACCTAAGACCCCCTCCTCTTTTACTGCCCTGTGACAGAGGCCAGTATTACCCACCTAAGACCCCTCCTCTTTTACTGACCTGTGACAGGGGCCAGTATTACCCACCTAAGACCCCCTCCTCTTTTACTGCCCTGTGACAGAGGCCAGTATTACCCACCTAAGACCACCATTTACTGCCCTGTGACAGAGGCCAGTATTACCCACCTAAGACCCCCTCCTCTTTTACTGCCCTGTGACAGAGGCCAGTATTACCCACCTAAGACCCCCTCCTCTTTTACTGACCTGTGACAGGGGCCAGTATTACCCACCTAAGACCCCCTCCTCTTTTACTGCCCTGTGACAGGGGCCAGTATTACCCACCTAAGACCCCCTCCTCTTTTACTGACCTGTGACAGAGGCCAGTATTACCCACCTAAGACCCCCTCCTCTTTTACTGACCTGTGAAAGGGGCCAGTATTACCCACCTAAGACCCCCTCCTCTTTTACTGACCTGTGACAGGGGCCAGTATTACCCACCTAAGACCCCCTCCTCTTTTACTGCCCTGTGACAGAGGCCAGTATTACCCACCTAAGACCACCATTTACTGACCTGTGACAGGGGCCAGTATTACCCACCTAAGACCCCCTCCTCTTTTACTGACCTGTGACAGGGGGCGGTATTACCCACCTTAGACCACCATTTACTGACCTGTGACAGGGGGCAGTATTACCCATCTAAGACCACCATTTACTGACCTGTGACAGGGGCCAGTATTACCCACCTAAGACCACCATTTACTGACCTGTGACAGGGGGCAGTATTACCCACCTAAGACCCCCTCCTCTTTTACTGCCCTGTGACAGAGGCCAGTATTACCCACCTAAGACCACCATTTCCTGACCTGTGACAGGGGGCAGTATTACCCACCTAAGACCACCAATTACTGACCTGTGACAGGGGCCAGTATTACCCACCTAAGACCCCCTCCTCTTTTACTGACCTGTGACAGGGGCCAGTATTACCCACCTAAGACCCCCTCCTCTTTTACTGACCTGTGACAGGGGCCAGTATTACCCAACTTAGACCACCATTTACTGACCTGTGACAGGGGCCAGTATTACCCATCTAAGACCACCTCCTCTTTTACTGACCTGTGACAGGGGCCAGTATTACCCACCTAAGACCCCCTCCTCTTTTACTGACCTGTGACAGGGGCCAGTATTACCCACCTTAGACCACCATTTACTGCCCTGTGACAGGGGCTAGTATTACCCATCTAAGACCACCTCCTCTTTTACTGACCTGTGACAGGGGCCAGTATTACCCACCTAAGACCACCATTTACTGACCTGTGACAGGGGCCAGTATTACCCACCTAAGACCCTCTCCTCTTTTACTGACCTGTGACAGGGGCCAGTATTACCCACCTAAGACCCCCTCCTCTTTTACTGACCTGTGACAGGGGCCAGTATTACCCACCTAAGACCCCCTCCTCTTTTACTGACCTGTGACAGGGGGCAGTATTACCCACCTAAGACCACCAATTACTGACCTGTGACAGGGGCCAGTATTACCCACCTAAGACCCCCTCCTCTTTTAGTGACCTGTGACAGGGGCCAGTATTACCCACCTAAGACCACCTCCTCTTTTACTGACCTGTCACAGGGGCCAGTATTACCCATCTAAGAGCACCATTTACTGACCTGTGAGAGGGGGCAGTATTACCTACCTAAGACCCCCTCCTCTTTTACTGAACTGTGACAGGGGCCAGTATTACCCACCTAAGACCCCCTCCTCTTTTAGTGACCTGTGACAGGGGCCAGTATTACCCACCTAAGACCACCTCCTCTTTTACTGACCTGTCACAGGGGCCAGTATTACCCATCTAAGACCACCATTTACTGACCTGTGACAGGGGCCAGTATTACCCACCTAAGACCCCCTCCTCTTTTAATGCCCTGTGACAGGGGCCAGTATTACCCACCAAAGACCACCATTTACTGACCTGTGACAGGGGGCAGTATTACCCACCTAAGACCACCATTTACTGACCTGTGACAGGGGCCAGTATTACCCACCTAAGACCACCATTTACTGCCCTGTGACAGGGGCCAGTATTACCCACCTAAGACCACCATTTACTGACCTGTGACAGGCGGCAGTATTACCCACCTAAGACCACCATTTACTGACCTGTGACAGGGGGCAGTATTATCCACGTAAGACCACCATTTACTGACCTGTGACAGGGGCCAGTATTACCCACCTTAGACCCCCTCCTCTTTTACTGACCTGTGACAGGGGCCAGTATTACCCACCTAAGACCACCATTTACTGACCTGTGACAGGGGCCAGTATTACCCATCTAAGACCACCTCCTCTTTTACTGACCTGTGACAGGGGCCAGTATTACCCACCTAAGACCACCATTTACTGACCTGTGACAGGGGCCAGTATTACCCACCTAAGACCCCCTCCACTTTTACTGCCCTGTGACAGGGGCCAGTATTACCCACCTATGACCCCCTCTTCTTTTACTGACCTGTAACAGGGGCCAGTATTACCCACCTTAGACTCCCTCTATTTTTACTGACCTGTAACTGGGGCCGGTATTACCAACCTAAGACCCCCTCCTCTTTACTGACCTGTCACAGTGGCCAGTATTACCCACCTTAGACCCCCTCCTCTTTTACTGACCTGTAACAGGGGCCAGTATTACCAACCTAAGACCCCCTCCTCTTTTACTGACCTGTGACAGGAGGTAGTATTGCCCATCGTCGCCCGGCGCGATCACTGTATGGCCCGAGGAACATGATGGCGATGAAGGCGGGGACGGAGGAGACGATGGTCATCTCCAGGTTCAGGTAGGAAGCGGCGCTGTTGGCCAGGGACCGGTTTCCATGGACCATGTCATGATATAAGGTCATATTCTCATGATCATCGCATCCACCTTTGCCTAGAAAAAGAAAATCATGAGTAATATTGGTAGGTGCATTTCATGCACATACCTTTGATACTTAACACCAAAGTATGCATCTACATGATTCGGTTAAAGATAAAAAAACACATTGTACATGGTTTATTGCAAGACAGAAGGATTTTGCTGTTTTTAAGGCTGACCTTTTCTGAATCCTGAGATATTTCTGGATTCATAATTGCCGTCCAGAAACACTTCATAGTTCAAGTTTATGTCATACAATTATTTTTAAATTGGGTTCTAGGAGGGATTGGATTATTTGATGTTGGTATGATCTTGATAGCTGCTATTTTCTTTTGCTGAAGTATTCTTCTGCTGTAACATAATGTCACATTCCAAGATTTTTTTCACAAAAAGAGCCAAGACTGAAGGTGAGTACCTGCGGTGTAGTTGGTGGAGCCCGTGAGCCGCTCCCACTCCCTCCTCTGGATGTACTGTGGTACCAGGAACTTCATCGGGTAGTGCACCAGGGAGAAGACGATCAGCAGGGGCTCGATGATGTAGGTGCACCCTGCACACCCTGCGCACCCTGCGCACCTGCTGCACCCTGCACACCCTGCGCACCCTGTGCACCCGCTGCACCCTGCACCCCCTGCACACCCTGGGTTACGCGGGGCCTGTTTGACGTACAGCCATTCGCTGTCAGTTCCAACATGGGGACTGTCACCACTGTCAGTAGGTTTACTGTTGTTCCCTTCTTCACCATCACTGCTTGCAAAGGCCATGATGACTGTTTGTGAAAATGTTACTATTGGGGATTATTGGATTACAAAAATACAATATTTAGAAGACAGATCTTCTTTTAAATGTAGAACAGTTAGTTTCTTTTGAAACCTAATCTATGAGTTCATATATATATATATATATATATATATATATATATATACTCTTGGTTAAATTAAATACATAGTACAAATCAAGGGAGTCCAAAGTAACTGTTATTGCCCTAGTGCACACATAAAGTCCTGAGCGTGCCTGTGGTCTGTACTTGATTCATTGTATGTCAAGAACATAACAATATTTACTGACAACTCATAAAATGGCCTTAATTTAGTATTTGCAGACCGACATCAATGTCCCCCGGGGCAGTAACACATAGTTTGAAGAATCAGGCTATTAAATCTCCTGTCCATCTAACTAGACAATTTAATGAGAAAGTTTTTATAATTTCGTCCGAAATTCATTGGCCTTTCTTCAAAAATGCATTTTTTTTTTGTGGCTTTAAATATTGAAATAATTTGAGTACTGATCTTCAGAACTCAGAAAGTCTGAATGTGATTACAAAATACATAAAATTGATGAAAATGATTATGCTATATTTGTTGATATTTTGTATAAGATTTATTGACTACTGGTATTATTTACAGTTCTCTATATAAGTCACCTTTTTTCATTTTCATTTTTGTAATGAACTGAAAAAAAAATGCAAATCTGATGTTTATTACTGAATAAAAGTTTATGCACAAAATAAAACAAATCTTTTATTCACCTACTTTTGATAGGGCATGACACTGAAGGTATAGGCACTGGATAATTTGTAAAGAATAGCTTTAAAAAGTAAACAGCATTATTGGGTGCGGGGTCCAGCGGGGTTTTATTGTCCCCTCTTAACCACCAAACTTCATGAAAGCTTGGATCTGTCTGGGACCCACTCTTTTGTCACTCCAAAAGAAAACCTTGGGCAATGAATCCATACCAAACCTTACCTTACTGAAACTTGCCAATTGCAATCTAGTCTAGATGTCAGGTCATAAGTGTGTGAGTGTGTGCCATGTGTTGTCACTGGTGTCTGAGTTCTGTCTTGTCACTGGTGTGTGCATTATATCTGTTTTTGGGATACATCACATGTCTCCTAACGTTCAGCGGACGTTCACTGAGGGGGTGGGTGCCTCCTATCTTAGGTCCTTGTAGGCCTTGTACTAGATCACCTACCCCCGACACCACAGACTGTGTGGTGAGCCCGGCCTCTGTCCCCCCATTGATCAGTTGATGGCCCTCTCAGCTGGGATCAATCCATCCTATCAGTGTACCATACACCCCCTGTAGAATCTACTACAGAATGACACATTTCTTACAACCTTTGACATAAGATATCCTGAAGGTACGTGAATTATAAAGGAAGGGGAGAGCAGAAGGTAAAATAACTCAATACATTATGGTACTATACCTTAACCCTTTCACTGCCAGATATATCACAACGTAACTGATATTTACTGAGATATTGCCCAAAATACAAAAATTAGTGCATAAATTCCCTAAAACTCAAATTTAGTTTAGATTCTTCAGATGAAAAGCTTTTTTCAATAATTTTGATGTAAACATTCCAAATGTTGGCACTGTGCCAATAAGGCAAATTTCTTGCTCAGAGTAATTGTTCATACTATCATAATTTGCAAGTTACCATGGTAACCGATAATTCATAAAATAACTATGACACTCTTTATAAAAATAACATGAAAACATTATCTTTTTTGTGCAAAAGACAGTTTGTGATTATCATAAATGAAAGAAAAGTTAGAGCAAATTAAAAATCATGTCATTTACATAAATTCACCCATTTTTCATGAATTTTAATTAGTATGGCAAATTCAAATGTAAATACATTGTTTATGGTTTCTCGAATCGCAATTCTAACATTTTTGGGTGACTTGATAGTTCGATGTTCAAATACCTGTATCTCTGGTTCTAATTGGAATATCTGGAAAATTCTTTCAGATTCTGAAAGCATAATTTGCATTCTTTCAATGGTGTTCCTATGGGATTTTACTATAGGGCCCCATATGAGGCCTCTGGCAGTGTAAGGGTTAAGGTTAAGAAGACTACTGCATTAAAGGACAATAAAGACAATGTAGGGGAAATTAGATGGCATTCATGCACATATTTAGATTTTACCTTCCAAAATGTGACCTTGAGCTTGAGTAAAGGTCAAATTAACATATTCCTCATTTGCCCCAAATAGATACCTATCTTTGGTGAAAATATGACAATCCCATCATGAATACTTTTTACTTAGGTCTATTGATTATTTGACTAGCTAAATTCTGTGAAGAGAGTCTATGATATAGCCTTATTTCATCTTCCTGAAACACAGGTTATCATGGTAACTGTAGTAACTGGGTTCAATAAACTATTATAAAATTAAGGGTATTCATGTGTAAAAAGTACATGGAATGTTTCAAGTCGATCCTAATTCATGATACATAAGCTGTCAAGGTAATTGAAATATAGACTTTCCTACTTTCAAACCAATTTTTAGATTTGGCCTTCCAAAATATGACCTTGACTGAGACCCAAGGTCAAATTCACATATTCATCATTCGCTCAAAATATATACCTACCTTTAATGAAAATATGACACTCCCATCATAAAATTACCTTTTGATACAAACTGATAAATTTGTGATTTCCTCATGAAATGCTATGGTTGCCATGGAAATGGTTTAAAAAAAACATGTTTCCATTAAAAATAATTTCGGAAACATCATGTTTTCGAAACAAGAGATGTGAAGCTTTCCAAAGATGTCTTCAAATTGCGTTAACCCCTCTGAAAACACAAGACCACTTTTCCAGACCTGATGAATCCCTCTAGGTGCCATAGTGAAGCTGGTCACGGAGTGAGTATTAAAGACTGTCAGACACGTGGGAGTTCTCATCACCATGTTCAGCAGCACTATAGCTTCAAACTGCCAAAAATGACCTTGACTGACCCCTTTATGGATAAGATTTATGTAAAAGTGCATGTTAGAGACTCGTATAAATCAAACCAAAAAGCCCGGTTGATGGGGAGTGATGTCTGGAAGGGAAAACCAGCAGGAACTGTATCCATTACAGACACGTCAGGGGAACACCGTCACACCACAAATATTTCAACACTATTTTATTATAATTATTTAGAAAAGCAGCAGAAATACATGACACGCTGGTCATGTTGATATTACAACATGTTTTCTTGCTGTAAAATGATAGGAATTAACTTATCTACATGTGATGTGAACAACAGTATTTGGCTAAAATGAGAATCTAAGTGGTTTCTATGACAGTTTTCCCTCTGAACCTCGGGAGAAAATAATCAGTAGCTGACCAGACAGATATAGAGTATACTAGATCAGCCTTCTGAGGACGATGGGGCTGTTGTGTTATTGCGCACAGGGAACGGGCACATTCTGTCTACTCTGCTTCTTTTTCATTGTTACAGGAGTTAAGATTTTGATACTAGACTATGAAGAACAAGATAGTCTGAAAAGGACCTTTTTAAACAAAGACACAATGGTAGAGAATGGCACTGGACATATTTCATTTAATGTTACAAGGCGTGTACTGCAGGGCTTTCTCCCGAGTATGGCTCCTAAGCACGCACATCAAGTTGTCCCCAAAATAGTTCATTATGTTTGGCTTTATGAAAAGGAGAAATGCATGTTTAAGTTCTACCACTTTATGTCAGTGTTGAGTGCATACAAATTTATCCAACCCTTGAGGATCATCTTTTGGTTTGACACCCTGCCTTGCGGGCGTTGGTGGTTGGAAACTACAGCTGTAGTCCCAACGCTCAGACTGCGTCACGTCGATACCCCGAAGACTGTGTTTGGCCAGCCTATCAATGTGCCTGAACACCGATCTGATGTCACGAGACTTGATGTTCTGCTGCAACATGGGGGGATTTACCTGGACTCAGACATGATCGCCCTGCGGTCCTGGGACCCCTTACTCCACTACGACACCACCCTGGGAGCACAGACAGAGAAGGACCTAGGGAACGCCGTCATCATCGCCAAGCCACATGCTCCATTTCTAGCCATTTGGAAGAATTCTTACCGTCATTTTCATGATACGAAGTGGGATTTCAATTCAATTTATATTCCAATAAAAATAGCTAAGCGCTATCCTACCTTGATTCACATTGAGGCAGATACAATGTACAGGCCCAGGTACACAGAAACAGAGTGGATTTTTGAGGAGGGAAAACTGTGGAACTGGACAGGATCTTATGGTATTCATATCTGTCAGCGATATTATGAAAAAGAACATAATACAGAAGACATCAAGAGCCTAAATAGTACGCTGGGATGTATGTTCAGAAAAGTATATTACAATACAGTTGAACATATCAAATGAACGGAGGGTTTTTCTAGATATTCAAAAGCCAGTTAATCCTAAATCATGACTTGGTGATCAAAAACTGAGGAATGATCTATGTATCTAATTTAATGGGCATGTTCGCCATAACTTGGAGAAGTTTTGATTGACTATCAGAGGTGGGGGACACTTTTACCTTTTAATGACACAGTGCTATTGAATATTGGAATATCTAAGTATATTTTCTATTCATTTAAATTAACAACTTCACTTACAATTTAGTGTTCTGTAACAAACAATACAAACATCTGATGTGTTGAAACCTATTACTTGAGGATATTCCCAGTGCCAGTGGGTTAGGTAATGGCTGTTAAGCGATGTTTTATAATGTTAGCTACATGTGTCATAAGCAACAGTATTTGGCTAAAATGAGCATCTAAGTGGTTTCTATGACAGTTTTCCCTCTGAACCTCGGGAGAAAATAAGCAGTAGCTGACAAGACGGACACAGAGTATACTAGATCAGTCTTCTGAGGACGATGGGGCTGTTGTGTTATTGGCTGCGGGGAACTTTTTCATAGGTATAGTAGTTTGGATTTTGATACAAAACTATGAAAAACAAGACAGTTTTAAAAGAATCCTTTTAAACAAAGGCAACATTGTTTTGAACTCTAGAGTTTGTTTAGATCTTGTCTTTGAGTATAGGGTAACTAGTTCGCTATTTCATAATATCCATCTTTGTTCGATAGTTCTTATATGCTAGCTAGTGGTAGAACTAGTCCACACTCTGGGCTTTCATATCCAAAATGCAGACAACGCTTGGCAGAGAGTTGATTTTATTGTGGAATAATAAAGGCTTCACAAATTGCCAATGTAGTCACAAAAAGGTAAGTTCCTATGAACAGGTATCGTTCATAGACCAGGAGGTAAGCTTCCTTGAGTAAGTCCGCTTAACTCCGATTGGTCGCAAAGACTGTTGTAGTTGTCACATTTGTCACCATATGTCACCAGACACTAGATGTTATCCAAAGCCCTGAATCCTTAAGATTCGTGTTGTTCCAAACGTGTATCAGTTAACTCTGCCCAATGCCGATAACCATCATTCTTTATATCCCTTGGTTATTGATTTTCCCTTTAGGTAGTGCTGCAGCGGATAGAGGCTCACCTATAGGTTCACCATACCCGTCAGAGGTGCTACCTATAATAACTTAAGCTCTATAGCATTCCTTTTACAATTTTGAACCGTTTTATAATGTATTATTCGCAGTCTGGTGACGGTTCTGTTATATTCTAAACATTTACTATTCTACTTATACCAATCAAACGCACAAGGTATTTAGGTGCTACCTGCGTGAAGTTTTTCCATGGGGATCAAAGTTATTTAGGGAAAAAAGGGTCTCCCCCAAAAAACAACGTTGTCCAGTTGGAAAACAGTGTTTTCCCAAACTAACTTTGATTCCCATGGGAATTCATTGTTACTGTTGGGAAAGAAGTGCTTTCTGACTAAGTATACGCTGCTGATCCACTAGATGGCAATATTTGTTACCAATGGGAAAGGATGCTCCATGCGGGAATTCATCACTGTAGAGGATGACCAAACATCTACCAATGGGTTGAATTTTTAAAAAGTTACAGGTTCATGAACATAGTTGTTTCGCTACTTCTGGAAATTCTAATGGTTGGATTTATTGAGCAGATACCTGGCTGGGATATGTATGTAGGGGGTAGAGGTATAGAATACTCAGTATATGGAAGGGGTTTTGGGATGTACAATACCAAGTGTATAGAGGGGGTATGTTCACCCTATATATATATATATATATATATATATATATATATATATATATAGGGGTTATATTTTGTATCATAAGTTATACCAAGAGGATCTACCCAGGAAATACAACCCATTTGATACTATCCCACTATTCAGTAAAGCTATATAGTTGTAATTCAGCATAATTTTTAGGATTCGTTTTTTTGTCATTAAAAACATTACATGGGAATATATACTTATGATAGATATAATGAAGTATCATATATAAATATTGTATGTTATAAATGTTATATATGAAATTTCACCTTCACAAAACTATCATGCATCTTTAACCATGTTCACACATCTTTTTTTTTTAATGCTTGGGTCTTTTCTGGAGTGCTGTTGGTAAGAATACAGATTCATGAAATATTTTTGGTCGGCCATTTTGCGCTAGTTGGTTTTTGGCAGGTGTATATAATCATACGAACTCAAATAAAAGAGATTTACAAAAGAGTTTGAGATGTTATTCTTAGTTAAGGTACAGAAACTACTTGTCTCAGGAAGCCTGAACAGAATCTTCTCCATGAGCCGTTATTTTGGGCAAACAGGGTTATCCCCGTGGAAAACATTGTTTTCCCACCGGAAAGCACTGTTTTCCAAAACAACTCCAATTTTGAGCAAAAAACATTGTTTCTGGTGGGAAATCATTGTTTTCCAGGGGAAAATGCTGTTTCCTGGTGGCAAAACACTTTTTTCTGGATGGAAAACAGTGTTTTCCCAATTTTACCAATTCAGCTTGCCATAGGCTACTAAACATGTACATCAAGGTGCCCCCAAAAATAGTTAATTATGTTTGGTGTATGAGAAGATGAGAGATTTTTCTGAAGATGAGAGATGTTCTGCCACACTATGTCAGTTCTGAGTGCATACAGATTTATCTGACCCTGGTGAATCATTCTTTGGTATGGCGCCCCACCATGTTGGCATTGGTGGCCGGAAAATAAAGCCGCAGTCCCAGTGATCAGACTGCACCCTGTAGATACCCTAAGCCTATCAAGGTGCCTGAACACTGATTGGATGTCCTGCTCCAACACGGGGGGATTTACCTGAACTCAGACATGATCGCCCTGCGGTCCTGGGACCCCTTACTACACTACGACACCACCCTGGGAGCACAGACAGACAGAGTCCTGGGAATTGCCGTCCTTATCGCCAAGCCACATGCCCTGTTTCTGCCCATTTGGAAGAATTCTTAGCGTCATTTACATGATACAGGTTGATATTTCAATTCAATTTATATTCCAATAAAAATAGCAGTTGAACTTATCAAATGAAGTGAGGGTATTTCTAGATATTCAAAAGCCAGTTAATCCTGAATCATGACTTGGTAATCAAAAGCTGAGGAATAATTTATACATCAATTTAATGAGTATGTTTACCATAACTAGGTTTTAATATGCTTACATTATAGTTAGTGTTCTGTAACAAACAATATAAACATATGATGTACTGAAACCTATCATTTTAAGATATTCCCAGGGCCAGTGGGCGTAACCTCCGCTGCTTGAAGTAGACCAGGAGTTTTACCATGCAGGTATGGTTTTACCATGCAGCAATGGCTGTTAAGCGATGTTTTATAATGTTAGCTACCTGGACATAAACAACAGTATTTGTCTAAAATGAGAATCTAAATGGTTTCTATCACAGTTTTCCCTTTGAACCTCAGGAGAAAATAAGCATTAGCTGACCAGACAGATATAGAGTATACTAGATCTGCCTTTTGAGGACACTGGGGCTATTGTGTCATCCACTGCAGGGAACATAATCATAAGTGTGTATTTTGATACTAAACTATTAAAACCCAACAGGCTTAAAAGGATCTTTTAAACTAGGACACAATGATTGGAAATTGCACTGAACATATTTCATTCGATGGTACAAGGCGTGCACTGCATCGCTTTCTTCCAAGTATGGCTCCTATGGCAAGCCGAATCAGTGAAACTGGGAAAACATTGTTTTCCAAGAAAACATTGGTTTCCCATGGGGATCAAAGTTATTTTGGGAAAACAGGATTTCCCCCCCAAAAACAGTGTATTTCCAAAATTACTTTGATTCCCATGGGAAGTCATTGTTATGGTTGGGAAAACAGTGTTTTCAGACTATAGTACCCTGCTGATCCACTAGATGGCAATATTTGTTACCATGATGGAGAAAGGATGCTCCATGGGGGAATTCAACATTGTAGAGGATCTTAAAATTAAGCTTTCAAATGATACCAAATATGTACCATTGTGTTACATTTTTAGAAATGTCGATACTTGTGGAAATTCTAATGGTTGGATTTATTGAGCAGATATTTGACTGGGAGAGTGACAGTTTTCATTTGGCTTTAGCTCACGTATCTTTAAAAATAGAACCCCAATATAAGTTACAGCATTGCTCGAAACCATATATGTAGCTCTTTAAAATAATATTGAATAAATTCCCCAATATAAGTTACAGAATTGTTCAAAACCATATATGTAGTTCTTTAAAATAATATTGAATCAATTGTATCTTCAAGGTGTTTTGAATAATTTAAGATTGTATTGGTCATGGTTCAGTGATCCCCACAGCTTTCAGTGGGCACATGGTGGTTTGGTTAACCCTGACATCACAGCCATTTGTGAAAGGGTTCCTTGCACAAATTTTCAAATGCCTATCTTTTATTTAATTAACTTCTTTTAATTTCTGGGCTTTCATTTCTGTCCTTGCTACGTCATAATGAAGGGAATTCCATTTCAAAATAACTTGGTAATCTGAGGTAATTGAATGAATTCAGGAGAGCAAAAGATACAAGTGGTTGTAGCCTGTATTTAGCATGATATAGAAATTTAATGCTACAGCTAAAATTCCTTTCTATACATTATTGGGAATTGGGAATTGGGAATTCCCTTTTTTGAAAGCTGGGGATTCCCAATAAGTTTCCTTGTGATTTACCAATTTAAGGGATTTTCCTTTAAAACACATGAAATAACCAAATATTAAAGTCTCATAACCATGTCAATGATCGGAATATCCTGAACATATTTCTAGTATTACTCCATGGTTGCAGAATTTTATTAAAAATTATCTATTCTTACATTATGTATAAGGAACCCTTCAAGTTTGACATCCAACATGGGACCCCCCCATCCAGACCCCCAATTGTTCCTCCACATTCATATTAAATATGGGAGCTGTGATGACTGGCTGTGTTCCCCTGGCCTCAGGGCCCTCCAGGTCCGTGTGAATGTGGGCTGACCTCCCTGAGAGGTGTCAATAACCTGCCAGCAGGGCTTGTTGGCTCCTCACACGACACGGTCAATACAGCCCCGGGTCTGCCAAATACACCGGGACCCACCTAACTCACACACCACACTCAAACCTGACCGGGATCTGACCACTCACTGACCACTCACCGGCCACCCACTAACTGTTCCCTGACTGTGATACTGTTCACAATGCCCGCTGACCATGGACCCTGGTACCCGGTGTACCCTGCTCTTGCTGCTGCTCCTGGGCCCAGGTAGGTGGAATATAAGACGGTGACCAGCATGTGATTTAATGAACAGGTGATGGAGTTAATTTTAGTGTGATTTATTGAACAGTAAGGTGACGGGATTAATTCAGCGTGATTTGATGAACAGTAAGGTGACGGGTTAATTTAATGTATGATTTAATGAACAGTACGGTGACTTGGTGATTTCAGCCTGATTTGATGAACAGTAAGGTGACGGGATAATTTAATGTGTGATTTAATGAACAGTAAGTTGATGTGTATAATTCAGTGTGAGTTAATGAACAGTACGGTGACGGGGTGATTTCAGTCTGATTTAATGAACAGCAAGGTGACAGCGTTAACTCAGTGTGATATAATGAACAGTAAGGTGATGTGGATAATTCAGTGTGAGTTAATTAACAGTACGGTGACGGGGTGATTTCAGTCTGATTTAATGAACAGCAAGGTGACAGCGTTAACTCAGTGTGATATAATGAACAGTAAGGTGATGTGGATAATTTAGTGTGAGTTAATTAACAGTACGGTGACGGGGTGATTTCAGCCTGATTTGATGAACAGTAAGGTGACAGGATAATTTAATGTGTGATTTAATGAACAGTACGGTGGCGAGGGAAATTCAATGTGATTTAATGAACAGTATTATGATTGGGGTAATTCAGTATGATATGATGAACAGTAATGTGACGGGGGTAAGTCAGTATTATTTGGTGAACAGTATGGTGATGCAGTTATTTCCGTGTGATTAAAAGGGACGTTCTAGTCAGTGAGGTGAAGGTATTTTGATATGTTTGTAACCCCCAAATTTGTGACGTGACCAATAACATCGCAGGATTACGTTCCAAAAGAGCAAAACATGTTGCCGGCTGTCCCTTTGTTAGGCTTATGTCAGCGTATGTATCTCTTTGAAGTCACGGACAAGAACGTCCCTTTAATGAACAGTAAGGTGATGGCGTTAATTCAGTGTGATTTAATGAACAGTAAGTTGACGTGGATAATTAAGTGTGATTTAATGAACAGTAAGGTAACAGCATCAATTCAGTGCGATCTAATGAACAGTAAGGTGACGGGATCAATTCGCAAAGAAATTAACAGTGTCTGGACAGTAAGAATCAATATCATGTATCAATTACATACAAAGTGTGTAGAAAGGTCAGTCCTTCTGCTCAACACCCAAATCTGTTACTCTTATTATATGATCCAAGCAAATGTCATTCTCTGACCTTATCTATAACTGAGTTGAAGCAGTTCAGGCTTTTATCTCCATAATAGTAAACCCTTATTTTACAAAGTATTCAGTCGTCCCGCTAAAACGGCGGGCGTCTGGGGTGGCCGTGTCCAACTTCTGAGTAAGGGCCAACCTTGGAGCTTATAACGGTCACACCTGAACGTCTGTAATTGGAACACAAACATTGAGAGGGCCAGCCACAACATACACACTTAAAGGTGAGGACCAGCTAACAACATACACACGTAAAGGTGTGTAATTGAAACACAAACAGGATGGAGGTGAGTGGGGCCGGGGGACCGGGCCCTGGGTAATGGAGGTCTTGGTTTTTGGGTCAAAATATTCGTGAATGTTTGCAAAAGTATTATTTTGGTCGTCAAGAGAGTTTACATGATGTTTGTTTATGTTTGTATACATGTGTGTACACATGTGTTTATTACCCTCTGGATCGACGAGCCGGGCATATTGTGTGCCAGGCGTATTAATAATGTTGCTGCAGCATCCTGATCAAAAGGCCTCTAGGTTTTGAGAAACCAATGACCAAAAATTAATAAAGGTTGCCATGCATCATCGCGTTCGGGAGGTCCTAAGCTTTTCAAAATTAAACTGCCTGATGCCAGACTGAACACGAATTACAAACTTCAAGGTCACAGGTCAAAGGTCACCAGAATAAGTGAACCCATAATATTTAAAGGCTATTTGCCATATTTTGCCAACTGTTATAGCTAAACCTTAGATATTTTCGGTGTGCATAGCTATGATTCAGCCTCGATCCTGATATCCATATGAATGACCTTGCTCAAGGTCAAGGTCATCAAATTATGGATCGTTTACAGAAAACCCAAAACTATACATCTGCATTTATATCATTATTATTATGTGTATGTGCGTCTGTGTATGAATATATATATGTGTATGAATACATGTATGTATGTATGTGTTCGTGTGTGTATGTATTTGCATACATGTACGTATATGTATGTATGTTTGTTTGTTTGTATGTATGTGTATATATCTATTTGTATGTAAATTGTAATATGTATGTATTTGTTTCAACTGAATTTTCTCATAGCGTAAAATCCCCTTATAACACAGACCCTGGTGTTGTCAATCCCCATGTGCCCTGGCCGTCGTCGGTCTCTGCGATCTGCGAGCGTTGGGAACATTGGATTATTGTAGCCCTCTGCGACCTGGTCTCTTGCGAAATCATTTAACATGATTCACGTGATTCAAGATAAGATTGCTTGTGAAAATGATTGAAGGGAGCTAACTTCTCAGTGTGAATGCAATGCTTACAATTTCGCTAGCTTGCAATCTTTTTCTACCATAAGATTATTGTCGCAAGTACGAGGTAAGCTTTTCACATGTCTCTTTGACAGTATCTTCTACCAGGGCAAATGGGGCTACAGGGCTGTCAGAAGGCTGTTGGCATCGTGGGGAGGACTAGCGTACGGCTAGACGGGGTTTTACACTATGCTATATGAGCTGTGAAATGACGATGTCGCAGGGAAGTCGCATATCTTAGAGATAACATTCTTGGTTATATATGTGCGAAGTAGCCAATTTTAAACAACTATATATTCCCAATGTGTGTGAATTTTCTCATATTAGCAATTAGGGAGGTTAAGCAACACCGACGCATCTCGATATGTTAACGTTTCTCTAGACCCCGATATCGCGGCCATAACAGTGCTTGCTGATGCCAGACGGCAGGGCAGCGGTACTCTCAATCCGGTTTATTTTAATTTTATGCGTTTTTCATGCGTTTGAGCGCATAGATTCGTCAAAATATAAAAAATAATGCATGATTTGACTGAATTAAACTGTTAAAACTTCTTACAGACAACATAACGACGTAATGTGCGAGAGCATCTGCGAACATATATGTGAGCGTATATCCATGATCCTCTTCAAGAATGAATGGGTATAAGGGCATAATCCTTTGCCACCATTAATTGTGTGTCAATGCTTACATGACTGGTCTCAAACAAATGATTTTAAAAAATAGTTTCTAATAGTTTCTGAATATTTTAATGTCCTGTCATTGTCCGTGGGGGCTGTCATCATTCATGGGGATATTGAATGCTAGTAGTTTGTTATGGTTAGTATTTAATAATGGGGAACTGTTCTTATGATGCTCGGTCAAACTATCTGAATCAACTTCTTTGTAGAGACTAGTCAAGTGGTATAGGTAGATTCACGAGATGGGCGTTCAGATCCATAACGCAAACAATGCTTGGCTGAGAGTCAGGTTTATTTGTGGATGTCTTGAATGCGTACAATATGACGGTGCGGTGATGGTATATAAGTCCTAGGTTCATAATTTCAAGTGTCTCTGAGTGCAAGTTTCCTCCTTTAGAGTCCGCCTGGTCTTCCAAGCAAATTCAACACAGCAGTTCTATTAGCAGTCACCAGATGTCCTACGTATAGCTATTCAAACCCCTCAAATCCTTAAGACTCGTATTGTCCAAACGGTATCAAGTAGTGTTCTCCGCTGTAACCATAGGTACTGCCCTACAAATATCAGTCTGGTTTATTGATTTTACCCGAGCATTTGTTGCATAATCGACAACGTCATGACTAAGTTTGATGACTTCTTTTATTCGTTTGTCTCGTTGTGTACATCGCTCGCTCCTCGGGTTGCCGTCTGTCAGCCCCCCGTCTCCCGTCTACCCGGCCTGAGCCTCCGGGCGTGTTAATATACCCCTTTCTAAAGAGTGGCGTGATCACAGACGTCACAGTGACGTCTATCCCAGATCAGGCTATGATCACGCCACCCTCACGCCATTGGTATTTTGGGAGGCCCAGACCGAGTTCTTACAAACAAGATGTAATCAAAACCTTTAACAAAGGGCACTTTGTTACATCCCTCCCTTTGTTTAACTTTTTATGAATATGAAACGATTTATGATAATGTAACCTTAAAGTGGCAGATGTACATTAGGTAAATATGATATATGAACACTTGACAATACAAGCAAAATATGATTATAGTCTCTTTTGTAAAGTTCATAAGTCTCATCTTTAATGACATTATGATGAGGTTAGTCTATAAGGGCAGTCTCCGTCCTTGAAGGTACAGTCTTAGGTGTACTGAAGAACACACAAAAGTCTTTGGGTGTAGCTGAAGAAAACACAATAGTCTTTGGGTGTAGCGGAAGGACATACAATAGTTCTTGGGTGTAACTTGCAGAATATAATAGTCACTGGGTGTAACTGAAGAACACAATAGATTTTGGATCCTTTAATGAACAGTCCACCGCAAAAGTCACTGCATCCTTATAGAATAATGGAATAAGATATTAGGATGATAGGAGTCAGTGATAGTAGTCTGGTATAACTATAAGTCTGCATCATGTATGGGATGCATATCTGGGTGACCCAAGAAAACTGGAAATGTTGGGTCATGCTCACTGCATGGCTGGCTTCCAACAGAACACTTAACATACTATGCACACCCTAAGCACTGCTGAGCTTCAACGTGGTTTTGGTGCGGCACTGCTCTGTGGTGGCTTTGCTTGGAGGGACTCCCGCCGAGTCACTCAAAACAGTCACTGTGCCACCACTCTCCAACTCACTGCCAAAGTTCTCCTCCTTGGCTGGTGAAAAGGTAATAGCACTATAACCAACAGAATGGCGATTAACATCATCATGAGAAACCTGACGCAACCTGACCATAATATCTCTTAAACATTTAGTTTTCTTTACACAAACAAAACATGCAACAATAAGCACAATTGTAAAGATAGGAGGCAAGGTGTAAAGTAACCACTGTGATACTCTTGAGGTCACATGCCGCTGGCGATCAATCATACTAACTAAGTCGGTGATAGGAATATCTTCAATTGAGGGCAGTGTCTGCAGATTAATGCTAGAGTCATTGAGGTGAGGGATCACAGGATCCCAAATTAGCAGGTCTTTTATTTTGATACCTGGTGGGACAATCAGAGGCACTTCTTTCATCGTGTGGGTAGAGGAGCGTTGGAAGTATATTGGAAGCGACAACTTATCTGACACTGCCCTACATCCTGATTCTAAGTACAACTGCTTTGTCTGTCACGACTAACCATTTTCCGCTGGTAAAGTACCTGGCTAATGGTAGCTTTAGTCTATTTGATACAGAGGTTTTGCAAAATGTCTTAATTTCATGCACATTCTTTCGATAAAGAGATAAGACACAATACTCATGTTGATTTGTTTCATACACTGCTGATGTAAGTGGACAGAAATTGAGACCTGGCTGTCTACATCTTATCCTATCTTCTACGGTCATGATAGTATATTGCTTCTTGTCAGAACTAACAGAAAAGTGTTCAAATTCTAGCTCATACGTCGCTGTGACATTAGAAGGTGGAAAAGGAACAGGAAGATTAATTGCTTCAACTACTGTAAAAGCTTGACTGGCATCTAGGAGAGGTATATTGACTGTGATTACCATTTTATCATCAAAGGCAATCGTTGTACTGGACAAAATTGTATAGTAATACCATGCTTTTTCATTTGGGTCATGTGGTAACCTAAGATGCTCGGGGATTTCATCTTCAATTGCGATTGATATTTCTTTCAACTCTTCTACAGGAAGAATTATTGGTGACAATCGATTTAATGTTAAATGGCTGATTTTTTGTTTAAGATTTTCAACAAGAGTTTCAATTTCAAGTACCGTTCTTATCTTTTCAACATTTGTTGTCATTAATAGGATTCGTTGCATTGGCAAGAGGAACGTTTGGACATAGAAATCATTTGCTGCGACTTTATCGCCTAAAGCCGACGTGATATTCATTAATTGGTTAATGGTATTTCTATTTTCTTGAACTTCAAACCTAGTGATATTTATGATGGTCAAACTTTTCTCTACAACATGTCTTATCATTTCTTGGTTAGCATGGAGTTGGTTGACCTCTTTCCTCAATAAATGTGTTTCAATAAGAGAGATTCCACTAAAAAGTCCAGATAAAGCTACTCCAATTAAAGCAAGCTGTCTTTTCTTACGAATATCTCTCTTGGATCGGGTTAACTTAAATGATTTCCCCAGATGAGTAGCATCTTCAAAACTATCTATATTGAATTTGTGGAGCTTTTTCAGGTCATCAACCATATCCGAAAGAGAAAGGACTAAAGTGGTATACTGTGGCTGAATGTTCGGAGTTTCTTTTATCTTACTTAAGCCTTTAAGGATATTGTTATCGAGGCGATCTAAATTTTCTGTGACGTGGTCAATGTAACTCTTATAGGCCTGAAGATCGAGCACAAATCCAACCAACCACTTTGATCTCGTGGTATATATTTCAGCTTTCTCATGGAAGAACACATGTTCCACTGGGTCGGCTGCACAAAGGGTTAATAGAGCTGTGGTGATGACAACGAGCCATATCCTAGGGGGAAAAAAACAAAAAAAATATATGTAAAATTTAAAAAGAGAAATCGTAAAAAAAAAACCCGTTTGGATAAAACCTTCCCTTCCCTTCTTTTTTGTTTTTTTTGTTTCAAAGTAGATCTGCTACAAGGGTCAGAATGGTTTTAACTTTTTTCGACTTGTCGGTAACTGGCTTCAGTTTGCGTTTTATGCGGTTGAGGCGTCGTACCTTGTCAGGTAGGCCCCATTCCTCGTCACTAGAGGAGCTGATTGGGCGTTTTTCCCCGTCATAGGTACTGTACCCAGCTCTGGCATATTTTAAGGACTGTACAGCTGTTTCACTGTCCAGACTGAGATGTCTCTTGTCAGTCTCTGTAGGAGGAGCTACAGGTGATGCCATTTCTACCTGCGTCCTTCCATCAGATTCTGACCGAGCCCATCGTTCTCTCAACCTAGCCAGAGGTATATGATCGACGAGAGGGTACGAGTCGCTCGAAGATGATGAGGAGGATATCCTCCTCTCTGAAAAGTGCAGAGGCCTTGCCTCTTCCTCTTCAGAACTTGAACCACTTTGGTTCTCATCACTGTTGGTTGATGAGACTGGAGGCCCAGCAGCATACCTGGCTGCCCTACCTGGCCTACCTGTCTCCTTATCGTGAGGGATCTTCCACTCCAGACTCGCTGGTCTGAGGTGTTCGGCGTGCACCGCTTGCACGTCGCCGTTTAACTGGTTCTTTACCAAGTAATTCACGGGACCCTTCTGCGATAAGATTCGGTAGTAAGGTTTCCATTTTATATCAAGTTTGTTTGTCCGTGCATTATTATGTAGAAATACTGGATCACCTACTTCATATCTAATAACTTTTACACCTGCATCATGGTAAAGTTTCATTCGCGCTCGGGCCTTTCGGACGTTTTTTTGAACTGTCACCATAGCTTGGTGATGTCGTTCTAGAGCTAACTTGTGGTGCTCTTCCCCCATATATTTGTACCTTGGGAGAAGCAATGTATCCAAGGGTAGGACAGGGTCCCTCCCCATCAGAAGATAAAAAGCCGAGTGCTTGGTAGTATCATGGATACATGTTCTAAGCGCTAGAAGTGCGGAAAGAACAACGTCATCCCACGCACGGGGGTCACTTTCTATATGTTTTGCAACAATATCGTTCCACACCCGATGGATCCTTTCCACTTTACCATTAGAAGAGGGGTGATACTTACTTGTCCGTATACGAGCGATGTTATAATGTTTACAAATATAATCAACAGTTTCATTGACAAACTCTGTCCCATTGTCTGATAATAAAACTCTTGGACAGGAATGTCGCGGTATTATTTCATTAATAATGATATTCGCGACAGTCTCTGCTGATTTGTCTGGGATGGGAAATAGCTCGGGCCATCCCGAGTACATGTCTATGACAGACAGTAAATACTTGTTCTTGTGCTATCTTCTCAAATGGGATCCATACTTCGTCCATGTCTTGAAGAGGAACTTTCCCCTTTTTCAGATTACGTGATTTACAACTTATACATTGGGCTACATGTTGAACAGTATCCTTGTATATATTTCGCCAATGATACTTTTCTCTCAATCTCTGATAGGTCTTTTCTATGCCCATGTGGCCAAGACTGTCATGGTATTCAGAAAGCATAAGCGGGATTAAATGTTTTGGGATTACAAGCTTTAGCCTTGGATAAGGGTCTTCTGATATGAAGAAGATAATATCGTCTATGATGACGTACTGATCATTGGATACTAAGGCAGCTAGGCTTTTATCCTTCTCCTGTTCAGCATGCATATCTATGTTACCTAATTCATCAAAATCAGGGAGTTCTAGCTCTGAAGGAGACTCTTTTGTGTCTTCCACAGAAGTACCGTCAGTTTCTAGGCGAGAGCCACTACCTAGGCGGTTAGTATTAAGGACATTTATGTCCAGCGTCTCACCTGGTTTAGGAATTCTACTGAGCATATCGGCTCTGGTGTTATCTTTTCCTTTGATATATTCCACTGTAATGTCGTGTTCCGACAACTGCATAGCCCATTTTTGTAATTTAACGTTCTTCATTTCACATTTAAAAAGAAATTTGAGAGGTTTGTGATCTGTTCTAACAATGAATTTGTTTCCATAGAGGAAGGGTCGAAACTTTTGAACGGCATAGACTATGGCAAACATTTCCTTTTCTATTATAGGCCATTTACATTGTGATGAACTCAGATGGTGTGAGAGGTACTGTATGGGTCTCTCTCCATCTTCTGTTTCTTGGGCTAAAACTGCTCCAATACAGGTGTCTGAGGCATCAGTATATACTAGGTAATTTTGAGATAATTTTGGAAATGCAAGCACAGGTGGATGGCATAATTTTTCTTTGAGACTTTCGAAAGCTCTTTGGCATGTGTTGCTCCACTTAAATTCAGCATGCTTTTTCGTGAGTGCATTTAGAGGTTCTACTATTTCAGAAAAATGTGGAATATATCTTCTATAAAAACTGCACATACCGATAAACGACCTGATTTCTTTGACAGTTTGTGGTGGACTTAGATCAGCTATGACCCGTGTTTTCTCAGGGTTTGGTAGTACTCCATCAGCACTAATGATGTGTCCTAAATAATCGAGCTCTTTTTGGAAAAACTTACACTTTGAACGTTTCAACTTCAGGCCTGCGTTATCCAACCGTTTAAAAACCTGATGCAAGTGCTCAAGATGTTCTTCAGGTGTTTTGGACCAGATGATAATATCGTCCATGTAGGCAGCTGTAAACTTACCATTAATTCCCTCGAGCACATTCGTTATCAATTCGTTAAAAATACTAGGCGAATTGGACATGCCAAATGGCATCACATTGAATTCAAAGAGTCCAGCATGACAGACAAAAGCGCTCTTGCTTTTGTCGCTTTCTTTTAACGGGACTTGCCAGAAACCGGCACGTAAATCGAGTGTCGAAAAACATTTTCCACCATGAAGGGCTCCAAGAAGATCATCTAAGTGTGGCAAAGGCCAATTAAACTTTGTTGTAATGTCATTTAATTTTCTGTAGTCGACACAAAAGCGATCCCCACCATCTTTCTTGGAGACAATCACCACAGGGCTTGCCCATGGGCTTCTACTTGGTCTAATAATCACAGCTTCTAACATTTCAGAGACCTTGGTTTCAACTAGTTGTCTTTTGGCTAGTGGCGTTCGATAGGGCTTAGAGGCAATAGGAGGACTATTTCCAGTATCTACATTCATTTCTACTATGTTGGTTTGGCCTAATTCCAAATCTGTGGCAGCAAAGAGGCCTGAGTTATCAGCTTAAAATTTATCTAATTTTTTCTGAAGGTCATCTGATAATTTTTCTTGATGTTCATTGGAGGAAGTTTCAGCTTCGAGAGTAAAAATGTGTTTCGACATGCTATGCGACTCGTCTAAACAATAGGATCCATGAGTGGGATCACTATCGGTGGTGACGTCAGTAGGACCAGAGTCAATCTCTGCTTCAGTGTTAATGGTAAATGGTGTTTCCCCATTGTTATCAGACACATCGCCTCGTTCCATGTAAAAACTCGCTTCACTTACCTCACTGTTTTAGACTGGCAACACACTGGCGACAACATTTCCTGCTTTCAGAGAAAAGGTTTTCGATGTATTGTTCACTATTCCTATCGGAAAGGGTTGATTCCCTTCTACATTGTTTAGCGATCTCATTACCATCACACCTGGCTCTCTGCTAATGAATCCAGTGTCTATTTGATTTATCATGAAAGTACCTTTTTCTATTAACTTACCTTTCGCTCTTTTTGCCATACAAAAGACTGATGACTGGGGTTCTATGGTAACGTCTTCGTTTAGTCTTACTAATGATCTCATATATCCATCACTATCTAAAGGAATCTTGTCAGTGCCTACTTGCAGTTCCTTTTTCTTTCCATCTATGACAAATCCTTCTTCTTGAATGGTATCCCATCCTAAGATGATTGAATGAGCTATGCCCTCAGCTACTAGAAAAGTCCGGTCAATTTTTGTTCTCCCAATTTTGAGGGGAAGTTTAACTTCTCCCAAATTTTGAATTTTTGATCCTGATGCTGTGATTAAATCTATTTGTGATGTCTCTACTTCAATGTTTAGCTGTTTTTTAATTGCTTTTAGGGTTTCATATGAGATAACTGATACATCAGCGCCACAATCAATCAAACATCTGAAGTGATTATTTCCTACTTTGACTTTGCATGTTGGCTTCTCTGCAGTGATTACGTTTAGCGTAGCTTTTCCCCCTTTGATACTTTCACTTTTAAAATCATTCTTTTGAAGCTTTTGACAAGTCCTATTCCCTTCCTTTTCATGTCTTTTGCCTACCTTATTGCCTACCTTTCTTTTCACTTTCTTTTGAGTCTTGCCATATCGTTGGCATTTTGCTGTCACCATGTTAACCATTGCCTGGTTTGTCTCTATCTTTGCAGCCTGATCACTTATCTCTGTGTCGGGCTGCTTGTGGCGTTTCCCGGATTTTGTGAATCCTTCTTTGGAATTCTACAATCCCTGGCCATATGGCCATATTTCTCACAATTGTGACAAGTGCCCTTAAAACGCTTCTTGGGCATTCGACAATCTGCTTTACGGTGACCGTATTTATCGCAGTTATAACAGGTCCCTTTGAACTGACCTGACTGCAGCTGGTTGGTGTTACCTTGGTCCGCTAACCCCTTGTTGACTACACCTACCTCCATCGGGGTCTCATCACGGTGACGGAGTTTGAACTTTTCGTACAGATTATGCTCTGTACTAGCGATGGTCACGGCTGCTTCAAGAGTTTGTGGGTTATCGCGCAATATCTTCCGTGCTACTCCAGAGGCACGGATCCCGTCGATAAAAATCTCTATAAGTTGTCTGCTGACAACAGCTTGGGCCAAATCCTGGCCCGGAAAGGCCTCCTTTGCCATGTCTAAAATACGTTCCGCGTAAAGATGGACGGTCTCGTCTTTGTTTTGCTTCAGGCGGCGCAAAAGCGACATGGCGTGTGCTGCATCTACGGTTTCTGAGAACCGAAGTCGTAACTCCCCTTTGACCTGATCCCATGTGTCGTTGGGATGGTCCGCAAGATATCGTTGGAGAAAATCTCCCACGGGGCCTTCTGACGTTTGAAACGCCAATCTTTTCGTAAAAGTTTCATCAAAGCCCACTAGAACAGATTCGCGTTCTACCTGCTTAATCCAATGTTTAAATTTTTTGACGTCGCCCGAAAATTTGTGTACTCCTTTGATAGCATCTCGTGAAGCCAGTTGCCTACTAAGGGCCTGAATTTCTGTGACTAAAATGAGGTCAGGTAATTAGGTCAAATGGTTGTTCTAATCATTAGAGTAATTAATGCAATGATTCCTGTACAGTAGTATCAATGTACACAATATTTTAACTAAATTCAATAATTCCAAGTTTTACAGATGGTTCTCCATAACCAATGCTAAGGTATAGGGACCACATAAGAGACCTATTCTTTTTCATGCAATTTTGCAGTGATTAAGCTATTTAAGCTAATCAAGTATAACCAAAATGTAGTGGGTGTTAATATAAACAATAACAACTAATAATATCACATGAACTTTTAGTATATTTAACTAACAAGTTTCTTAATTAACAATACAGAGCAATTAAAACCTTTTAGTAATTTGTCAATTGATGAATGGGGGAGATGTAATCGAACAGAATATTCATAACTTTAATAATTTGTTCATATCTTGTCAAAACTCCTTTTACCATATAGACTGACTTAGGTTAACATTGGGTTGACTGTTGGCTATCTGACCTAACGGGTTCAAGGTTTATCTTACACATGTCGGCGGTACGCTGTAAAGCCACTTTACCCTATCTGCTTTAATTCACTGGTGTTAACACGCGTGCTCCCTTTCCTGGTCTCTTGAGGGACTCGCTAGTACATGATCAGTACACATTATACAATTCTCACTTCAGAATTAAACATTTAAAACAGTTGCTAAAACATTTTAAAACTGGTCAGGGTTTCTCATGATCTGCCAAACTGTCAGAAACAGTACTACCAACCTTTGGATGCCCATGGTGCTGTCTGGTGGATTAGAGTTGGAGCAGGTGAGTGGAGTCAGGTGGTGTGAAGATGGCCTAATTTGTAGACTGATGATCGTAATAAGGGAAGTCAAGGAGCGGTTCTCTTCAGGATGTCATCCGGGTCACGGACACCAAATTAGTCATGTTGCATAATCAACAACGTCATGACTAAGTTTGATGACTTCTTTTATTCGTTTGTCTCGTTGTGTACATCGCTCGCTCCTCGGGTTGCCGGCTGTCAGCCCCCCATCTCCCGTCTACCCGGCCTGAGCCTCCGGGCGTGTTAATATACCCCTTTCTAAAGAGTGGCGTGATCACAGACGTCACAGTGACGTCTATCCCAGATCAGGCTATGATCACGCCACCCTCACGCCATTGGTATTTTGGGAGGCCCAGACCGAGTTCTTACAAACAAGGTGTAATCAAAACCTTTAACAAAGGGCACTTTGTTACACATTGGTACTCGCTGGGAGACGCATCCTGCCTGCTGTTGCCCAACAGGTATATTTACACCTACCAGCAGTCCATGCTATGTTTACACTATATGATGTAGTAATTCACATAATTTTGAATACTTTATGATATTCCCTCTATAGAACTGGTGACGTTTCTTCATTCTATTCCTATATATGCACAAGGTGTTTTACTAACTACCTTTGTGAAATATATTATTCTATAGTCCTATACAAAAATGTTGGTAGTAGATAATACTGAATTATTATATTGATTAAATATGGAAGGCTACATATTTTGATATTGATTATAAAGATTAAGCCTAATCATATTATATATTAACATTTTTTGGTGTTTTCATGTCCTGTCATCATTTGTGGGGGCTGTCATTGTTTGTGGGGGCATTGTCATCATTCGTGGGGGCATTTGTTGTAAAATTTCTCATAGATTTATTGTTTGCCAAATGGTATGCTATTATGTATCAAATACTACTTATACCTACGTCTTAAGCCTAGAAATATAGCACTTCAGACGTATTCATGTATATTGAACGCTACTGTATGTTTTGGTGTTAATTATCATTTCCGTGCATTATCAGATATGACTAGTACGGCTGGTATTGTCTTTACTGGGAGGGCTAGTCGAGTGGTGAGCGAGTCCACTGTATGGGCGCTCAATCCATAACATGAACAACGTCTGGCAGTGCGGTAAGTTTATTGGTGGTTATAGTGATGCGTACAGCTGCTCGTGGAGGCAATGAATCCAAGGCATTACAGTTCAGTTTGAGGGAAGTAAGCTTCCTCCGTGGAGTCCGCTTGCTCTCGCCTCCGGCCGTCTCGTAACGACGTAGTATAAGTCACCAGATGTCCCTTGATTGTATGGCTATCTAAACCCCTTCCGAATCTCCCGATTCGTCTGATCCAAGTGCTACTGTTCTCTCTCTATTGACTCTCCTACACTCTCGCTTATAAAGCAGTCTAATATCGATTTTTCCCAGGGCCTCAGTGCTTGCGGGGAAGTGTGTCCCGATGATCATTGTCGTCAGGTATACCAACACTTACCAGCGGCACTGGCCACTATATATATATATGTTTTTATAACCTAAGTAATTTGGAAGAATTCTTATCATGTATATTCATCTGGTGACTCTTACACTAATTCAATAGGCATGCACAAAGCAAATGTTAACTTCTACCTTTGTGCAATATATTAAATGTTTAGGGCACTTTAATGACTCATGGGGGTCCGATATTTATATTTGCACAAATTAAAAAAAAAAAAAAATTAACATTCCCAATTACATAAATAGATACTTCGAGTCACCAAGAATATGTTGACCAAAATTTATATTTTTTTGACCCTATTTTGTTGTAATTGAGCACGTTTTGTGAGAATTAACCATATATATATATAGAAAACGCTCTGAATTACTATAATGTATATCTGTTTGAAGCCTCTTACATGTGTAGTTGTGCATATAAGTAACATTTAACATCATGTAGTAACTGTAGTACCCATGTTCCCCCCCAGGTGTCAGCAGTTTCCTGTGCCCCAGTCGGTGTACCTCTACAGGGTTCCTTCACCCTGTGTCTGACTATTAGACCATGTTTATACATAATATTTAACTGTATACCTTGTGATAACTGTAGTACCCATGTTCCCCCCAGGTGTCAGCAGTTTCCTGTGCCCCAGTCGGTGTAACTCTACGGGGTTCCTTCACCCTGTGTCGGACTACGAGACTATGTTTATACATAATATTTAACCATACATCATGTAGTAGCTGTAGTATCCATGTACCCCCCCAGGTGTCAGCAGTTTCCTGTGCCCTAGCCAGTGTAACTGTACGGGGTTCCTTCACACCCTGTGTCTGACTATAAGACTATATTTATACATTATATCTTAGTTAAGCATAAGTCTTGTGGTCTCAAGGAACTAATTGTGGTGCCATCTGTAGTGTCATATACCTTTCTGTCCCAAGATGAAGGGAATGGCTGGCTTTGAGTGGCTGATAATGACAATTTAATAAGGAAAACTGACAGGACTGAATAAAAAATCACAGGATACCCACTATCATTTGTGAATTGTTTGGTTAAAATGAATACTTGATCTCTGCTAATTGGTAGGAGTCAGCGTGATTTATAAATAGGCTCTGTGCCCTGTGAATTTTACCACTGCAAAACAGGCAAAATGAGGGTACCTCTACATTAAGGACCCATGCTTTAGATTTTGATGGGGAACCTTCCCTGAAATTCACATATTTTGTGTATCAAAGAGGTCACAACTGGGAAATGAGTCAATCTGAGGTGGCGCAAAATTCAGAATATTCCCCCCACCCCTGCTACGCTACATTAAACTATACAGGAAAGCAATTAGTTCCGTGAGACCTTGTAGTAACTGTAGTATCCATGTTCCCCCCAGGTGTCAGCGGTTTCCTGTGCCCCAGTCGGTGTAACTCTACGGGGTTCCTTCACCCTGTGACTGACCATGAGACTATGTTTTTACATTATATTTAACTGTACATCATGTAGTACCTGTAGTACCCATGTTTCCCCCCAGGTGTCAGCAGTTTCCTGTGCCCCAGTCGGTGTAACTCTACGGGGTTCCTTCACCCTGTGACTGACCATGAGACTATGTTTTTACATTATATTTAACTGTACATCATGTAGTAACTGTAGTACCCATGTTTCCCCCCAGGTGTCAGCAGTTTCCTGTGCCCCAGTCGGTGTAACTCTACGGGGTTCCTTCACCCTGTGACTGACCATGAGACTATGTTTTTACATTATATTTAACTGTACATCATGTAGTACCTGTAGTACCCATGTTTCCCCCCAGGTGTCAGCAGTTTCCTGTGCCCCAGTCGGTGTAACTCTACGGGGTTCCTTCAGCCTGCAGCTGACTGTGGGACACTAGGTTTCTGCTGCGGGGCGTACTCCGACCCCTACTGCTGCACTGACTACTGGGAGCGGCTGGACCCAGAGCCGCCCAATGCTACCCAGGCCGACTGCGACAAGCTGCAGGAACTGCTGCAGGCACGGAGCACAGCAGGCCGGATTAGAGTGGGAGTATTCATGTAAGTCGGTCCAGGTTTCATTTGTTATATTATTTACCAATGCCAGGATAAGGTATGAATACTAACAGGACACTGCCATTCAGTATTTTTGGTGTATTGGCACAGTAGGCAGTGTTTGTGTACACTGCCCAAATTGCTTCACAGTGAAAAAATGTTTTTCTCTTTATTTTTTTGAATTCTGAATGGATTTGCCAGATTTATTTTCGTTAATCTCAGGTAAAATAATGCAGCCTAATTAAATGGAGATGGTGTTACAGCCCTATATTTGAGAGAAAATAAATAATTTAGGGTAAAGTTTTTGAGAGTGCGTGCAAAGTGCGTGCATAGTCAAGCTTTGTGATACTGCCCATTTTGCTCCACAAGTAATTTCCTTTCTATTTTCCACATGACATACAAAATATGGTATATACTATAAAGAAAACTACACTTGGCTGAAAGTAAGACCATGAATACTCGGTGGGACATCAGAAAAATTACTGTCCTCAGCCTAATGGCCTCGGGAAGTACGTTTTAGAGACCTACCTCATATTCAGGGTTGTACTGTTAACCTGTGAATTTTTCCTACATCAGATCTGACATTATCATCTACCAAACTGTGCAGATAGAAGTGAGCACTTGCAATTGCCTTGGCAGAGAGTGCATGCCATTCAGTGTAACAACCCTTGTACGTAATAAGAGATTGGTATGTTGAGTACCTTTGGCAGTGTTTTGGATATTGTGAATGGTGCAGAGAGAACATTGTTGGAAGAGAGATGAGAAAGACTTGTGATGTCCAGTAGCCTAATCAAAACAGAAGTAAGATTATAACAGTTATATAATGTTGAGCTAGTTATATCTCATACATTTGAGATGAAAATAAAATGAATCTAATTGTCTGTGGTGTTACCAAATCACTATTGTAATGGTAGCTGTAATCAACCATTAGTGTAGACCTCATATTTCAGTGGACTTTGCTGCTTACTTCCATGATGTGACCACTCAAATGTGTACCAACAATTGTGAGAAAATTTGTGAAATATTTACTTTAGGAGATCACAGACCCAGTATGGATAACTGACACCAATTGTTGACATTCCAACATATTTCTAATAGGTGAGTTCTTGATTTCACTATTTTTGGTTTTCAGCCTTGGCCTCTGTATCAGTGCGGGCCTGGCCTTCCAGATACAGCGGGCCACCTGAAGGAAGCCTGTCACACTACAGGGGAAGCTTATTGTACAGAGGGGGTGTCACTGAGAATTAACAAAACCTTTTTGTATAATGTATTAAGTAGATCTGCAGGCAGACACAATGTTAAACTATTTTAACGCAATGTAATTCATGATGAGAACACAGAAAACTAGTACAACAGAATGATAACAGGCACACATACTTGTTGAAATAAATGATTTATTATAGTTCTGTGTCTTGTTTTCTGATGGTTTACATCAGCCATGATTTGATCACACAAAGCATCAATAAGTCTTTCAGGCAGGTCACAATAATAATACGATTCATTGCCTTATAATTCTATCATTAGTTTTACCAACGATGAAGTACAATAGACAGATCAAGGCATAATAATCACACAGTGTTATACCAACATCAATAGCCCTGATGTCCTTGTCGAGATAACTAATGGGGCTTTCTCCTATGCTTGAAGCAGACCGAGTTGAGTATGAATACTATAGTGGTTCTCTGTAGACCTCACTTACCCCCAGGTTCCCCAGGCCTCGCTTACCCCCAGGTTCCCCAGGCCCACAGACGGGACACCTCACTTACCCCCAGGTTCCCCAGGCCCCATAGATGGGACAGCTCACTTACCCCCAGGTTCCCCAGGCCCAGTAGATGGGACACCTCACTTACTCCCAGCTTCCCCAGGCCTCACTTACCCCCAGGTTCCCCAGGCCTCACTTACCCCCAGATTCCAGAGGCCCAGCAGATGGGACACCTCACTTACCCCCAGGTTCCCCAGACCCACAGACGGGACACCTCTCTTACCCCCAGGTTCCCCAGGCCTCACTTACCCCCAGGTTCCCCAGGCCTCACTTACCCCCAGATTCCCCAGGCCTCACTTACCCCCAGGTTCCCCAGGCCTCACTTACCCCCAGATTCCCCAGGCCTCACTTACCCCCAGGTTCCCAAGGCCTCACTTACCCCCAGATTCCCCAGGCCTCACTTACCCCCAGATTCCCCAGGCCTCACTTACCCCCAGGTTCCCCAGACCTCACTTACCCCCAGGTTCCCCAGGCCTCACTTACCCCCAGGTTCTCCAGGCCTCACTTACCCCCAGGTTCCCCAGGCCTCACTTACCCCCAGGTTCCCCAGGCCCAGCAGGTGGACACTTAAGGCAAAGTATATCACACAGAGCAGATACAAGGCAACCCAGGACTCAACATCAGAAGCCAACACAAGCACCCCACCACCTACATGTAGAAAACAGCTCCTTAGGTTCCACTCACTGATATGTGCTTGACTAGGACACACTACTATGTACTATCCGGCATTTCCTCCTGTCTGGTATAACCAAAACTCAGCCAGTAGGCATTTGGGTAGTCGAGCATATGCACAAATTTGCCACATTATCCCTCTTCACAACAGTCAGTAACCACATAATTATCATCAATATTTAACAAGTACATTGCAAAGCTAATTTCTATAAAAATAAATAAGAATACTGCATTCATATTTCCAGTCATTGCAAGTAGTATCACACTGTAAAGCAAAGTAGTCCACGCGCTGGTGGCATTATTCAAGTGTACACTGAGTCGGCCCACCTTTCTCCTGCCTTGTCCTTGAGGTGGACTTTAGCAGTAATCACAAAGGTGTCAACCTCTAATCCTATGATTCTTACTCCTAGTACTTGTGTCCAACGCTAAGATCTGACACCCCTGATGTCTGCGAATAAGAGAATACTCTTTTGTTTATGCTCCAATTGTTCATGGGATTCTCATGACCAGAGATGTAAATGAAATACAATCCCAAACTTAATCTCTGTTCCTGTCCAATTAAGTATGAATGTCAATCAATAAAGGGCGCACAGAAAATAGCCTTTCCCAGTATCTGTCTGACTGCTTTGTAGGCCTCTACACAGTCATAAAAGATCATCTCACCTCACACACAGTAACCCTGTTTTTATAAGACAACAGACTGCAGAAGTTGGAGGCCCAGTGTCTACATCACAGACCACTGGGACACATTCACCAAGAGAAGGATGTCATCTGAGCTGGGATCATATGGGCAACAGTTTTCCTTACATCTTCAAATGACCATGTACTATTTAAATCTTACCAAACTGAAATATAACAGTGCTGTTTTATAATGTTATATTCTTGAACACATAGACTTGGGTCTTAACCATACATTCTGCTCTATCCCTTGTACTCCACAAGTGTATCTATCCCTGATAATGTTCCCCCCATTCATTCGCAACCAGTTACACTTGTGCTGTACATATTTGGTTCTCTTGTAATTGGACCCGGCCACTGCCCACGCCTCCCATGTCACCCTTACCTAACCCTAATCCACCCTTGCCTGAAGTATCATACTGAACAGCATTTGAATAACTGAGGACATACATTTCATTGGAACCATGATATCTGATGTGTTTCATTGCAAGCTATCGCAAGCCATCACACTACGTAAAACCATCTCACAGGATGGCATGGCTTTACAGAACTGTATCTCTCCCCATCCTCCCCTATGTGCCTCTGCCCCATGATACCCCAACCCCTCCTCTTCCCTACCTAACCCTGTGCCCCTAACCTCAGCACTGTTTAACCTACTCTAACCCCTCAGTACTCCTAACAAACCCCTCAGTACTCCTATTTAACCACTCAGTACTCCTCATACTCGTCCTCCTCGTCCAGCCCGTTCCCGTTCTGCACCGAGTCGAGGCCCACCTCCTCGTAGTCCTTCTCCAGGGCAGCCAGGTCCTCGCGGGCCTCGTGGAACTCGCCCTCCTCCATACCTGAGGTAAGATGAAACATACAGACAGGTCAGTAGCTCTGAGATTTGGTACCTACTGCTCATTGGCCAGAATAAACAAATAGTTTGTGTTATTACACACATAAGAACACCCTCTGAGACACATTTAAGGCAAGTACAATTCACACTCAGTTGGTGATATTCCTAAAAATGCTGTGATTCCTTCCAAAACAACATGATTAAACCAAAGAAACCGCAGAAAAGTGCTGACTCACCTTCCCCAACGTACCAGTGGACGAAGGCCCGTTTGGAGTACATGAGGTCGAACTTGTGGTTGAGGCGGCCCCAGGCTTCTGCGATGGCTGTGGTGTTGGTCAACATACATACTGCCCTCTCCACCTTAGCGAGGTCCCCACCTGGTCCAAAACAGCCAGATGTTAAAAGGTTATATTACAATGTCAACATACACACCGCCCTCTCCACCTTAGCGAGGTCCCCACCTGGTCCAAAACAGCCAGATGTTAAAAGGTTATATTACAATGTCAACATACACACCGCCCTCTCCACCTTAGCCAGGTCCCCACCTGGTCAAGGATAGATAGATGTTAAAAGGTTATATTACAATGTCATAATACACAGGCCCGCTCCACCTTAGCCAGGTCCCCACCTGGTCAAAGAAGTTATATTACAATGTCAGAATACACACTAATGGCTTTACCATAAGCCCCCACATAGTCAAGCAGATCCCAAGTTTAAAGGTTATCCTACATCCCAGTAATTGTGCCAGTACAAAGATATGTTTTATTCAGTTTTCATTTAATACTAAAGTGTCTGTAGGTTACACATACAGTTTCAGACCATTCTAAGGCAAACCTTTTTCCTTAAAAGTAACTAGAAGGGTTTGTTTACCTGGGACAACAGTTGGGGGCTGGTAGTTGATGCCCACTTTGAAGCCAGTCGGACACCAGTCAACAAACTGGATGGACCGCTTGGTCTTGATGGTGGCGATGGCAGCGTTGACGTCCTTAGGGACAACGTCTCCACGGTACAGCATACAGCAGGCCATGTACTTGCCTCGGCGGGGATCACACTTCACCATCTGGTTCGGGGGCTCGAAGCAGGCGTTGGTGATTTCAGCCACATTCAGCTGCTCGTGGTAGGCCTTCTCCACTGAAATAAAAGGGTATATGTAACTTCATGGTAAGACTTCATGCTTTCGTGCTGCTTTAGAGCACAGTTACATTGTCTGAACAGTTTATCAACTATTGTTATCTACCTTTCTCTAAAATATCCCCTCTACTACTGAGCACTGCAATCCATTATTTTTTTCTACGAAACACTACCACACTTTAAAGTCTCTAATGCTGATGATCCACAATGCGATTTTGGACCGATTTTGGACCGATTTTGGACCGATTTTGGACCGATTTTGGACCGATTTTAGAAATCATCCACACTTTTTGAGGTGGTGTGGCCTTATACTAAGACTGCTGACAAATGTGAATGCCATGGGCATGCAGGAAAAGAAGCTGACCTGATACGATGGGTGCGTAGGTGACGAGTGGGAAGTGGATGCGGGGGTAGGGCACCAGGTTGGTCTGAAACTCGGTCAGGTCCACGTTGAGGGATCCATCAAACCGCAGGGAGGCCGTGATGGACGACACAATCTGACCAATCAGCCTGAAGAACAGGGGCAGTTAGTGAGACCTCACAGAGAACAGGACAATGTCTGTATCAAATACAATGAAATAATGAAATAACGTATGCATGATAAGATAGGGGACTAGTTTCCTATTATCGCGGTAGCCGACCCACAGTGAGGACCACCTCCACATTTCAGATTTCTATCTGTATGCATTGAATCTGCTTACATTCTAAATTGCAATATACACAGGCAACATGATTATCTAGCATCTAGATCTAAAATATTTTCATTTTGCAATAATGTATATGTGTCAATGTTTAAAATACTGCTTTATTAATGTGCTTTATCTTTGTCAGGGAAGGTTCATTTAACTCTTTCAATCTCGGCAATCTTAGACCTATTTACAGCGTAGAAACTGAGGGATGCTTAGAATACTGTATTACTCTTACAAAATAGGCCACAGTGTTCTAGAATACACCACTATACAGCTCACTAAGATTTAAAGCACTATGTCTAACCTGTTGAGGTTGGCATATGATGGCCTCTCAATGTCAAGGTTACGGCGGCAGATGTCGTAGATGGCCTCGTTGTCGACCATGAAGGCACAGTCGGAGTGCTCCAGGGTGGTGTGGGTGGTCAGGATGGCGTTGTAGGGTTCAACAACAGCCGTGGACACCTGCATGAACAACAACCATAATGAGATTCTGTCTAGGGTGAAATACCCCAGTGCTCCCTATTGAGTCTGGTGGTTCAAACCAACAAAATAACAAACAAGATTTTGTCTTCTGATGGTTAGAGTAGTCTACCTTGCTCTATCAACTCAGTCACCACAGCACACATAGGAGGTAACAAGACAACAATTTGTTATAATTCAGTCCTGTTCAACAAGAGGGTTGTGTATCATTAATGTTTTAATGGGGAACTAATAAAGGCTATTTAGTTCATATTGTGAGTAATTACTCGAAAATATTCTTCGTTCGTTACTTGCCAAGGATAGAGGTAAGTCTTTGTTCGGGTCGTTCAAATCCAAATGCAGACACTCGCTTTGCAGAGGTTATTATTAAATCCAACACAGGTAGGAGCTATGTGTCATTGTACACAATACAATCTAGCAATACTGGGCGTAGTATGCCCTACATTATCCCAAGAGTTCACCGTGCACAGTCTATAGGTTTCCTTATCGCTAAGTCTGCCTAGGTTAGTCCTATGCCTCTCAAGATCTTGTTAGTTCAACGTATGGTCACCAGATGACGCCACCATCCAAGTTAGGTTATTCCACCCAGCTCCTGAACCTAAAGGTTCATCCAAGTTCCAATTTGTTTCTAGCTCTCCCCTTTTGGTTTGGTCTGGGTTCTTTATTCTAACCATTATCGATTTTGTGCGTACCTGTATACCCCACCACAGTGCTGCCCCCAGTAGGAGACACTGTCGTCTAGACATTGGTCTTATGATTGTCTCATCTCCCTTTGACACAGCCTTTAGCCATCAACAGGCCTTTACCATTATTCAAATTCCCTTCTTAACTTTGTTAAAGTTTATTTTTATTTACCGCAGTCCATTGACCATGCTTCCTTATTTTATTTACATAGTCTTCACTATAAGTGTTCTACTTCTAGTATTAATTGAAGTCTTAGAATAAAAGTCTTAGCTGTAATACCCTCTGCTATTAAGCTTTTCTAATTTCGCCATGCACGAGGTGCTGGCCTCAGTGCACTGTTTCACCAGGGGGTGACACCTGCATTCCGATTAGTCAATGAGTTCAAATTGCTCTGTCTGTATGGGAGAATCCTTTCATATAGTATACATGTACATGATAAACCAACTTCCTTAACCTGACATATAAGGCCTCACCTGAGGGGCTGGGTACACACTGAACTGCAGCTTGGACTTCTTGCCGTAGTCCACAGATAACCGCTCCATCAGTAGTGAGGCGAAGCCCGAGCCGGTGCCGCCGCCAAAACTGTGGAAGATGAGGAAGCCCTGGAGACCTGTGCACTGGTCTGCCTGCAGGAGAGAAGGGAAAGGTCTTGTATTAGTAATACTGATAAAGGTGAAAGAAGGCCAGGTTTGTATTTCTTAATGACAAAGGTCACAAGGATTTAGGGGAGCCTGCTACATACCAGCTTACAGACCCTGTTATGTACCATTATTTTTACAGACCCTGTTACATACCATTTTGAAAATGCCATTATACACCATTTTGAAGACCCGGTTATGTACCATTTTGCGGACCCTGTCACACACCATATTGCAGACCCTGTTACATACCATTTTGTGGACCCTCTTATGTACCATTTTGCAGACCCTCTTATGTACTATTTTGCAGACCCTTTTACGTAACACTTTGTGGACCCTGTTAGTGTTACAAACCATTGTGTGGACTGTGTTATGTACCATTTTGTGGACTCTGTTATGTAGGCCTACTATTTTAGATACCTGGTTACCTGGTTATGTACCATTTGCAGACCCTGTTACATACCATTTTGCGGACACTGTTACACACCATTTTGTGTACCCTGTTCCGTACCATTTTGCGGACCCTGTTACGTACCATTTTGCAGACCCTGTTACGTACCATTTTGCGGACCCTGTCGAGTACTATGTCGACCATCTCCTTGCCCACGGTGTAGTGGCCCCGGGCGTAGTTGTTGGCGGCGTCCTCCTTGCCCGTGATCAGCTGCTCGGGGTGGAACAACTTGCCGTACGTCCCGGTACGCACCTCGTCTGGGGGGAGATAGGACAGGGAATGAGCCAAAAGAAGTACTATAACAGCAGAAATTACATGTAGAAGTGATTGTCTTCAAGGGATGCCAAAGTGAGGGGGTTCTGACCACTTATTTTGATAAAATTTCCCTGTATTTTTAGTTTAATTACATAAACTTTGAGGGGTTCCAGACACCCTCGGGACTCCCCTCCCCCTTCATACCTGGGTTCGCCACTGGCTTTAGTATTAGGTCTATTATCAGACATTTAGAAAAGGGCAGTTGTACGTTCCAGTACCTGTTGGGGTGTTACGCACCATTGCTGACTTTACATGGTATGATTATAGCTGATTGACTTTATGTCAAATACAGTGGTAACGATATGATAAAATGATATAAATTAATCGTCCTCGATGTGGCTATGGAAGGCATGGGAGAAATAAGCAAGGCATACGACTTGTTGGGTAGTTCCTGCGAGTGGTAGTTTTATTGCAGACAACCAGCACAGGGAAATACAATTGAAGTAAAAGTTGTTGTACACCCATTGAGGGCGGGTGGTGGGGCCTGCCTGAGGTCAGTCCGGCCGTAGGGAACAGTGGGGAGCTAGTGGGTCACCTGGGAAACACCAGGTGGCAGCACCGCCAATGCCGATTCAGACAAAGGGGAGTGGTGCCTTACAAAGCCTAAACCTCACTTCATAGTAAAGCATTATTTGTCCATAAAACATACATCAAATAAAATGCAATCTATTTTATCGTGATATTGTATTGTCTTGAAATGTATTATTTGGGTGTTCCAGTTTATGATTACGTATCATTATCTATTAGATTTGAACGATAAGGGCTTTTAGAGTGTAGATATGTCCTATCCAGTATGATACTCATCTGTGAGTGGGTCTGTGAGTAAGTGTGTGAGTAAGTATGTGAACAGGTAAGTGGGGATGACTATGAAGATGTTTTGTCAGTACGTAGGTCTTTTACAGTCCTATGAATGGGTCCGTGAGTAGGCAGGGGACCGGGGCATGGGTATCAGAGCAGGTCTGTGAGCAGACCCGAGCAGGTCTGAGCAGTTCCGAGTCTGCCCCACAGTGACTCAGGCCTGGGACGGTACAGGGGGTAGGGGTAGGGGAGCTAGGGGCTGACTCACCTGTCAAAGGGTGACGGGAGGTAGAGGGGGGTAATGGGGTGGAGAGGTTAGGGTGGACTGAGAGGGGGGTTGGGGGGTAGGAGGGAGGATAAGCTGTCGGTCTGCGGTCTACCTCAGAGCCCCATTTTAACTGTTGATTCACAAACCACGTACAGAGGGGGGAGGGAGGGGGGGGGGATGGTTCATAGTCATGTTATGTGGTGAAATGTGAATCGGGTGGAAACTGGGAGCGGGGTGGGGGTTGGTGGGGAGGAGGAGGGGGGGGGGGGTAATACAGTTAAGGGGATGGTTGGATGACGACAGGGGGAAGGGAACGCGTGGGGCGAGGGGTAACTCAGGTAGGGCCATAACTATACGACGTAACTCAGGTAGGCCATAACTATACGGTGTAATACAGGTAGGCCATAACTATACGATGTAATTCAGGTAGGCCATAACTATACGATGTAATTCAGGTAGGCCATAACTATACGGTGTAATTCAGGTAGGCCATAACTATACGGTGTAATTCAGGTAGGCCATAACTATACGATGTAATTGAGGTAGGCCATAACTATACGGTGTAATTCAGGTAGGCCATAACTATACGGTGTAATTCAGGTAGGCCATAACTATACGGTGTAACTCAGGTAGGGCCATAACTATACGATGTAATTCAGGTAGGCCATAACTATACGACGTAACTCAGGTAGGGCCATAACTATACGATGTAATTCAGGTAGGCCATAACTATACGGTGTAATTCAGGTAGGCCATAACTATACGGTGTAACTCAGGTAGGGCCATAACTATACGATGTAATTCAGGTAGGCCATAACTATACGATGTAACTCAGGTAGGCCATAACTATACGGTGTAACTCAGGTAGGGCCATAACTATACGGTGTAATTCAGGTAGGCCATAACTATACGATGTAATTCAGGTAGGCCATAACTATACGATGTAACTCAGGTAGGCCATAACTATACGGTGTAACTCAGGTAGGGCCATAACTATACGGTGTAATTCAGGTAGGCCATAACTATACGATGTAATTCAGGTAGGCCATAACTATACGATGTAACTCAGGTAGGCCATAACTATACGGTGTAACTCAGGTAGGCCATAACTATACGATGTAATTCAGGTAGGCCATAACTATACGATGTAATTCAGGTAGGCCATAACTATACGATGTAACTCAGGTAGGCCATAACTATACGGTGTAACTCAGGTAGGGCCATAACTATACGGTGTAATTCAGGTAGGCCATAACTATACGATGTAATTCAGGTAGGCCATAACTATACGATGTAATTCAGGTAGGCCATAACTATACGGTGTAACTCAGGTAGGGCCATAACTATACGATGTAATTCAGGTAGGCCATAACTATACGATGTAACTCAGGTAGGCCATAACTATACGGTGTAACTCAGGTAGGGCCATAACTATACGGTGTAATTCAGGTAGGCCATAACTATACGATGTAATTCAGGTAGGCCATAACTATACGATGTAACTCAGGTAGGCCATAACTATACGGTGTAACTCAGGTAGGGCCATAACTATACGGTGTAATTCAGGTAGGCCATAACTATACGATGTAATTCAGGTAGGCCATAACTATACGATGTAACTCAGGTAGGCCATAACTATACGATGTAACTCAGGTAGGCCATAACTATACGGTGTAATTCAGGTAGGCCATAACTATACGGTGTAACTCAGGTAGGGCCATAACTATACGACGTAACTCAGGTAGGCCATAACTATACGACGTAACTCAGGTAGGCCATAACTATACGACGTAACTCAGGTAGGCCATAACTATATGATGTAATTCAGGTAGGCCATAACTATACGATGTAATTCAGGTAGGCCATAACTATACGATGTAACTCAGGTAGGCCATAACTATACGATGTAATTCAGGTAGGCCATAACTATACGATGTAATTCAGGTAGGCCATAACTATACGACGTAACTCAGGTAGGCCATAACTATACGATGTACGCGTGTAATGTCACGTCAACAACTTCATAATTTGTAGTCAGTTGATTGACTAATCTCACGTCAACAACTTCATAATTTGTAGTCAGTTGATTGCCTCTTAAGAATAGACCCCCATCCTACATGTCAGTACAGTGGCAAAGAGCCCCCCCCCCCCCCCCCCCCCCAGTGTACATCAAACTTGAAGTTTATCCTAATGCTTAGTGACCAAAGACTGAAAGCATACCCATGCAAGCAGCGACGTAACAAGCACATTCTGCAACCGTATGTTTTTGGTTAGTCTGTAACCTGCCAAATTTTCATGTAACAGTTACATTATTTTAGGTGAAGATGAGACTTACTAACATAGAATGTTATAGTAACATTATATTTTAGTGAAGTTGAGACCTTACTAATAAAGTATGTTATAATAACGTTATTATGATATGAAAGAACGTTACAAGAATGTCACAATAGCGTCACAGTACAATCTTGCAATGTTAGGTTCTAAAGATATCAAAATAATGTACCAAAGCAGAACTAAAGAGAATGATTTAATAACGTTCTAATAACATCATATTCTTGCTTGGGGTATATAGCATGTATACCATATATCCCCTAGTAGAAGCCTCACCTACCTATAGCATGTATACCATATATCCCCTAGTAGAAGCCCCACCTACCTATGACGGTGGGCTCCAGGTCCAGGTACACATACACATATGGATTATGTATAATACTGTGTGTCCTCTTAAGACTCACATATGACGGGGGGCTCCAGGTCCACGTACACGGCCCTGGGCACGTTCTTGCCGGCCCTGGTCTCATTAAAACATACACTACATATCTCGTATACCCCCTGATAGAAGCCCCCCCTACATATAGTATGTATACCATACCCTAGTAGAAGCCCCACCTACCTATGACGGTGGGCTCCAGGTCCACGTACACGGCCCTGGGCACGTTCTTGCCGGCGCTGGTCTCATTGAAGAAGGTGGTGTAGGGCGACTCGCCGCCCATCTCCCCGTTGGGACGCCGGTCCTCGTTCTCGATGACCCCATCAGGCCGGATGCCGTGCTCCAGGCAGTACAGCTCCCAGCATGCATTGCCCATCTGGACGCCCGCCTGGCCCACGTGCACCGAGATACACTCCCGCTGAAACAGACAACAGGATGGAAATTAAATATTAGAGGGGCACTGAGATACATTCCCGCTGAAAAACATGTATATAACAAATTTGACATTCGTTCCCCCTAGTTTCCATAAAAAATCACACTTGTAACTTATGAAGTTATTACATCAACAACAATGTTTCATTTGCTTTAGATAAAATGGAAGTATTCTGACATGACGAGTCTAAAACACAGGCATGGAATCCTTGATTCCAAGGTCTAGTCACTGGTAAAGGTACGTTATCACAGCTCATACTAGGGTAGGGAACTGAGAAGGTTTGGAGGGTAGCTGAGAAACAAGGTCTGTTGGATAGCGTCAATGTGCTGAAGGTACTACTACACATATTGGGGTAGCGTCAATGTGGCGGAGGTACTACTACACATATTGGGGTAGCGTCAATGTGCCGGGGGTACCACTACACATATTGGGGTAGTGTCAATGTGCCGTAGGTACTACTACACATATTGGGGTAGCGTCAATGTGCCGGGGGTACTACTACACGTATTGGGGTAGCGTCAATGTGCCGGGGGTACTACTACACATATTGGGGTAGCGTCAATATGCTTAAGGTACTACTACACATATTGGGGTAGCGTCAACGTGCCGGGGGTACTACTACACATATTGGGGTAGCGTCAATGTGCCTGGGATACTACTACACATATTGGGGTAGCGTCAATGTGCCGGGGGTACTACTACACATATTGGGGTAGCGTCAATATGCTTAAGGTACTACTACACATATTGGGGTAGCGTCAATATGCTTAAGGTACTACTACACATATTGGGGTAGTGTCAATATGCTTAAGGTACTACTACACGTATTGGGGTAGCGTCAATGTGCCGGGGGTACTACTACACATATTGGGGTAGCGTCAATGTGCCAGGGGTACCACTACACATATTAGGGTAGCGTCAATGTGCTGGGGGTACTACTACACGTATTGGGGTAGCGTCAATGTGCCGTAGGTACTACTACACGTATTGGGGTAGTGTCAGTGTGTCCGGGGTACTACTACACGTATTGGGGTAGCGTCAATGTGCCGAGTACTACTATTACAGTGACTCTCAGAGCTGCCATCTGGACCCTGGCTGGCAAACCTCAACACGGGCCTTTTTGTCCCAGTAAATAAACAGTGGTGTGATACCCGTCACCGCACTTCTCTCTGTTAACACAGTCAGGATGACTCGGGGAGGTTTTACAGCTGGTACACGTGTGGGAGAGGAGCTTTAGAAGGGGTTAAAAAACCATGAAGTAATAGTCACAGTCAGCAGGGGTACTATAGACACATACGGCCAAACCTGGCTACAACCTTTCTGATTCACTGGAAAGCAAAACCAGGCATTTAAAAAAATAAAGAAAGGAGGGGGCAAAAGTCCCGACTCCCTTTCAGGAAATGCCAAAAATAATGATCGGGAGGTGGGGGGGTGGGGGGGGAGGTTAATTACTTATTGGGGATGGGGAGGGGAAACATCCGCAATTTCACTGAATCCATCCATGTAATCGTAAATTTACATTTTTAACTTTTGATGTGTTATAGATACATCGAAATAGAAAGAGCCTAAAGGTAATGGGCAATGTCTCTTTCAGTTTGATGTCCCTTTAATATCATCAATACAAAGATTTCCTTAATGATAATTACTAAATGGATTGTGAATAGCTTTCCGTTTTGCCCCTCCATGGCGATTCCTGCTTTCAGTCCCGGGTCACCTTCTATAACTGCGGCACTTCCTTCATCTGAAACGTCTGGGCACCGTCCATTAGAGAACTGGCCGCTTCTACAACTCACAGGGAGTAGAGGGACCCCTGAGTTGACCCCACACAGGGGTTAGACTGACGGTTGTGACGGAATGTAAAGACGCCATGTTTATTTGTCTTATCTTCTTCTGTCACCCTCTCCTGGAAAAACTCGCTATGCGCGTGGTCAGAGATAACATTCCCAGCAGGCATTGCTCGTCCAGCGTGCTCGGCATGACTTGAAGGGGGAAGGGTGTCAGATGGCCCCTCCCCAGGTAAGGACATCTGGGGGAGATGGGCCCCTCCCCAGGTAAGGGCATCCGGGGGAGATGGACCCTCCCCAGGTAAGGACATCTGGAGGAGATGGTCCACTCCCCAGGTAAGGACATCTGGGGGAGATGGTCCCCTCCCCAGGTAAGGACATCTGGGGGAGATGGCCCCAGGTAAGGACATCTGGGGGAGATGGGCCCTCCCCAGGTAAGGACATCTGGGGGAGATGGCCCCCTCCCCAGGTAAAGACATCACGGGGAGATGGCCCGAGGTAAGGACATATGGGGGAGATGGGCCCCTCCCCAGGTAAGGACATCTGGGGGAGATGGCCCCCTCCCCAGGTAAGGACATCTGGGGGAGATGGGCCCCTCCCCAGGTTAGGACATCTGGGGGAGATGGGCCCCTCCCCAGGTAAGGACATCTGGGGGAGATGGCCCCAGGTAAGGACATCTGGGGGATATGGCCCCCTCCCCAGGTAAGGACATCTGGGGGAGATGGCCCCCTCCCCAGGTAAGGACATCTGGGGGAGATGGCCCCCTCCCCAGGTAAGGACATCTGGGGGAGATGGCCCGAGGTAAGGACATCTGGGGGAGATGGGCCCCTCCCCAGGTAAGGACATCTGGGGGAGATGGGCCCAGGTAAGGACATCTGGGGGAGATGGCCCCCTCCCCAGGAAAGGACATCTGGGGGATATGGCCCCCTCCCCATGTAAGGACATCTGGGGGAGATGAGCCCTCCCCAGGTAAGGACATCTGGGGGAGATGGCCCCCTCCCCAGGTAAGGACATCTGGGGGAGATGGCCCGAGGTAAGGACATCTGGGGGAGATGGGCCCCTCCCCAGGTAAGGACATCTGGGGGAGATGGGCCCAGGTAAGGACATCTGGGGGAGATGGCCCCCTCCCCAGGAAAGGACATCTGGGGGATATGGCCCCCTCCCCATGTAAGGACATCTGGGGGAGATGAGCCCTCCCCAGGTAAGGACATCTGGGGGAGATGGGCCCCTCCCCAGGTAAGGACATCTGGGGGAGATGGCCCCAGGTAAGGACATCTGGGGGAGATGGGCCCCTCCCCAGGTAAGGACATCTGGGGGAGATGGGCCCAGGTAAGGACATCTGGGGGAGATGGGCCCCTCCCCAGGTAAGGACATCTGGGGGAGATGGACCCTCCCCAGGTAAGGACATCTGGGGGAGATGGGCCCAGGTAAGGACATCTGGGGGAGATGGCCCCCTCCCCAGGTAGGGACATCTGGGGGAGACCTTCCACTCCAAAGGTAACGACATCTGGTGGGGATTGTCTCACAGCCGGAAGTAGCTGAATGAGTGAGCGGTAAACGGGGACATGTGGACTCCATCCGGGAGTGGGGTTTAAAGTATCTGTCAGCAGTCAGTCTCCCCCAGCGGGCTTGTCGGTGTGTGCAGGGGTGAGGGGGGGGGGAGGGGTGTGTGTAAAACCAGGGTCTTTGATCAGATAGGTGAGCGGACTCGCTGCATGTAAGAGCTTTAGAGCATTGCAGGCTCTGTCCTCGCCGATTTAGATGTCTGTACATATTTCGGAAAGGACTTGTTTTATTGAATAGCTATTCTTTGTTACTGCCTTGACTTACCATTTGTTATCATTCAGCCCAATTTATTTTGACATCGATCAGTTTTATGCACAAACCACAACCTAAATCATTCTGTGTATGATCAGGGGCGTGCCAGCCTTGAAGTTAAGTTACAAGTAAAACTAAAGGGGAGTGCTAGGTGAATTGAAAGGGGTTCCACCTAAGATTTTTTCACGATATTTCTTTTGTTTAATCAATATTTTCGGAAAGTGAAGGGAGTTGCAGACACCCAGGAACCCCGCCTGGCTACACCACTGTAGTAGTATGCAATGTCAGATAGGTTATCTTATTTAATTTCATTACCATTTTGAGGTTGCAGACTTGTTATCTAAAAGGTATTCAATATGGAACCTGTTTCCCCCTGCCCTGTAAACCCTGAAAGGAGCGTGAGACACATCTATGCCATCATATTTTTTTAACTAATTGATTAATTTGATGAGAAAAAGGGGCTTAATGCATTTACCATGGAGTGCAAATGGGAAGCACGCTAAAAACGTTTTTATAAAAGAGAAATCCACGTTGTTAGGACAAGGCAAACGTGAAGTAAAAAACTTAGAACTCCTACAACAATGTACACCTTAAAGGTGCACAGGTGTTAGATGAAGCAATGTGAGATTTAGACATAAGGAAACTAATTTGAATGAAACATTTTGCACACTTATCGCACATATATATATTGGTAATTGTATGTGTTTGTAAAGGCGCTGGACATAAGAAGGTGAATGTGCATGTAAAAGTCGGATGTAAGAAGGTGTGTGTCTGTAGAGGTTGCGTGTGTGTGTGTGTGTGTGTGTGTGTGTGTGTGTGTGTGAGGTGTGTGTGTATGGTGTGTGTGTGTATGGTTTGTGTTTGTAGAGGTCGTGTGTGTGAGAGAGATGTTTGTGTGAGGTGTGTGAGGTGTGTGTGTGTGAGGTGTGTGTGTGAGAGAGAGAGTGTGTGTGAGTGGTGTGTATGTGGTGTGTGTGAGGTGTGTGAGTGTGAGAGGTGTTTGTGTGTGTGAGGTGTGTGTGTGAGGTGTGTGTGAGGTGTGTGTGTGGTGTGTAGTGTGAGGTGTGTGTGTGAGGTGTGTGTGTGTGTGAAGTGTATGTGTGTGGTGTGTGTGTGGTGTGTGTGTGGTGTGTGTGAGGTGTGTGTGAGTGTGGTGTGTATGTGCATGGTGTGTGTGTGAGGTGTGTGTGTGAGGTGTGTGCATGCGAGTGTAAGTGCATGTGTGTGTGGTGTGTGTGGTGTGTGTGTGGTGTGTGTGTGGTGTGTGTGTGGTGTGTGTGTGGTGTGTGTGTGGTATGTGTGCATGGTGTGTGTGTGAGGTGTGTGTGTGTGAGGTGTGTGTGAGGTGTGTGAGAGGTGTGTGTGAGGTGTGTGCGAGGTGTGTGTGTGAGGTGTGTGTCTCTGTGTATGATTGTGTGTGCATGTGTATATATGTATGTGCGTCTGTGTGTGTCTGCATGTGTATATGTGTCTGTGTGTATATATGTGTGTGTCTGTATGAGGTGTGTGTCTGTGTATGCATGTGATGATGTGTGTGTGAGGTGTGTGTGTGTGGGAGTGTGTGTGTACATGTGTGAGGTGTGTGTGTGAGGTGTGTGTGTGAGAGAGGTGTTTGTGTGTGTGTGAGAGAGGTGTGTGTGTGGTGTGTGTGTGAGGTGTGTGTGTGAGGTGTGTGTGTGTGAGGTGTGTGTGTGTGTGAGGTGTGTGTGTGTGAGATGTGTGTCTGTGTGTGTGTAAATGCTGGAGATTAGAAGGGGAATGTATAAGTAATAGCTGGGTGCTTGGAGGGTGTAAAGGTCCCTGTGCAGGCCCCACGCTTCCAGGTCCTTCTCCGCTCCATCCTGACGCTGCCTGGGACCCCGAGGGTTAAAGCCCACAGAGGCTGTGACTGGGCCGGCCGTACAGTGGGTGGGTCTGGGCCGGCCGTACAGTGGGTGGGACTGGGCCGGCCGTACAGTGGGTGGGACTGGGCCGGCCGTACAGTGGGTGGGACTGGGCCGGCCGTACAGTGGGTGGGACTGGGCCGGCCGTACAGTGGGTGGGACTGGGCCGGCCGTACAGTGGGTGGGACTGGGCCGGCCGTACAGTGGGTGGGACTGGGCCGGCCGTACAGTGGGTGGGACTGGGCCGGCCGTACAGTGGGTGGGACTGGGCCGGCCGTACAGTGGGTGGGACAGGGCCGGCCGTATTGATGGTCGTATTGACTGAGTCCCAGTGGGCGGCGGCCCGCCCTGCCCAAACACCTGCCCCACACAGAAGAGAAAACCGTATCAAATACTCAATAGCAGGTTTCACTTTGTTGTATACTCAGATAAAGTTGAAAATATGCTTGTTGTTTATAGATTAAAAGTACCTTAATAGTACGGTGGGTAGCTAGTTATGCAACTTGCAATTTCCACGCAAGAGATTTAAAACAGCAACCACTTTCAGTTAAAGTGATCAGTCATATTCACTTGAAGCTAAAAAATAACTATTATTTTGACATCAAACATGTTATTGAATGCTGACCGGATTATTATGATATAGGGGGTGAGAATTGAACATTGTTTGTTTGACATGTAACATGCAATGATAAGATGATGAAACATGAGAATCTTTCAAAATTGCTAAAAATTGCAGTCATTCAAAAAGAGAAAATGTTCATTTAAGAGAACAGAGAGTTATACTTCAAAGATTTGCTAACAGTTTGGGTGACTAAGGGTAGTCTCCTATCTTATTTCCGGTCACCTCATACATAAAATGAAAAATGGATAAGTTAGGGATCTTGCATATCAGCTTTAAATCTGGCCACTGACGTCTTTAGACCCTGTCAGTGAACAGTGAACAGTACAGTGTGACAGGTGCCGTGTGTTCTGAGGTCTGTGTGACTGACGTCTTTAGACCCTGTCAGTGAACAGTGAGACAGGTGCCGCGTGATCTGAGGTCTGTGTGACTGACGTCTTTAGACCCTGTCAGTGAACAGTGAGACAGGTGCCGTGCGTTCTGAGGTCTGTGTGACTGACGTCTTTAGACCCTGTCAGTGAACAGTGAGACAGGTGCCGCGTGATCTGAGGTCTGTGTAACTGACGTCTTAAGACCCTGTCAGTGAACAGTACAGTGTGACAGGTGCCGTGCGTTCTGAGGTCTGTGTGACTGACGTCTTTAGACCCTGTCAGTGAACAGTGAGACAGGTGCCGTGCGTTCTGAGGTCTGTGTGACTGACGTCTTTAGACCCTGTCAGTGAACAGTGAGACAGGTGCCGTGTGTTCTGAGGTCTGCGTGACTGACGTCTTTAGACCCTGTCAGTGAACAGTGAGACAGGTGCCGTGCGTTCTGAGGTCTGTGTGACTGACGTCTTTAGACCCTGTCAGTGAACAGTGTGACAGGTGCCGCGCGTTCTGAGGTCTGTGTGACTGACGTCTTTAGACCCTGTCAGTGAACAGTACAGTGTGACAGGTGCCGTGCGTTCTGAGGTCTGTGTGACTGACGTCTTTAGACCCTGTCAGTGAACAGTGAGACAGGTGCCGCGTGTTCTGAGGTCTGTGTGACTGACGTCTTTAGACTCTGTCAGTGAACAGTACAGTGAGACAGGTGCCGTGCGTTCTGAGGTCTGCGTGACTGACGTCTTTAGACCCTGTCAGTGAACAGTGAGACAGGTGCCGTGCGTTCTGAGGTCTGTGTGACTGACGTCTTTAGACCCTGTCAGTGAACAGTGTGACAGGTGCCGCGCGTTCTGAGGTCTGTGTGACTGACGTCTTTAGACCCTGTCAGTGAACAGTACAGTGTGACAGGTGCCGTGCGTTCTGAGGTCTGCGTGACTGACGTCTTTAGACCCTGTCAGTGAACAGTGAGACAGGTGCCGTGCGTTCTGAGGTCTGTGTGACTGACGTCTTTAGACCCTGTCAGTGAACAGTGTGACAGGTGCCGCGCGTTCTGAGGTCTGTGTGACTGACGTCTTTAGACCCTGTCAGTGAACAGTACAGTGAGACAGGTGGTGTGTGTTCTGAGGTCTGTGTGACTGACGTCTTTAGACCCTGTCAGTGAACAGTAAAGTGAGACAGGTGCCGTGCGTTCTGAGGTCTGTGTGACTGACGTCTTTAGACCCTGTCAGTGAACAGTGAGACAGGTGCCGCATGTTCTGAGGTCTGTGTGACTGACGTCTTTAGACCCTGTCAGTGAACGGTGAGAAAGGTGCTGCGTGTTCTGAGGTCTGTGTGACTGACGTCTTTAGACCCTGTCAGTGAACACACACCACGTGCCCCGTCACATGACTTACTAAGCCGTCAGTCTCCCTGGATCATGACTTGTTAAACGTGCTTAATGGGTGTTGGCAGGCTACAGGGACATGAGTCAGGTTCTGCAGGACAGATGGCTTCTTGTTTAAGGGGACAAGTGAAGTGTGCCACCTTTTACCCAAACTGATTGACAGTTGTGGTAAATAATTAGATCCTCTTTAAGAGCATCATATATATTTAATGTCGTACCTCTATATATGTGTACATGTTCATATATATATATATATATATATATATATATAAATAATCTGCCTGTTTTCATGCTTACTTATAATGTGCTATAGTTATGATGGTCCCACTGGTAGCTGTCAGTCCAGTTGTCATACTGAACCCCACTAGGAGTGAAGTTAGACAAAAACGTGCCATAGTAAAGTTGCTACTAATTGTACCTCGCAAAAAAACTGGCAGACTGTAATTGGAAAACAACAAATTACACCAGAAAGGAGCTTGTTCCAGATAAAGCATAATCATAGCTAGTGTGGAAAACAAATCACAACTGGCAAACCACTGGAAAATGGGTCTGTCTGTTTTTGTCTATGTTTGCACTGTTCCTACCTCTCCCTACCTCTTCCTGCCTTCCCCTAACTATCTCTGCCCGTCCCTGCCTGCCCCTGTCTGCCCCTAACTATCTCTGCCTACCCCTGCGTGCCCCTGCGTGCCCCTACCTGCCCCTGTGTGCCCCTACCTGCCCCTGCCTGTCCCTGCCTGTCCCTGCCTGTCCCTGCCTATCCCTGCCTGCCCCTGCCTGCCCCTGCCTGTCCCCGCCTGTCCCTGCGTGTCCCTGCGTGTCCCCGCCTGTCCCCGCCTGTCCCTGCGTGTCCCCGCATGTCCCCGCATGTCCCTGCCTGCCCCTTCCTGCCCCTGCCTGCCCCTTCCTGCCCCTGCCTGCCCCTTCCTGCCCCTGCTTGCCCCTGCCTGCCCCTGCCTGCCCCTGCCTGCCCCTGCCTGCCCCTGCCTGCCCCTGCCTGCCCCTGCCTGTCCCCACGTGTCCCTGCCTGCCCCTGCCTGCCCCTGCCTGCCCCTGCCTGCCCCTGCCTGTCCCTGCCTGCCCCTGCCTGCCCCTGCCTGCCCCTGCCTGCCCCTGCCTGCCCCTGCCTGCCCCTGCCTGCCCCTGCCTGCCCCTGCCTGCCCCTGCCTGCCCCTGCCTGCCCCTGCCTGCCCCTGCCTGTCCCCGCGTGTCCCTGCCTGTCCCCGCATGTCCCTGCGTGTCCCTGTGTGTCCCTGCGTGTCCCTGCATGTCCCTTCCTGTCCCGACATGTCCCTTGACCCCGACCCTTGACCTTCCCTATGTCCCCAACCCTTTGTCAACACCCCCCCCCCCCCCTTGCCCCTCACCCCGTCCCTTTAAAAAAGTTTTCTGTCCCAACCATTCCCCCTGTCCTCTCTCGCTACTCACACCTCTTTCATCCGAGTCTTCTCCTGGTCGTCTCAAGTAGCCTCAACTGACCTAGTTTTTTCCCTTATTTTTTCCTGCTTCCCCGTATACCATTTAAAGCCTCCCCCCTCTGGGGGTCAGAGGTCAACCCCCCTCCCCCTGCCCGGCGCGTGCGCGGTGCAGGCCGTCTGCGGGTCACGTGTCTGGCACGAGACACCACGAGACCTGACGAGACTGGAGAGGGAACTGATAAAAAAACACAAAAATGATCTCAGATCGTCACTATGTGCCGGTCTCAGATCGTCACTATGTGCTGGTAGGACGTGCACGGGGCACTGGGAAGGGGACGCATGGGGGGGGGGGGGGTGATGGGGGTGGGGGGAGGTGTGGGGGGGTGAAAGAGGGTGCCGAGCAAGAATATGATGTTATTAAACGTTATTATGAGGTTCTAGCCAGTTCTGCTTTGGTTCTTATTATTTTATTTTGATGGCACCCAAAAACATCTTTAGAACCTTACATTGCGACTTCAGACTGTGACGTTATTGTGACATTCTTATAATGTTCTTTCACATTATAATAACGTTATTGTAACATTCTTTATCAGTAAGGTCTCAACTTCACTAAGATATTTTCCTTTTTAGTAAGTCAACTTTACCTAACTGTACCTAATATAACTACATGAAAATTGGGCCGGTTACAGACTAACCAATAAAGTATGGATGCAGAACGTGATTGTTATATGCCGCTGCTTTCCTGGGTGGGATGGGGTGGGGGGAAGTTATGATGGGAGGTGGAAGGGGGGAAGAAGGGGGGGTGGGTGGCATAGGGGGATGAGGGAGGGTCGTGGACGTTGGGGGAACTAGGTAACACCCTCACAAACTGACTGCTCCTAATGAGCCCATCCCACATTGGGTATATCCAAGCGTTGGACAAGGCCATTCAGGTCTTCTATGGTTGGAGTCACTGAAGTATCTATATCCCAAAGTGTTGCTCAAACAGTATAATTTCTTAGATTTCATCAATTGACAAATTTATAGGTTTGCCAGCCAATCAAAATGCTGTACATATTTCATGGCAAAATAGGGCAAAATAACCACAGAAGCAATTTTGAAGAGCCAACTAAAACACAAACGTGGTTGATATGTGATATGATGTTCACTCAATGGTGGATACAGCATTTCAGAAAGGGAGGGACCAGCATATAGGGTAAGTAGTAAAGCAGCAAGCATTTGCGTGCACACCAAAGTCCCCACCAAAAGGGTGGGTGGGGGTCAGGACCCCCAGGACCCCCGCCCCCATTGATCCGCCCCTGATGTTAGGTCCACCCGTGTCCAGGGTCGGTCCCACCACCTGGTCCCACCCAGCTCCTCCCCCAGTACCCCGCACAAAAACCAGCTTTATGTCACACCAGGTGCTACTTTAAATCGCTCGTGAGGTTACCGTCATCACCATGGTTTACGCTACATTAATAAATATTCATCGGTGTATTTGTTTTTTTAACTCAGGAATGGACCAAAGCGGACAGGCTGCACATGTGTGATTACAGCGCATGGCTCACGACGTTTACCGTTGCATGAGTTCTCCGTATGACATTTTCTGTACAGACTGCCTGACCCAGATTATGACATTAACCAAGTCAGATTATTAACCCCATGGACAGGGCTTTAACATCCATGTTCAGGGCCCCTGAGCCACAGTCCTACTTTAACCCCATGGACAGGAACTTAACATACATGTTCTGGGCCCCTGACCCACAGTCCTACTTTAACCCTCATGGACAGGGACTTAACATACATGTTCTGGGCCCCTGACCCACAGTTTGACTTTAACCCCATGGACAGGGACTTAACATACATGTTCTGGGCCCCTGACCCACAGTTTGACTTAACCCCATGGACAGGGACTTAACATCCATGTTCTGGGCCCCTGACCCACAGTTTGACTTTAACCCCATGGACAGGGATTTAACATACATGTTCTGGGCCCCTGACCCACAGTTTGACTTAACCCCATGGACAGTGACTTACCATCCATATTCTGGGCCCCTGACCCACAGTTTGACTTAACCCCATGGACAGTGACTTACCATCCATATTCTGGGCCCCTGACCCACAGTTTGACTTTAACCCCATGGACAGGGATTTAACATCCATGATCTGGGCCCCTGACCCACAGTTTGACTTTAACCCCATGGACAGGGATTTAACATCCATGTTCTGGGCCCCTGACCCACAGTTTGACTTAACCCCACCCCCCTGTCCATTGGTAATGGACGTGTGGTGCCAACCCAGGACGTCATTGCTGATGGTAGCCCAAAGTGGCAGAAACAGGATTTTGGTCATCCACATAATAAAACTACTTTGATGCTGTGCATTTGTGCACACACACGTTTTTCCTCTTTGTAAAATTAAAATCCAAACCAAAATGAAGGGGGATATCCATTTCTTATCATTAATTATGCATAGCTGCACTCCACTGTCTTCATCAGTTGCAAGTTTAGTAGTACACCTGAACTGGATTTCACTTTGATCATATAGGTGTTTAGTGTTGGGGGAGCAGCTGCATTACCTCTGATAGGCAGGCTAACAGAGAAAGGAATGCTGTTCTGAGCAGGCTAACAGAGAAAGAAATGCTGTTCTGAGCAGGCTAACAGAGAATCAAACACTGTTCTGAGCAGGCTAACAGAAAATCAAACACTGTTCTGAGCAGGCTAACAGAAAATCAAACACTGTTCTGAGCAGGCTAACAGAAAATCAAACACTGTTCTGAGCAGGCGAACAGAGAATCAAACACTGTTCTGAGCAGGCTAACAGAGAATCAAACACTGTTCTGAGCAGGCTTACAGAGAATCAAACACTGTTCTGAGCAGGTTAACACACAGACTACAGAATGAGCCCTGCACGATGTCCCTGAGACAGCCCTGCATGATGTCACTGAGACAGCCCTGCAGGGTGTCCCTGAGGGAGCCCTGCACAGCGTCCCTGAGGGAGCCCCACAGGGTGTCCCTGAGGGAGCCCTGCAGGGTGTCCCTGAGGGAGCCCTGCATGATGTCCCTGAGGGAGCCCTGCAGGGTGTCCCTGAGGGAGCCCTGCACAGCGTCCCTGAGGGAGCCCTGCAGGAGCCCTGCAGGGTGTCCCTGAGGGAGCCCTGCAGGGTGTCCCTGAGGGAGCCCTGCAGGGTGTCCCGGAGGGGGCCCTGCCTGGTGTCCCTGAGAGAGCCCTGCAGGGTGTCCCTGAGGGTGCCCTGCAGGGTGTCCCTGAGGGAGCCCTGCAGGGTGTCCCTGAGGGGGCCCTGCCTGGTGTCCCTGAGAGAGCCCTGCAGGGTGTCCCTGAGGGAGCCCTGCAGGGTGTCCCTGAGGGGGCCCTGCCTGGTGTCCCTGAGAGAGCCCTGCAGGGTGTCCCTGAGGGAGCCCTGCAGGGTGTCCCTGAGGGAGCCCTGCACAGCGTCCCTGATGGAGCCCTGCAGGGTGTCCCTGAGGGAGCCCTGCACAGCGTCCCTGATGGAGCCCTGCAGGGTGTCCCTGAGGGAGCCCTGCACGATGTCACTGAGACAGCCCTGCAGGGTGTCCCTGAGGGGGCTCTGCAGGGTGTCCCCGAGGGATCTCTGCCCCATGCTGCTTGCCGGAGATGGACCTGGATGGACCTGAATCGTGGGTCTGAATGTGGAGGACTTGTTGTGAAGGAAGCAGAGGGTTAACTTAGTCTGCTATAAGCAGCAAAGGAGAGTCACAGCCTGTCCTATCTTCAGAGAATGACCTACGTGTTGGTAGAAAAAGGGTTAGCCCTGACCTTTAATTTTGTGTACCTACCTGGATAAAATTATCACAATCATGGCTTTCTGTTATTTTCTTTATATATCAATCAATTTGAATTGTGAAAGGCATTAGCCTGATACCTTCTCCAGACCTGAACTTAGAATATGCATTGTTCCTTTATTGAGTTTTTATAAAGGCTGCATTTTGAGGCTAGTCTGTAGAAGGTGTAAGACACATGTCAGGGGTCGCTCTATGGCTACATTCTTCGTCATTTGTTGATTAAATCAACTAATATTAGACATTGACTATCATTTGAGCAAAATCTCAGAGGCCAGGGCGACCCCTGCATGTTGAGAGCTGTTGGGAATCCCTACTGTTCTGCTCAGCACTGTCTATACTCTGTGACAAATAGAAGATGGTGAAGCTGCACGTGTTAATTGTTAACTGGCAATGAAGGGTTAACATGTATTTGGAGGTGACTGGCAGTAGCAGAGGGTTAACAGCCGCCTGCCGCTGGCTGATAGCCGGTGAGAGGAGTGACTCAGGTCTGGGGGCAGGAGGAGGGGGAGAGGCGGAGGGGGAGGAGAGGGTTGGGGCCTGAGGTGAATCATGATCAGGGACCACAGACAGGGCACAATAAGGCAGAATGAGGCAATACAGTATAAACCTTCTAAGGAAGCAGGAGATGAGGTGGATACTGTAGCTTCATTATATCAGACAGACAGGCACAGACAGATGTCCAAAGCAAACCAGTGAACCAGTGAGGGGGCCTGTAAGGGTGTGTGTGTGAGGATGTGTGTGTGTGAGGATGTGGTGTGAGGTTGTGGTGTGAGGGTGTGTGTGTGCTTGTGTGTGAGCGGTTGTGTGTGAGCAGTTGTGTGTGAGCATGTGTGTGAGGGTGTGTGTGAGGGTGTGTGTGAGGGTGTGTGTGAGGGTGTGTGTGAGGGTGTGTGTGAGGGTGTGTGTGAGGGTGTGTGTGAGGGTGTGTGTGAGGGTGTGTGTGAGGGTGTGTGTGAGGGTGTGTGTGAGGGTGTGTGTGCAGGTGGTTTTGTAAGTTGGTCCATGAGTGGGTCTGTGACTCCTTGTGTGGGTTAGTGAGCGAGTCTTCTTGAGTAGGGCTGTGAGTAGGTCTGCGATTTAAAAGGCTGAAGCTATGAGACTAAATGTCCCATACAGATGTTTCCACAAATCAAACATTGACACACATTTCAGTTCTGGGTATCGTATGTCAGCGTCCTGTTATCACATCCCTGCTGGGTCGGCCACCACCAGCATGGGGGGACCTCTCCTCATTCCCCCCTCCCCTCCCTCCCCCCCTCCCCCCTACCCGTCTATGAGGGAGCTGTAGATCCTTCTCGGATGTCCGTGTCAGCTATCCCCCTCCCCCGCCCCCCGTCCCCCCTCCTCCACTCATATCCCCTCTCACTAAATGTCCCTTATGGCAAACAGACAGAAAAGATGTGGTCGTCTTTATGGTGAGAGTTATACCAGGGTGTCTGTGAGTAACAGTTTGGAGGAGTAGAGCAGGGACTGGGCGCTGTACTGAGTCACAGACCAACTTCCCCCTCACCCCCGACAGGGACACTCAGGCCCATACCCAGGGGTGGGGGGGGGGGGGGGAGGTGGGGGTGGCAGGCCACCCCCCCTCCCAACAGAAGGAATTTCTTTAAAGGTTCCACCTTCCCTTTAGTAAACTATTGTAAAAACCCTAAAAAATGGGAAGAAAATATTGAAAAGTTCCACTTGTGGAACCTCGTCACCCCCTTTTTAGATTAAAATTACTGATATTATAAGCAAAAGTTCCACTTTAGGAACCTCGCCACCCCCCCCACAGCAGACCCTTGGCACGGGCCTGACTGATACTCCAGGAGATGGAGGACAGCGTTACGTCTCTATCACGTCCCCCCCTGAGTCCTCCCTCCCTGATAATAGTATGAGGACAGGGACACCCCTCCAGGAGATGGAGGACAGCGTTACGTCTCTATCACGTCCCCCCCTGAGTCCTCCCTCCCTGATAATAGTATGAGGACAGGGACACCCCTCCAGGAGACGGAGGACAGCGTTACGTCTCTATCACGTCCCCCCCTGAGTCCACCCTCCCTGATAATAGTATGAGGACAGGGACACCCCTCCAGGAGATGGAGGACAGCGTTACGTCTCTATCACGTCCCCCCCTGAGTCCTCCCTCCCTGATAATAGTATGAGGACAGGGACACCCCTCCAGGAGACGGAGGACAGCGTTACGTCTCTACCACGTCCCCCCCTGAGTCCTCCCTCCCTGATAATAGTATGAGGACAGGGACACCCCTCCAGGAGATGGAGGACAGTGTTATGTCTCTACCACGTCCCCCCTGAGTCCACCCTCCCTGATAATAGTACGAGGACAGGGACACCCCTCCAGGAGACGGAGGACAGCGTTACGTCTCTACCACGTTCCCCCCTGAGTCCACCCTCCCTGATAATAGTATGAGGACAGGGACACCCCTCCAGGAGATGGAGGACAGCGTTACGTCTCTATCACGTCCCCCCCTGAGTCCACCCTGATAATAGTATGAGGACAGGGACACCCCTCCAGGAGATGGAGGACAGTGTTACGTCTCTACCACGTCCCCCCCTGAGTCCTCCCTGATAATAGTATGAGGACAGGAACACCCCCCTCCAGGAGATGGAGGACAGCGTGACGTCTCTATCACGTCCCCCCCTGAGTCCACCCTGATAATAGTATGAGGACAGGGACACCCCTCCAGGAGACGGAGGACAGCGTTACGTCTCTATCACGTCCCCCCTGAGTCCTCCCTCCCTGATAATAGTATGAGGACAAGGACCCCCCACCTCCAGGAGACGGAGGACGGACAGTGCTACATCTCTATGGTCTGTTACATCTCTACGACGTCTTCCCCTCAGTCCCCTTATCCCACCCGACACCCGGGACTCCGGCCTGTATGGTCGTCCTGTAGGGAGAACTCTGACTCATCTCATACTGCCCCCCCTCCTCCACGGCGTGTTACAGTTTGTGTCATACCGGCACACGCTGATCAGGGCAGGTCTGGGAGAGGGGGGACGGGGGGACAGGGATGTGAGAGGGGGGACGGGGTGAGAGATAGAGGAGGGGATGGGGGATGAAAGAGGGGGTGGGGGGTGGGGGGTTTAGGGAGAGGGATAAGGGATGGACCGCTCTGGGAAAGTGGACCTTTTTTTCTCTTTAGTATTTTTTTGACAAGGGGGGTTGCCCTCTCAGTCTGCCCCCCCCCCCCCCCACACACACGCACACCTAAATGATCCTAGATCCATCCCTGTAATGACTGTGACAGTTGACCATGAGGGGACGATTGTGATTTAGGACGGGAGGTGGGGGGGGGGGGGTGAGTTGGGAGTAGATGTGAGCTATAGGAGTAGCAGGAGATGTGAGCTATAGGAGTTGCTCAGACCCACTCAGAGCTGCTCTTGACTCATCCTGCGCTGCTCATCCCCCCCACCCCTCCTCACCGCCCCGTCCCAGACACCCCACCCCCCCTCCACACCTCACACCAGGTGCCGTCTGGGGGGCCGGGGGGCCGGGGGGCCGGGTGATGAGGGGTGATGAGATGGGGGGTGGGAGGTGTATTAATTGTTATGATGTAAAATGCGCGGAGGGGTCTGAGGGGTGTGGATGCGGAAAATAATGTGTTCACAAGGATCCCCCGAGCACTCCCCCACTCGGCCTAGAACCTGTAGATCCCCTCCTGCATGAGTTCTACCTTATTATTCATTTGTATAACCGTATTTGCAGAAAAAAACCTTTGCCCAGTAATATAGAATAAACCATCTTAATATATTTTAAGCTAATTCAGTAAAGCCCGGTGTGGGTACTTACCATGTTTGTCGTGTGTCCTGTGTATAGTCCCGGTCTGACTGTGAGCTGAGGTCTTAACCTGGGGGTGGCGGGGGGATGTAGGGATGGACGCGGTGTGTTCTATATATAATGTAGTTATACAGTGCAGTAGTCACTGTGTTATGCAGTAACGTTCTAGTGTCCTGTGTCCGTGTGTCAATATGTCCGTGTGTTAATGCAGTGACGTCTCTGTGTCAATGTGTCCTGTGTTAATGCGGTAAGGTCCGTGCTGCTCGTGTTTCCCTGTGCCCGGCGTGCTGCCGTCTGTGGCTGCCTCCCGCCCCGCCCCCCTTATATAGGGAGCACGTGACCGGGGGGGGGGTGTCCAGGAGACTGAGATAAGGCGGGCAGACAGGTGACGCCACCTCACGGACAGTCCAGGAGACGATCATGTACCAAATACATGACATGTATTTGTCTAAACCGATGAGTGTAGTCACTGCAGACAAATACATCTCTGAACCATGTGTAACTGCTCATAGAAGCCCGTTTCACAGAACTGAAGTAAATGACATGACTGTGGTCTGGACTGTGACGTGCTGGTCCCCTCCTCACGTTGGGGGTCAAGATCGGGGTCCCAGTCACTTGTTCAATTAACCCTTTAAGGACGCCAGTATCTCTCAGGCATCACCACCTCTTGACGCCTGTATTTCTCAGGCATCACCAGGCCTAGACGACAGATGCCTGAGAGATACATTGAACATATGTCAGAATTGTCAATTTGATGCTTAATAAACATAAAAAACTTTTTTCTATTTAAAAATACTGAAATGAACCATATTATATTCTATATAAGAATCACCGTTTGGGAAATAATCATTTATGTCAGTTTATAGCTTATTATTGGTCTAATTTAAAATATTATAGTATCAGTGGCGTCTTTTGGGCAATTTCCCTCAGTTATTTGGTGTCTATTATGTAATATTTGAACATTTTGTGGCGTCTTGAAAGGGTTAATAAAACTGAGATGTCGCATGTATTTGTGGCTTATTTTTCCCAATGTCGCATATTCAATTTAAGAAATAAGTATGTCCCATGTCACTAAGTTTTTAACCCTCCCTGTTATGTCGTTAAGCCCCATGTCGTGTATCAAATTTAAGAGGCCTATTCCCACCATGCTATGTGCCCCGGACCCCGTCTGTGGTCAGCCATCTGGTCAGTCTACACCGGCCTAGGACCTGAGGAACTCGTACAGTAGGACACACTTTGTGGGACCACGTGTAGGGGACGAGGGTACAGGGGGACGAGGGTACAGGGGGACCCTGTTAGGGGGACAAGGGTACAGGCAGACCCTGTTAGGGGACCAGGGTACAGGAGGACCAGGGTACAGGGGGACCAGGGTACAGGGGGACCCTGTTAGGGGGACCAGGGTACAGGGGGACCCTGTTAGGGGGACCAGGGTACAGGGGGACCCTGTTAGGGGGACCAGGGTACAGGGGACCCTGTTAGGGGGACCAGGGTACAGGGGGGCCCTGTTAGGGGGACCAGGGTACAGGGGGACCCTGTTAGGGGGACCAGGGTACAGGGGGGGCCCTGTTAGGGGGACCAGCATACAGGGGGACCCTGTTAGGGGGACCAGGGTACAGGGGGGGCCCTGTTAGGGGGACCAGCATACAGGGGGACCCTGTTAGGGGGACCAGGGTACAGGGGGACCCTGTTAGGGGGACGAGGGTACAGGGGACCCTGTTAGGGGGACGAGGGTACAGGGGGACCCTGTTAGGGGGACAAGGGTACAGGCAGACCCTGTTAGGGGACCAGGGTACAGGGGGACCAGGGTACAGGGGGACCAGGGTACAGGGGGACCCTGTTAGGGGGACCAGGGTACAGGGGGACCCTGTTAGGGGGACCAGGGTACAGGGGACCCTGTTAGGGGGACCAGGGTACAGGCAGACCCTGTTAGGGGGACCAGGGTACAGGGGGACCCTGTTAGGGGGACCAGGGTACAGGAGGACCAGGGTACAGGGGGACCAGGGTACAGGGCGGCCCTGTTAGGGGGACCAGGGTACAGGGGGACCAGGGTACAGGGGGACCAGGGTACAGGGGGACCAGGGTACAGGGGGACCCTGTTAGGGGGACCAGCGTACAGGGGGGACCCTGTTAGGGGGACCAGGGTACAGGGGGACCCTGTTAGGGGGACCAGGGTACAGGGGGACATAGAACATAGAACACATAGAACAGACCGCATGGGCAGTGGATACATTGATAGTAGGCCTCTGGCTGGAAGCCTTTACTCAACATTTGAGACAGAAAAGGTGTTTATCTACCACACATTTTTGAATATTGATGTAAAACCATTTTTTTTACAATCTTTTCATTAACCAACATTTATGTGATAATTGCTTGATATCTGTTCTCATAAAACAAGGTTGTGTTGGTTTATGTACAAAGAAAATGTGCATAAAATAACCACTTTTAGAAAAATGTTTTTCCTAAAAAGCAGAAGTAAGTATGTGGTGCCCCCTATAGTACAACATCTGAGTTAGGAAACTTAGCTTTACTGAAAATATAAAGGTCATGTAATATACCTTTACTAGGCTTTACACAAAAATACTCAAAGTAAATATGACACTAATACTATTTACTTTTGGCATAAACCACTGATATACAACATTTCACTTGTAGTATTATTAACCACCACAAGATGATGATATGGTTTTGGATTTAATGTCTGTCTAAAAAAACATGATAGACACATTATAACATCTAAAGGTCTTTGTACATGTAAATTGGATAGGTTAAGCAGAAATCATATTTCTAAAGGATCTGGGACATAATTCAAGAATGATGTTCACCTAAATCTGATTTTCTATTGCTAAAAGCTGGAATATCATGATCATAATTATGGTTACAATACTTTTCTCAAAATATCTCTTTATTTGTAAACTGAATTAACTGAACATTGATGCATGAAACATGCAAAAACTCAAATAAGCATGTGGTGCCCTCTGATGACAATCTCAGAAAATAGTCTACTGAAAAAGTAAATGTCAGGACATGAATATTTGCACACAAGTTACTGTAAGTAAATATGAGTTCTTGTTGAGTAGCCTTTACTTTATAATGTAAACTTCACAAGGAGACTTAAGAGATCAATATGGACTTTTAGGTTACAGAGTAAAACTGATGCAGTAGTTAACTTTTCTGTACTGAGGAAAGTAAATACTATGAAAACATCCTGAAATCATTTAATGACCTTTTGACAAACTTTAAATATGATTTTCTTGTAAAGACAACTAAAGTTGCTTAAAGGGTAAGCGTGAATATTTACCAAAGTTTCTATGACCTTTCAGCATTTTGTAAAATAAAGTAAATTCCAAAATTTGTGCAGTGCAGGGTACAGGCAGACCCTGTTAGGAGGACCAGGGTACAGGGGGGCCCTGTTAGGGGGACCAGGATACAGGGGGACCAGGGTACAGGGGGACCCTGTTAGTGGGACAAGGGTACAGGGGGACCCTGTTAGGGGGACCAGGGTACAGGGGGACCCTGTTAGGGGGACCAGGGTACAGGGGACCCTGTTAGGGGGACCAGGGTACAGGGGGACCCTGTTAGGGGGACCAGGGTACAGGGGGACCCTGTTAGGGGACCAGGGTACAGGGGGACCAGGGTACAGGGGGACCAGGGTACAGGGGGACCCTGTTGGGGGGACCAGGGTACAGGGGGGCCCTGTTAGGGGACCAGGGTACAGGAGGACCAGGGTACAGGGGGACCAGGGTACAGGGGGACCCTGTTGGGGGGACCAGGGTACAGGGGGACTAGGGTACAGGAGGACCAGGATACAGGGGGACCAGGGTACAGGGGGACCCTGTTGGGGGGACCAGGGTACAGGAGGACCAGGGTACAGGGGCACCAGGGTACAGGGGGACCAGGGTACAGGGGGACCCTGTTAGGGGGACCAGGTACAGGGGGACCCTGTTGGGGGGACCAGGGTACAGGAGGACCAGGGTACAGGGGGACCAGGGTACAGGGGGACCAGGGTACAGGGGGACCCTGTTAGGGGGACCAGGGTACAGGGGAGCCTGTTGGGGGGACCAGGGTACAGGAGGACCAGGGTACAGGGGGACCAGGGTACAGGGGGACCCTGTTAGGGGGACCAGGGTACAGGGGGACCCTGTTAGGGGACCAGGGTACAGGGGGGCCCTGTTAGGGGGACCAGGGTACAGGGGGACCCTGTTAGGGGGACCAGGGTACAGGGGGACCCTGTTAGGGGGACCAGCATACAGGGGGACCCTGTTAGGGGGACCAGGGTACAGGGGGACCCTGTTGGGGGGACCAGGGTACAGGAGGACCAGGGTACAGGGGCACCAGGGTACAGGGGGACCCTGTTAGGGGGACCAGGGTACAGGGGGACCCTGTTAGGGGGACCAGGGTACAGGGGGACCCTGTTGGGGGGGGCCAGGGTACAGTGGACCCTGTTAGGGGGACCAAGGTACAGGGGGACCCTGTTAGGGGGACCAGAGTACAGGGGGACCCTGTTAGGGGGACCAGGGTACAGGGGGACCCTGTTAGGGGGACCAGGGTACAGTGGACCCTGTTAGGGGGACCAGGGTACAGGAGGACCAGGGTACAGGGGCACCAGGGTACAGTGGACCCTGTTAGGGGGACCAGCATACAGGGGGACCCTGTTAGGGGGACCAGGGTACAGGGGGGTCCTGTTAGGGGGACCAGCATACAGGGGGACCCTGTTAGGGGGACCAGGGTACAGGGGGACGAGGGTACAGGGGGGTCCTGTTAGGGGGACCAGCATACAGGGGGACCCTGTTAGGGGGACCAGGGTACAGGGGGACGAGGGTACAGGGGGACGAGGGTACAGGGAAGCCCTGGTAGGGGGACCAGGGTACAGGGGGACACTGTTAGGGGGACCAGGGTACAGGGGGGCCCTGTTAGGGGGACCAGCGTACAGGGGGACCCTGTTGGGGGGACCAGGGTACAGGAGGACCAGGGTACAGGGGGACCAGGGTACAGGGGGACCCTGTTAGGGGGACCAGGGTACAGGGGGACCCTGTTAGGGGGACCAGGGTACAGGGGGACCCTGTTAGGGGGACCAGGGTACAGTGGACCCTGTTAGGGGACCATGGTACAGGGAAGCCCTGGTAGGCTTTTTTTAAATGCAAAACTCGGGCCAAAGAGCAATTAATTGTCCAATAGCGCCCCCCCCTCCATCTTTTTAAAAGCCTGGATCCACCAGTTCCCCTCTTGTGGGGAGCTGCCGTACACTGAGCCACTCACCCCCCAACACGCGGGGTGAGGGGGTGTAGGGTGGTTATTGACTGAGCGACTCACCGCTAACACCGCCAGGGGGCGTAGGGCTCCTCACGGAACGACTCACCCTCTGTATACGGGTACTCGTGTATGTGGGGAGGGTATTCATTGAGTGAGCAGAGGTCCTCTGTCTGACCGGGAAGTGGAAACCTGGACTCGGACGAGGGGTGGAAAGTAAGAAACTCCCTGTGTGGGTAGGTTTGGGGGGGGGGGAGGGGGGTGGAGAGTTTGTAGGGGATTCATTGACCGACTCAGCCATCATCAGAGAGCTTCTGTCTGACCGGGAAGTGCGCTGCTGGGTCCACCTGGTCCTGGAGGCAGGCTTGTGGTGGGAGCTTCCTGTGTGGGTAAGATGGGGTGGGGTGGGGGGGGGGGGGGAGGGGGGTGCTGAGGTGCCAAGTCACAAGGTGCCGCGTCGTGCATGTTAACCACGGGGATCGGACCGTGGTGCCGTACATGTGGTCTGCACTGAGGTACATCTCAGACTCCTTTCTGTATTCCCCGCGAGTATATAAAACCTGATTTCTTATAATCTTAATATAAAAAAAAAACAGTGGGGGATCGAACCCTGGACCTCTCACATACATTGCCCATGCTCTTCCAGTTGGCCATACACAATTTAAAGGCAATTTCATTGTATTCGGACCAATCAGAAAATTAGTATTTTTGAAAAACCTTTCTAATTGCATCTCCTCAGAGTACTAGTGCCCCCAACTGACACCAGAGGACGTCAGTGGGCGGTACCGGTGTGGAGCGCCCCCTGGGAGCCCCTGGAGGAGCCCACTCACTGCTGACACCTGGTGGGACTCTTACGAGCGAATTATCACCTTTTGTCTATAGCCATAGCAGCATACGTACCGCGGGAAGAAGGGACGGGAACGGCCCCCTTCCGACGGTCAGGGCGAGCTCGTCGTTGCCGCGACTCGCAGACCGGTGGTCATGGAGTCCTTCTGTCCCTTTAGACTGCTGATATAGAGGGGCGTGGAGTCCTGTCCCCCTCTCCTTCCGTCCCTAATATCTTTTTTTATTTTCTACACAACATAAAGATCTATGCCGCATATTGCCATTGAAGAATTTGGATATTTTTGTGGTTAGAGTCGGACTAACAGCAGTTCATCTATGAAACATTCCTATGTGGTTGAGTGGACACAGATTATCTGTATACTCTGCCACATAACAGGAGAATCTCACTGCTATGTACTACATGGTGTCAGACTAACTGTATACATGTATGACATGTCACTGCTTGATAAAAGTGTAGAAACTAGCTGGTGAATAGTTGTTTAACCATTACCTTACGTTGAACAACACATAACATCTAATATTCAAATATCCAAGGTGTTATATCCCATAATTATCTTAGTCACAGCAGTGTAGTATGCACTCTACTTTAAATCTACTTTAAACATATCAGCACAGGCCAGCAAACGATGGTAAGGTGCTACAACTTGTCTTATTCAGTTAACGATCTGCTTGTAGTCTACAGTACTTTAGACATTAGAAGTAGACCAGCGGATATTATTTTACCTGAAAAATACACTTGTCGCATTGCCACATAAGTCAGTTTTGATATTTTGATTTCCGTCAACAAAAGTTACTACTTTTACTACTGCTAAATTCGGCCTTAAGTAAACATAGACGAAAAGCACCACTCCCCCAACTTCTCCAAATATTGATACAGGTTCCAGCGGTTTTTGACCATGGAGTAAAAACCGGTAATCCCGTTATTGTGTCATACCATAACTGACTGAGGTGTGATGTTTAGATAAATCACAAGGACCGTCTCTGGACGGTCGGGTACCACAGGCCGCCCAGTGGGTTGACATGGGTGTAGGTGTGAAACCCCTATGAACAAGGCGGCCGTACAGTGTGATTTACTCTGCAAACAAAGCGGTGACCGTCCCGTACTATAGTGTATAAGTGAGTCAAAGGTACTCACTACCGTTCAGGGCGCCACCTGGGAGGTACATTAAAAACTAAATAATAGACTTTTATATATATATATATATATATATATATATATATATATATATATATATATAAAACTGTTCAAATGCTATTTAGTTATTTGGACAGCAGATGGTACAAGACACACAATTTGGCTTTGAATGAAATAATTATTACCTGAAATGAATCATGTTAACAGTGCTCAAATAGTCATATTTCAAGTTTATTCATCATAACTCATCTCACAAATAGTAAATGTTTTTTGTTCTCTAATAACATTTGTGTAATTGTCTGTACTGTGTTTGGTTGGAAAAGCTCTGGTATTTTTCTTTGTAATCTTACATCAGCTCACTTTTCCCATAGAAACCAATGGTAAAGGTTGTTTTCTCATTTAGGCTGTAACCTTTTTCACAAAATTAATGGCAAAAGATGATAATTATTTCAGTTTCTATTTACTTCTGTAGATATTATAGTAGGTCTAAGCCTTCATCATAAAAAGAGGTTATACTGGTCAATACAAATCAGGCTGAACACACCCAATGAGCTTTAAGAGGGCCGTGCCCCCGGTACATGAGGCCCCTGTACCCCGGTACACGGTCAGTTCACACCAGGACCCCTGTTCACGGCTCCCCTGTTCACAGCTCCCCGCCATGTTCACAGCTCCCCGCCATGTTTGGTGGTCTGTATGGGTGAAGGTGGAGGGTGGAGGGTGGAAGGAAGGAGGGGATCAAAACCAACAGGGTCCACTTATAGTGTTATAGGGAAGGCCCGACGGGGAGGACAACTCAACATTTCCCTCACGGATGAATATTTCTTGGCTGAGTACATATCAACAGCTTTTTCATATGTATAATTTTCATACCAATCCTGTTTAGTGTTTTGACCCCCCCCCCCCTCTAATTTCCCCTCAATCCATACTTGTGCCTAACGGCCAGATGAGGCTAGTGCTTGCAACTTGTTAATTCAATCAGCCGTGACCATTCGTAAAATGGTAGTGGTTGTCGTTATATGGCCCAAATCAGTTGTAATCTTTGTTATCTGGCTGAAAGTATATATGACCACACCCAGGTAAGTCCCCAGATAGGGCCAAGTCCCCAGGTAGGGCCCAGTCCCCAGTTAGGGCCTAGTCCCCAGGTAGGGCCCAGTCCCGAGGTAGGGGCCCGCCTCCCCAGGTAGGCCCCAGTCCCCAAATAGAGGCCTAGTCCCCAGGTCGGGGCCCAGTCCCCAGGTAGGGCCCAGTCCCCAGGTAGAGGCCAGTACCCAGGTAGGGCCCCAGTGCCCAGGTAGGGGCCAGTCCCCAAGTAGGGCCCAGTCCCCATTTAGAGGCCTAGTCCCCAGGTAGGGCCCAGTCCCCAGGTAGGGGCCCGCGTCCCCAGGTAGGGCCCCAGTCCCCAGATAGAGGCCTAGTCCCCAGGTAGGGCCCAGCCCCGAGGTAGGGGCCCGCGTCCCCAGGTAGGGTCCAGTCTCCAGGTAGGGCCCCAGTCCCCAGGTAGGGGCCCAGTCCCCAGGTAGGGCCCAGTCCCCAGGTAGGGCCCAGTCCCCAGGTAGGGCCCAGTCCTCAGGTAGGCCCCAGTCCCCAGGTAGGGCCCAGTCCCCAGGTAGGGCCTAGTCCCCAGGTCGGGGCCCAGTCCCCAGGTAGAGGTCCAGTCCCCAGGTAGGGGCACAGTCCCCAGGTAGAGGTCCAGTCCCCAGGTAGGGCCCCAGTCCCCAGGTAGGGGCCCAGTCCCCAGATAGGGCCCAGTCCCCAGGTAGGGCCCAGTTCCCAGGTAGGGGTCCAGTCCCCAGTTAGGGCCCCAGTCCCCAGGTAGAGGCCCAGTCCCCAGGTAGGACCCAGTCCCCAGGTCGGGGCACAGTCCCCAGGTCGGGGCCCAGTCTCCAGGTTGGGGCCCAGTCCCCAGGTAGGGCCTAGTCCCCAGGTCGGGGCCCAGTCCCCAGGTAGAGGTCCAGTCCCCAGGTAGAGGTCCAGTCCCCAGGTAGAGGTCCAGTCCCCAGGTAGGGCCCCAGTCCCCAGGTAGGGGCCCAGTCCCCAGGTAGGGCCCAGTTCCCAGGTAGGGACACAGTCCCCAGGTAGGCCCCAGTTCCCAGGTAGAGGTCTAGTCCCCAGGTAGGGCCCCAGTCCCCAGGTAGGGCCCCAGTCCCCAGGTAGAGGTCCAGTCCCCAGGTAGGGCCCCAGTCCCCAGGTAGGGGCCCAGTCCCAAGGTAGAGGCACAGTCCCCAAGTAGGGACCCAGTCCCCAGTAGGGCCCAGTCCCCAGGTAGCGACCCAGTCCCCAGGTAGGGGCCCAGTCCCCAGGTAGGGCCCCAGTCCCCAGGTAGGGGCCCAGTAAGGTAGGGCCCAGTTCCCAGGTAGGGACACAGTCCCCAGGTAGGCCCCAGTTCCCAGGTAGAGGTCTAGTCCCCAGGTAGGGCCCCAGTCCCCAGGTAGGGGCCCAGTCCCAAGGTAGGGGCCCAGTCCCCAGGTAGGGACACAGTCCCCAGGTAGGGGCCAGTCCCCAGGTAGGGTCCAGTCCCCAGGTAGGCCCCAGTTCCCAGGTAGAGGTCTAGTCCCCAGGTAGGGCCCCAGTCCCCAGGTAGAGGTCTAGTCCCAAGGTAGGGGCCCAGTCCCCAGGTAGGGCCCAGCCCCGAGGTACGGGCCCAGTCCCCAGGTAGAGGCCCAGTCCCCAGGTAGGGTCCAGTCCCCAGGTAGGCCCCAGTTCCCAGGTAGAGGTCTAGTCCCCAGGTAGGGCCCCAGTCCCCAGGTAGAGGTCTAGTCCCAAGGTAGGGGCCCAGTCCCCAGGTAGGGCCCAGCCCCGAGGTACGGGCCCAGTCCCCAGGTAGAGGCCCAGTCCCCAGGTAGGGACACAGTCCCCAGGTAGGGACACAGTCCCCAGGTAGGCCCCAGTCCCCAGGTAGAGGTCCAGTCCCCAGGTAGAGGTCCAGTCCCCAGGTAGGCCCCAGTTCCCAGGTAGGGACCCAATCCCCAGGTAGAGGCCCAGTCCCCAGGTAGAGGCCCAGTCCCCAGGCAGGGCGCAGTCTCCAGGTAGCGACCCAGTCCCCAGGTAGGGCCTCGGTCCCCAGGTAGGGGCCCAGTAAGGTAGGGCCCAGTTCCCAGGTAGGGACACAGTCCCCAGGTAGGGCCCAGTTCCCAGGTAGGGCCCCAGTCCCCAGGTAGAGGCACAGTCCCCAGGTAGGGACCCAGTCCCCAGGTAGGGACCCAGTCCCCAGGTAGGGGCCCACACATCTCACTGCCATTAGATTGGTCCAGTGGCAATGTTTTTGTTTACGTTTCTTACAGGTATAACTTAGTGGCAGCAGGAGGCCATGCTGGGGTCCCCCAGGAATGCACCACCCGGGGCAGGATTAAGGATCATCTGGGATTAAAGGATCAAGGCGTCCTGCTGCCCCCTTGGGGCGGAAAGACGCACCGAGTTAGTACCGTCATCAGGCCATGATCCCAGATTAGCCACCCTCGTCATTTACTAGTTTGGCCCCCTGCCCCCTGCCCTCTCACCTTCTCCCCTGTCCCCTGCCCTGTCCCCTATGTACAAGTATACATATATGTGTGTATGTATACATATATGTATTTATGTGTATGTATGTATTTATGTATGTATGTATGTATGTATGTATGTGTATGTATGTATGTAAGTATGTATGTATGTATGTGTGTTTGGTTTGTTATTTATTAATAAAAGAATTCAGGGTTACCCCTAATTTACCATATGATAGTGGTCTATACAACCAAAAGCCAACATATTACACAAATTGAATTGGCATAGAGATATATACTGTTTTAAATACAATAAATGTACATGATTTTTGGTCATCGTTTTGAGGGTATGTATGTTTGTTTGGGGTTATATGTATGTTTATGTGACTGTTTACGAACCTGTGTGTAAGAGTCTGTGTGTATAAGAGTCTGTTTGTTTACGTGTCTCTGTGTCTAAATGTGTCTTTTTGTGAGTGTGTGTTATAGTGCATGTGTAGGTGTTACGAGGTTGGGCGGGGGAGAGAGGGGGAGGGGGGGAGGGGGGACCTCCCGCGACGACTGCCCGGACCAGGGCTGGAGGTTCAGTCGGCTCTCAGCCCGGATCACAGAAGGCACCACTTAACGGGGTGAGAGTGACAAGGGGAAACCACCTCCAGAGTCCCCTGAACTGTCTCCTTACTCTCCTCTCTACTAAAGACGGCCCTACCGGAGTACGACCCCGGGAGGACTATAACACATACAGGCAGGAGACAGGGCGGTGGGCGGTGACATGCTGTAGCAGGGAACCTGGAAGTCAGGTACCGGTACGTTTTTAGGAACTAGGTCCGTCTAAAAAGGGTTTGGAGGGGCAGATACAGGATTTCGAAAAGGTGTGTGTGGGGGGGGGGGGGGGGGGGGGCAAATATACGGTAAGTATTAAAACGATGTGATTTTTCTCTTTGGCAAGTTTGAGTCCCCACCAAATGGGTGAGGGGTCAGGACCCCCTGGACCTCCCCCCCCCGATCCACCCATGGTTTGTGGGGTCAGAACTATATTGGCGGTAGTTGTGAATTATATGGGAATGACAGCATGAAGGGTGCACGCCCCCCTCCCTTCTTTTGTAGGCCAAATATTACATTTTTTAATGTAAAATCCTTGTGTCCAGATGGCAGACGGAAACTTTGCTGTAGCACGCCCCCCCCCCCCCCCATTTTTCAAATTCCTGGATCCACCCCTGGATATCACCATTTCCAGTAGACCACTAAAGCCCCCTTGAAGACTCCACTTAAGGTATACATTTTAGTAAGAAGAGTTTTTCTTAAGAAAATTAAGAAATTGATTTTAAAAAAGATGTCCTCCAGCGTTGAAATGGTGTAATTGAACGGCAGTTCTATGTTGGGTCTCGATTGTGGTTGAGCAGCCTTTATGCTGCATAGGCGCTTAACATTAAGTATATAAAGAGGGGGATCTGGGCGTCTGAATCTGCAGACATGCTCAATCAAATGCCCCATAATCTATACTCTGTGACCACCTGAGATCTAAACGTTTTGAAAGAGGGATCCACTATTTTGAGCTTTGCATGCTCGTGATCTAAAACAAACATAGTATACCTCAACAAGTACAGCAGCAAATGTGACCGGTCACATAGGGCAATTTGCTGTTGTTCCATTATCAAGCGAACTATTGATAAATGCAAGCTTATGATATATATGACCTGAAGGTGTACGCTTTTGACCATTACATTTTGGGCAAATTAAGATGGAATGTACATTTCCTTAAGGTTGGCAATACAAAACCATATGCTCCTATAGCAGCAACGAAAAATAATGTACAGATTGTATAACTATTGATGACTTTTTTCAAGTTTAACCCTTTCAGTGTTGAATATGGCATTCTACAATTAACAATTACAGAGATATTGGCAAAAATTAGGTTGGCTCACAGAACTCACATCAGGTGGCAGCACGAAACAGACTGCAATGACCTACAGCCCCCCAGAGCTGACTGCAGCAAATAACTACAAAATGACTTTCCAAGGTCAGCTGATGAGCCTTTACCAGCCAAACCACAATGCACTTTCCTGTCATAAACAAAGGGGTTAAGTAACTTAAATTATACACATATAAGATTTCACTCCTTTTTGACTTTTTAAATTTAAAATATACCTTAAACTAGATGATTGAAATAACTTGTGGTGTGACCCCTGACCACAATAACCAATGGGAGAAGAGCTCTCATACAGTGCCTGGACACTGACCAATGAAATGACAGATAAGATCCTGGAAGCCAAAATTATGGGATACATTTTTTCCACTTGGCGCCAATTTTGATTAGCCTTTGTTCATTGTGGTCCTGACACAGGAAGACAATGCCTTGTCTACACACAACAATGTCAAAACTAGTCTTGAAAATGTCTAAAACTCCAATTTTCTCTAGATTCTTCTGTTAGAATTAGTTTGTATATAAGTTGGATGAAAATATTCCAAATGTTGGCACCAGGCTAATGGGCCAAATTGTCTATGTTGGTAATATCAACACTACGTTCCAAGTATAGGTTTCCATGGTAACCAGAAAATATTTTATTTGGTGAAATATTAATTTTACTCATTTCAAAGAGAGGGAAAATGGTTGATTATGTTTGCACACAAATAAAAAAAAAAGTATGTGATTATCATAAATGAAACACCAAAGTTATTACATTTCAAAAATGATATAATTTTTCACTATTTAAAAATGTCTTTGGATTTGAATGATGATGGCAAAGTTACACTGTAGCACAGTGCAAAAAGAATTATAATGTTCTTTAGTATACTAACATTAGATATTGTAACCTCTCTAAGTTTGGCAGGAGAACATTGTGATTTGGTGAGCTAATGTCATACCAAGGTGCTGAACAGTGCTCCTGTTTTGTGGCTAGATATAGCATAGAAGTTGTCGTAGATGTTGGCGCCTCCATGCGGAGATAGTGATAACTGAATTAGTTCATTCCTAGATAGGTACGCACAGGTATACATGGGACATAGGTGTAATAAGAAGTCTGCTAGGGAACATTATGCTTATGTTGTGTGGAAGATAGAGAGCTTAGCTTAGTAGGACATTATGAAGCCAACAGTTTCTATTATTTACAATAATATTAGTATAGGGCTTATAATAAGATTATCTTTCAGTATAGGTATGAATGAGAAATATATGGGACTTGTGTGAATCTGATCAGAGTTAACATACCTGAGTATAGCGCCTAGCCTACGGCTGACACTATATAAAGGTGTGAGACTTAGGATGAGCGAGCAGACCATCATAGACTTCAAGACAAACACACGGGAGCAACACTCTAACATACAAGTCGGAATCACACAGGTAGTGTCAGAAGCGGTAGCTACGGCTACCATTGGTGATAGTAAGGATCGGGATAGCTTAGGCTTAGCCTTGAGGACGGAGTACAGGAGGCAACGGAGATCCCACCGATGGTCTCCAGTGAAGGTTCAACAGTAGGCTCCCACTAGCCGTTGGGTATTTACGGACCTCGAAAGGGGAAGCTTAACCATAGCTATACCTGGTTGGAATGTCACTGATGTTGTTTGCTTACAAGAAGGATGGCATGAATTGTATAGATGGAATTGACTATCTATCTATTTATTTAGTTTTCATTGTTTAAACTTCACCACTATCTAAGATTAGACTCTTAGAATGTACTTTTATTGTTATTTAAGTTTGCATAATTTGTTACATTTTAGCATAACTTTTGGCTCTCTTTAAAGGTAAATCTGCCCCTAGGTCAGCCCCAATCAATCATCTGCTACACATGTAAGGAGCTTATTGGGTTAGAACCTATTGTAAAATGTCTGTGTGATTACTAGCTGTCTAATGAGTTAACTACTACCTTGCAGCAGACGTCTCCCTCAGACGCGGCCATGTCAGTGAGGACGTCCCGTCTGCGGCGTGGAGGGGAAAGCCCCAGCTGGACCGAGGCTGTCCGCAGACATGCCCAGCAGGACTCAACCCTGCCCCCAGCCCTGCCTCCAGCCCTGCAGCGGCAGGCCAAGGACATGCCGGCCTACCGAACCTACGTCTCGGAGCGCCGTAAGTCAGTGCGCGGGTCGCTGGAGGGCATGGGAGGAGTGTTGCCGGTGGCCGGGCAGCGCACAGTAGGTCCTGGCCCCCTGGTGACGGAGGGTGGCACTAACCCCTATATGTACGACTTTAACAAGAGTATGCAGCAGCTGTGGGAGGCGGGGGCCCGTCAGGGGCACCGGGGCAGCCTGACCTCCCGCATGCTGGACGTGGCCAACAACGCCCCCGCTACTGGGCCCCTCGCCATGGCCCGACGACGCAACCAGCGCTTTGTACCGCCGCTGGAGCGCCGTGCCTCTAACCAGCCGGCCGAGGACCAGCGGACAGACGGCCTCAGGGCCATCTCAGAGCTCGGGGAGGACCAAGGGGATGAGGGGGAGAAGGGGCCTCGTGCTGGGAGTAAGCCCAGCCCCCGGCCTTCCCCGCCCTCCACCACGGGCACAACCATCATCAGCCGCCGCAAACTGGTAGGTCTAGGTGAAATAGGCAAACTTACAATGCCTCTTAAATATAATATATTTTTTGTATTATATTATAATACAAAAATTGAATTACACACCCTGTATACTAGCCTTCATTCATTGTTACCCAGCAAATTCAACTAAGAGTACTTTGTCTTTGTTTGTTAAAGGTACTTGGCATACATCCTTATTACCAATGCAATCTGCTGCAAATTTGTAGGAACTTTAGCTTTTAAATAGAGCAATATATATCAACAATATAAACACTTTTCACTGTTTCCGATAAGAGTTACAGCTTGATAAAGAATTTGATCTCTACCATTGATTCCAATGGGAAATATCAGTATTTTTCCTTTGTGAAAATTACTACCAATAGAATTCTCATGAAACCTCTGAAAAATTTAGAATTTATCTAGGATTAAAGATCTAACCAAAAAATACTGATATTCACACTGTTTGTGAGAAAGATTTTATTTGAAAACATTGAAAAATGGAGATATTTTTGGTATTTATAGTATGGTTATTTGATACCCTGCTATTCTAATAAGCTAGCATTATTTGGCATGTAGAATGTATGGAATAGCTTTAACCAAATATTTTTTTGTAGTTCTCAATCTATGACCTAGGTGGTGCCCGGCATGCATCAAGTACCTTTGAGCATTCATCATCAAAGTGACCATATATATGTATCGAGGAAGCTGTCTGTTCACCTGCTGTCAAAGGCACCATCTGGTGTGTAGGGATAGAGTGAGAGGATCAGGGTCCAGTTGTCAGTGTTTCACCATAACTCTTTGGTTGATTTGTCTTTTTATACATATCATCAAATATCTCATAAAAGGTGAATATCTCAGCTATCAAATGGTGTCCCTCTTATATAATTTTGTTTAGAAAAACTGCAAAAAAATGAAACTAATATCATAACCTTAATTTTGTGAAGATAAAATTTCTCACAAAATGATATCTGAATAATTAAAAGACTTCTCAATCACGTCAAAGACATGTACATTCTTCCAGAAGGAAGTGTGCCTCAAAATTGTGATATAAGCATTAAGTATTTGTTTTATGATTTAAAACATGAAAATTATGAAAGTCAAAATTATTTTCTTCATAAAATAAGAATTGCCTATTACTTGAATCCAAATCATTAGACATACTTCCTTCAGGGAGAATGTTTCTAACATACTTAAGGAGTTTTGAAGCTAGTGAGACATTATTAATTAATAAGTAAGAAATTGGTGTTCAAAAATAAAAGTATAAAAATAATGATTTTCAACTTTCATGGACCATTTTTCACCAAAGTTCTAATCGAAATGGTCGTTTTTCTTTTCTTCATGATGTAAAACTTTTGGTGCATTCTATTACATTTCAAAATGGGGTTCGTGTTCCATGAATTTGGTCGCTGCAAAACTGATGAAATGAGGGTTGTTAATATCATAGTCAACCTGCCATGAAATGTTGATATCTTGTGTCTTATCTTATAGTGGAAAGACTTAATATACTTGTACAGCATAACTGAGATTTAACATTTAGAAATTTAGATTTTTGGATATATTGGCCTTTTGTTTAATCCAATTTTAAACATTTCATTTTTTATGTGTAAGCTCTTTGACCTCTGTTCTGATGACGTCATAGCGGAGACGCCGCAGCTCACAGTCCCTGACGTCATCGCCTCCTGTAGCACTCCCTAGGTGGCGCCGTAAGGTGAAACTTTTACGTCACCTGGTGGCATTCCGGACACACCACGTGACACGCCGCCCTGTGGCCAGCACTGACACTAAGCACCGCGGGGTCACCCCACCCTGCCGCGTGGGTTTGACATTCACCTCACTTTGTGTTGGGGTTTGACGTTTACCTCTCTGTGTGTTTGGTTTTGACTTTTACTTCACTTTGTGTTGGGGTTTGACTTTTACCTCACTGCGTGTTTGGGTTTGACGTTCATTTCACTGCATGTTTGGATTTGACATTTACCTCACTGTGTGTTTGGATTTGACATTTACCTCACTGTGTGTTTGGGTTTGACTTTTACCTCACTGTGTGTTTGGGTTTGACTTTTACCTCACTATGTGCTTGGGTTTGACTTTTACCTCACTGTGTTTGGGTTTGACATTCACCTCACTTTGACTATTATCTCACTGTATGTTTGGGTTTGACGTTCACCTCACTGTACGTTTGGGTTTGACTTTTACCTAACTGTATGTTTGGGTTTGACTTTTACCTCACTGTATGTTTGAGTTTGACGATCACCTCACTTTGACTATTATCTCACTGCATGTTTGAGTTTGACGTTTACCTCACTGCGTGTATGGGTTTGACATTTACCTCACTGCGTGTTTTAGTCTGACGATCACCTCACTTTGTGTTTGGGTTTGATGTTCGCCTTACTGTTTGTTTGGTTTTGACTTTTCAGCTGAAAATAAATTTGTTTTAGGCAACCTAAATTACAGATTTTTCGTGGCAAGAAGTTGCCTTTAATGATGATTAGAAATCTCCCTCATCACCATATCACAGAATAAAGTGTGTGTACAATATAATGTACAAATTGACCATTTATAGTCAATATCTTTTCGCTTTACCCAAGTTTCTTAGAAACAAGGTCATCTTCATTAGCCAGATGGCTAAATACAAATCTACAGAAATTATCAGGAAATATATCGACAAAATAACACAAGCAATTCAGTGATGCCCCCTAGGGAATGAAAATGCAATCAGAAACTTTACTTTAAAAACAGAGTAAAGATCACACAACCTTAACCGTAAAGTTAACACAATCTACTGAATGAAGTCACTGTGAACATGGAACAAAGCAATGAAAATTGCAAAGTTACAATATTCAGTTCTCAATAGAAAAAATATAGCAGAACATTCTATATCATATATGATATACAGTCATTATCTAGTAACACGTAGACAAACTGAATGCCATGAAGAACTACATGATTTGCCAAAAGAACTACATGATTTGTAAACTATAGCAGAGCCCCAATCCATTATTCACAAGATAACGGTTATTAATCCACTGATGTTTCACATAAGCATTGTTCATGCATGAATAGGTTTGTAGAAACAGTGATCGGTGGCAAGGGGAGCATCAGGTCATCAGGTGCTGCCTGTTGTCCTACTGACAGGCCCTCTGGTGGACAGTCCTGGCATTGGTCAACCAACTACAGATACATGGCTGTAGAGGGCAGCATTGTCCAGTCTGGATGACCACTGCCCCAATCTGTGATACTTTGATAGGTTATTTGTCAATCCACATAATCCTATAAATATACCGCTGTGAACACTTTATTGACACTGATTTTGTAAAGTTCATTTTCTCAATGTTACCTGAAACGTCACACTTCTACATGATTGAGTAAAAATTATAACATTGAATTTTAAATGCACCCTCAATCTTGGAATATGATCGTCTTGATAATCTATAATAATATAGTAAATACATGTCCCTGAGGACTAACTGTGCTGTTCTGTCTTTCTTTCAGTCTGTGAATGAAGTCCGGGGCAAGCTGCGCCGTCTGGTCCGCTTCGTCATCCTCCTGCTGCGGACATGGAGACACCACTCCATGAAGTGAGTCTCATCACATGTCACATGTCACATGTCACAGGTGCATATGGTGTGGCATAAGTCATAGGCACATATAGTGTGTCATGCATCACACACACATATGATCTGTCGTATGTCACAGACACTTATGACTTTGTGTCATATGTCACAGGCACATATGGTGTATCATATGTCACAGGCACATATGGTGTGTCATATGTTACAGGCACATACAATGTATCATATGTCACAGGCGCATATAGTGTGTCATATGTCACAGGCACATATGATCTGTGTCACTGAGGCTTGTAGTATACTATCTAATGTTAATATAGATTTAAAGAACTCTACAACTTTGCATGATTATGTGCAGCACAGTCCTATACTTTCCAGCAGACTCAGAAGAGGGGAATCACCTAACTAGATCCCTGCACTGCGCAGAGGTTAACAGAAGGACTGATGAGTACTTCTTGTATCTCAACATTATAGAATTATATTAGATTATATCATTTCAGCTTCATCCTTCAATTTAGATTGGAATAATATGTAATCTTTCCTATTGATAACCTTCACCCTCTAAAAGATAATTTGCATTGCTGAATATGTCATTAAAATTATAGTTTATAAGTCTTTGAATTGTCTAAAACTAAAAAGGATCTCCTTGTAAAATCGTTTTTGATGAAATATGGTAGAAGACATTCCAAAAGTCACGGTGCCATTTTCTGTAGGACAGAGGAAATGTCTTTGGAGAGTATGGGGTTTGTGTTTGGTGCTACAGGTATACTTGTCTGCGAGGTGTACATGGGTTTGTGTTTAGTGCTACAGGTCCTTGTCTGCACGGTGTATATGGGTTTGTGTTTGGTGCTACATGTCCTTGTCTGCATGGTGTGTACATGGGTTTGTATTTAGTGCTACAGGTCCTTGTCTGCATGGTGTGTACTTGGGTTTGTATTTAGTGCTACAGGTACTTGTCTGCACGGTGTATATGGGTTTGGGTTTGGTGCTACATGTCCTTGTCTGCATGGTGTGTACGTGGGTTTGTATTTAGTGCTACAGGTCTTTGTCTGTATGGTGTACATGGGTTAGTGTTTGGTGCTACTTGTCTGCATGGTGTACATGGGTTTGTGTTTGGTGCTACAGGTCCTTGTCTGCACGGTGTACATGGGTTTGTATTTAGTGCTACAGGTCCTTGTCTGCATGGTGTGTACGTGGGTTTGTATTTAGTGCTACAGGTCTTTGTCTGTATGGTGTACATGGGTTAGTGTTTGGTGCTACTTGTCTGCATGGTGTACATGGGTTTGTGTTTGGTGCTACAGGTCCTTGTCTGCACGGTGTACATGGGTTTGTATTTAGTGCTACAGGTCCTTGTGTGCACGGTGTATATGGGTTTGTGTTTGGTGCTACAGGTCTTTGTCTGCATGGTGTACATGGGTTTGTGTTTGGTGCTACAGGTCCTTGTCTGCACGGTGTACATGGGTTTGTGTTTGGTGCTACAGGTACTTGTCTGTGTGGTGTACATGGGTTTGTGTTTGGTGCTACAGGTCCTTGTCTGCACGGTGTACATGGGTTTGTGTTTGGTGCTACAGGTCCTTGTCTGCACGGTGTATATGGGTTTGTGTTTGGGGCTACAGGTACTTGTCTGCGAGGTGTACATGGGTTTGTGTTCAGTGCTACATGCACTTGTCTGTGTGGTGTACATGGGTTTGTGTTTGGTGCTACAGGTCCTTGTCTGCACGTTGTACATGGGTTTGTGTTTGGTGCTACAGGTCCTTGTCTGCATGGTGTACATGGGTTTGTGTTTGGTGCTACAGGTCCTTGTCTGCATGGTGTACATGGGTTTGTGTTTGGTGCTACAGGTACTTGTCTGCGTGGTGTACATGGGTTTGTGTTTGGTGCTACAGGTACTTGTCTGCATGGTGTACATGGGTTTGTGTTTGGTGCTACAAGTCCTTGTCTGTATGGTGTACATGGGTTTGTGTTTAGTGCTACAGGTACTTGTGTGCACGGTGTACATGGGTTTGTGTTTGGTGCTACAGGTCCTTGTCTGTACAGTGTACATTGGTTTGTGTTTGGTGCTACAGGTCCTTGTCTGCACGGTGTATATGGGTTTGTGTTTGGTGCTACAGGTACTTGTCTGCACGGTGTATATGGGTTCGTGTTTGGTGCTACAGGTCCTTGTCTGCACGGTGTATATGGGTTTGTGTTTGGGGCTACAGGTACTTGTCTGTGTGGTGTAAATGGGTTTGTGTTTGGTGCTACAGGTACTTGTCTGTGTGGTGTACATGGGTTTGTGTTTGGTGCTACAGGTACTTGTCTGTGTGGTGTACATGGGTTTGTGTTTGGTGCTACAGGTACTTGTCTGCACGGTGTATATGGGTTTGTGTTTGGGGCTACAGGTCCTTGTCTGTGTGGTGTACATGGGTTTGTATTTAGTGCTACAGGTCCTTGTCTGTATGGTGTACATGGGTTTGTGTTTGGTGCTACAGGTCCTTGTCTGTGTGGTGTACATGGGTTTGTATTTAGTGCTACAGGTCCTTGTCTGTATGGTGTACATGGGTTTGTGTTTGGGGCTACAGGTCCTTGTCTGTGTGGTGTACATGGGTTTGTATTTAGTGCTACAGGTCCTTGTCTGTATGGTGTACATGGGTTTGTATTTAGTGCTACAGGTACTTGTCTGTGTGGTGTAAATGGGTTTGTGTTTGGTGCTACAGGTACTTGTCTGTGTGGTGTACATGGGTTTGTGTTTGGTGCTACAGGTCTTTGTCTGTATGGTGTACATGGGTTTGTGTTTGGTGCTACAGGTCCTTGTATGCATGGTGTACATGGGTTTGTGTTTCGTGTCCCAGGACAGAGGATGTGCTGAGTAAGATGGATGCTGTGGACATGTTGGTGGACAAGAAGAACCGGCCAGGAGCTGACCTCCTGTTTGACCTGTCCATCTACAAGGCGCATCGAGAAGTGAGTACGGTTTTGGTCACTCCAAAAATATAAAACAGTACCTGAAAGTCCACAGCTGCCCTTTCTGAACAGCCTATCCATGCCACACTCATTTAATGTAAACCTTATTGTAAATAGTATGTTACCTAAATGATCGAATTGATTTAGAATCAGTTCTTTTGTTTCACCTTCCTGTTTAACCAGCATGACTATTGAAAGGAGTAGAGAAGTTTTCAGATTGTGTTCTACTTTGTCTGCTATAATAGGTTGTGTGGCATACTGGTTCACTTGTGGCTACAAAATGATTTTTTTAACAACGAATGCATTCGTAACATTGAAAGTGTTCCTTGACAACTTTGTTTGCCATTTTTCATCCCCCAAAAAGGCTATTTACCCCCCGGACCTTTGCCCCCCGGACCTTTGCCCCCCAGACATTTGCCCCCTAGCCATTTGCCCCCTAGGTTTTTTGTCCCCCGGACCTTTGCCCCCTGGACTTTTGCCCCCTGGACTTTTGCCCCTTCAAATCAAATTCTTTGATCAAATTCAAATCAAATTATTTGATTTGAATGCTATTTGTTGTTATGAGGTTAATTAATAATAGGAGAACTGTTCTTGTAATGTTCAATGTTAACCATAGGTTCTGCCCCATATATATCAGTTTGGTTTATTGATTTTACTCGAGCATTGGTACTCGCTTGGAGACGTACCCTGTCTACTATTGCCAACAGGTATATATAATTTACACCTACCAGCAGTCCATGCTATATTTACACTATACAATATAGCAATTCACATAATTTTGTATACTCTATGATATTCCCTCTATAGAACTGGTGACGTTTCTTCATTCTATTCCTATACAATAGATTATATGCACAAGGTGTTTTACTAACTACCTTTGTGCAGATTATCTATCCTTAGTAACTTTCTTCACCTAGTATATCATTATTTCTATTGTCATGTTTATGTATCTAGGAAGTACAGATTGATAATTATTTTGTGTATACCTTGAGAAACTTGAAATATTACATAATATAACAGGTCCCAATCTCCCAGGAGGCCCCTTAACACTGCCCTCTGTTCTACTGGCAGGCCCCAATCTCTCAGGAGGCCCCTTAACACTGCCCTCTGTTCTACTAACAGGCATCAATCTCTCAGGGGGCCCCTTAACACTGCCCTCTGTTCTACTGGCAGGCCCCAATCTCTCAGGGGGCCCCTTAATACTGCCCTCTGTTCTACTGGCAGGTCCCAATCTCTCCTGAGGCCCCTTAACACTGCCCTCTGTTCTACTGGCAGGCCCCAATCTCTCAGGGGGCCCTTAACACTGCCCTCTGTTCTACTAACAGGCATCAATCTCTCAGGAGGCCCCTTAACACTGCCCTCTGTTCAACTAACAGGCCCCAATCTCTCAGGGGGCCCCTTAACACTGCCCTCTGTTCTACTAACAGGCCCCAATCTCTCAGGGGCCCCTTAACACTGCCCTCTGTTCTACTAACAGGCATCAATCTCTCAGGAGGCCCCTTAACACTGCCCTCTGTTCTACTGGCAGGCCCCAATCTCTCAGGAGGCCCCTCAACACTGCCCTCTGTTCTGCTGGCAGGCCCCAATCTCTCAGGAGGCCCCTTAACACTGCCCTCTGTTCTACTGGCAGGCCCCAATCTCTCAGGGGGCCCCTTAACACTGCCCTCTGTTCTACTAACAGACCCCAATCTCTCAGGGGGCCCCTTAACACTGCCCTCTGTTCTACTAACAGGCCCCAATCTCTCAGGAGGCCCCTTAACACTGCCCTCTGTTCTACTAACGGGCCCCAATCTCTCAGGGGCCCCTTAACACTGCCCTCTGTTCTACTAACAGGCATCAATCTCTCAGGAGGCACCTTAACACTGCCCTCTGTTCTACTAACAGGTACCAATCTCTCAGGAGGCCCTTTAACACTGCCCTCCGTTCTACTAACAGGCATCAATCTCTCAGGAGGCCCCTTAACACTGCCCTCTGTTCTACTAACAGGCCCCAATCTCTCAGGGGGCCCCTTAACACTGCCCTCTGTTCTACTGGCAGGTCCCAATCTCTCCTGAGGCCCCTTAACACTGCCCTCTGTTCTACTGGCAGGCCCCAATCTCTCAGGGGGCCCCTTAACACTGCCCTCTGTTCTACTAACAGGCATCAATCTCTCAGGGGGCCCCTCAACACTGCCCTCTGTTCTACTGGCAGGCCCCAATCTCTCAGGGGGCCCCTTAACACTGCCCTCTGTTCTACTGGCAGGTCCCAATCTCTCCTGAGGCCCCTTAACATTGCCCTCTGTTCTACTTGCAGGCCCCAATCTCTCAGGGGGCCACTTAACACTGCCCTCTGTTCTGCTGGCAGGCCCCAATCTCTCAGGGGGCCCCTTAACACTGCCCTCTGTTCTACTTACAGACGCCAATCTCTCAGGGGGCCCCTTAACACTGCCCTCTGTTCTACTAACAGGCCCCAATCTCTCAGGGGGCCCCTTAACACTGCCCTCTGTTCTACTAACAGGCCCCAATCTCTCAGGGGGCCCCTTAACACTGCCCTCTGTTCTACTAACAGGTACCAATCTCTCAGGGGGCCCCTTAACACTGCCCTCTGTTCTACTAACAGGTACCAATCTCTCAGGACGACCCTTAACACTGCCCTCTGTTCTATTCACAGGCCCCAATCTCTCAGGGGCCCCTTAACACTGCCCTCTGTTCTACTGGCAGGCCCCAATCTCTCAGGGGGCCCCTTAACACTGCCCTCTGTTCTACTAACAGGCCCCAATCTCTCAGGGGCCCCTTAACACTGCCCTCTGTTCTACTAACAGGCATCAATCTCTCAGGAGGCCCCTTAACACTGCCCTCTGTTCTACTGGCAGGCCCCAATCTCTCAGGGGGCCCCTTAACACTGCCCTCTGTTCTACTAACAGACCCCAATCTCTCAGGGGGCCCCTTAACACTGCCCTCTGTTCTACTAACAGGCCCCAAACTCTCAGGAGGCCCCTTAACACTGCCCTCTGTTCTACTAACAGGCCCCAATCTCTCAGGGGCCCCTTAACACTGCCCTCTGTTCTACTAACAGGCATCAATCTCTCAGGAGGCCCCTTAACACTGCCCTCTGTTCTACTAACAGGTACCAATCTCTCAGGAGGTCCTTTAACACTGCCCTCCGTTCTACTAACAGGCATCAATCTCTCAGGAGGCCCCTTAACACTGCCCTCTGTTCTACTGGCAGGCCCCAATCTCTCAGGAGGCCCCTTAACACTGCCCTCTGTTCTACCTGTAGGCCCCAATCTCTCAGGAGGCCCTTTAACACTGCCCTCTGTTCTACTAACAGGCATCAATCTATCAGGAGGCCCCTTAACACTGCCCTCTGTTCTGCCCACAGGCCCCAATCTCTCAGGAGGCCCGGCGTATCCTGAAAAAAGAGCCCGGCACCAGGACAGAAGCTGAACTGCATTATGTGAGTCCTAATTAAGTAGAGAAAGGCAATATGCAAACATAGTTCCATAAAAAGCATACAGATGTAGATTAAGGATCGGGTGTATGTTTTCTGAAGAAGTTCATCTCTTCGTCTCTTGCTCTGTATTTTCATATTTAGTACTAGCTTCTGAGAACATCATAAGTAAACAGATTAAGAATATCTCCAAATTATCATAAAATCTTCTTGAGAGGTGTGGACACATTCACTATTAATGTCAGATGTTTGATGGGTATAAAACTACTGTGACAGCCTGCTGTAGGTCCCGCCCTGACTATCACCAGGTTCTAAAACCACAGCTCTGGGTCCTGTTTCTAGGTCCAGGTAGCACTACGAAACTATCGCTCTATCGCTGAGTACCCAGTGCGGATACAGCGTCTACTGACTGAACGCTGCTTCTACCAAAAGTAAGTTATTATATCCCATCGTTAATTACTTCTGACTGTTCAATAATTCCATTCAAATAGCTCAGTTACCTCCCATTGCAATAGATCGTAATTCTGCTCATGTTCCGAATCTGCTTTTTAAACATCAAGGGATTATATTATTGTAGCCAAGGGTAACATACAAAGATCATAATACCTTCCAGTATGTTAAACTTATTCAAAAATGAGCTGTTCTTATTGCAAACACCTGATCATGGATAACTTTAAAACTCTACTAAGTCCTTAACGAAATCTGCCATCTGTAATTAGAGACTGTCCCCTCTGACCCTGTGTGCTGGTTGTCACCCTGTGTGCCGGTTGTCACCCTGTGTGCCGGTTATCACCCTGTGTGCCGGGTGTCACCCTGTGTGCTGAGTGTCACCCTGTGTGGTGGTTGTCACCTTCTGACCCTGTGTCCTAGTTATCACCCTGTGTGCTGGTTGTCACTCTGTGTGCTGGTTGTCACCCTGTGTGCTAGTTATCACCCTGTGTGCTGGTTGTCACCCTGTGTGGTGTGGTTGTCACCTTCTGACCCTGTGTCCTAGTTATCACCCTGTGTGCTGGTTGTCACTCTGTGTGCTGGTTGTCACCCTGTGTGCTAGTTATCACCCTGTGTGGTGGTTGTCACCCTGTGTGGTGGTTGTCACTCTCTGACCCTGTGTGTTGGCTATCACCCTGTATGCCGGTTGTCACTCTCTGACCCTGTGTGTTGGTTCTCACCCTGTTACCTTGTGTCGTGGTTGTCACGCTCTCACCCTGTGTGCTGGTGCACAAAAGACATTGTGCATATAGGGTATTAGAAGTTCTTTTGTGTGAAACATATTCTGTTTTATGATTGAGAAGTCGGATGAGAGACAGAAGTCACCGGATGAGAGGAATTATAAAGGAATTGTAAAGAATATTCAAAATTATATAAGTATGAGAATGGCAGACACTGCTGGTAGGTGATATACCTGTATAACCACGGCAGGCGCAAAGCACCTCCCAGTAAGTAGTGCTGCCTGGGTAAAATCGATAATTGGACAGTATATATAAGGGGCTGAGCCGGCAAACGAAGCCAGAGAACACTACCTGTTTAGATCAATACGAATCTATACGATTCGGGGTTTGGTTTTAGCCATGTACACAGACATCAGGTGACTTAGATAGGAGTTTACCATTGTGCTGCTGCACTAAGACAAGCGGACTCTGAGGACGAAGCTAGCCTTGGGCAGTGTTGAACGAGGGCCGGATACTTAGGCGATAACGCACTAGCCATTGTATGCCTTGGATTAAACACCAATAAACTTCCTCTCAGCCAAGCGAGATTCGTGTTGTGGATATGAACGCCCATTTCACGGATGTAGTCTACCATTCTACTAGCGACAATAACTGAGGCGATAATAGGCAGTCTTGAGTAAGGATTAACTGTACAGTCTCCATATTTAAATAACACCCATGACCAACCACTAGCGTTCACTGGTTTGCAGTTACCGAGCAAAGCGGGTCATCATCAGGGAGGGCTACCTGGCCAGCCACTTCTACTTCCTGCTGTCAGGGTCAGGTCAGTCTACACCCTACTACTATACCTTCAGTCTATAACAGGCAGAAAAGGCCTAGTACAAGGATTATTGTCTGGTGGCCCTTCTCATGAGAAAATACTTAAACGCTGTACCTACAACAAGTGATTGACCTCTGTCACAAAACCTGTATGACCTCTCCCACAACATCTATATGACCTCTCAGAACAACTGTATGACCTCCCAAAAAAACTGTATGACCTCTCCCACAACACCTGTATGACCTCTCAGAACAACTATATGACCTCTCACAACACCTGAATGACCTTTCACACAACACCTGTATGACCTCTCAGAACAACTGTATGACCTCTCCAACAACACCTGTATGTCCTCTCACAACACCTGTATGGCCTTCCACAACACCTGTATGACCTTTCACAAAACCTGTATGATCTCTCTAACAACACCTGTGTGACCTCTTTCACAACACCTGTGTGACATCTTTCACAACACCTGTGTGACCTCTCTAACAACACCTGTATGACCTCCCAAAAAACCTGTAAGACCTCTCACAACACCTGTACGACCTCTCCCACAACACCTGTATGACCTCCCACAACACCTGTATTACCTCTCAGAACACCTGTATGACCTCTCCCACAACACCTGTATGACCTCCCACAACACCTGTATTACCTCTCAGAACACCTGTATGACCTCTCCCACAAAACCTGTATGACCTCCCACAACACCTGTATTACCTCCCACAACACCTGTATGACCTCTCCCACAACAGCTGTATGACCTTTCCTACAACACATGTATGACCACCCTTATTACACTTTATTACCTCTCTCTCAGTGGTTGTGTCCCTCCTGGATGTGGCGAAGGGCGTCAATAAGACGCTGTACTTCCTGTCGCGGGGTGACTCATTTGGTGAGCTGGCGCTTGTTAACCACACACGGAGGGAGATAACAGTGGTCAGCAAGGAGAATGTGGAGCTGCTGGTTCTCAACAGTGAGGTAGGTATGGGTTGTGAGTAGGGGTGGATAACTGTTATTGGTAGAATGATATTCTATATATTACACATCTGAAGACACATGTAAATGAGAATATGACCTCTCTTGCAACAGAGGCCATATATAAGTATATCCCAAGGTCACACCATCTGAAAACCACTTACCTATCGAACCAACAATGCAGTGACACAAGGCCTCTGTAGCAACTGGTCACTGTGGGCTGGTCTCAGTCTACACCTCCAGGGTAGGAAACAGGCTAGGGGACATCATCTACTCAGATGTGTCCAGTAATTTTTGTAGAATATAAAAGCAAAATTGGGTTAAGGTTTTATATTTCTATTTGATAGCTTTCAAAAGGTTTCTTAAATGATTTTAATCACAATACCAACAAGGGCTATAGGACTGACATAAGCTGTTAAAGGTGTATTTGGCACATCAACATTTTGTAATGAAGTCCACTCTTCACTCTTCAATTATGGAAATGTTGAGGGTCATATGGGTTCGAGACAAAATATCTCCCTATATTTCCTGGTCAGTTTCATGGAGACAGTGTCCTCTTTAAACCTCTGTGTGTATGGATATATTTCTATATATACACACATATAGACATTTAGGATTGTATTTCATCAAGGACCAAGGAACAACTATAGAACAGTAACAGTGACAGCACTGGGCAAACCTTCACTGAGGCAGAGTTAGAACAGTGGCCACCAGGTGACAGCACTGGGCCAACCTTCACTGAGGCCTGTACACAGTTAGAACAGTGGCCACCAGGTGACAGCACTGGGCCAACCTTCACTGAGGCCTCCATCTGGTTCATCTTCACACACTTCATGGTTATATATATAAGCTGATAAGCTGAATGAATCCACCTTGTTATAAATTATATGTGCTATGGTATTTCATGTGTAAGCTGAACATACATGTATGTTGTTTGGTTGCAGGACTTCACGACCATCTTTCTGTCAGGCGGCTTCAATGAGCCCTTCCTCCGGTGAGTCCTCGTAGCTTTTCCCAGCCAAGATTTTTCTGCATTATATACGACTGATTAACATATATCATACTGCATCAAGTTTTGTGATTCTCTTTTTTATTGAGAACTATTACTATGTGTTTACATGCTCTTCTATCCAGAATTGTGGAGATATGATAGAAAAATGTAGCATTAAAGTTATTAAGTAGAACAAGAGTACAATTCAAATGGGCAAAATGAGATGAAGAAATGAAAAATGGCAGTTGACAATCAGGGCCAGAAGATTTTTCATTGCTGTAGTCAAAGAGAGGGGCCAGTGAAATTTTAATTTTGTAAAATTCTCGTCTTATACAGTATATATAATGCATAGATATGAGTACAAAACAATTTTATAACTATAAATTGATACATTGCATAGAAAAACTTGGCTATATATCAGATCACACATTGAATCCCCTGCCCACCTGACAAAGGATGTCTGTGTGTGACGTCACACAAATGACAGTTATATTCAAATTTCAAAACTCCCTAAAAACTATACTTTTTTCACATTTTCTTTCCTTAATCGATTAATTTGGTAATTTGAAATACTTTTAGGCTCATAAGAACACTGATATGAATTAAATATTGATTTTTTTCAGTTTATCATTTTTTAACTGTTCTGCTTGTGATGTCACATACAGATAAATGGTCTGTGCAGGTAGTGCGAGATGCAGGCAGGGGAACTCAAGTCTTATACAAACAAATGTGTCTAAAACAAAAACTATTTGAGATAAAAGTGTAAAATTTGGTAAGTTTATTTCCTGGATCGTGGCATTATACTAACTTTGGTCACTGGCCCCTCCCTTTAAGGTATAACCTTATCAGAGCTTTGGTACTAACTTAATCTCATTCTTAAATTTGACCTTAGAATTTGATAAACATCGTTGCATTCATAAGCCATTGTGAACATATTGGTTGACTATAAACACATATCCGACAACGTGTTCTGTGACAGAAGTCTCTCTTTCCTTGAGGGCTGGCCACTGGAGCGCCTCGAGAAAAACACCAAGAAGGTCATCTTCAGCTTCTTTAAGTGAGTGCTAACCCAAATAATGTATTACTCACTATTTCTTTATTGGAAAAACACCATGATATTCCTCTTCTCTAAGCTTTATTTGATAACATTTCCTGAACCTCCTACTGTTCTTTTACATAAATACACCCCATATAAGTTACATGTGGAAGGTTGATAAAATATTCAGCTTACTTCTATGAATTCGATTTCATTTTTCAGGGTGAAAATGGAAAATCCATATTTCTTTCATTATTAATTCCCAAAGTTAATATTAGCTGGCATAATATTTTTGATGAAAATATGAAGGGGTGATAGAGAAAAGATGTCATGCCTAAGAACGATATTTGTTGGCTGCAGGCGGGATGCGGTGCTGACCAAAGACAGTCGGAAGTCAGAGTGGATCTACATCATCAAATCAGTAAGTGATGTATGTGTGTGTGTGTGGAGGGGGGGGGATTGTTGGAATACAGTTGTAAAAAGATAAAATGTTGTAAATAGAACAACGGAGGAATGAATTGCTAGATATAAGAAAAAATCCATCTGGCAAAACTGAAATAAAGTATGAAAAAAACCTTAGTTTTGAGTCTGATCTGAGGTCTCTACTCTGTGGTAGCCATGAGAGAACTGACCAGTGTTCACACAGTGGTCACCCTTGGCAACTAGTTTCCACGGTTCTCTCTAGGGGGAGGCACTGCTTCTTGGTGGCTAGATTATACTCTGTCTACTATGATCATCAATCACAATCCAGAATCATTTGAAATAAAATGCTACGTTTACTAAAAAATAGTTTCACTGAATAATATTGTCATTCAGAGTTTATTGCATAACCACATGGTTTTGAAAGTGATCACGTGGCCACATCTGTTCAAGGTCTTTTCCATCAAGGATACCTTGCTATGGTGAGAATGAGAAAAATGTAACACACTGGAATCTTGGTCCTGTCCCATGAAAGTTATGATTTCAAAATCAAATATTAGAATTATCAATATTGTTCATGTTTGGATTCTAAGCTACAGGCAGTGATCATGTTGTATTTGGGAGCTGCTTGGCCTCGATGTGAGTGGGGTGTGTGCGGGGGGGGGGGGGGGGGTAAACATCATCTGGCCGGGCCCCAACAATACAGCCGCTAATGAGGCGGGCTGGGTCTTTACGTCCCATTCACAAACACCAAAAACTACATCAGGATGCAGGCTTAACCGAGTCAACTAAACCACTTTGGAATTGTGTCAGAAAAGTGGGGAATCTACGAGTCATTTAGGGAATTGAATCTAAATTTTACCTCATTTTCATTCCTTTTTCATATTACTAAGGGATACCTCAATCTTATTGCTTAGTAATTAAAGTGATAATAATTGTATCTGAGTGTATATTACTTGTGACATAACACATACTATTATTTCTTTGTTTAACCTACATGTCTTTAAATGGTTTTCATGTCATCTGATTGAAAAGACAACAGAAATCCACATTTTTTACCATCTCGATCTCGGCCATCTTGTCTTGTCAGACCGACTCTTCTGATGAATCCTCAGAGGGTGCCAGTGACCATCTGCTCTTTACTGAGTACTTCTGAGTACTTTTTGATGCAGATAGATTAATCAAATATGAATATTCATCATAGAAACAGAAATTTGATAAATTTGAACTTTGTTCATTGGTCTTCTTCCCTTAACTACAACTGAGAAAGATTCCTGAAGGGTGCAAAGGTCAATGGTGTCTCCCTGCTCGTCCATGTGGAATCCCATATAAAATTAATGTATCATTTTATACATTTTTGAAACAAGTGTTTAGAATCTAAACGCTTTCCCAAAGAATTCGTTGCAAAGTGGTTCATTAGTTTTCAATGAGATCTCTGTTTTTCTTCTAAAGGATTATATCAGCCCAATGTTTTGTCTCTGTTGATCGTACCTGACAGGGAAGTTATCTGACACCTGTTGATCATCCCCCACAGTGGCCCGTTGCACAATAGAATTTCGTTGTTAGGATCAAACAAAGATATCTTTGTTAAAGATATCTTTGTTACGATTTTTACAAACATAGTAACATCTCTGGTTCTAATGAATGAAATTGAATTCTGTAAATTGATGGAAAAAGGAACAAAATTAAGGACAAATCAGTAAAAGTTACAGCTCTCTGGCTGCATTCTAAATATAGAAAAACAATGTGTAAAAAACCATCCTTGTTACGAAAATATTAATTTTTTTCAAAAATATTATTTTCGTTGTTACGAACCCATTGTGCAACGGGCCACAGGGAAGTTATCTGACACTTTGTCCCTGTTGATCGTCCCCTACAGGGAAGTTACCTGACACTTTGTCCCAGTTGATTGTCCCCCACAGGGAAGTTACCTGACACTTTGTCCCAGTTGATTGTCCCCCACAGGGAAGTTATCTGACACTTTGTCCCAGTTGATTGTCCCCCACAGGGAAGTTATCTGACACTTTGTCCCTGTTGATTGTTCCCTACAGGGAAGTTCCCTGACACTTTGTCCCAGTTGATTGTCCCCCACAGGGAAGTTATCTGACACTTTGTCCCTGTTGATTGTTCCCTACAGGGAAGTTACCTGACACTTTGTCCCAGTTGATTGTCCCCTACAGGGAAGTTACCTGACACTTTGTCCCAGTTGATTGTCCCCTACAGGGAAGTTACCTGACACTTTGTCCCAGTTGATTGTTCCCTACAGGGAAGTTACCTGACACTTTGTCCCAGTTGATTGTCCCCTACAGGGAAGTTACCTGACACTTTGTCCCAGTTGATTGTCCCCTACAGGGAAGTTACCTGACACTTTGTCCCAGTTGATTGTCCCCCACAGGGAAGTTATCTGACACTTTGTCCCTGTTGATTGTTCCCTACAGGGAAGTTACCTGACACTTTGTCCCAGTTGATTGTCCCCTACAGGGAAGTTACCTGACACTTTGTCCCAGTTGATTGTCCCCCACAGGGAAGTTATCTGACACTTTGTCCCTGTTGATTGTTCCCTACAGGGAAGTTACCTGACACTTTGTCCCCGTTGTTCATCCCCTACAGGGAAGTTACCTGACGCTTTGTCCCTGTTGTTCGTCCCCTACAGGGAAGTTATCTGACACTTTGTCCCTGTTGATCGTCCTCTACAGGGAAGTTACCTGACACTTTGTCCCTGTTGATCGTCCCCTACAGGGAAGTTACCTGACACTTTGTCCCTGTTGATCGTCCCCTACAGGGAAGTTATCTGACACTTTGTCCCTGTTGATCGTCCCCTACAGGGAAGTTACCTGACACTTTGTCCCTGTTGATCGTCCTCTACAGGGAAGTTACCTGACGCTTTGTCCCTGTTGATTGTCCCCTACAGGGAAGTTATTTCATACTTTGTCCCTGTTGATTGTCCACTCTAGGGAAGCTGTCGCCTGCTGAAACGTCTAAAGCCAGAGACAAACATTCGACAGAGATCACGGAATAAAAGTAAGTCCTCTTTAATAATATGTCTAAATCTTCCAAAACAATAAAAGTGTGTGGGATGACCTTTTCTGAACAAATTTTTGCAAGGCATGTTATATAGTTATTTTCAAAGATAAGACCAAGGAAACGTCTATGTTTGTATAACTTTGAATGCACCTTTAAGTATGTCTCATATTAAGTTCTCCCCTTGTAATTCTCTCCGTCTTTACCCCTCCCTGCCCAGAACTGCCGCCCCTGCTTAGTGTGGCTGACGACCACCAGGGGGATCTAGTGCGCCGCTTCCGGGAGGAGGAGGACCGAGTGAAGGCTTCTGGGAAGTGGACGGCCATTGGTCAGCCCGAACTGAACATCCCGACCAGCGAGGCCTATGGGCGGCCCAAGTACCCCGTGAGGCTTTACTTACCTAACGGTTATACAAGTTAACAAGTGGGGTGTTTATGGAGGGTGGGGTGGGGGAGGGGGGGGGGGCTGTTTGTGGGGTATTGTAACCTCAGTGTCTCAGGTTTATCAGTCTGAGTGCAGCCCTGTGGGCCCCACCCTCAGCCTCATATCCCAGACACACCTTGGGTAGATAAATACTCAAGAGCTGTTTTGCCGTTGTTGTTGCAGGCATCTCATTGCTCTCTTAGGCCTAAACAAAATTGTTTTGTTCAGGTTATTGGACCTATCCTAAAACTTTGGCCCTACCCTAATCTTTTTGAATGGGAATTTGTTTATAAGACATTAAAATTCAATAATAATAATTATTATTTAGATGACGGGATATGGGTTATATTTATCCCCTAGTTCCCCTTTTTCTCAGTGAAATGATAACTAGGACCTAAATACAAATTAGGAGACACCATTCCCTGCAGAATAACCTTATTGTGAAGTATGCAAAGCTTGATCTTCATCACTTACATATCTAAGATGATATCCATGCTCCGAGGTGACATTGTATTTTAAGTCATAAAGCCGTGCTTTTAGTAGCCCAGCGATCAGCGTTAACCTTTTCCTTCAACAGCAACTAAAGGGTTTTAGTACTCCTGTTCACCATTGAAAGAGAGGGTTAAGGTGGACGATATCCTGTTTTAGATAGACAAGCCAAAGTACTGTCCATCTCCATACTTCTATCACTACTTATTTTAGGAGATTTGCCTTCAGTCAGGTCCAGCCAAGTCCTTATTGAGGGCCAGTCAAAGATTTTCCCCTCCTGTCGGAGAGCCTCAGTCTGCACTTGGTTCTGAGGATGTGGCGAGAATCGGCTTATCGGGGATTTGGGGGATTAGCGGGGATTAACTGAGATTAGCGTGCAGTGTTAAAAGGCCGTGTGACTCTCATCGCAGGTTCTGTCTGTCGTGGATGGCTCGAGTGGGCAACCGGTGCCAAGTGGGCAACCAGCCAAGGATGGCGGGCAACCAGCCCGGGACGGTGGGCAACCAACACCTCGCGGCCAACCCGGGGACACTGTGTGCCCTACAGACCCCAGGCCAGGCCCCGAGCTACCACCAGACATAGCACCTAAACCAGCCAAAGCCGGGTCACGACAAGCCTCCTTTATTCTGGGAGGACCGGTAAGTTGGATGTATTAAAGGGATTACTGACTACTTACTCTAAAATCAAAATCCATTACAAACCTCTGAAACAAGTTTTAATCATCAGCCCAGGAACCTATATCAAAAGAAACTAAACATGTCACCATGCTGAGTGTTAATGTAAGTGGTGAGTAGGACTTCAAAACTTTGCAGTATTAACATGATTCCAGAAGGCTTGAAGTCCATTACAACTTCATCAAAACTCATTATAATTTTTCTATATGAACATTTTTCAGAAAAAAAGTCACCAATGAAATAAGACAACTGGAGCCAATTGTAACCTTTACAAGTTGAGCTTTCGTAGCATTTTTGTATCTGAATTGAAATTTAGCGTATCACATAAGTTCTCAAAAAGCACCAAGACATTTTTGAATTTTGAGGCTTTTCATTTTTCTCAACAAGTGGTCCTTATGTGCAACTTTTCAAATCTGTTAAATATTTGTAGGAGGGGCATTGATTTTCTTTTATTCATCTTGATTTTAATTAGGAATCATGTTTCATCCATACTAAATAAGAAACTTTTAGATTTTGAAGTTCTGCAGTTCTACTCACCAGGTGACACTAGTGTAACCAGTCAGCATTCACTTCAGTGATGTGAAGTGATTACAAAACAATGTCCAAAGCCTCCTTTTTAAGATTGATTTGAGTTATCCTGAATAGTATTCATACATGTATGGTTTTCAGAAATATTTAGCATTAATGTATACATTCAACAGTGTCATTATAATTACATCAACATAATATAACCAACTGAGAAGGGAATACGAGTGGGGTTACCAACCTGAGAGGAGTGCCCAATATCAGCGTGAGTGCTAGGCCCGTCAGGGCCACCCGAAGGCCAATATCGGACACTCTCAATGAAGTTGCATTATTGGCTATGGATTTATCATACCTTAGCCCAATAAATTCTACATAATTTAGAAGATGATACCTATGAAGTGGTATGGAGTGAACTGGATGTGTGGACATCTAGCAAACAATGATGTGTCCGCTTTGTTATCCTGCATAGACACTGGCTGACCCATGGTCGCTCAGTTTGTTTTCACGCAATCATATTTTAGATATTTATACATACATTTATACATACAAATAGAATATATCACATGATTTAGGTAAACTATGCATTGAACATCTTCCTGACTGACCATGTTTTCATGGCTTCTCACACAGTTCATGCTTTGTATTCATGTGCCTTTCCCACATGGACTACTTTTGGTATCACCCAGTCAGGTGATACACATCAGGCTACCACCCAGATTTGATACTATGTTTCCTTCTTATGGGGGAATTCAGGCCTTAAACATTAATGCAGGGCAGTTTGTACTTGGACCTTACAGAAAAAGAGTGCCTTCCTGGTGGCCACACCCAGTGTGTCCAGGGACCCCTCCCAGCTGCACATGGTGGGCAGGAGGCCAACGAGGGGTCCAGAAACAGAGGTCTGCCCGGAAGGTGAGCCTGTGTGTGCCTCCAGGGTGCCTTGTGTCTGAGTTGTCGTTGCCACTGAAACACCCCGGGTGTCCCTCATCACAGAGTGTTCCCTCTATGTGACTGTTGTTCTGTGTGATTGTCACTTCTGTGTCAGTGTCCCTACAGTCCGAACGTCCCTTCAGTCTGAGTGTCCCTTCAGTGTGAGTGTCCAATCAGTGTGAGTGTCCCTACAGTCTGTGTGTCCCTACAGTCTGAGTGTCCCTTCAGTCTGAGTGTCCCTACAGTCTGAGTGTCCCTTCAGTCTGAGTGTCCCTTCAGTCTGAGTGTCCAATCAGTGTGAGTGTCCCTACAGTCTGTGTGTCCCTATAGTCTGAGTGCCCCTACAGTCTGAGTGTCCCTTCAGTCTGAGTGTCCCTTCAGTCTGAGTGTCCCTTCAGTTTGAGTGTCCCTACAGTGTGTGTAAGTGTCCCTCCTTGTGTGAGTGTCTCCTCTGTGTGAAAATTCCCTGTGTGTGAGTGTCCCTTCTCTGTGTCAGTGTCCCTTCTCTGTGTCAGTGTCCTGCTGTGTGAGTGTCTCTACTCTGTATGAGTGGCCCCTCCATGTGAGTGTCCCCTATGTGTGAGTGTCCCCTCTGTGTGAGTGTCCCCTCTGTGTGAATGTCCCCTCTGTGTGAGTGTCCCTTCTTGTGTGAGCGTCTCCTCTATGTGAATGTTCTCGGTGTGTAAGTGTCCCTTCTCTGTGTCAGTGTCCCTTCTCTGTGTCAGTGTCCCTTCTCTGTGTCAGTGTCCCTTCTCTGTGTCAGTGTCCCTTCTCTGTGTCAGTGTCCCCTCTCTGTGAATGTTCCCTGTGTGTGAGTGTCCCTTCTCTGTGTTAGTGTCCCTTCTCTGTGTCAGTGTCCCCTTGTATGAGTGTCTCTACTGCGTATGAGTGTCCCCTCTGTGTGGGTTTCTCCAACTGTGTGAGCGTCTACTCTGTACAGTGTCCCCACTGTGTTTCTGTTCCATTTGAGTGTCCCTACAGTCTGAGCGCACTATTTGTTTTAGTGTCCCTTCTTCTGTGTCAGTGTTTATTTGGCGTGAGTCTCCACTATGTTTGAGTGCCCTTTCTCTCTTCATACATCTTATATGTTTAGACCCATCTGGGTGTCCTTTCTTAATGAGTGATGACTCCCTCTAAATGTCCTTTCATACTGAGTGATATCTCCCTCTGGGTGTCCTTGTCCTTTCTTAATGAGTTATGACTCCCTGTGGGTGTCCTTTCTTAATGGGTTGTGACTCCCTGAGGGTGTCCTTTCTTACTAGTGATGACTCCCTCTGGGTGTCCTTTCTTACTAGTGATGACTCCCTCTGGGTGTCCTTTCTCTCTGAGTGATGACTCCCTCTGGGTGTCCTTTATACTGACTGATGACTCTCTCTGAATGTCCTTTCATACTGAGTGATATCTCCCTCTGGGTGTCCTTGTACTTTCTTAATGAGTTATGACTCCCTCTGGGCGTCCTTTCTTAATGGGTTGTGACTCCCTCTGGGTGTCCTTTCTTACTGAGTGATAACTCCCTCTGGGTGTCCTTTCTTACTAGTGATGACTCCCTCTGGGTGTCCTTTCTTAATGAGTAACGACTCTCTCTGGGTGTCCTTTCTCTCTGAGTGATGACCCCCTCTGGGTGTCCTTTCTCTCTGAGTGATGACTCCCTCTGGGTGTCCTTTCTCTCTGAGTGACGACTCTATCTGGGTGTCCTTTCTCTCTGAGTGACGACTCTATCTGGGTGTCCTTTCATACTGAGTGATATATCCCTCTGGGTGTCTTTTCTTGTTGAGTGACGACTCCCTCTGAGAGTCCGTTCTGTTTGAGTATCTTCTCTGTTTGAGAGTCCCTTCCTCTGTTAGATGTCCCTTTTGTCAATTTACAGTGACAATAAATAGAACTGAGAAAGAAATATAAACTATTTTTGCCATAAGTATTTAGTCCAGAAAAGCTTCCCTAAAGCCTTCCCCTTAAGTCCCTTCTCAATGGGCCCCCCTACACCCATTGATCACTGTACCCTCTCTATCCCTGGGGGGGGGGGGGGGGGGGTCCAGTGAAGTAACACCTTCCCTTGGTTATTCCCCCCGCAGGGCCCGGTCCACTGCTCACTTCTCTTTAGCTGGTTTCAAATTGTTTCCTTTCTTGTATTTGCTTTCAGTTGCTTTCTCCCATTTTGCACCCCGCCTTGTTTTTGAGGCGGCTCCCGTACTGTGTAGTTTGCCTTGGCCGGGGCCTGAGGCAGCTGTTTGTAAAGTGAAGGCAATTAGCACCCTCACAGCCTGGCTTTTATCGCCTGATTTCCAAACGGAGATTGCCATGAGATTTGGGTCAGGGATAAGTGCTAATCGCTTCTTAGTGTCAGATCCTCAAAAGAGCTGTGTACTTCTGTTCTGATCCCTTTGTACTTTTAAGATCTGTGAGAAGCCTTTTCTTCTGAAGCCCAGCACAGGGACAGGCCAAAGGGAGGGGAGAGGTACAAGACTGTACCACCAACACTAAGGCCATTAAAGCGACTTATGTAGTTGTCTGGGCTGGTTTCAATACCTGCTCCAGAAAGAGTCAATATCTGATGAAGAATAATGACCAATGTTTACAATTGTGTTCTTTGGTTGAAATTTAGGTTTCTAAACCTAGTATATGACCAATGTTTTATAAAACATCATTTTGGTTGAACTACAGGTTTCTAAACCTAGTATATGACCAATGTTTTATAAATAATCACTTTGGTTGAACTATATGTTTCTAAACCTAAAACATGACCAATGTTTTATAAACGTTCACTTAGGTTAAACCTACAAAAGTACAAAGGAAAGATTAGTGACTGTATTATGTTTCACTGTAACGTCGTCAGTAGTGGTGCCCTCTACAAGAGTCCATGCAACCAGATACAAATAAAACAATAGTGCGCCACTTTCAACCGTTTTTGAAACATGAACAAATGGCGATGATGTCATGAAAATGGCAAAAGTGACAACACAATTACCTGGTTGCATGGACCCTCGTATGGGGCACCACCTTTGTCAACGTCACAAAAAATAGGTTTCAGTGGAAAAACTCAAGACTGTTGTTGTCAAGAAAATATAAATAAAAAATCTATTGACTCTAAAACATATATCATCCGACTTAAATTAAAAGGATGGGAAACTCATGATGATTATTTTTGTGATCTTTCATATCTCTCTGGTCAGTATTATTGATGAAACGCGTAACACTTATGTTTCGGTGTCAATTCTAGCCATGAAGAGTAAAGAGTAAAACTTGTTATTCAAGGTGTGAAATCAGTTGTAGGTTGGTTGAAAAGAGCCCAAGAACACTCCAGGCTTTAAAAAGTATGTAGTGAAATCCTGAGTGGTGGTAAGTATTGTTGGACAAGCAGTAATAGAGTTAGCTCATTGGGAACAATGGCCTGGTGGGTTGCTACAGGATCCTGAGAAAGGTTTTAGCCACTATTGACAGAAGTGTACAACAACTTCTTTCACAGAGTTCCTCCATGGACCTTAACTTGATGGGACTCCACCTGTCCTATGAACAACCAGGTATTTCTCCCATCTAACACTACACAGACACACCCTTACCCAACACATACTAAGCTGAAAGACCACCCGCATACTTCTCCCGCCCACCTAGCACTACACAGACACACCCTTACCCAACACACGCTAAGCTACAAGATCACCCGCATACTTCTCCCGCCCACCTAGCACTACACAGACACACCCCTTACCCAACACACGCTAAGCTACAAGATCACCTTCATACTTCTCCCACCCACCTAGCACTACACAGACACACCCCTTACCCAACACACGCTAAGCAACAAGATCACCCGCATACTTCTCCCACCCACCTAGCACTACACAGACACACCCCTTACCCAACACACGCTAAGCAACAAGATCACCCGCATACTTCTCCCACCCACCTAGCACTACACAGACACACCCCTTACCCAACACACGCTAAGCAACAAGATCACCCGCATACTTCTCCCACCCACCTAGCACTACACAGACACACCCCTTACCCAACACACGCTAAGCAACAAGATCACCTTCATACTTCTCCCACCCACCTAGCACTACACAGACACACCCCTTACTCAACACACGCTAAGCTGAAAGATCACCTTCATACTTCTCCCGCCCACCTAGCACTACACAGACACACTCCTTACCCAACACACGCTAAGCAACAAGATCACCCACGTACTTCTCCCGCCCACCTAGCACTACACAGACACACTCCTTACCCAACACACGCTAAGCAACAAGATCACCTTCATACTTCTCCCACCCACCTAGCACTACACAGACACACCCCTTACCCAACACACGCTAAGCAACAAGATCACCCGCATACTTCTCCCACCCACCTAGCACTACACAGACACACCCCTTACGCAACACACGCTAAGCTACAAGATCACCCACGTACTTCTCCCACCCATCTTGTGACAGCCCACCACTAAAGACGGATTCCTTCTCTGTACAATAACACAATATAACACCAGGTACTTTACTGGCCCTAGCAGGACTACTATAGATTAGCTTGTGTCTTGTCATTTACTGATATAAGCAATGGAAACATGTATCAAATTCTGCTTAGTACCTCTAAAGACAGACACTAATAGCTATAGCAATCTGTGACACCCGGGACAGACTGACACCAAAGACAGATGCGACGCTGATACGTCTGTCACACCCAGGACAGGCTGTCACCAAAGACAGACGCTGATAGCAGTCTGTGACATTCATGACAAGTTGACACCAAAGACAAATGTTGATAGCAGTCTGTCACACCCGAGACAGTCTGACACCAAAGACAGACGCTGATACCCATTTCTGATTTACCTTAGTTTGCCACTCTCGCGGCACTTAAGCAGGCCTTTCACATGCTCTCACCTTACAGAAGGCACACTCAGCAAAGGCCAACATAATGTCATCCCACAGCAAAGCCCACAGCTAACCAAATGCACATTAATCAGAGACAAAGGGTTAATTTTTGTTTGAATTGTTGGGAAATACCTGCTGAAAGTATCCCTATATAGCAAATCTAAACATATTTAGTAGCAATTAGAGCATTATGAAGTATAGCTTACTGTGATAGCATGCCATTTTAGGGCAGATGTGATTTCTTTGTAATTAAAAATTTGATTGGTTGAATTGTTTATCTTTCCAATATAATAGAACAAAATTACAGTTAATTCAATTTGCCTTTACAAATAAATCTAACTTTGATTTGCTTTAGCCTTAATGCCCTGAGCAGGATGGTAACAGTATCATGAAGACATCTAAGGGATGTCCAGAGAAAGATGATGAGGAGTTATGTCTATTCACACCATCAGTGGTAAATGATTCTGCATTGATACTCTTCAGGCTCACAGGACACTGAAAGCGTGGAGCTTGATGGGCCGAGTCAAGATGGGGAACAAGGGAAGGCGATGCAGCCTAAGTATGGCCAGGTCATCCAGGTAGGATTACGTAAGAATGGGGTAATGACATAGATTGGGCATGTCTGTATGGTGAATACATGAGGTGTGACTATTGTCTGACTCTGGGTGTGGTGTGAGTTTGGGGGGAGGTTGTGGGTGTGGGGGGGGGGGAGGTTGTGGGTTTGGGGGGGAGGTTGCGTGTGTAGTGGGTGGGGGTGTTGTTGGGGGGAGGTTGCGTGTGTAGTGGGTGGGGGTGTTATTGGGGGGAGGTTGCGTGTGTAGTGGGTGGAGGTGTTGTTGGGGGGAGGTTGCGTGTGTAGTGGGTGGGGGTGTTGTTGGGGGGAGGTTGCGTGTGTAGTGGGTGGGGGTGGTGTGGGCATGATGTAAGTATGGTTGTTGGCTGGGGGTGGTGTGTGTGTGGGGGGGGGGGGGGGTGTCGGGGGATTTGGTAGTATAGGGGTGGTTTGTTGTAAGTAGTTTGAAGATGGGTGTGGGGATTGGCAGTTGGGGTATGAGTGTGGCATAGGTGTGGTGTGAGTGTAGTGTGGGTGTGGCATAGGTGTGGTGTGGGTGTGGCGTAGATTTTGATTTGGAAGTGTAGGGGTTGTTTGTTGTAATTAGGATGTAAGAGGGGATTGTGGGATGTGGTGTGGGTGTGGTGTGGATGTGGTGTGGGTTGGGGTGTAAGTGTGGTGTAGATGTGGTGTGGGTGTGGTGTGGGTGTGGTGTGGATGTGGTATGGGTTTGGTGGAATGTGCTGTGGATGTGGTATGGGTGTGGTGTGGGTGTATTTGGTAGTGAAGGGGTTGTATAAAATAAGTATGAGGGTGGGTGTGGGGATTGTGAGCTGGGGTGTGAGTGTGGTGTGGGTGTGGCGTGGGTGTGGTGTGGGTGTGGTGTGGGTGTGGTGTGGGTGTGGTGTGGGTGTGGTGTGGGTGTGGTGTGGGTGTGGTGTGGGTGTGGTGTGGTGTGGTGTGGTGTGGGTGTGGCGTGGGTGTGGCGTGGGTGTGGTGTGGGTGTGGTGTGGGTGTGGTGTGGGTGTGGTGTGGGTGTGGTGTGGGTGTGGTGTGGGTGTGGTGTGGGTGTGGTGTGGGTGTGGTGTGGGTGTGGTGTGGGTGTGGTGTGGGTGTGGTGTGGGTGTGGTGTGGGTGTGGTGTGGGTGTGGTGTGGGTGTGGTGTGGGTGTGGTGTGGGTGTGGTGTGGGTGTGGTGTGGGTGTGGTGTGGGTGTGGTATGGGTGTGGTGTAGGTGTGATGTGGATGTGGTGTGGTGTGGTGTGGCTGTATTTGGTAGTGTAGGGGTTGTACGTTGTATAAAATAAGTATGAGGGTGGGTGTGGGGATTGTGAGTTGGGGTGTGAGTGTGGTGTGGGTGTGGCGTGGGTGTTGTTTAGGTGTAGGTGTGATGTCTGTTAGGTGTGCGTTATGTGTAATGTGGCTTTGGTGTGGGTCTTCTGTGGGTCCAGTGTGAATGTGGTGTTGGTGTTGGTTCAATGTCGTGTGGGTATGATGTGTGTGTGTTGGGAGTATGCTGCGGATAAGATAAGAGTTTCATTTGCTTACAAGCTTAATCAATATTGGGCAAGTACATATTTCCAATTTAGATATAGTCCAGAGGTATATCAATATGTATGCTTCTTTTGTCCAGCTGAGCCCCTCTCTTCAAAGTAGCCAGAAGTCTTCTACATTTAGTAAACCACCCCATCACACTTAGAATAATGATCATGCAACCTTCCATCTCAGAATATCCTTTACTTGACTGCCTTTTTCAGACTCCATCTCCTAGAAGGCGGCCCAAACAAGACACTTCACGCTTTGTTGTTGTGCGGGTATTAACGAAGGGCAACATCTTTGTAAGTGCAGTGAATAGTTTTTCCCTAGAATCCAAATGACAGAATGACATTTTTGCATTGGAAAGTTTATCCAAGGATTAAGTAAATACTTGTGATGTAAAAAGAGATGGAATAATTCTGTTTTCTGTGCAGGGCCTTGAGGATGTGATGTGTGGAGACCAGCCCAGCTTCAGTCTTGTCAGCAACGGGGCTGAAGTCATCCTCATCCAGAAGCGCTTCTACCTGGAGAACGCCCCGCAGAGCCTCATCAACAAACTACGCAATGAGGTGGGAGCCTGATTCTGAATCAAATTGTATTTCTATCCTTGAATTCTGTGCTGTTAGCTCAATGGTTACAAGCTACATATCACAAATCAGAGCCAATGGTTGATCCACAAATGTACTTGATGGGAGCCTCTGGTGGTTGGTGTACACAGAGCTCCTGGTTGGTGGACTGGTGTACCCTGAGCCCCTGGTTGGTGGACTGGTGTACCCTGAGCCCCTGGTTGGTGGACTGGTGTACCCTGAGCCCCTGGTTGGTGGACTGGTGTACCCTGAGCCCCTGGTTGGTTGACTGGTGTACCCTGAGTCCCTGGTTGGTGAACTGGTTTACCCTGAGCCCCTGGTTGGTGGTGTACCCTGAGCCCCTGGTTGATGAACTGGTGTACTTGGAGTTCCTGGTTGGTGGACTGGTGCACCCTGAGCCCCTGGTTGGTGGACTGGTGTACCCTGAGCCCCTGGTTGGTTGACTGGTGTACCCTGAGTCCCTGGTTGGTGAACTGGTTTACCCTGAGCCCCTGGTTGGTGGTGTACCCTGAGCCCCTGGTTGGTGGACTGGTGTACCCTGAGCCCCTGGTTGGTGTACTGGTGCACCCTGAGCCCCTGGTTGGTGGACTGGTGTACCCTGAGCCCCTGATTGGTGGACTGGTGTACCCTGAGCCCCTGGTTGGTGGACTGGTGTACCCTGAGCCCCTGGTTGGTGGACTGGTGTACCCTAAGCTCCTGGTTGGTTGACTGGTGTACCCTGAGTCCCTGGTTGGTGAACTGGTTTACCCTGAGCCCCTGGTTGGTGGACTGGTGTACCCTGAGCCCTTGGTTGGTGGACTGGTGTACCCTGAGCCCCTGGTTGGTGTACCCTGAGCCCCTGGTTGGTGTACCCTGAGCCCCTGGTTGGTGGACTGGTGTACCCTGAGCCCCTGGTTGGTGAACTGGTGTACCCTGAGCCCCTGGTTGGTGTACCCTGAGCCCCTGGTTGGTGGACTGGTGTACCCTGAGCCCTTGGTTGGTGGACTGGTGCACCCTGAGCCCTTGGTTGGTGGACTGGTGTACCCTGAGCCCCCGGTTGGTGGACTGGTGTACCCTGAGCCCCTGATTGGTGGTGTACCCTGAGTCTCTGATTGGTGGACTGGTGTACCCTGAGCTACTGGTCAGTGGACTGGTGTACCCTGAGCCCTGGTTGTTGGTGTACCCTGAGCCCCTGGTTGGTGGCTGGTGTACCCTGAGCCCCTGGATGGTGGACTGGTGTACCCTGAGCCCCTGGTTGATGAACTGGTGTACTTGGAGTTCCTGGTTGGTGGCTGGTGTACCCTGAGCCCCTGGTTGGTGGACTGGTGTACCCTGAGCCCCTGGTTGATGAACTGGTGTACTTGGAGTTCCTGGTTGGTGGCTGGTGTACCCTGAGCCCCTGGTTGGTGGCTGGTGTACCCTGAGCCCCTGGTTGATGAACTGGTGTACTTGGAGTTCCTGGTTGGTGGCTGGTGTACCCTGAGCCCCTGGTTGGTGGACTGGTGTACCCTGAGCTACTGGTCAGTGGACTGGTGTACCCTGAGCCCTGGTTGTTGGTGTACCCTGAGCCCCTGGTTGGTGGCTGGTGTACCCTGAGCCCCTGGTTGGTGGACTGGTGTACCCTGAGCCCCTGGTTGATGAACTGGTGTACTTGGAGTTCCTGGTTGGTGGCTGGTGTACCCTGAGCCCCTGGTTGGTGGCTGGTGTACCCTGAGCCCCTGGTTGATGAACTGGTGTACTTGGAGTTCCTGGTTGGTGGCTGGTGTACCCTGAGCCCCTGGTTGGTGGACTGGTGTACCCTGAGCCCCTGGTTGGTGGTGTACCCTGAGCCCCTGGTTGGTGGACTGGTGTACCCTGAGCCCCTGGTTGGTGGACTGGTGTACCCTGAGCCCCTGGTTGGTGGACTGGTGTACCCTGAGCCCCTGGTTGGGGGAATGGTGAGCTCAGGGTATCTTAGTAATTGAGAGTGTGTCATGAATCTAAAATAGTTCGATAAGATTAGGGCATCAGGAAATTAAAACAAAATTATACCAGGTATATTTGGTAGAGAACAATTTAAAGAAGCTGAAATATTGGCAGGGATATGTTTCACTGAATTGCATTCATGTTTTGTTTTACTATGGAATATTAGGCCTGCCTTGTGCATATCTGAAGGTACCATGTGTGGGTTATGAGCTGGCTTAAATTAGATAAATTGACAACTCTTGCCCTTGATGAGACATTTATGGTTGCTGCTCAGGGGTAGGCTGTTTATGCCTTCCAGGTACCAGGAGGGGACAGGGGCCCGCCGGAGGAGTATCATTGGGTTATTTGATGTATGTCCTACAAACCGTTATTGATAAAGTAATAATATTCTAGATCTACCGTAAAACCCATAATTTAAGCCCTGGCTTAAATAAGGGTTAGTTTAAGAAATAAGAACCATTTTAGCCTCAACTTTGAGGGTGTGGCTTAAATTAAGGGTCTACACAACCTTGAAAATAATGGCATTTATGAAAACCTTTTGAACTATTGAGGTTTGATATCCATTAAATGATAGGGTGCTGTTTACAGCTAGTTTATGAGCTATCTCTAATGACAGCATTACTCCGTTCAGACTGCAGGTCCACTCCATAACATAGTTTCTCATTATGAAGGACATAACACACGTGTGAAAGGAATACATTTATTAAGTCCAAAGTGCAATACCAGTTGCAACAACTCTCTTTCTCAATGAACAATCCAAGGGGTGTGTCCACTTAACCACCTAGCCAACGCTTCTACCTAACTACCAACCTCTTCACTTTAATTCCATAACAGAACCTTGCTTCCAGAACCGATCTCTACAGGGTGTTTAACCATTGACAGCAAGTAGCACTCTGCCGAGTGCTGTAGCTTACAAGTGCTTGCATATATGTACAGTGACTCTGCCCCTTTCAGTCTTCTCCTGTGAGCCAAGAAGAGTTACACTCTGAGCCCTGATGTTAGGTTCAACACTAGATTGGCTAAGCTAACTATGGACAGACCATCTGCATCAGCACACTTTCATGAAAAAATATCCAAATGTAAGACCTAAAGCTATTGCCCGGCTTAAATTAGGGTGGGGCTTAATTTAGGGGTTTTATGGTAATTGGCAAAAGTGTACCAGAATCATTTCTTAGCACAATGTTTGGTTCATCAGTTTTGTTCCAAGCAAATTCTTTAGCATATCTGATCTCTAGCCAGCAATTATGTGTTTGAAGAATTTTCTTATGATAAAAATAATTATACTTTCTTAAACTTTCAAAGCCCGCCCTTTAAATGAGTTCTCCAGCCTTTTGTAGCTAAGGCCTGTTATTACTGGTCTGACACTGGCTGAGAGAGCTGAGATGGGGGAAGTGGTGCTCCATCAGAGTGTGGAGCTGGGGGGGGGGGAAGTAACAGCCGGTGAGGCAGGGGGAGAGGGGAGGTGGAGCAGCTCGGCGGTATGTAATAAGTTGGGAACAAGGAAATAGATTTATTCTGTCAAGATTGACGTGCTTCATACTGTGGTGTGTATATGGATGGATTTTGACATATCGGGGCAAGGTTCAGGGCTAGTAGGGAAATGGGAGGTTGGGGGAAGTATAAGGGAGAGGTATGAGGAGTGGTTAGACAGAACCTGTAGAAAGAGGTTTGAGGCACTGCAAATGTGATAGTAGAGGGACCGGAGTGTGTATTTGATATTGAGATACTGTCCCTCTGCATGTTTGTAACTGTTTGCCCAGCTCAGATGTATCATGTTCCCTCCCAAGACTCATACCTCCCTCTTCTCCGGCCCTCCACATTTTGGTAGCCCCCAACTCCAGATATATCATGTCCCCTGCCTCCACATTCTGTATAAGGTAGCCCCCAGATGTATCCTGTACCTCCCACTTCTCCGGCCCTCCACATTTTGTATAAGGTAGCCCCAGCTCCAGATATTTCATGTCCCTAAACCATTTCCTCCTAAGGCGCGTACCTCCCACTTCTCAGACCCTCCACATTTTGCCCCCAGCTCCAGATGTATCGTGTCCCTTTACCATTCCCTCCCAAGGTGCGTACCTCCCACTTCTCAGACCCTCCACATTCTGTGTATGGCAGCTCCAGATATATTGTGTCCCTTAACTGTTCCCTCCCAAGGTGCGTACCTCCCACTTCTCTGCCCTCCACATTCTGTATAAGGTAGCCCCAGCCCCAGATGTAACGTGTCCCTTAACCGTTCCCTCCCAAGGCCCGTACCTCCCACTTCTCATACCCTCCACATTCTGTGTATGGCAGCTCCAGATGTATTGTGTCCCTTAACTGTTCCCTCCCAAGGCCCGTACCTCCCACTTCTCATACCCTCCACATTCTGTATAAGGTAGTCCCAGATGTCTCGTGCCCCTTAACCGTTTCCTCCTAAGGCGCGTACCTCCCACTTCTCCGGCCCTCCACATTTTGCCCCCAGCTCCAGATGTATTGTGTCCCTTAACTGTTCCCTCCCAAGGTGCGTACCTCCCACTTCTCAGACCCTCCACATTCTGTGTATGGCAGCTCCAGATGTATTGTGTCCCTTAACTGTTCCCTCCCAAGGTACGTACCTCCCACTTCTCAGACCCTCCACATTCTGTGTATGGCAGCTCCAGATGTATTGTGTCCCTTAACTGTTCCCTCCCAAGGTACGTACCTCCCACTTCTCAGACCCTCCACATTCTGTATAAGGTAGCCCCAGCCCCAGATGTAACGTGTCCCTTAACCGTTCCCTCCCAAGGTGCTTACCCCCCACTTCTCTGCCCTCCACAATCTGTATAAGGTAGCCCCCAGATGTATCGTGTCCCTTAACTGTTCCCTCCCAAGGTGCGTACCTCCCACTTCTCAGACCCTCCACATTCTGTGTATTTTTTTTATTTTTATTTTTTTATTTATTAAAGCAATCTTCAGGGTAATACACTGGTCTTCCAGATTGAGTAGAATAATATAATATTTACATCCACTACATTGCGGTAATATACAGAATACATTCACCCACATTCAAACATAGTTTACATCATCTCGTCATTATATAATCGATATAAAGGGTGTAAATATCCTTTGAAAATGTGACAGTCTGTACTATCCTGAGTGTCTTTAGACAACTGATTCCATAATACAGTTCCTTTATAAAAGTATAGTAGCTCCAGATATATTATGTCCCTTAACCGTTTCCTCCCAAGGCGTGTAACCCCACTTCTCCGGCCCTCCACATTTTGCCCCCAGCTCCAGATGTATCGTGTCCCTTATTAAACCACCACCAGGGGGCTGGGTCTCCATTTAAACACAGGTCACGTGACGGGTCACGTGATTGAGGAGGGCTGGTCCCCACCAGGGGGAGTGGTGGTAGGGGGGCAGGGGGGCAGGAATTAATAAGCGCTAAACATCACCTCCAGATCCATTAGCTCCATAGCCTAACCCTGCCAGATGCCACAACTCACTGTCACCACGCCTGCCCTGACCGACTCAATATCCACAGACAGGCACCTTCAACATAGCACAATAAGCAGTTCTGGACCAATTTCTTCAGTCTTAAATCACTAGGGTAACCTATATAGGAGGAAGGTAACAACATGATTTGCATGAAGGATTTTCAAGTAGTTCTTAATGCTATTATATCTAAAATCAGAGACTACAGGCTAGATAAGGGGAAAAACATATTTATATGTTTATTATTTTGATTAAAGTAGAATTTAGATACTGTTTTTCATAGTAGGGCAGAAAATCAGAACACTATGGTTCGTTCCTGAATGAATTACAATTTGACAAGGAGGAAGGGGATGTTGTACTATGAAAAAATATTTCTTTGTTTATTATTTGTCTGAATTCTATGGAAACAGAAATGGTTGAAACCTTTAGTACATGTATCTGTCATATCAAGTATGGCACAAACTCAACTAGAATTAGTTTCAATAAATCTATTAAACGTGATATAGTGTCAATATCCTACCCCAATTATTAGATGTTTCAGGTGTACCCATACCCAACCGACTTTGGGTTGTGTCTCAGTTAAATGTCCCTACTGTATGTTTTAGGTGTACCCATACCCCACAGACTTTGGGTTGTGTTTCAGTAAAATGTCCCTACTGTATGTTTTAGGTGTACCTATACCTTCACTGGTAGATCCTATAGACAGTATGATTCAGCTAGATTGAGGGAATCATTAACAAACATAGACTGGGAAGATTTTTATGAAATTAATGACCCTCAGGTGGCATGGACAACATTTATAACTAATATCACACCTACAATAGATAATATGTGTCCGCTTAGAAAATTTAAAATTAAAAGGGAGAAGGATCCGTGGTTATCGAATGATTTATTGGAAATACTACATGATAAAGATCATTTCTTACAAATAGCCCGACTTACCAAAACTGAAGATGATATACGGTTAGCCAAACACTACAAACGTAGAGCTAAATCGTTAATCAAGCATGCTAAAGCAGACTTTATAAGTGAACAATTAGAACAAAATACCTCAAACCCCAAAAAGTTTTGGAGAAATATTAGACACGTATTGCCTAATGCTAACAAAACCAATATAATTGGCCTAGAGGATACGGATGGAAATGATGTATCAAGCGAGCACACTGCTGACTTTATAAATGAATTCTTTACATCCATCGGGCCTGCTTTAGCAAGAAAGGATGCAGACAATTATGTATCACAAGATACTGATAAGCTTAGCTCTCTTACATTGAATGAAATCCTATTGGATGAAGTACTTGTCAATATTAAACAAATTGATGTATCTAAATCTTCTGCAGTACCTAACCTATCAACAAGAGTCTTAAAAGATGTGTTTACATTGTTACCGGACCAAATATTACATATTTTTAATCAATCATTTAAGACCAAGAGTTTCCCCAGTACGTGGAAAATTGCAACTGTTACACCTATACCAAAGGAGGGTAACCTCAGAGATGTAAATAACTTTAGACCAATATCAATTCTGCCATTGCCTGGTAGAATGCTAGAAAAAATAATATATAAACGAATTAGCCTATATCTAGAAGCTAATGATCTACTAGATACCAATCAATATGGTTTTCGTCAAAACCACTCTACCACTTCAGCCATTGCAAAATTATGTGACAATGTGAATAAAAATATGATGCATAAACAAGATACATTAGCTGTTTACATCGATTTTAAAAAGGCTTTCGATACTATTAATCACACAATATTAATTAAAAAACTCCCCAAATTTGGCTTGAAACAAGATGTGGTAGGGTGGTTATCAGATTACATTACTGGTAGACAACAATGTACAGTTGCAAATAATCATACTTCAAAATTATTACCTATAACCTGTGGAGTACCACAGGGATCTACTCTGGGCCCGCTGTTGTTTCTAATGTATGTTAATGACCTAAAATTATCATTACTTAGTTGTCAATATTTATTGTTTGCTGATGATACCATAATTTATAAGACAGGTAAAAATTTAATTGATATTCAAAATGATCTCCAGGCAAATATGGACTCTCTCTCAAAATGGTGTAAGGATAATTCCCTTACCATGAATATTAAAAAAACTAAGCTTATGGGTTTTACTACGAGACTGAACTCCTCTTTTCGCAATATTGTGCATATCAAGTGTGGTGGCTGCAACCTGGAAGTGGTAGATAATTATAAGTACTTAGGCATGACCCTTGATACTAACCTAAACTTCAAAAAACACATAGGTACTGTCATCAAAACAGTTACCTATAAATTGTCTATACTACGAAAAATCAGATGCTATCTAACAAATACATCGAGTTTGGCCATTTATAAAACTATGATATGACCACACTTTGACTATGGTGACTATATATACGCCGGGACAACTCAGGAGATGCTTGGGAAATTACAGGTTCTCCAAAACAAATGTATTAAAACTTGTTTACAATTACCAGCAGATGCAGCTACTAACTATATACACAATATCACAAAAATCTCGAAATTGAGTGACAGGAGAAATACTCATTTGCTAAACTATATGTTTACTCTTATAGATAACCCTGAGTATACTGATACCAGGGATATTCAGACTAGACAACACCAAGGTGTTACTTTTAAAGTCCCCTTCACAGAAAAGGAAAATCTGTTAAAGAGTTTATGTATAAGAGGTCCAAATGCATGGAATACATTGCCTGTACCAGTAAGGTGTATGCACCTCAGAACAGACTTTAAAAATTATACCCAAACACAGTTGAAAACTATTGCGTATTAGGAAAATGATAATGACTGTGTCTATAAGTTGTAAAACCACAAATCAATCTGTCTTAGTTCGCAACCCTTTACTATAACGTCCCCCCAACTATAATCTTTACTTGTTGTTTGAGTCGCTGTTAGAAATAGTGAGTAATTGGTTTGTATGCTCATTATTATTCTTCATATACTTTCCCAGATTGTAACCTGCCTACTGGGAGGCAATGAAAACCGGGCATCTGCCCGAAGACCCTCTCAGTATAAATAAAACTTACCAAAAAAAAAAAAAAAATGTTTTTAGGTGTACCCATACCCCACAGACTCTGGGTTGTGTCTCAGTAAAATGTCTCTACTGTATGTTCCAGGTGTACCCATACCCCACAGACTTAGGCCAGTGTCTCAGTAAAATGTCCCTACTGTATGTTTTAAGTGTACCTATACCCAACAGACTTTGGGTTGTGTCTCAGTAAAATGTCTCTACTGTATGTTTCAGGTGTACCCATACCCCACAGACTTAGGTCTGTGTCTCAGTAAAATGTCCCTACTGTATGTTTTAAGTGTACCTATACCCCACAGACTTTGGGTTGTGTCTCAGTAAAATGTCCCTACTGTATGTTTCAGGTGTACCCATACCCCGCAGACTTAGGTCTGTGTCTCAGTAAAATGTCCCTGCTGTACGTTTCAGGTGTATCCATACCCAACGGACCGTGAGTTACGTCTCAGCCTCCGTCAACACCTGACCTGGGATGTGGAGAGACAGGCTGCATTAACGGGAACCCTAAATAAACTACGCACACGCAAGATGGATATCCATAATTCACGCACTCGGATTCCTGCTTATTAGTGTGAAGTTTGCTATTCATAATAAAACGAAATCAAATTACACAACACTTGTTGTATTGTCACTTAAGAGCTTCCTTTAATGTTACTAATGATGGGTCTCACAGAGTAACCTGTCAAATTGATCTGACTTCTTATTTATAGCTTTCCTTTAACAATCCGAAATTTAATGTTTTATCTCTTTGATCTGTTTATGCTGTTGCTAAAAGGAATGGTTAGTTTTTCGTTTCCAAAAGGATGAGCTGTCTATTGAAATGTTCAAACCATAAAGTAGAATTTGCAGTTTAATTGATAATTGCTGTGTTTCTAAGCTGAATGTTTAATAGTTGAGACATTATATTTCACGCCATTGTTGTCAGATATTCCAACTAATTCAGTTTTTGATATTATTTCACTCGATTTTGGTTTTAGTTGGAAAATAAATTGCTAATTCCAGTTTCCATTTTATCATTGCAACAGGGTGCTTCCATCAATATTCAAATACCATACATTCAAAAGCATTATCGTTAGTATTCTATATTTACCCCTTTTATAGTAAGAAGTAAAATAAAATTTAGGAACAAAATACATATTCTATTGACTTTTAGTATACTTGAAATGTTTAGTTTGTTAGTTATAGGTAAACGGAAACCTTACAGTGCAAATTATATACCAATACCACTGTCAAAAGATAAAGACAGAAAAGATGGTAAGGTCTACAAAATGGATACATTAAATGGATACAATATGATGAAGCAGATGATAGGAGATGGTGGTGGTAGAGTCTGTAGGTATATGGGCAAGCTAGCCAAGTAGCAGTGACGGAAGCGCAAGGAATTTTAAATCAATTTTTGACTACTTCAAACATTTACCTCCTGGCTGGGATAAAAGGATCACACAAAATGTTAGATTTTGTACCTTGTGATTTTGTGCCTCTGTGATCCTAGCTACGATAATCTAATGACTTCACTATTCAAACCAATAAACTACAACCCCCTGATACACACTCACTCCCCAAACCCTTAAACCATGATCTAATGTTACACACTCACTCCCCAAACCCCTAAACTACAACCCCCTGATACACACACACTCCCCAAAACCATAAACCACGACCCTATGATACAAACTCACTCCCCAAACTTATAAATCACGACCTCATGATACACATTCAGTGAGCAAACCCCCAAACCATGACCCTATGCTTCATACTCACTCACTAATCTTATAAACCATGACCCTGTGATATAAACTCACTCCCCAAACCCCTAGACCACGACCCCATGATATACATTCACTCCCCAAACCTATAAACCACGACCCTATGATACACACTCACTCCCCAAACTCATAAACCACGACCCCATGATATACACTCACTCCCCAAACCCCTAAACTACAACCCCATGATACACACTCCCCAAACCCTTAAACCATGATCTAATGTTACACACTCACTCCCCGAACCCCTAAACTATGACCCGTGACACACACTCACTCCCCAAACCCCTAAACTACAACCCCCTGATACACACACACTCCCCAAACCGCTAAACTACAACCCCATGATACACGCACACTCCCCAAAACCATAAACCACGACCCTATGATACAAACTCACTCCCCAAACTTATAAATCACGACCTCATGATACACATTCAGTGAGCAAACCCCCAAACCATGACCCTATGCTTCATACTCACTCACTAATCTTATAAACCATGACCCTGTGATATAAACTCACTCCCCAAACCCCTAGACCACGACCCCATGATATACACTCACTCCCCAAACCTATAAACCACGACCCTATGATACACACTCACTCCCCAAACTCATAAACCACGACCCCATGATATACACTCACTCCCCAAACCCCTAAACTACAACCCCATGATACACACTCACTCCCCAAACCCTTAAACCATGATCTAATGTTACACACTCACTCCCCAAACCCCTAAACTATGACCCGTGACACACACTCACTCCCAAAACCCCTAAACTACAACCCCCTGATACACACACACTCCCCAAACCGCTAAACTACAACCCCATGATACACGCACACTCCCCAAAACCATAAACCACGACCCTATGATACAAACTCACTCCCCAAACTTATAAATCACGACCTCATGATACACATTCAGTGAGCAAACCCCCAAACCAAGACCCTATGCTTCATACTCACTCACTAATCTTATAAACCACGAACCCATGATATACACTCACTCCCCAAACTCATAAACCATGACCCCGTGATACACACTCACTCCCCAAACCCCTAGACCACGACCCCATGATATACACTCACTCCCCAAACCTATAAACCACGACCCTATGATACACACTCACTCCCCAAACCCCTAGACCACGACCCCATGATATACACTCACTCCCCAAACCTATAAACCATGACCCTATGATACACACTCACTCCCCAAACCCCTAGACCACGACCCCATGATATACACTCACTCCCCAAACTTATAAATCACGACCCCATGATATACACTCACTCCCCAAACTTATAAACCACGACCCCGTGATACACACTCACTCCCCAAACTTATCAAAAAGAAGAAGAAGTAATCGTATGAGGAAGTATAAAGTCACTGTGTGGTCCACTGACACATCGACTGCCATGAGTGATCAACTGGTACTGAGTGTGAGAGTCAAGGCAGGGACTGCTAGGCCTTGATGAGCCCCCTGGTGTTAAATACTGTTAATACACATATAAATCCTTGATCTATATACTCAATAAACCACGACCCCATGATATACACTCACTCCCCAAACTTATAAACAATGATCCCATGATACACACTAACTCCCCAAACCTATAAACCATGACCCCGTGATACACACTCTCTCCCCACACTTATAAACCATGACCCCATGATTAACACTAACTCCCCAAACTTATAAACCATGACCCCGTGATACACACTCTCTCCCCACACTTATAAACCATGACCCCATGATACACACTCACTCCCCAAACTTATAAACCATGACCCCGTGATACATATTCACTCCCGACAGACCAAGCCAATGCCCACCCTCACCCCGGACACCTGGTGTGACTTACAGCACACAAAACGGGGAATCCTGAGGCGGGGAGCACACACGGTGGGGAATCCTGAGGCGGGGAGCCCCCTTTCTCAGCTTCTCGTGTCCACACCTAACAGTAAGGAGACCCTTGTTGACCGCTGCATCATTGATACAGAGCTCACACTGTGACGGAGGGAGGGGACAGTCCCTGAGGTGGAAAGTATGACTCCTCACGAGCACCTCATGGTGTCATAACAGTATTAAGTCCTGGAACCAGTATGTTGATTCTTGATGTAGTCCTCGCTTCTACTCTTCTCTGTCTTCAAAGGCTTACAAGAACAGATTAGGAGACAATATCAGGGGTAGATCCAGGGAGTCAGGGCAGTGGGGTAATGGAAGGGAGTAAGGGCAGTAGACAGGAGCCGGTTTGGGCAGTGAGGTAAGGGAAGGGACTAGGGGGACTAGACAGGGGCCTGTAGGGGCAGTGAGGTAAGGTAGGGGACTAGGGGGACTAGACAGGGGCCTGTAGGGGCAGTGAGGTAAGTGAAGCGACTAGGGGGACTAGACAGGGGCCTGTAGGGGCAGTGAGGTAAGGGAAGGGACTAGGGGGACTAGACAGGGGCCTGTGGGGGCAGTGAGGTAAGGGAGGGGACTAGGGGGACTAGACAGGGGCCTGTAGGGGCAGTGAGGTAAGGTAAGGGACTAGGGGGACTAGACAGGGGCCTGTAGGGGCAGTGAGGGAGGGAAGGGAATAGGAGGACTAGACAGGGGCCTGTAGGGGCAGTGAGGTAAGTGAAGCGACTAGGGGGACTAGACAGGGGCCTGTAGGGGCAGTGAGGGAGGGAAGGGACTAGGGGGACTAGACAGGGGCCTATAGGGGCAGTGAGGTAAGAGAAGGGACTAGGGGGACTAGACAGGGGCCTGTAGGGGCAGTGAGGGAGGGAAGGGAATAGGAGGACTAGACAGGGGCCTGTAGGGGCAGTGAGGGAGGGATGGGACTAGGGGGACTATACAGGGGCCTGTTGGGGCAGTGAGGTACGAGAAGGGACTAGGGGGACTAGACAGGGGCCTGTAGGGGCAGTGAGGTAAGTGAAGCGACTAGGGGGACTAGACAGGGGCCTGTAGGGGCAGTAAGGGAAGGGACTAGGGGGACTATACAGGGGCCTGTTGGGGCAGTGAGGTAAGAGAAGGGACTAGGGGGACTTAACAGGGGCCTGTAGGGGCAGTGAGGTAAGGGAAGGGACTAGTGGGACTAGACAGGGGCCTATAGGGGCAGTGAGGTAAGAGAAGGGACTAGGGGGACTAGACAGGGGCCTGTAGGGGCAGTGAGGGAGGGAAGGGACTAGGGGGACTAGACAGGGGCCTGTAGGGGCAGTGAGGGAGGGATGGGACTAGGGGGACTATACAGGGGCCTGTTGGGGCAGTGAGGTACGAGAAGGGACTAGGGGGACTAGACAGGGGCCTGTAGGGGCAGTGAGGTAAGTGAAGCGACTAGGGGGACTAGACAGGGGCCTGTAGGGGCAGTAAGGGAAGGGAAGGGACTAGTGGGACTAAACAGGGGCCTGTAGGGGCAGTGAGGTAAGGGAAGGGACTAGTGGGACTAAACAGGGGCCTGTAGGGGCAGTGAGGGAGGGAAGGGAATAGGAGGACTAGACAGGGGCCTGTTGGGGCAGTGAGGTAAGGGAAGGGACTAGTGGGACTAGACAGGGGCCTGTTGGGGCAGTGAGGCAAGGGAAGGGACTAAGGGGACTAGACAGGGGCCTATAGGGGCAGTGGGGAGGGATGGGACTAGGGGGACTAGACAGGGGTCTGTAGGGGCAGTGAGGTAAGGGAGGGGACTAGGGGGACTAGACAGGGGCCTGCATGGGCAGTGAGGTAAGGGAAGGGACTAGGGGGAATAGATAGGGGCCTGTAGCGGCAGTGAGGGAGGGAAGGGAATAGGAGGACTAGACAGGGCCTGTAGGGGCAGTGAGGTAAGGTAAGGGACTAGGGGGACTAGACAGGGGCCTGTAGGGGCAGTGAAGGAGGGAAGGGACTAGGGGGACTAGACAGGGGCCTGTAGGGGCAGTAAGGTAAGGGACGGGACTAGGGGGACTAGACAGGGGCCTGTATGGGCAGTGAGGTAAGGGAAGGGACTAGGGGGAATAGACAGGGGCCTGTAGCGGCAGTGAGGGAGGGAAGGGAATAGGAGGACTAGACAGGGCCTGTAGGGGCAGTGAGGTAAGGTAAGGGACTAGGGGGACTAGACAGGGGCCTGTAGGGGCAGTGAGGGAGGGAAGGGACTAGGGGGAATTGACAGGGGCCTGTAGGGGCAGTAAGGGAAGGGACTAGGGGGACTAGACAGGGGCCTGTAGGGGCAGTGAGGGAGGGAAGGGACTAGGGGGAATTGACAGGGGCCTGTAGGGGCAGTAAGGGAAGGGACTAGGGGGACTATACAGGGGCCTGTAGGGGCAGTGAGGGAGGGAAGGGACTAGGGGGACTAGACAGGGGCCTGTAGGGGCAGTGAGGTAAGAGAAGGGACTAGGGGGACTAGACAGGGGCCTGTAGGGGCAGTAAGGTAAGGTAAGGGACTAGGGGGACTAGACAGGGGCCTGTAGGGGCAGTAATGTAAGGGAAGGGACTAGGGGGACTATACAGGGGCCTGTAGGGGCAGTGAGGTAAGGGACGGGACTAGGGGGACTAGATAGCAGGTAGTCGGAGCAGTGAGGTAACAGAAGAGTTGGGGCAGTAAGTGAAGACTGTTGACAGCTTTCACCGACTGTTGCTTCCCCTGTCCCCCCTCCCAGCCCACTCCCGGCCCTGTCGATAGGGCGTGTTTTAACGGCTTACAGATGCCGTCGCCGCCCGGTAGGGGCGCTGCTGGCGGTAATAGGTGCCAATCAATGAGCGTATCGACGTGGGGAGTGGAGTATGTGGGGTGTGGGGACTGTGGGGTGTGTAGGGTGTGTAGTGGGGGTGCGGGGTGTGGGGTGTAGGGGGTGTGGGGGGTGTTGCGGCTATCGACATAGGGAGTAGGGTGTGTGCGGGTCGCATTGACTTAGGGCTGGGGACTGGGCTTATCGACCTGAGGGAGGGGGTGGGGGGCGTCAGGCTGCTGGGTTCTCACGGCAGGAGGGGAGGGGGGAGGGGCCTCTTTAAGTGAATGCCCCCCCCTCCCCCTCCAACCCCCGGCCCGCGGCATCTCGCCCGACAACTCCCTGACACGGGTCTGGCCACTCCGGGGCGCCACCAGTCTACCCCCTGGCGGCCAGGGCACTCAAAGAGGTGGGGATGGGAGGGGAGGAGCACTCAGAGAGGTGGGGGGGGGTTTGCAGGAAGGCTAAGTATCTCGGTAAACATCCTGCATTCACATGTATCATGGGGCAGTTACCCTGTGTAATTCAGGTGTATTCACCAACACAACTAGAGACGGGTGTCTTCAAACCACCTGGATTCTGCCTCTTTGGGTTTGTCGCTGTAATGTCGAGAAATTAGAGCAGGGAGGGGGTAGTGAGACAGTGCACTAATGGAGTCACTAATGGAATCTACAATAAGGTCAACATGTCAAATCCTGTATCCCTGTCCCCTTCCTCTTACATGTATCAGTTTTAGTCCCCTTTCCCCTTTCTTTGCCCATAACATATTAGTTTTATCCTACGTCCCCTGTCCCCTTCCTTTGCCCGTTACATGTATCAGTTTTATCCTCGGCCCCTGTCCCCTTCCTTTGCCCATTACATGTATCAGTTCATCCTATCTCCCCTGTCCCCTCTCTTTGCCCGTTACATGTATTAACTCATCCTATCTCCCCTGTCCCCTCCCATTGCCCGTTACATGTATTAACTCATCCTACGTCCCCTGTCTCCTTCCTTCGCCTGTTACATGCATCAGTTCATCCTATGTCCCCTGTCCCCTCCCTTTGCCCGTTACATGTATTAACTCATCCTACGTCCCCTGTCCCCTCCCTTTGCCCGTTACATGTATTAACTCATCCTACGTCCCCTGTCCCCTCCCTTTGCCCGTTACATGTATTAACTCATCCTACGTCCCCTCTCCCCTCCCTTTGCCCATTACATGTATTAGTTCATCCTACGTCCCCTGTCCACTCCCTTTACCCGTTACATATATTAGTTCATCATAAGTCCCCTGTCCCTTTTCTTTGCCCATAACATATTTTAGTTTTACCCTTCATCCCCTGTCCCCTTCTTTTACCCATTACGTGTATTAACTCATCCTACGTCCCCTGTCCACTTCCTTTGCCCATAACATATTAGTTTTATCCTTGGCCCCTGTCCCCTTCCTTGGCCTGTTACATGTATTAGTTTTATCCTTCATCCCCTGTCCCCTTCTTTTGCCCGTTATGTGTATTAACTCATCCTACGTCCCCTGTTCACTTCCTTCGCCCGTTACATGTATTAGTTTTATCCTACATCCCCTGTTCCTTTCCTTTGCCTGTTACACGTACTTTTATCCTATTTGTTCATCTGGCCCTCAAGCAAATGTCAATAACGGCATATATTAAGTATCAATGGGAAATCCAAATTCTATTCCTGTCTCATTGAAACTAACCTATTGCTTAATATCCAAGCCTCCGAGACTCTCATTATAGAGTTCAACTTAACACAGCTCCTGATATTTCCCAAGCGTTCTCCTTCCCGGATAGTGGAGCCTGTAAAGGATAGACACCAGTGGTCAATGGCCATTTCAAGAAATCATCAATGAATTCTTTAATATTTCTCTGCTCCCCACAAATGTTACACCATTTAAAAGCTCATAATTTTCTCTATCTATTAATCCTAAAAGAAGGAAGAAAAACATTTCAGACACCCCTTCATAACAATCATATGCAGGGAAGAGTGTCTCAGATTTTCAATTTAAGGCGTTGGTTTGATTTTGTGGCCAAAAACAGCTGAAAACAGGACACTTTTTTTTTTATATAGATTTTTATGCATTTTCATTTTCTACATTTCATGAAAAACATAAATACAACCTATATCAAAATTTTGAGACACGCTTCCCTCCCTTTATATGTCAAGAGGTTGTATTAAAAATTTCGAAGCTCTAGGTTAAGTATTAAGTGACATATCAATGTTCAAAAAATAAATTTGAAAATTATGGTTTTTAAGTTTGCATCTAGATCCTACAGCCTTTGTTCTGTCTGTTTTTAAATAATTTATATCAATAGATAGGGCTGTTTATTGGCTATGAAGTGATGTATTTTTTTACAGAAATATTCTTTGAAACATTGCACAAAGGTAGAGATTAAATCATTTACTTTGTGCATGATAATTGAAATAGTGTAAAGGTCACCAGTTGAATACAAGATAATAAGAATTCTTCCAAATTACTTAGTTTATGAGAATACCTAGTATAAATATGGCAGGTGCCGCTGGTAGGTGTAAATATACCTGACGACAGTGCTCACCGGGGTACACCTCCCAACAAGCGCCGACGCCTGGGGTAAAATCAATATCAGACTGCTTTAAAAGCAAGAGTGCAGTGTAAGAGAGGGAGAGAGACCATTAGCGTTTGGATCATACGGATCGGGAGATTCGGAGGGGTTTAGATAGCTACGCAACCGCAGGGACATCTGGTGACTTACACGGTACTATCGCACTACGGCTGGAGGTGAGACTAGGCGGACTCTAAGGAGGAAGCTTACTCTACCCTAAACTGGAAATGTTATGCCTTGGAACTTATTACCATCACGAGCAACTGTACGCATCACCATATCCATTAATAAACTTACCATACTGCCAAGCGTTGTTCATGTTATGGATTGAGCGCCCATCTCGACGACTTATTCACCACTCGACTAGCACCCATCAGAAACAATATCAACGACAGTAATTATCTCGGACAATGCACTATAATTATACTTAACCATAAACAATACAATAGCGTTCAACATATCTTGGGATTTTGATCAAAGAAAGTTGCGTCATTCACACCTCAACTACTGGTGTCTATCCTTAAGGTCATTTTTTGACAAATCGTTACAGAAAAGATAAAAGCACCAAATTTAAATTTGGTATGAGGCACCTCTGAGGCATAACTATGATATCTGGAAGGGAATCCATCTTGAAATGCCAATAGGACAGATGTGGGGGCCAACAAAACAATGTGGCTGGCTTTTGAATGATCTTATATCTCTGCTTCTAAAATGACTAAATGACATGGTTAGTGTCAAAATTAGGAGATTAGGGATCAGGAAATCCAATTGTTTCTATTTGAAATCCAAGATGACTGACCAATTTTGAGAAATACCATGATTTTCAGCTTTTTAAGAGTATAGACAAGTGAAAATGGTTCCAATGTTTTTTTCCCCATAACTTGGAGGGTTCGATAGGCATATATCATATTTATCTAATACAAGACCACAGATTTCAAAATGAATAAATTTATCAGCAAAATATCTTTGATGACCACTGGATTCCGTAAAAAATGAAAAAAGAAAGTGAATACGCTTTTATTTTGTATGGTAATCCTCTAGAACTCTTTCATTGAATTTGAAAGGGGAGCCACCTTGAAATATCAACACCACTGCAATGGGGGCCATAAATCCAAAATGGCAGACTCTCAGTAAAATAATATTATATCTCAGGTTCTGCAATGCCTAGAAAGATATAACTAAAATAGTGTTAAAATAGATTCGGATAGGGAATTGAATCATTTGCCTTTGGAATCTACACAAGAGATCAGATTCAAGATGGCCAATGAATTTGGCTAAATACCTTAAATTTCAGAAGCTAAAAACAATAGAATTTTCCCAATATTTCATGTTGATATTTAAAGGTGGCTACCCTTCAAGATTTCATAGTTATGCCGCACAAAATTTTGTGTTTTAATCACTTTTATCCTCTCAGTAACGAAAATGTTGTTGACAGGCCCCACAATTACCCTTGTGGCCAGGCCCTGGGAACAGGCCCAGCTTACTTACACACCGGGAACCAGCAGGGTCTGGGAGCCTTAGGTTGTGACTACTGGCCTGTGGGGAAGGAGGGGGGTGGCAGTGAGGGGGGGACGGGGTGGCAGTGGGGGAGGGGGGATTGGGGGGACGAGGTAAACACCCCCCTCCACTAATACCCACTCCGACAACGATCAATCCCGGTTTTCTATTACGGACCCGGTAAGCCCGGTAATTGCAACAGTGGACCAATTATTTGTCTCCATCTGTCGCCACACAAGGAGCTATTAAAGATCCGAAGTCAATGAGAGCTGCCGACGGCGGGGAGAGGGGGAGAGGGGAGGGGGGCGATGGAAGAGGAGGGTGGGAAACAACGAGGGGAGCCACACAAGGAGCTATTAAAGACCTGAAGTCAATGAGAGCTGCCGACAGCGGGGAGAGGGGGGCAGGGGGAGTGGGGCGATGGAAGAGGAGGGTGGGAAACAACGAGGGGAGCCACACAAGGAGCTATTAAAGACCTGAAGTCAATGAGAGCTGCCGACAGCGGGGAGAGGGGAGGGGGAACGTTGGACGAGGAGGGTGGGATACAACGAGGGGGGCCACACAAGTAGCTATTAAAGACCTGAAGTCAATGAGAGCTGCCGACAGCGGGGAGAGGGGAGGGGGAACGTTGGACGAGGAGGGTGGGATACAACGAGGGGGGCCACACAAGTAGCTATTAAAGACCTGAAGTCAACAAGAGCTGCTGACGGCGGGGAGAGGGGGAGAGGGGAGTGGGGCGATGGAAGAGGAGGGTGGGAAACAACGAGGGGAGCCACACAAGGAGCTATTAAAGACCTGAAGTCAGTGACCGCTGCTGACGGGGAGGAGGGGGGCAGGGGGAGGGGGAGGGGGGCGATGGATGAGGAGGGCAGGATACAATGAGGGGAGCCACACAAGTAGCTATTAAAGACCCGAAGTCAATGAATGGGAGCTACCGGCAGTGGGGTGGGGGAGGGGAGTGTTGGACGCGGGGGGCGGAATGCAACGAGGGGAGCTACACAAGGAGCTATTAAAGACCCGAAGTCAGTGACTGCTGCTGACGGGGAGGAGGGGGGCAGGGGGGGGGCAACATTGGACGAGGAGGGCGGGATACAATGAGGGGAGCTACACAAGGAGCTATTAAAGACCCGAAGTCAGTGGCAGCTGCCGAGGGGGGGGGGGGAATGGGGGGTTAAGGGGGGTGTTCAACGATGGGGGGGGGGGGGGGGTGGGGTCTGGACACAATGAGGGGAGTGGGGACTAGAGTGAAAAAGCCCAGGCAAGAATATGATGTTATCATATCATTATAGTTACGTCATTTCTTCGCTCTTGTTGTGTCACAGTTTGATGTTCTATAGACGTAGATTTGATGGCCCCCAATCACGTCTCTGAAACAAACAATGTAATGTCACAAAATTACCTTTCCGTAACGTCACATTGCAACTTTCAAAGAATGATTTTGTGATTTAGAAGGTACTGCTAGGACGTTGCAACAAAACATACTGATGACATAATAATAACATCGTATTGTAACCAAATATGTCCCACTAAGGTTATTTTGTGACATATTCTGTCAAAGGGAGGGGCCAGTGCATATTAATTTGCTTAACCATGCTTATCTGTGAGTAAATGTCTAATGAAGAGAGTGGCCTCAACTATAGAAGTCTTTGGGAGCCACACTTACACGTCTCTATGGACTATGTCCATCAGAACCCAACCAAATCTGGTTAGGATATACGTTGGGACCTCCCCAAAAAAGGTATAGGTTACCGATGAAATGAAATAACTAAAGCCTCTTGAACCTTTATGGCTGGGTAATTTCAGTACATTAGAAATAATTTCTGGCCTTGTTAGTTTTTCATCCAGAGGAATGTTGTTTCATATTCTGAGTGGACCAAGCCCCCTACCAATGCCTAGGGCATAGGTTCTTAAAGCTTGCAGGTTTTCAGGAGGAAGAGTAGCCTGTAAACGTTGCTTCAGACATCCATAGTGGAAAGCTAGCTGGGGAGAGACAGCCATAGTCCAATAGTTGGCAGCCCTAGCTGGGGAGAGACAGCCATAGTCCAATAGTTGGCAGCCCCATTATTCATTTAGCCTGTCATCAATACCTTGTTACAATGTTTGCTCCCTAGAAGGTTTCATGTGTGCACTAATTGGTCACAGCGCGTACTGCCTCGGGCTTCTACTGGTGAACCCGCAGCATGTGGTGTAAACTGTCACGGTGAAGGTGTATAGATATGATGATCCAAGAGATTTGTGACAAGTGACCAACTTATGTGTAAATATTCATCAGTGTTTAAAAATATACATCAGTAGATATGTGGTATCAAACAACCTCCTTACGTAACCATGTTATTGCCCAGCAGTTACATGATTGTTACTAGTCGATGATTTGTGCACCACGTATCGGTATATATCTGTGTTTGGGATGATTTCTTATAAACCGTGACAAGATTCTGAAACCCACAGGGTGGTTAAGGGGATGTATAAGGAACATAAGGAAACCCTAGAAATACCAGGTCACTATGAATTTCACAGAATCTGATATTAACATATGAAAAAATGACTGTTCACTATTGGAGTCCATGGGGATCTTTTTAAATTTAGAAAATAGACAACAGTGATTTTTTTTACAGCAGATGCTGAAAATGTGTGGGTAAAACCTCAATGACTCTAACCCTAGGCCAAAGAAAACCTTAAATCTTAATGGAAAAAACTAATTTTATTCCTAGAAACAAGGACAAAATTATGAAAATCTGCTCAAACTTCATTTGACTAATTATCCTACACTGATAATCTAGGGATTTCAAAGGTTGGTCAGAGAACTCATGTTAGTCAATTATCAGTCATTCTGACCAACTTTATGAGTAATGTATCAGTCATAATTAATAGTATTAGACGTTCAGCAGATGACCTTACCAGTTTCAAGTCTTTTATTATACCTTAGTGTGATACAAGTTTAGTAGTTAAGAGTTTAACACAGGGTGATACAAACCTGGGTGATAACCAGCCTTGTATCACACTGCAGTGTGATACAGAAACTTTTTATTTTCTAAAATTCATGAAAAAATGAAATAATTAAGAAATATAATATCTAACAAATGCATTATCTGTACAACGTTCCTAGCTTCATTTTACTGCTTACTATTTGTGGATTTGATGGATATCAAAAGAGTTATATGAAAAAACATGAAAAAAATGTGCAGCATCACAGTCCCACCATCACTGATTGCTGTGCATCCTTCCTTGCGAGCTCAGATCTAACAGAAAAGGTATAATAAATCCATAACCAACCTCGAAGGGAGTACTCGGGCAGTTATCACCCCTCGCCGGGACCCCGATATCAGCCCGAGGCCAGGGCCCGAAGGGCCGGCCGAGGGCTGATATCGGGGTCCCGGCGAGGGGTGATAACCTCCCTCGTACTCCCTTCTTGGTTGGTTATATGTATATCTTATCTTCTGATAAAAAGGAGATCAGGGACCTACAGATAGGAAAACATATGTTATCATAGTGAGATATACGTTGCTGGCTAACAAACATAGATTCTGTGGGAATGTATGTTTTTTTGTTGTTTTTTTTATTTGGAAACTGTACAGTTCAAATAACTCGTATCTGATCTCCCTCTGTATCAGTTTGTAAGTTAGAATATCACATATGTCATTAAATTCAAATTCTCTGGAGTAAAATTACAACACATCATTACAACACGTCAATGAACAGATGATTAGGAATGGGACAGTGTATCAACTGTGCCATTAACCGAGTTTTCTAATCTACAGTTACCCTCTTGACATATTCTTTTCCAAGATAGTTTAAACCTGGTAAGGTCGCCTGCTGACAGTCTACTACTCTAAATGATTGGCCAAAATGACAAAGTCACATGACCAAATAAGTGATCACATGACCACCAGGACGGAGACATACAAAAGTTAACAGACTCCTAAACTTGGTAAGTTTGTCCATTCTCATCCTTAGTGCACATTGTGCATCTTACTTTCAAACACATTCTACTTAAAAGAATAGACATCAAGGATGATTTCTAAAGTAATTTAGATCCATAAAATAGTCCATTTTGTTATAAATTTTTTAACTTGAGTGAAGATAGTGAGATGTGCCTCAGGGATAGTCATAATGCCCAACCTTTGTCAAATTGCTAGGTCATTGGTCATTATGATCAAGTACTATAGGATGTCATTGACTTTGTAGAATTGTGATGCCAGTTTTCTTAGATTGAAACCAAGAATTGACCAGTCAGATGCTTTTTTTCCAGATTGTTCAGAGGGGTCCCTGAAGGCCAGGAGGAGATCCTGACAGCTGAGAGGTAGCCCTGATGGCTGAGAGGTAGCCGTGATGGTTGGGAGGTAGCCGTAATGGTAAGGAGGTAGCCCTGATGGTTGGGAGGTAGCCCTGATGGTTAGGAGGTAGCCCTGATTGTTGGGTGGTAGCCGTAACAGTAAGGAGGTAGTCCTAATGTTTGGGAGATAGCCCTGATGGTTAGGAGGTAGCCCTGATGGTTGGGAGGTAGCCCTGATGGTTGGGAGGTAGCCCTGATGGTTGGGAGGTAGCCGTGACTGTTAGGAGGTAGCCCTGATTGTTGGGTGGTAGCCGTAACAGTAAGGAGGTAGCCCTAATGTTTGGGAGATAGCCCTGATGGTTAGGAGGTAGCCCTGATGGTTGGTAGGTAGCCCTGATGGTTGGGAGGTAGCCGTGATGGTTGGGAGGTAGCTCCAAAGGTTGGGAGGTAGCCCTGATGTTTGGGAGGTAGCTCCAAAGGTTGGGAGGTAGCCCTGATGGTTGGGAGGTAGCCCTGATGGTTGGGAGGTAGCCATGATGGTTCTGAGGTAGCCGTGATGGTTGGGAGGTAGCCCTGATGGTTGGGAGGTAGCCGTGATGGTTGGGAGGTAGCTCCAAAGGTTTGGAGGTAGCCCCAAAGGTTGGGAGGTAGCCATGACAGTAAGAAGGTAGCCCTGATGGTTGGGAGGTAGCCGTGACTGTTAGGAGGTAGCCATGATGGTTGGGAGGTAGCCATGATGGTTGGGAGGTAGCCTGAAGGTTGGGAGGTAGCCCTGCTGGTTGGGAGGTAGCCGTGATGGTTGGGAGGTAGCCGTGATGGTTGGGAGGTAGCCGTGACGGTTAGGAGGTAGCCCTGATGGTTGGGAGGTAGCCCTGATGGTTGGGAGGTAGCCGTGATGGTTGGGAGGTAGCTCCAAAGGTTGGGAGATAGCTCCAAAGGTTGGGAGGTAGCCCTGATGGTTGGGAGGTAGCCCCAAAGGTTCGGAGGTAGCCGTGACGGTTAGAAGGAGACCCTGATGGTTGGAATTGGGCCCTGATGACCGGGAGGTAGCCGTGATGGCTGGGATGAGGACCTGAAAGCTGGGAGGGAGCCCTGAGGGTCATATTTACTACCATGAGGTATTTCAAGCCACCAGGGCCCCCTCCCAGCCACCAGGGCCCCCTCCCAGCCGTCAGGGCTTTTTTTCCAGATTGTTCAGAGGGGTCCCTGAAGGCCAGGAGGAGATCCTGACAGCTGAGAGGTAGCCCTGATGGCTGAGAGGTAGCCGTGATGGTTGGGAGGTAGCCGTAATGGTAAGGAGGTAGCCCTGATGGTTGGGAGGTAGCCCTGATGGTTAGGAGGTAGCCCTGATTGTTGGGAGGTAGCCCTGATGGTTAGGAGGTAGCCCTGATTGTTGGGTGGTAGCCGTAACAGTAAGGAGGTAGTCCTAATGTTTGGGAGATAGCCCTGATGGTTAGGAGGTAGCCCTGATGGTTGGGAGGTAGCCCTGATGGTTGGGAGGTAGCCCTGATGGTTAGGAGGTAGCCCTGATTGTTGGGTGGTAGCCGTAACAGTAAGGAGGTAGTCCTAATGTTTGGGAGATAGCCCTGATGGTTAGGAGGTAGCCCTGATGGTTAGGAGGTAGCCCTGATGGTTGGGAGGTAGCCCTGATGGTTGGGAGGTAGCTCCAAAGGTTGGGAGATAGCTCCAAAGGTTGGGAGGTAGCCCTGATGGTTGGGAGGTAGCCCCAAAGGTTCGGAGGTAGCCGTGACGGTTAGAAGGAGACCCTGATGGTTGGAATTGGGCCCTGATGACCGGGAGGTAGCCGTGATGGCTGGGATGAGGACCTGAAAGCTGGGAGGGAGCCCTGAGGGTCATATTTACTACCATGAGGTATTTCAAGCCACCAGGGCCCCCTCCCAGCCACCAGGGCCCCCTCCCAGCCATCAGGGCCCCCTCCCGGCCGTCGGGGCCCCCTCCCAGCCACCAGGGCCCCCTCCCAGCCACCAGGGCCCCCTCCCAGCCACCAGGGCCCCCTCCCAGCCGTCAGGGCCCCCTCCCAGCCACCAGGGCCCCCTCTCAGCCACCAGGGCCCCTCCCAGCCACCAGGGCCCCCTCCCAGCCACCAGGGCCCCCTCCCAGCCACCAGGGCCCCCTCTCAGCCACCAGGGCCCCTCCCAGCCACCAGGGCCCCCTCCCAGCCGTCAGGGCCCCCTCCCAGCCACCAGGGCCCCCTCTCAGCCACCAGGGCCCCTCCCAGCCACCAGGGCCCCCTCCCAGCCACCAGGGCCCCCTCCCAGCCACCAGGGCCCCCTCCCAGCCGTAAGGGCCCTCTCCCGGCCGTAAGAGTCTCCTCCTGACCGTCAGGGCCCTCTCCGAGATAAATCTTAGCACCCTTTCTAAAGGGTCTGTTTATAATGGTATACGTGACAGTTATTAATAAGTTTATATCTTTCTTCATTTCCAGGGTTACTAGTATATTCTGTATGTTTCAGGATGTATATGTCTTGCAAATGACTTAATACAAGTGCTTTTAATGTCCCATCATAAGGGAATACGAACGTCCTATCCACTTTGTATAGAAAATAAACCCGAAAGGTTGGAAAGGTAGTCAAGTCAATCCTTTGCATATAAAATGGGGTGAGACGTGGCCATTCCAACTCTATAAACCCCTGCTGAAACCCTACGTCTAACACCCTCGTCAAATTATCTACATTTCTAACTCAAGAGTTAGTCAAAGAGCTTTCATATGGTTGAGATATTTAAAGAATATTTTAAGTACAGCCATAGATACAGGATACATATAGACACAGTGACTAATTGAGAATGATCAGAATCAACAAAAGGGAAGCCCCCACTCTCAAAAATGCATAAAAAGGATAATGAGCTTTATCGTAGATTTAAACCTAAGCCCCCATACAGGCTATTATCAAGTATGTTTTTACTCTAACATAAATAAACCTAACTTTATTCAATAACCTGGTATTCTCAAATAATTTTGAAAGGAAATTCCCTTAATTATGATAGAACAAGGGGAGTACTGAAAAAAAACACACCATGATATAGGTAATTCCCAAATTTTCTATCTAAAGTAAAGCTAAATTCACAAGAAATAGCCATCTAAAATATACATGCTAGGAACGTTTTTGATATCACACAATGTTTTAATGAGAATGCCGATCGCATACACATACACACAAAGGTCCCAGGCAAGAATATGACGTTATAATAACGTTATTGCGACGTCATTTTTTGGTTCTTGTTACATCACATTTTGACCAAACCTAAACACAACGTTCTTTTGACGTGTTGTTAAGGTGTAGTTACGACCTAACCTAATTAGAATGTCACAAAGACATCACAATTTTGGTTGCAGCAACTTTTCTAGGAGCCATCAAATAAATGTCGCTGCAACGTCGCAATCCCACATAACAAGAACGTCTCTTTAGGTATGGTTACAATTTTTCTCGGTCAGTACGTATCAGTTATGTACTTTTTAAGTTATGTCTCTATGTCACCTAATTGACGCATCATAACTACATTCTTTTTAGGTTTGGTCATAACCGCACATAATTATTTTGTATCGGTTACGTTCTGTTTGAGTTATGTCTCAACCACATTGGATTGGTACGTCACTGTGATGTTACATTGTAAGGTGGTCCTAACCTGATGTTCATAATATGTCATTGTTACATTATTTTTATGGGATGTCATAGCATCCCCTTAAAATCACGTAACTGTTACGTAGTTTTATGTGGGTTATAAACCGACCAAAATGGTATGGTTGCAGAATGGTTCTGTTACGTCGCTTCTTGCCTGGGGCGCACACACACGCACACACACACATATGCACACACATGCACACACAGGCACACACACACGCACACACATGCACACACACAGTCGATTCTCAAAAAGGTGTGCCAATTCACAAATTATCAGTTTTTTCACTATATATTCTAAGTATCTGAGGTCACCAAATGCTTATGGAGTACAAGGGGTCCGGACCTCTTTGTACTAACGTGTGTACCCAGGTTTTGTATATCTCCTGTTAATATTTTATAAGTAATGGCTTGAAACTGTCATTTTTCCCTTATTATATATTAAAAAAATGTACAATTGATATTGATGGTATTATAAAACTAAATTCACTTAATATTAGTACCTGTTTTTTTTCATTTGAAGTAAACATCACATCTGTTATATTTGTAAGGTGTGCAGTTATATGACAGGTTATTTATAACAGGTGCGGGGAATATGTGATATATAGACGTTGTGCAGATGACGTCACAAGTACCCAGAATGGAATGGTGGCCATATTGGTGATCAATTTATAATCACTGTTATTCAAAATTATCAACTATCTAAAGTACAGTTTATGGTATGATTATTAGAAATAGTCTCACTGATTAAAACTTACCAATAATTATCTTTTAGAATGCATTTATTCCTTACCCACATGGTCTTGATCACCACGTTGTGATCATCAAAAAGTGATCACGTGACCCTGCACAAGGTCTTTATAATAGTGTCTGTATCTTGGGGACCAGTAACAGGTATATGTAGAAAAGTTTAGTTTTTTTCTGGTCGTTTTACTTGATTTGTATGTAAATATTCAATCGATTACGTATAATAATGAGCTTTTTTTTTTGGAAAAAAAAAGTAATGACATCGAGTCCAATGAATGCAGTGTTAAGCTGGTGGGGAAGTCAGGACGTGTCCATACCTATAAAAAAAATCTTATCTTATAGGTATATGATAGGTATACCCTAGATATTGACACACATGAAATATGTAGTTTAGATTCAATATTCATGATCTAACGAATTATAATTCTATATTTCAATGTATAATACTGCATAATCATAATACAGAGACTTAAGCCATAAATGGTTGCATTAAACCTTCACAAAATAAACGTGCTGGAATACATACATTAACCTAAAATATGTTATCAATATATATTGTCCAAGGTGTACTTAGGCTAATGCATTTTTATTGATAGAAACACTGGGTCATACATTAAGCAATATTAATGACATATTCCAATCCCCCTAGATACGGGCACTCTATATGTATACAGGCAGATACTTTTGGCATGAAGACTACTATGCTTGATGAGATACTTAATTTTAGTGTTCCTTTTTACAGATGCAATGTCTCAATGGGGAACATTTAATATTCTAAAGTAAAAGAAGCAATCAGAGGATTTTGATCTTTCATATAAAAATGTGGTCAATTGCACGGGATTGGTGTGGGGACGTGGCTCAGTCAGTTCTCTTCTCAAGACCACAATGTAAGAGTTGGCTTGAAATTCCCTCCCTTTTGGAGAAGGTGTCTCTGGTTGCCTAGGTGTCTCTGGTTTCTGCATTCTCATTGGTCACTTTACTGACCTTTTCACTGTGAGAGAACCAATCTGATTGGTTAATGCGTCTCAGTGGTTGACCTTGAGTCTGGTGTGATCTCAGGTCTTAGGCCACTTGTAGATTATTTACTCCTTTTTTTGAGAATAGAGGGTCAAAAAAACGAACCCCCCTCTGAGAAAAGCTGGCTACGGGCCTGCCTCAGGTTATAAGATTATAGAGAACAGAATCCTCAGGTTAGCTTGTGTTATTGGCGCACTGCGCAACAGGTGTATCATTATTAGTTCCTACCATGTCCTAGGACCCCCTCCCCCCCTCCTCATGGCAGAGACCCCTGCCACCCCCCCCCCCCTTGGCCGACACGTTAACGTTATCTCTCGTTACGTTTCCGTTACGTGCTCCTCACATGGTTCCCATTCCCACCACCCTTCTCTAAATAAACCCCGGACCGGCCCCTGGGCAGACCGGCCCCTGGTCAGACGGATTCCTCAGCCCTGTCCATCTGAGCAGTGAACATTGGGTAGAACATTTTAGAAATCACGTTAGTTACGGTCCAGTTTTAATGAATAGGGAAGGGAAAACAGTTCTAAATTTACAAACATTACTGCAACAATACTACACGCCCCACCTCCCCAACACATTCAGGACTGTTCCGGGAAATGAGGGAATGAGGGACGGTTGGCAGCCCTGGAGAATAGAGGGGTTAGATGGGGGTGTAGGTGGGGGTGCCCATGTCCCCCTGTCTATTTTATGAAATGGCCCTGTCGCGTGTCGTTAACCCCCAAAAGAGGGCCTGTCGATGTTAGGGGTCTACACCCAGTAGATACGTGCATATCTGAGATGCATTGTGGTCCTGAAACTTGGACCTCCTCATGGCTAGTCCCACCCCTCCCTGCCCGTGACGTCACCGCACGGCGTCCAATCAGAACCCGCCGTGCCCACAGCTGCGGGCCGGAACAGTCCCGGGGTAGGGAGTGTGCGCGCGCACCTCGCTCCACTCTCCCCCCGTCACCTCCCTCCAGTCTCCCCCCGCCCCTCCGGTCCCCCAGGTGGGGCCCTTGACGGGGCTTGGGGTTTGGGTTCCGATGTCGCATGTCAAATTTAAAAAGCGGCCCTGTCCCCCTGTCAAATCTAAGAAAAAGTCATGTCGCCATGTTGAATTTAAGAAAAGCCTCTAAGGTCCTATCGCCCTGTCGATTTTATGAAAAGGCAATGTCCCATGTTACTAGTACCTAAAATGGCCATGTCGCTATGTCGAATTTAGGGGTCTAGGGCCGTCAAAGTCTGGGCCCTGATACTGGGCGCTGATTGGTCGCCGGGCGCCGGGCGCTGGGTGCCGCCTCCTGCTGCCTCCCGCCGGACCAGCGGACCCCACAGAGAGCGGGGACTGTCTATTACCCCTAGAGCACCCGGCCTAAAGTCAGCCTAGAGGGAGCCTAAAGGGAGCACCAAGCCTAAAGGGAGTCTGAATAGGCGGAGCGGGGCCTAAACTGACCGCCACAGACCTGGTGACCCGCGGCTAGGCCGAGAACAGCCTCAATACGTCTCTACAGTCATAGAGTGATCATACACTCTGTCAACAGGTTTAGGGAGGAGGATCTAGGGCCAGGACCGGGCCTAAAGTGACCACTAACTGACTCCCCCCTAGGCCGAGGACAGCCTCCCCCCGTCACAGGGGAGTTAGCCTACACTCAGTCAACAGGTTCAGGGCAGGACGGGCCTACAGGAGGGGCCTACAGGAGATCTACAGGCCTAAAGTGACCGCTCGTAGGGGGCGTTAAGTCGGCTGACCACCCCCTGCCCGCCCCCTGACCACCCCTGACCACCCCCCAGCCCCCAGAGGACGATACGTGCGGGCCGTAGGATCCCCTCAGTGGCCGTGGGATCCACGTGGGACGTACATCACTACATGGAGACCTTTAACAGCGGGACTTACGTACACGGGACTTACTGAACAGTAGGAGTACGATCTGGGACCCTGGGCCACTTTTAGGTAGGACACTGTGCCTTTAAGGCTCTATTAAATTCTAATATAGGTCTCGGAACAAACTTCCAGTTGTGGAAAGTCACACTCACACCCCCTGTCCAGCGGACCTTCTACCCAGGCAAGCAGACCTTACCTTTAAAGAATGTTATTATAACATTATTATTACCTGAAAGAATGTCACAATAACGTCACAGTGGAACGTCACAATGTTAGGTTCTAAAGACGTTTTTGGGTGTCATCAAAATAACATAACAAGAACCAAAGCAGAACTAAGCAGAACGTTCCCCCTCCAGTGGCGGATCAAGGGGGGGGGGGGGGGGGGGTCAAAAGGGGCAATTGCATCCCCCCCCCCCCTAGACAAAAAATGAACTCTCGTAGTTTTGACAAATCCAAGGAAAAAAATTTCCCCCAGAAGACAGACTCTGGATCCGCCCTGCCCTCTCCCCCTCTGCCCCTCTCCCCCTCTGCTCCCTATTGTTCTTATGGCAGTCCTTCAGTCCACCCTGGCCCAGGGCCTGATACTGTAATACCCTTTCCCCTATCCAGCTGCCCTGTAGTAGAGTCGTACAAGTGACTGACTGACCAACTGCCCTACACCACCCCTAAACCTCACCGCCCCCCCCCCCCCGGCCGCTGAGGGGCCGGCCCCACTGGAAGGGTGTGTGTGAGGGGGGGGGGGGGTTGATCGGGGGGTGGGGGGGGGTGCCTTAGGCCCCCGCCCCCCGTTATTTGGGGACCACCCCGAGGGGTGGGGGGAGGGGGTCACTTGGGTACCAAAAGGGTACCCACTGCCAAACCGACCCGTGAAGCGGGGGCGGTGAACGCCAAAATTGAGGGATGGTCAGCCACTTTTATTCTATACCAACTTCGTAGCGACTATACCTTCAGCATTGCCCTGCCCGGTGAGCAAAGGTGGAATAACGGATGGCGTTATTGCCCCGCTAGTGAATAATGTTTTTCATAGGTTAATGGGTTGTTTCTCAGGGTTATTGGTATAGAATAAAACAAGACTACCAAGAACTAACCTTGGGAGTACTCAGCCATGATTATTGCCCCTTGTCGAAGGTCTCAGTGCCCCCCCCCCCCTCTCCGGGTATCCCTCGTCAGTATCCCCCCACCCCCCCCCCCGGTATCCCCCGCCGCCCGCCGCAGGGCCCAGGCCCCGTCCCTGGGTTTTGTCCACCTCACAATGCACCGTTCACCGCGCGGGTTGAGTTACATAAGGGTAGAGGAGGGGATGAACCGACGTTTTGTGGAGGTCGGCCTTAAACACCCAAAGCTCTCTAAATATAACAGATCTTTTAACACATGGCAGGTTTTTAAGCCAACACACACCACTCTTCTAAATCAGGCCTGATCGCAGTACTTGGACCCTGAATCAAGACTCATTCCTGAACATAAACATTAGTGTTAACATAAATATCAAGCCCATCCCACACTGGGTATATCTTAGGGTTTGACAAGGGTTGGCCAAAATTAGTATATAAGCCATCCTTGTCTCTAAGATTTGGGATTACTGGAATAACCAAGAATTATGTTTTTCTAAGTGACCAAGTACTGATAAAACATTATGCGATTTATCAAATTTTACCAACAGATTCACAGGTTTGCCAGCCAATCAAAATTATGTATTTTAGGGCAAAATAGGGTTGGACATTATAGGTTCGGTTCACAGGCTCTAACATTGGTTCCTATGGGAAAAAGGCCAATATAAAAAGCTGCATTTAACAAATCTTTGGAACAATTTGTCAACTAAATTCCTTTGGTTAATTTTGTATTGTGCAACTCTCTTCAGGGAATAAGCATGGAAGCAGTTTTGATAATATTTCATGGTAAACTTCATTGTTGGTATAAACTGATGGGCGTATTGGGCTTAATTCTCCGGTAAGGATATAGATCTAGCCTCTTTCTTGAAATAACCTTGTCTACAGTGTTATCTTAGATCTATGTGGTGTATATTTATAAGTTGTATTTCAAATAATCTAACTATCTATTTTGTCCAGACCAAGTGGCCTACATAATTATATAAAAAAACATTTGTATCATGAACTATTTTCAAAATCTTTTGAAAAGCAACGATTGGACAAATGACATTATAGATAGTCTGTTGACGGCTATAGGCAGAGTCGACGGCAGGTGAAACATGTTGTGGGGTGTGGTGAACTTATAGAGTATTGCGAACACCTTGTACTCATTGTGATTCACCTTTCGACTTTACTGTGAATATCTCCTACCTCTCTATCTGCAATAAACTGAAACCTCTGCAAAGAAAGTGGCTGTGTTTGGATCTGAACAAACCAATCAGAGACATATCTTTACCCTTGGCTAGCAGCAGAAGACGAGATCATCATAACTGCAATACAACCTAAAACCTTTATTGGCTCCCCATTTAATAACAACAACAATATATAAACACTGGTGTTCAGTATAAGAAATCATCAATAATAGTTCAATGAGTCGAATTCCCATCTCCACTGTCGCAGATGCAGATATGGTTCAATTCGTTAAAAGATTGACACTTCTTAGTACAGTTGTGAAGATGATATTTCTAGTAGTTTGCTTAGAGCCCTTTTTGATCTACTCATTGTCAACTACAACATTTGTTTGATACTTCTATCACAACCTGTATTTTTCCTAAGAGTTGGTCGACAGGTCTAGTAAATTTGATACCCAAGGCATGTGACTAATCATCCCCTACACTGTAAGAAGTAAATGTTGTAAATTTACAGCAAACTTTGCTGGCAACAATGTTTTCAGCAAACTTTGCTGTACAATTACAGCAGGCAATGTACTTTAAATTTTACAATACATGGTACTGTAGGTGTCATACAGCAAACAGTGCTGTAAATTAACAGTACACGATATACTGTAAATTGTATAGTACATGGTACTGTAGATGCATTACAGCAAACTGTGCTGTAAATAAACAGCAAACTAAGTACTATATTTGTACAGCAAAGTTTGCTGGCAACAATGTTTCCAGCAAACTTTGCTGTAAATTTACAGTGCACTGTTATTTTACAGCACTTTGATTTAAAAGCCCTTAATTATCTATTTCAAATAGAATATTTCGCATAATTCAATTCAAATGTTGATTCCCAACCACAAACCAATGTATAGAGGTTGTGGGATGTAATGATACTAGATTAACTAGCACTATACATGCACTGGGTGATGTTGTAGCAGGTTTGAGAGGTCATTAATTACCTATAAACTAAACTTAGCACCAAAAAGGTGTCTATGCATGAAAATTATGATTATTTCGTAATGATAACAATTATTTGTATGTATTTCAAAAACTTAATACATTATTATATATAATGTGTATGGTACTCACTATTTGCCATCATAAAAATCCATTAATTCACACTGAAAATATGGTTTTAAAGTAATATGCTAAAAACGTTTTTTTATTATTTACTTTTGCACTTCTGGTGGCTACTGCTTTTTACAGTAAGATGTGCTGTAAAAATACAACCTCATCCTGTACTTTCAAATTTACAGTACAAATTTTGTAATCCTACAGTAAGTTTAACTGTTTATTTTCTGACAGCAAACAATGCTGTAAATGAAATATACAGTTTGCTGTAAAAAAACATTAACTTTTTACAGTGTAGTAACTGGAGGTCCATTGTGCAGGCTTGATTACTGACCAAAATGATTGAAAGAAATTGTATTAAAAAGTTAACTATAATTTATTGCCTAGATCAAGTAGATTACTTACACACATGGTAATATGGTTTTCAAATGAACAAATTGACCCATGAAGCAGTTTTTGACTTAGTAAATGATATCCATTGAATTATAATGAGGGAAACTCTGTTTGTTTAGTGTTCCTCAATATATTAAAGGCATTCTATTCTTTAGATCATAAACTATTAGTAAACAAACCTATTGATAGTGGGTTTAACCATCAGGCTATGATATGTTTTGCTAGATTTCTAGATTTAAGCTGTAAGATTTAATGATTAAATGTCAGAATTTAACAATTTCACCTATGGTATTGGCTAGTGAACTATTCTTAGTCCAACTCTCTTTCTTTTTATATTAGCGATGTGGTTAGTGTGCTAAGTATTGTTAGAATAATAATTAGAATGAGATCCCTCCCAACCATAGATAACCAGTTTTGCTAGTTTTGCCTGCAGTTTAGCCTAAAATAGGTTGCATGCTGGGTAATAGGTTGTCAAAACTCATGGTTTTAGGATACAAATTTTCATAAATTGTATCATTATTTGTGAATCAACATTGTGAAAAACTAGCCATTATCATTTTTTTATATTAGTACCCATGTACATTAACATTTCCTGAGTTGTTTGCAAATACTTTCATTTTAGATGGATTAATAGTTTATTTTCTTTAGTTTTGCCATGGATTTTATCGACAAAATTAGTCAAAATTAGCCTGCAGGTCCTTAAAGTACTGTAAATCAGCTATCCGTGGTAGGGAGAATTGTTGGAGCTGATATATGACAAAGATTTAGCCGGGAAGAAAGCTAAATTGTCTAAAGATGGTAATGATATTAGTCCTGCAAAGAGGCTAAGGAATGATACCCTCAAAGTTATTAGAAAAGCCAAAAGTGATTTTGTCCAAGATGTACTCGTAGAGTTAAGAGATTCTTCCAAAAAGTGTTGGGAAAAATAGATTATTGACCACTCAAATTTATGTACATCTGTCAGTTTTGTTAATAGGGATACTAATAAAATTATTTTGGCCTCTTATACTCCTGTGTATATTAACACATTTTTTGTTGGTATTGGACAATCACTGGCTGATAAAAGTGATGGCCCGTTTAAAAATATTAGCTGCACATCAGTTCCAGTGGCTTATATGGAGTCTATTTAACTAATGATGAGGAAATAAGTGAGATCGTACATAACATTGATATCTATAAGTCATCTTCCATTGAAGACTTATCTTCACGAATTTTGAAGGATGCCTTTACTGTTATGGTTCCCCAATCAACAGTCATGTCTTTTAGAAGTTGTCCTTTTCCAGATAGATGGAAGGGTTCAAATCGGATCCCCATATATAACGGAGGCGATAAATAATTAATTGTGTAAAAAACTATCATCCCATCTCACTATTACCCCATCCAGGAAAAATAGGAGAGCGAAATGTCCATACTCAGTTAATTGATCATGTGGAAAACAATAGGTCCCTCGAAAGCAACCAAGGAGACTTTAGGACATTGAACTCAACAATTAATACTATTGCAATGTTTAAAAATGATATCTTGCTAAACATCAATCAACTTAAATATACAAAGGCTTGTTTTATTCGTTTTAAAACCTTGCATACCATTAATCATCAGATCATGTTAAGTAAATTGGTAAGTTTTGGATTTCACCATAAGACCATAAGTTGGATTGAAAATAATTTATCAAACAGACAACAAAAGTGTACATTGAATGGGGCCACATCAACTACTGAGTAAATTACCTGTGGAGTTCTGCAGGGGTCGATTTTAGAGCCCCATTTATTTTTACTATACACAAATGATCTTAGCAGCTATATACCCAATGTAAATTACTGTTTGTATGCTGATGATACTGTTTTGTATACTTCTGATGCTAATGAATACATGGCACATGCTCGCTTGAAAAATGATCTGAGCGCCCTAGTGCATTGGTGTAAACTGAATAGATTAACCAATAACCTTTTACCTTACTTTGATTATGGTGATATTTTCATGATGATAATAAGCACTAAAACATACGATAAGCTCCAAAAACTGCAAAAAAGAGGTTTAAGAATTGCCTTGCTGAAGACAATAGGTGTAACATTGCAGAAATGCATAAAGACTGTAGGGTTAACATTTATCTGACAGAAGACTTGCCCATTTACTTAATTGTATGCATAGTGAAATACATTGATGGAAGGCACTTACACTTGAGCAGGTATAATGCACCTATATTTACTCAGTACAATAGTAATAATGCTACCTTTGAGAGAAGCATAGTGTATCAAGGGGCTATACATTAGAATGAACTGCCAGTTGAGACTGGGTTGAGAAGTTTCTATTTTCAAAAATACGAATAAAAATCTTTTTTAGACTTGTTAGAAAACAACTGAAATCCTTTTGTTGGCTATAAAATAATAGCTTTAATTAATTATACTCATTATAACTATTTTATCCATGTTCTTGATGTAGTTGAATGACTGGATAAGCTGTGTTCGAATTTTTGGGTTATATTGCTTGGGTTGTATATGGAATTGTTTATTATCGTATGATTGAATTATGTATATTATTACAAATGTCTCTTCTATAGATGGGAATTTTGCATATTATTAACTGGAGATACTAAATGTCTCCTTTCTGATTTTTGTTAAAGGGAATTACATATATTGATTTAATCATATATAATTGTTTTTCACTGTTAAATACACAGATGCATGTGTCTGTACTTGTCCCCTATCACACATTAAAACCCTCTGACCCCTACTAAACCCATACATGGTCCCTGAGCTGGTCGTACTCACCCCCACCACTCTTGTAGCACAGGTAGGGAACCTCCACACATTGTCTCTTTATTTGTCTTCATACATTAACACACTCTTACCCTTACTATACCCCTATGTGGTCCCTGAGTGGGTCATATTCACCCCACCGCTCTTGTAGCAGAGGTAGGGGAACCTCCACACGTTGTCTCAGTACCTGTCCCCTATCATTCATTAACACACTCTTACCCCTACTATACCCCTATGTGGTCCCTGAGTGGGTCATATTCACCCCGCCACTCTTGTAGCAGAGGTAGGGGGACCTCCACACATTGTCTCTGTACATGTCCCCTATCATTCATTCACACCCTCTTACCCCTACTATACCCCTATGTGGTCCCTGAGTGGGTCATATTCACCCCGCCGCTCTTGTAGCAGAGGTAGGGGAACCTCCACACGTTGTCTCAGTACCTGTCCCCTATCATTCATTAACACACTCTTACCCCTACTATACCCCTATGTGGTCCCTGAGTGGGTCATATTCACCCCGCCGCTCTTGTAGCAGACGTAGGGGGACCTCCACACATTGTCTCTGTACATGTCCCCTATCATTCATTCACACCCTCTTACCCCTACTATACCCCTATGTGGTCCCTGAGTGGGTCATATTCACCCCGCCGCTCTTGTAGCAGAGGTAGGGGAACCTCCACACGTTATCTCAGTACCTGTCCCCTATCATTCATTAACACACTCTTACCCCTACTATACCCCTATGTGGTCCCTGAGTGGGTCATATTCACCCCGCCGCTCTTGTAGCAGAGGTAGGGGGACCTCCACACATTGTCTCTGTACATGTCCCCTATCATTCATTCACACCCTCTTACCCCTACTATACCCCTATGTGGTCCCTGAGTGGGTCATATTCACCCCGCCGCTCTTGTAGCACAGGTAGGGGAACCTCCACACGTTATCTCAGTACCTGTCCCCTATCATTCATTAACACACTCTTACCCCTACTATACCCCTATGTGGTCCCTGAGTGGGTCATATTCACCCCGCCGCTCTTGTAGCACAGGTAGGGGATTATTACCTAAAATGTTCACTTTGGAAAAATTAAGGGAAAATGGAAATTTCTGCTGTTTGGAAAGTTGGGATTTCAACTTTTTGAAAAGGAAAAGAACAGATTGTTAGCTGTCTCAGTGAAAACTCTCCTCTAATCTTTGACTATGAAGAACTTCAACGAAGGAGAATAGTTCTACCTGGGTGGAACTAATTATGTGTGATGCTCTGTGGGGGGTTGACCCACCACCCCCACCTCCCCCCCTGTGAACAGGCCTGGACCCAAAAATTTCACTTGGGTTACTTTGAAGTCTACAATATCCAAGCTGTAATTTGGTTTTGCATCCCGCCGGATCTATTTTTTCAATATGAGGAGTGGTTCTTTTCCTTGTATGAGAGGGGAATTTAATCTGTGTACAGGTTGCATTGTGCACAGGGAAACCCCTGCTACAGCAGTCTCCTTTGTGCTGCCTGCTGTATTCAGGTTGACTCAGCAACAGCTTAAAGTGGAGATAACAGTAGGTGATACGTGGGAAGGGATTCCCGGGTTTACAAATAAAACTGTTTCAACCGGAGATAACCCTCGGTGACATACCTGTGGGGATTCTGGGGTTTACAAATAAAATATTTTAAGCGGAGATAACCCTCGGTGATATACGGGGGGGGGGGGGATTCTGGGGTTTACAAACAAAACTGTTTTAAGCGGACATAGCCCTCGGTGTATACGGGCAGCGATTCTGGGGTTTACAAATAAGACTGTTTTAAGCAGAGATCACCCTCGGTGTATACGGGCGGTGATTCTGGGGTTTACAAGTAAGACTGTTTTAAGCAGAGATAACCCTTGGTGTATACGGGCGGTGATTCTGGGGTTTACAAATAAGACTGTTTTAAGCAGAGATCACCCTCGGTGTATACGGGCGGTGATTCTGGGGTTTACAAATAAGACTGTTTTAAGCAGAGATAATCCTTGGTGTATACGGGCGGTGATTCTGGGGTTTACAAATAAGACTGTTTTAAGCAGAGATCACCCTCGGTGTATACGGGCGGTGATTCTGGGGTTTACAAATAAGACTGTTTTAAGCAGAGATAACCCTCGGTGTATACGGGCGGTGATTCTGGGGTTTACAAGTAAGACTGTTTTAAGCAGAGATAACCCTCTCTCACCTGTCACCTCCGGGCAGAGTCACTCACATATCTCTATTTTCATTGGTCGACGCTCAGAGTTCCACTTGGACTGAGGAAGACTTACCTTCTGCCTGATACACTATTAGTTAGAAGGTTGGCAGTAGCCCTTTCACACCTCCACCACCTCAGCACCCACCACCTCCACCCACCACCTCCACCGCCTCCACCGTCTCCCCGACCCCCCGACCCCCCGACCCCCCGACCCCCCGACCCCCCGACCCCCCGACCCCCCGACCCCCCGACCCCCCGACCCCCCGACCCCCCGACCCCCCGACCCCCCGACCCCCCGACCCCCCGACCCCCCGACCCCCCGACCCCCCGACCCCCCGACCCCCCGACCCCCCGACCCCCCGACCCCCCGACCCCCCGACCCCCCGACCCCCCGACTCCTGACCCCCTGACCCCTATGACCAACCAGTCCTTGAACCCCTAACCACATATCTATAGATTTGTAGATTTAGTGATGTAAATGTGATAAAACATTGTGGCTTTGTATTCTTACTGTCCTAGCAAATACAATCTGCACCGGGGGTAAGCCTACAAATGAGATATGTAAAACAATAGCAGTTTCTAAGATAATAGTTTTGAGTTAAGTTAAATATGATAAAGAAATACGTATTTTATGAATATAGTATATATCTTATGAACCTTCACACTACACTATTCCTGTATACCATTCTGCTACATCCTTATTGTTAACTACTTGTATACAATTACTACACACTCTCCTAGTACTCTATCCCTCTGATCCATCCCTGTGCACTATCCCAGTACAACATCCATTCAAAGTGTCCCTGTATGTAAAACGTCTGTGTCCACTGTCAACTCTCCCAGCACACTGTCAACGTCCACTCTCCCAGCACACTGTCCCCATACACTCTCCTAGCACACTGTCCCCATACACTCTCCTAGAACACTCTCCCAGCACACTGTCCCCATACACTCTCCCAGCACACTGTCCCCATACACTCTCCTAGAACACTCTTCCAGCACATTGTCCCCATCCACTCTCCCAGCACACTGTCAACGTCCACTCTCCCAGCACACTGTCAACGTCCACTCTCCCAGCACACTGTCAACGTCCACTCTCCCAGCACACTGTCCCCATCCACTCTCCTAGAACACTCTCCCAGCACACTGTCCCCATCCACTCTCCCAGCACACTGTCAACGTCCACTCTCCCAGCACACTGTCCCCATCCACTCTCTCAGCACACTGTCCCCAAACACTCTCCTAGAACACTCTCCCAGCACACTGTCCCCATCCACTCTCCCAGCACACTGTCAACGTCCACTCTCCCAGCACACTGTCCTTATCCACTCTCCCAGCTGTCTCCATCCAGTCTCCCAGCACACTGTACCCATCCACTCTCCTAGCACACTCTCCCAGCACACTGTCCCCATCCACTCTACCAGCATTCTGTCCCCATACACTCTCCCAGCACACTGTCCCCATACACTCTCCCAGCACACTGTCCCCATACACTGTCCCAGCAGACTCTCCAAGCGCACTGTCCCAGCCCGGTACCTGTTGCTCCGAAGGGGGCCCTCCTGTGGCAGGCCTTGTGTTAATTAGAGCTGGTCATTAATTAGTCTGCTTTGTTTTCAGGTGTAGGCCGACCACACAGCGGCCTGCCCGTCCCAGTCAGCAGGCCGCAGTCGCCGGCAGTGACTCGCCGGGAGCAGACGAGCTGCTCACACACACCACGAGTAACTCACCAAGAGTAGCTCACCCGACACTCAACATGGACGAGAAGTCGCCCATCACCAATGGACCCAACTCAGAGATGTCGCCCCTCAAGGTGGAGGACCCGCCGGGTGAACTGCCCGAGCGGGGCAGCTGGTCTGGCAAGCTGGACTTCCTCTTCTCCTGTGTCGGCTACTCCATCGGCCTGGGCAACGTGTGGAGGTTCCCCTACCTGTGCTACAAGAGTGGCGGGGGTGAGTACGACCATCTCAGGGACCATGTATGGGTTTAGTAGGGGTCAGAGGGTGTTAATGAATGATAGGGGACATGTACAGTGACAATGTGTGGAGGTCCCCCTACCTCTGCTGCAAGAGTGGCGGGGGTGAGTACAATATTCACTTAGGGACCATGTAGGGGCACAGTAGGGGTATTATAGGGGACATGTACAGAGACAACATGTGAAGGTTCCCCTACCTGTTCTACAAGAGTGGCAGGGGTGAGTATAATACTGACTTAGGGACCATGTAGGGGTACAGTAGGGGTATTATAGGGGACATGTACAGAGACAACATGTGAAGGTTCCCCTACCTGTTCTACAAGAGTGGCAGGGGTGAGCACAATACCGGCTCAGGGATCATATTGGGGTATAGTAGTTTAGTGTATCATAAGGGAAAGACACAGAGACAACTCTGCTATAAGAGCAGCGGGGGTGAGTATGACCATGTAGGGGTACAGTAGGGGTAGGGACAGGGAGCAGGTACAGTGGTAGGGACATGGGTTGAGACATAGGCATGGACATGGACATGGAAAGAGAAAGTGACAGGTGTTACTGCTTTAGATGAGTGTTTCAACTGTTTCAGTTATCTGTCAGTGTAAATCTATATGTGACAGTAACATGTGGCAGTGATAGTGACATGTGACAGTGAGAGTGACATATTTTGGTGTGCAAGATAGGCCTATGGCCTTAGTGGCTGTGTCTGTTTTTTTAAGAACATTCCATACCCGAAGCTTGTAAAATGTATGTACATGCAGATAGAGTGTTAGAACATGGCCCACATTGTTAAAGCCAATAGATATAACCAAAACCCCACTCTCTACAAAAGGTTAGACATAGCTAGGTCTGTTAACCAGCAAATATAACTACCCAAAGTTTTGCAACCATACCTTTCTTTAGTTAGTTTGTTACTTATTAAGATGGCATATAACAATTACACTATTGATGGTGAGGTTGAAACCTCACACATCAGAATGTTATTATAACATTATTTTTTCATGAGGTTAAGATGAAACTAAAACAGAACATTTTAAGAACACTCTGTTTGGGTTGAAGAACATGACCAGATTGTTGTAATAACGTCACGGTGCAATATCATGGCAGTACGTTGCACCAATGTTATTGGGAGTGATCAAAAGAACGCAACAAGTACCAAATACAGAACCAACCAGAACGTTGCTGCAAACCCTATGCACACATCCACATACCGGTCTTCATCAAGTCATGAGGCCCTTGACTGGGTGGCACGCTTCAAACTGCCTGACCCTTGGCAGCCTGAGGGGGGGACTTGACTTGGGTTTGAGCTCCCACCGCAAAACATCCTTTAGGTGCTGTGGCTGTGATCAGAGCAAGGGCAGGAAACGGGGGGCTGACCAGACAACTCTAATAAGGGGGGCTGTCAAGGCTTTCTCTCTGCGTAAGATGTCTTTTGTAGTCAGTAGAAAGCATCAAGAGCACATTTTAGGCTTTTCAAACTCACTCATAAGGTTAATAATGTTATGATGTTTGGAGAACAACATTCATTATATTTGTTTTTGAGCCAAACACAGCAGCCATAGTGAAAACAGGGGGCAGTTCCATTGACATGTCAGAAAACAGGGGGCTGTAAGGCAAGCTCTGGAATTTCACAGAGCTTTCATATTACATAAAAGAGGGCCTGTAGTTTTGCAGCGGGTACCTACCATCAAAGAGGGAGTACCCCCCACAAATAACCATTTCCTCTATAATAAATCTAATTTGTTCCCAAACTTTATTTCAACTCATTTATTTATGGAGGGTTGGTTACATTAGTTGGTCTATATTCAGCTATTTGAGAAGCAGTCAGCTTCTCTGAAATCCCCAAAATGATGGGCAGGAAGTCCTACAGTTGTTACCCAAGCCCCTAGAGTGGGTGCTCCCCTCCCCCAGGCCCATGTCCCATGTATCTCTGTTCCCATACCCTCCACCCCCATATGGGCCCACAGCCCCTGTTATCCCCTTCCCCTTAATGAAGTGCCGCTTACCCCCGGGTGATGAGGCCACCGCTCCAGGCCCTGGTCTACTTACAACCCTCACCATACGGGCCATCAGCTGGGCTCGTCGCCTGTTTACATCATTAATTACCAAACTATCTGGTCATCAAAAGGCCACTTTGTCCCACCCGGGTATCAGACATGTGGGGGTGGGGGACGAGGGGGGGGAGAACAATAGGGGGTGGGGAGGGGCCAAAAGGGGAGGGGGGAGGGGGTGAGGAGCCCAGGGAGACTGGGGCAGGAGGGAGGTACTGGTGTGGGTATTGTTACTGTCACTCTCTGTATAACACTTCATGACATTGACCCCAGTCGCAATAACTCATACTATAAACTACTATATCCGCTAGAAACATTTACAAGGCTCTGCATATCTCTGTTAGATGCCTGGAACACATCGGGTGTAGCATAAAATAAAGTAAGCAATTGAGCAGCCCAGGTTCTGTTGTGGTCCCTAGTAAGATGAGTGACAGTAGAAAAGGATCGGGGTTGGTACATTAGGACGGTGCCCCAGTAAGATGGGTTCCAGAAGAGGAGGGGTGGGATCAGGGTCGGTATAATAGGACGGTGCCCAGTAAGATGGGTTACAGATGGGGTGGGATCAGGGTCGGTACATTAGGACGGTGCCCCAGTAAGATGGGTTACAGGGGAGGGGTAAGATCAGGGTCGGTACATTAGGACGATGCCCCAGTAAGATGGGTTACAGAGGGCTGGGATCAGTGTCGGTACATTAGGACGATGCCCCAGTAAGATGGGTTACAGAGGGGTGGGATCAGGGTCGGTACATTAGGACGGTGCCCCAGTAAGATGGGTTACAGAGGGCTGGGATCAGGGTTGGTACATTAGGACGGTGCCCAGTAAGATGGGTTACAGAGGAGGGGTGGGATCAGGGTCGGTACATTAGGACGGTGCCCAGTTAGATGGGTTACAGTGGAGGAGGGATGCGATCAGGGTCAGTAGATTAGGACGGTGCCCAGTAAGATGGGTTACAGAGGGCTGGGATCAGGGTCGGTACATTAGGACGGTGCCCCAGTAAGATGGGTTACAGAGGGCTGGGATCAGGGTTGGTACATTAGGACGGTGCCCCAGTAAGATGGGTTACAGAGGGGTGGGATCAGGGTCGGTACATTAGGACGGTGCCCCAGTAAGATGGGTTACAGAGGGGTGGGATCAGGGTCGGTAAATTAGGACAATGCCCCAGTAAGATGGGTTACAGAGGGCTGGGATCAGGGTCGGTACATTAGGACGGTGCCCCAGTAAGATGGGTTACAGAGGGGTGGGATCAGGGTTGGTACATTAGGACGGTGCCCCAGTAAGATGGGTTACAGAGGGGTGGGATCAGGGTCGGTACATTAGGACGGTGCCCAGTAAGATGGGTTACAGAGGGGTGGGATCATTGTTGGTACATTAGGACGGTGCCCAGTAAGATGGGTTACAGAGGGGTGGGATCAGGGTCGGTAAATTAGGACAATGCCCCAGTAAGATGGGTTACAGAGGGGTGGGATCAGGGTTGGTACATTAGGACGGTGCCCAGTAAGATGGGTTACAGAGGAGGGGTGGGATCAGGGTCGGTACATTAGGACGATGCCCCAGTAAGATGGGTTACAGAGGTGTGAGATCAGGGTCGGTACATTAGGACGGTGCCCAGTAAGATGGGTTGCAGAGAAGGAAGGCTCAGATGAGGGTCAGTTCATGAGGGTAACTTTCTCCTTTGATGAACTATTGTACAAACCTAACTTTGCTGAGGTTTTAATTTTCTGTACATTAGTAACTGTTAATGATAAAAGAAAATACTCCTAAAGTACCTAAATAACCAATGTACTTGGTACATTAAGTGTCAACAGAGCCGGGGGTTGACCGCTCACTCAGTGTGAAATAAACTGGCACATGGCCACTGTGTAAGCCTCTCTATGAACACCCAGTGAGGGCAAGGTCTACAATGTTAGAGGCCTGGCTTACGGGTTATAGAACCTCACTGCTGGCTTGTTCTACAATGGTAAGGGCCCAGATTAAGGGTTTGAACACCTTACACAGGGCAAGGTCTACAATGCTAAGGGCAAGTCAAAGGGGTTAGAACACCTCACTTAGGACATGGCCTACACTACTAAAGACCTGGACTACAGAGGTTTACAGGGGTATACAGGACCTTAGGGGATGGGCCTACAGGGGTATACAGGATGCTAGGGGGTGGGCCTACAGGGGTATACAGGACGTTAGGGGGTGGGCCTACAGGGGTATACAGGACGTTAGGAGGTGGGCCTACAGGGGTATACAGGACGTTAGAGGCCTACAGGGGTATACAGGACGTTAGGGGGTGGGCGTACAGGGGTATACAGGACGTTAGGGGGTGGGCCTACAGGTGTATACAGGACGTTAGGGGGTGGGCCTACAGGGGTATACAGGACGTTAGGGGGTGGGCCTACAGTGGTATACAGGACGTTAGGGGGTGGGCCTACAGGGGTATACAGGACGTAAGGGGGTGGGCCTACAGGGGTATACAGGACGTTAGGGGGTGGGCCTACAGGGGTATACAGGATGTTAGGGGCCTACAGGGGTATACAGGATGTTAGGGGCCTACAGGGGTATGCAGGACGTTAGGGGCCTACAGTGGTATACAGGATGTTAGGGGGTGGGCCTACAGGGGTATACAGGACGTTAGGGGGTGGGCCTACAGGGGTATACAGGACGTTAGGGGGTGGGCCTACAGGGGTATACAGGATGTTAGGGGCCTACAGGGGTATACAGGATGTTAGGGGCCTACAGGGGTATACAGGACGTTAGGGGCCTACAGTGGTATACAGGACGTTAAGGGGTGGGCCTACAGGGGTATACAGGATGTTAGGGGGTAGGCCTACAGAGGTATACAGGACGCTAGGGGGTAGGCCTACAGGGGTATACAGGATGTTAGGGGATGGGCATACAGGGGAATACAGGACGTTAGGGGTATACAGGGGTATACAGGACGTTAGGGGGTGGGCCTACAGGGGTATACAGGATGTTAGGGGGTGGGCCTACAGGGGTATACAGGACCTTAGTGGATGGGCCTACAGGGGTATACAGGATGTTAGGGGGTAGGCCTACAGAGGTATACAGGACGCTAGGGGGTAGGCCTACAGGGGTATACAGGATGTTAGGGGATGGGCATACAGGGGAATACAGGACGTTAGGGGTATACAGGGGTATACAGGACGTTAGGGGGTGGGCCTACAGGGGTATACAGGATGTTAGGGGCCTACAGGGGTATACAGGATGTTAGGGGGTGGGCCTACAGGGGTATACAGGACGTTAAGGGGTGGGCCTACAGTGGTATACAGGACGTTAGGGGGTGGGCCTACAGGGGTATACAGGACCTTAGTGGATGGGCCTACAGGGGTATACAGGACGTTAGGGGGTGGGCCTACAGGGGTATACAGGATGTTAGGGGGTGGGCCTACAGGGGTATACAGGACGTTAGGGGGTGGGCCTACAGGGGTATACAGGATGTTAGGGGGTGGGCCTACAGGGGTATACAGGACGTTAGGGGCCTACAGGGGTATACAGGACGTTAGGGGTGGGCCTACAGGGGTATACAGGACGTTAGGGGGTGGGCCTACAGGGGTATACAGGATGCTAGGGGGTGGGCCTACAGGGGTATACAGGACGTTAGGGGCCTACAGGGGTATACAGGACGTTAAGGGGTGGGCCTACAGGGGTATACAGGACGTTAGGGGGTAGGCCTACAGGGGTATACAGGACGTTAAGGGGTGGGCCTACAGGGGTATACAGGATGTTAGGGGGTGGGCCTACAGGGGTATACAGGATGTTAGGGGGTGGGCCTACAGGGGTATACAGGACGCTAGGGGGTGGGCCTACAGGGGTATACAGGATGTTAGGGGGTGGGCCTACAGGGGTATACAGGACATTAGGGGGTGGGCCTACAGGGGTATACAGGACGCTAGGGGGTGGGCCTACAGAGGTATGCCGTTATTGGCAAGTGCCTCTCTTTCTGGGTGGGCCTTTACGCAAATAGTCAATGATCCCACTTAAAATACAGTAATCCTGTTAGGTGAAAGCACCATCTGAAGCTCGGATCATGGACCGTAAGTGTTACTATTCAGTCGGGGATTAAGTGGGGGGGGGGGGGTACTCTACCCCCACCTATTTGGCCAGCATTTGATTTTTTCTATATAAAGTAGTCTTGCCCTTTTGGCAGGGGGACATTTCTGGAATCGCAGGCCTCCCCTTTTGTCGTTTCCTGGCTCGGCCCCTGGTGTTCTGAAGCCTAGAAGGTCGACTCGGGGCCTCTGACGTGAACTCATGGGGCCTGACGTAACCTGGAGTAGGAGGGGTGGGGTAATCCCGTCTTAGTATAACCCCCCCCCCCCCCTCCCCGGGCTGTTTGGTCAGCCCACCCCGGCCCGGCGGGGGGGGGGGGGGCTGTGCAGGCCTCCCGGGGGCGATAAGGGTTAGGGTTAGGCGGGGGTCCGGCCAGGTGCTAAGGGTGTTGACGTTAGGTATTTCTAGTTAATGACGTTAGTTATTTCTAGTTAATGACGTTAGTTATTCCTAGTTAATGAGAGTGATTAGAAGTGGCCACCCCCGGGACGTCTGTTTATGTGGGGGTAACCCGTCAGCCCGAGGAGGGCCGACCAGGCCGACCAGCCCGACCTCCTCTACCCTCCCCTCCGGCACATAGTCCAGGCCTAGGAGGGCCGACCTGCCCGACCTCCTCACCCCGCGGGCACGGACCACCACGGTCTGGGCCTAGGGGTGTGCACTTGCTCGCGAATTTTGTCAAAGATTGTGCGAATTTTCGCTCACATTTATATATAGACCTTGTACATACGTGGTCACGTGATCACTTTTTGGCGTGTGCTCATTACAACCACATGGTTATCAGAAAATTATAGAATACGTATGTTCTAGATAATAGAAATGACAGATTTTTACTTTATTAGAAAGGTTTAGTTCAATTTAGTATGAATATATGTTTTAGATGTTTTAGAATTACTAATATCAATGGTTTTAGATTGATCAATATGGCGCCCACAAAATGTGCTGATTAGTTTTATGGCCCTGAACCCCAAAACTCGACACAGTGACGTGAGCCGGCTACATCTTAAATTCGACAGGGTAACATGGACCTTTCCTGGGAATTCATCTGATCAAATTTCTGGTAATTTCCGTGAATAAAATGTAGATCCATCTTTAGACGTAATGATGAGAGCGATACCCTGTAAAGTGACTTCTGATTTAGGACCAGGTCATCAAGGTCAAAGGTCAATATATATCAAGGTCAAAGGTTAATGTATTATGTCACACAGGGATTTGGAGGGGGTGGGGTTAAACTTCAACTGTCTGGACATCACGTCTCTTTAGGTCAGACCATAATAACAAAACTATATAGAAAGTGTCTTAAACTGTGTAAAGGTATGTGTTAAAAGTAGCTATTGCTACACACGTTCTTGAATTAGAATCTGAAGGCAAAGAGGGATCAGCTAAAGCGAGTCAGGGACCTTGTATAGATACATTGAGACGGGAAAGATACACCTGTTACGGGCCCCCTGGACTTGAGTGGACCGTTATAAATATAAGTGACAAACGTTTGAGTAATGCCACTACCTATTGATAAATAAATTGTTAATGACCAGACCTTGGTTATGGTTGAGTGGGTTGGTTCCAACCGGTCACCAGGGACTTTGGCACTCTTTGTTTTCAACAAATCTCTAAAATTTTGAATATTGCTTGGATGATAAAATAGAGAAAGGCTTCCATGTTTTCCCCATCTCTGGCGGATCCAGGATTTTGAAAAGGGGTGTGGGGGGCACACTTTTGGAAAATTTCTTTAATGAAAAAGGGGAGCGCATGCTCCCGTGCCCCCTCTCTAAATCAGCCACTGCCCATTGCAAAGGGGCGGTGTCCTAGTATTTGAAGTCTCCTTCAAGTAAGAAAGAATATCTGTTAATATGAAACGCTGATTTTTTTGTAAGTCACAGAAGTCTCGCCATAGGTCGGTTCCACACTCTATGTGGTGGCAATGCGTGTGGTGGTGCATTGTTAGAAGTTTCCAAAGGTAAACGTAACTTGATGTGACATGCGCTTTGTGCGAGGGCCAGGCTACAGACACCTGCAGCAAAGTGAATCAGGGCTGATGTTTGCTGAAGTTAATCGGTTAAATCGGGATAGAATGAGAGACTTCTTTCGCCCCATTGCAGCCGCTTGTGGCAGTCAATACCTAATGGGGAAAGCCTGTACCAGCCGGGACCAAGCACAGCCTGCTGGGCCTGGCGTAATGGGCCATGGCAGCCGCTTTACGGCAAAAGGGTACCAACGTAAGGTACCAGTATAAGGTACCAGTATAAGGTACCACTATAAGTTACCAGTGTAAGGTACCAGTGTAAGGTACCAGTATAAGGTACCAGTGTAAGGTACCAGTATAAGGTACCAGTGTAAGGTACCAGTGTAAGGTACCAGTATAAGGTACCAGTATAAGGTACCAGTGTAAGGTACCAGTATAAGGTACCACTATAAGGTACCAATATAAGGTACCACTATAAGGTACCACTGTAAGGTACCAATGTAAGGTACCACTGTAAGGTACCAGTATAAGGTACCAGTATAAGGTACCAGTGTAAGGTACCAGTATAAGGTACCAGTATAAGGTACCACTATAAGGTACCAGTGTAAGGTACCACTATAAGGTACCAGTATAAGGTACCACTGTAAGGTACCACTATAAGGTACTGGTATAAGGTACCACTGTAAGGTACCACTGTAAGGTACCAGTATAAGGTACCACTGTAAGGTACCACTGTAAGGTACCACTGTAAGGTACCAGTATAAGGTACCACTATAAGCACAGCCTGCTGGGCCCAGCGTAATGGGCCATGGCAGCCGCTTTACGGCAAAAAGGGTACCACTGTAAGGTACCATTGTAAGGTACCAGTATAAGGTACCACTATAAGGTACCAGTATAAGGTACCAGTGTAAGGTACCAGAATAAGGTACCACTATAAGGTCCCACTATAAGGTACCAGTATAAGGTACCACTATAAAGTCCCACTATAAGGTACCAGTATAAGGTACCACTATAAGGTACCACTATAAGCACAGCCTGCTGGGCCTGGCGTAATGGGCGGTGGCAGCCGCTTTACGGCAGGGCAGTACCAATGTAAGGTACCAGTATAAGGTACTGGTATAAGGTACCACTATGAGGTACCATTGTGAGGTCCCACTTTAAGGTAGCACTGTAAGGTACACCTATGAGGTACCAGGTGTAATGGGCCGTGGCAGCAGCTTTACGGCAGAAGGGTACCAATGTAAGGTACCACTATAAGGTACCAGTATGAGGTACCACTATAAGGTACCACTATGAGGTACCAGTATAAGGTACCGCTATAAGGTACCGCTATAAGGTACCACTGTATGGAAGAAGGGTACCTCTCTATTAAGGCAGAAGGATACCATAGTAAGGTACCACTATAATTAAGGTACCACTATAAGGCTTGAGGGTACTACTGTAAAATATTACTTTAAACAGAACTGTCCCACTATAAAGTACCACTAGCAGGCAATCACTGTAATAGACCGTCCCTGACCTACTTAACTCTTACATAATAGTCACTAATAGTCACTTTGGGAAACAGTGGGTCTGGCTGCTACAGACTACCACTGTAAGGCAACAGACAACCACTGTAAGGGGACAGACAACCACTGTAAGGCAACAGGCAACCACTGTAAGGCAACAGAGAACCACTGTAAGACAACCACTGTTGGGGGACCGACAACCACTGTAAGGCAACAGACAACCACTGTAGGGCAACAGAAAACCACTGTTAGGGGACAGACAATCACTGTAAGGCAACAGAGAACCACTGTAAGACAAGCACTGTAAGGCAACAGACAAGCACTGTAGGGCAACAGCCAACCACTGTAAGGGGACAGACAACCACTGTAGGGCAACAGAGAACCACTGTAAGGCAACAGAGAACCACTGTAAGGGGACAGACAACCACTGTAAGGGGACAGACAACCACTGTAAGGGGACAGACAACCACTGTAAGGGGACAGACAACCACTGTAAGGGGACAGACAACCACTGTAGGGCAACAGAGAACCACTGTAAGACAACCACTGTAAGGGGACAGACAACCACTGTAAGGGGACAGACAACCACTGTAAGGGGACAGACAACCACTGTAGGGCAACAGAGAACCACTGTAAGACAACCACTGTAAGGGGACAGACAACCACTCTAAGGCAACAGACAACCAGTTGTACACTAACTTACCTATTATTATTATTGTTTTATGCTACAAAAGGAACTAATTTGACTCCTACCCTTACCTCTCATATCAACACTCTATGGGTGTAGACCCCTCAAATCAAGAGGGCGACACAGCCATTTCTTAAATTTGACAGGGCAACATGGCTGTTTTTATAAAATTTGATGGGTGACATGGCAATTAAATGACAAATGACATGGCCCTTTTCTTAGATTCAACAGGACAGGAGCTTTAAAAAGATGTTGACATGTGACAAGATTATTTCATAAATTCAACAAGTGACATGGGTCTAAACTGAGAAATAGGCCTATGGACAGACGAATCGACTGGTTTTTAAATTAGAGATGTGACATGGAACCCCCCCATCCATACCCCCCACCGTCCTCTGAATGTCAAGTCCCCGACAAGTTTCCTTCAGGTAGCCTGCTATCAAACGGACCTCCTAAACAATCAGAAGTATTGTCATAAAAAGGCACTAGACGGAAGCAGGCCAGGGAGAGCCCGAGGTCTGTAGGGGGGGGGGGGGGGGTCCACCCACGACTTGTTGACGGCGGAGTGAGGTTGGGTCGGGAGGGGGTGGAGGGGGACAGGGGTAAGGGGGACAGGGGAACAGGGGAACAGGGGAACAGGATGTTCAGAGTTGTTTTACTCCCGTTCGCTGAGGGGAATTTCTCCCCACGACTGTTTAGTTCACTGAGGGGGATTTCTCCCCACGACTGTTTAGTTCACTGAGGGGGATTTCTCCCCACGACTGTTTAGTTCACTGAAGGGGATTTAACCCCACGACTGTTTAGTTCGCTGAGGGGGATTTCTCCCCACGACTGTTTAGTTCACTGAGGGGGATTTAACCCCATGACTGTTTAGTTCACTGAGGGGAATTTCTCCCCACGACTGTTTAGTTCACTGAGGGGGATTTCTCCCCACGACTGTTTAGTTCACTGAGGGGGATTTCTCCCAATGACTGTTCAGTTCACGGAGGGGGATTTCTCCCCACGACTGTTCAGTTCATGAAGGGGGATTTCTCCCCACGACTGTTTAGTTTGCTGAGGGGGATTTCTCCCCACGACTGTTTAGTTCTAGAAGGGGGATTTCTCCCCACGACTGTTTAGTTCACTGAGGGGGATTTCTCCCTGAAGGCTGTTTAGTTCTCCATCCTGATTGCCTTCAATTCAAATAACAGGTGTCTAAGTGATTGGATTCAATAAAGGTCACTTTTCTATAACTAGATGCCAGCCGACCTTTGGGATACCTCGATAGCCGCAGCTTTTTCTAAATAAAGGTCAAAGGAAGCACTTAAATGAATGAGAAACAAAATGTCTATAAAAAGTGAAAACCAAGAGGCACAATTGAGAACCCCTAATCTACCCAATTGAGGCCCCGTGTCAAACAGACGGCGACCTGCTTACAAACATGCCTGTCACTGGTTTGGGTGTGGGCTGTGTTAGGTGGGAGGCTGCCGTAAGACTAGGTCTACATTGGGGTTGAACCTATAAGGAAGGAATGTAGACAGAACTGAGACCTAGCATCTGGACAGGATAAGAATGATAGGTTAGGAGGTGGGGCAGGATATGAAGAGTAGGGGAGAGGTGTGTGGATGGGAGGGAGGTGTGGAGGGTAGGGAAGAGGTGTGTGGAAGGGAAGGAGGTGTGGGGGTAGGGAAGAGGTGTGTGGACGGGAGGGAGGTGTGGGGGGTAGGGAAGAGGTGTGTGGATGGGAGGGAGGTGTGGAGGGTAGGGAAGAGGTGTGTGGACGGGAGGGAGGTGTTGGGGGTAGGGAAGAGGTGTGTGGAAGGGAGGGAGGTGTGGAGGGTAGGGAAGAGGTGTGTGGACGGGAGGGAGGTGTAGGGGGTAGGGAAGAGGTGTGTGGACGGGAGGGAGGTGTGGAGGGTAGGGGAGAGGTGTGTGGACGGGAGGGAGGTGTGGGGGGTAGGGGAGAGGTGTGTGAGTGGGATGGAGGTGTGGGGGGTAGGGGAGAGGTGTGTGGACGGGAGGAAGGTGTGGGGGGTAGGGGAGAGGTGTGTGGATGGGAGGGAGGTGTGGAGGATAGGGGAGAGGTGTGTGGACGGGAGGACGGTGTGGAGGATAGGGGAGAGGTGTGTGGACGGGAGGGAGGTGTGGAGGGTAGGGGAGAGGTGTGTGGACGGGAGGGAGGTGTGGGGGGTAGGGGAGAGGTGTGTGGGTGGGAGGGAGGTGTGGGGGGTAGGGGAGAGGTGTGTGGATGGGAGGGAGGTGTGGGGGTAGGGGAGAGGTGTGTGGACGGGAGGAAGGTGTGGGGGGCAGGGGAGAGGTGTGTGGATGGGAGGGAGGTGTGGAGGATAGGGGAGAGGTGTGTGGACGGGAGGGAGGTGTGGAGGATAGGGGAGAGGTGTGTGGACGGGAGGGAGGTGTGGGGTGTAGGGAAGAGGTGTGTGGACGGGATGGAGGTGTGGGGGTAGGGGAAAGGTGTGTGGATGGGAGGGAGGTGTGGAGGATAGGGGAGAGGTGTATGGATGGAAGGGAGGTGTGGGGGGTAGGGAAGAGGTGTGTGGACGGGAGGGAGGTGTGGGGGGTAGGGGAGAGGTGTGTGGACGGGAGGGAGGTGTGGGTGGTAGGGGAGAGGTGTGTGGATGGGAGGGAGGTGTGTTAAGGTAGGGGAAAAGTGTGTTGAAGGGAGGGAGGTGTGGAGGCTTGGATGGGAGTTGAAGGGACGGAACGGAGTGGAGGTTTGGGGTGTGAGGGAGTTGTTAGACATTGAACACGTGGCTGCTGTATGTCTGAGAGTCCCAGCAGGGAGGGAGGGAGGGATGAGGAGGGTTGTATCAAGCCGACAGTGGATGAGGCACTTCCATGAATGTTATTCTTGGCCGTTGTTACTGTTTTACTTGACCCCCATTGTGGAGGGTGTGGTTGGTGGGAGTCGTATGTGGGGGTGAACTGCCTATTATGTGCCACTGAGAACCTGAATGACCAAAGAGAGACCAGGGTGGGGTGAGTGGGGAGGGGAGAGCGAGCGGGTTGAGGGGGAGGGTTTGTGGGGAGCTGGTTGTGGGAGAGGGGATAAGGGTGCCTGGTTTGAGTCTGTCATCACGTCTTGTGACAGTGCTTTGTACTTAACACAATCCCTTCAGCAGCTAAACGTAAACCTAAAAGGACAGACCTCTTTGTTTTTGTTTTCGGCAGTAGGAAACTGCTAAATCTTTGACCACGAGCAGTGGCTGTCAAGGCATGTTGTGAAGCTGATGTCTCCATACTGCTTAATGACTTCTCTAGGACTTTGCTTCTATAGTATATAATGTTCAGAATGTCACAATTTGTGGGTGGTATGATTTAATTCTTTGGCATGATGAGTTACATTTCAAGTTTTCTATATACATGCCCAGAGGCCACCCACTGACCTGCCCAGAGGTCACCCCCTGACCTGCCCAGAGGCAACCCCCGACCTGCCCAGATGCCCCCCCCCCGACCTGCCCAGAGGCCACCCCCCCGACCTGCTGAGAGGCCGACCCCCTGACCTGCTGAGAGGCCACCCCCTGACCTGCCCAGAGGCCACCCCCTGACCTGCCCATAGGTCACCCCCGACCTGCCCAGAGGCCACCCCCTGACCTGCTCAGAGGTCACCCCCAACCTGCCCAGAGGTCACCCTCGACCTCCCCAGAGGTCACCCCCCAACCTGCCCAGAGGCCACCCCCGACCTGCCCAGAGGCCACCCCCTGAGCTGCCCAGAGGCCACCCCTCGACCTGACCAGAGGACACCCCCTGACTTGTCCAGAGGCCACCCCCTGACCTGACCAGAGGACACCCCCTGACCTGTCCAGAGGCCACCCCCTGACCTGCCCAGAGGACACCCCCTGACCTGCCCAGAGGCCATCCCCTGACCTCCGAGAGGCCACCCCTGACCTGCCCAGAGGCCATCCCCGAGCTGCCCAGAGGCCATCCCCGATCTGCCCAGAGGCCAAAGGGCAAGGAGGCATCAGAGGGGGGCGAGGCACCAGAGGGAGGCATCAGAGGGTGGTGAGGCACCAGAGGGTGGTGAGGCACCAGAGGGTGGTGAGGCACCAGAGGGTGGTGAGGCACCAGAGGGTGGTGAGGCACCAGAGGGTGGTGAGGCACCAGAGGGTGGTGAGGCACCAGAGGGTGGTGAGGCACCAGAGGGTGGTGAGGCACCAGAGGGTGGTGAGGCACCAGAGGGCGGGGAGGCACCAGAGGGCGGGGAGGCACCAGAGGGCGGGGAGGCACCAGAGGGTGGTGAGGCACCAGAGGGAGGCACCAGAGGGTGGTGAGGCACCAGAGGGAGGCACCAGAGGGGGGTGAGGCACCAGAGGGGGACGAGGCACCAGAGGGTGGTGAGGCACCAAAGGGCGGGGAGGCACCAGAGGGGGGTGAGGCACCAGAGGGGGCCGAGGCACCAGAGGGTGGGGAAGCACCAGTGGGGGTGAGGCACCACAGGGTAGTGAGGCATCAGAGGGTGGTGAGGCACCAAAGGGCAGGGAGGCACCAGAGGAGGTGAGACACCCGAAGGCCGTGAGGCACCAGAGCCCATGAGGCACCCCTGACCAGAAGCCCGTATCCTGTGTGTAGCGATGAGCCCCCATTGCTGGCCGTTGTGGTGGCCGTCCCAGGTTGTGATGTAAACTGCTGAGTGGGTTTGTTCAGAGTGTAGCATGTTCATATGGTGACCTCTGTCAGTGGGTTACTGGGATAATGGCCAATCACCCCAGTCCCAGTCCCCCACCCCGACCACCGATAGCCCGAGGTGGGGAGGGGGGGGGGGGGGCACTGACGTCCCTGTTGGTGCCACAACTATAAGTTGTCAAATGCCTTATATATATATATATATATATATATATATATATATCATGAATCATAGATTCAAATGTAGAAAATCTCTCTCAGACGTGGCCCGTTTGTTGGTAGCTTTAACCACCCCTGTTCCACCCTGGTAGATGTGGGGGATCTTCTGTGTTTAACACCCTGTGAGGGTTCTGAGTAAGAATAGGCCCCCAGTAGCCCCTGCTGATTGTAGAAGGCAATGATAGGGGGACCCAAGTGGTTCTTTGGGTTCAATTCCAGGTTAGTGCTTGGTTCATAGATTCGATCACCAAAGACAGAATTCATCCCAACTGGCTTTTGTATGATAATGACCTTGGCTGTCAGTACACCGTAAAACACCAAACACTCACTCACACACTCACTCCGTGTTTAAGTCTTTGACATTTTCTACCAACTTTTAAGAATGTTTTCATATGATTGTGAATACCTAGTAGCCTGAAGCCTGATTCCTAATGGTGCATTTTGCCATAGAAGTAAATTCACCAATTGGCCCTTGGCATACAGCGGCCCCTGACACACCCCAGATTCCTAAGTACAATTACGGACCTGTATCTCTTGTGGAAAAGAGGTTTTCCGTAATTTTACCCCCTAAACTGTAAAATTTACGGCAAATTATAGAGATTATTTCTAAGTGTACGGAATTGTTGTGAAAGTATAAAATGATAAAAATTCCGTAAATATAAAGAATTTATAGGGCTTTACGGAAAAAATGTCCCTAAGTACCCCTTTTTACCTGAAACATTACGGAATTAGACCAACAATACGGAAAAAAGAACTAGTAGGGTCAGAGGTGCTGTAACTTACCTCTTAGTTGTCTAAAATAATTTTCCAAAAACACATTATTCAAAAACCTTAACAGGAACATGAAATAACATGAAATGAATGAAACATTTAGCAAGAAATAGAAAAAATAAGTAATACTAAGATTAATACATATTGTTGTTATCCTATAGCAGCCTCATGTTACTTGGACAGGTCCCGGATGATTGTTCAGAATTCTCTTATGTTACAGAATTAATTGTTAGACTGTACTTACATCCAAGTCTGCTAGTCTGCTAATTATAATGCATAAGATACAATTAAAGGTCCTGAAAGGACTACCCCTATGTGGATGGCGTGCACGCTTTCCACATATTTATAGAGCTATTTAGGGACACTTGCATTTACTTGTGGAAATACTGCAGTCCGTTTGTAGCACTTGCGGGCCTATTTTACGGATCTGCAGGTTTATTTGAGGAATCTGGGGACATTCCTTCCCCAGCTGTATCTATATCTGGACACAGCGCTAGCTGTAAATGGAACCAGTCCGGCCCACTGTGGGGCATTTTATTACAACATGGCTGACTGAAGGGCATTTTAGTACAACATGGCTGACTGAAGGGCATTTCATTACAACATAGCTGACTGAAGGACATTTTATTACAACATGGCTGATTGTTTGGCATTGCATTACAACATGCCTGACTATAGGGCATTTTATTACAACATGGCCGACTGAAGGGCATTTTATTTCAACATGGCCAACTGAAGGGCATTTTATTACAACGTTGCTGACTGAAGGGCATTTTATTACAACATGGCCGACTGAAGGGCATTTTATTTCAACATGGCCGACTGAAGGGCATTTTATTATAACATGGCCGACTGAAGGGCATTTTATTTCAACATACCTGACTGACTAGCCAGTCACAAAGTAACATTCTGTCCTCATGGCCACTTAGTTGGTTTGGGTCAAGTCGGTAACCGCATGTGGTGATTGGTAGTCTCCATTTCATTAAAATCATTAAGAAACTGTTGAAAAAAACACAAGCTGTAACGTAAATCCTTTCTTCCGGAAACAAAACCTGGGACTAAATGGGAAATGACCACACAGGAAACTGGTTTCATTTCAAAGCAACATTAAAAGTTGGAAAAGGGAGATTGATTGCAACAGAAAGTTGAGTGATTTGTTATTCTCCTCACTCCCAGAGAAGTGACCCATGGTACAGGGACAGGTGATGAAGGCCAGCGGGTGGTGGACAGAAAAGGGACCCGTGGTACAGGGACAGGTGATGAAGGCCACCGGGTGGTGGACAGAGAAGGGACCCGTGGTACAGGGACAGGTGATGAGGGCCCCGGGTAATGGACAGAGAAAGTACCCATGGTACAGGGACAGGTGATGAAGGCCAGCGGGTGGTGGACAGAAAAGGGACCCGTGGTACAGGGACAGGTGATGAAGGCCCGGGTGGTGGACAGAGAAGGGACCTGTGGTACAGGGACAGGTGATGAAGGCCCCGGGTGGTGGACAGAGAAGGGACCCGTGGTACAGGGACAGGTGATGAAGGCCCGGGTGGTGGACAGAGAAGGGACCTGTGGTACAGGGACAGGTGATGAAGGCCCGGGGTGGTGGACAGAGAAGTGACCCGTGGTACAGGGACAGGTGATGAAGGCCCCGGGTGGTGGACAGAGAAGGGACCCATGGTACAGGGACAGGTGATGATGGCCCCGGGTAGTGGACAGAGAAGTGACCCGTGGTACAGGGACAGGTGATGAAGGCCCCGGGTGGTGGACAGAGAAGGGACCCGTGGTACAGGGACAGGTGATGAAGGCCCCTGGGTGGTGGACAGAGAAGGGACCCGTGGTACAGGGACAGGTGATGAAGGCCCCGGGTGGTGGACAGAGAAGGGACCCATGGTACAGGGACAGGTGATGATGGCCCCGGGTAGTGGACAGAGAAGTGACCCGTGGTACAGGGACAGGTGATGAAGGCCCCGGGTGGTGGACAGAGAAGGGACCCGTGGTACAGGGACAGGTGATGAAGGCCCCTGGGTGGTGGACAGAGAAGGGACCCGTGGTACAGGGACAGGTGATGAAGGCCCCGGGTGGTGGACAGAGAAGTGACCCGTGGTACAGGGACAGGTGATGAAGGCCCGGGGTGGTGGACAGAGAAGGGACCCGTGGTACAGGGACAGGTGATGAAGGCCCCTGGGTGGTGGACAGCTCGCTTCTAAGGGATGCATACAATAAGCCTATCGCACATAGGTGATTTTCAGGGTCGGACAAGAGTCAGACAAAATTCACATATAAAGCATCATTGTCTCCTAGAGTTAGGGTTAATGAATTCGAAACAAGCAAGAATTATTATCCTGTATCCCCAAGTATTGGTAAAATATTATGATTTCTAAAATTTTACCAATTGATAGATTTGAAGGTTTGCCAGGCAATTAAAATGCTGTATATAGGGCAAAATAGGGTTGAACATTGTAGGTTAGGCTTTAACATTGGAAAAAGGCCAATATACAAAGCTGCATTTTACAATTTTGGGAAGAAATTTCTCAACCAAATTGGTTTCGTTAATTTTGTAATATGCAACTGTCTTCATGGAAAAAGAATGGAGGCAACTTTTAAAATATTTATAATAACAGAAGTTGTCAGTATGCTGTTATTTAATGATTGGGGAACTGTTCTTATTATAATCGGTCAAAGTTCTTCTAGAAATGCTAGTCAAGTGGTAGGTAGTTTCATGAGATGGGCGTTCGTATCTATGACACGAACAACACTTGACTGAAAGTCAGGTTTATTCGTGGATATCTTGAATGCGTACACTTTACCAGTGTGATGATAGCCTATAAGTCCTAGGTTCACAATTCCTGTTTCTTGAGAGCAGGTTTCCTCCTTAGAGTCTGCCTGGTCTCACATGCTAATGCAACACAGTAGTTTGCGTGTTAGCCACCAGATTTCCTTCTACGTATAGCTATTCAAACCCCTTGAATCCTCAAGACTCGTATTGTCCAAACGGTATCTGACAGTGTTCTCCGATTTAACCATAGGTTCCACCTTTATATATCAGTCTGTTTATTGATTTTACCCTAGCATTGATACTCACTGGGAGATGCACCCAGTCTGCTACCCCCAAATAGGTATATTTACACCTACCAGCTGTCCATGCTATATTTACACTATATACTGTAGTAATTCACATCATTTTGATTACTTTATGATATTCCCTCTACGAGGCTGGTGATGTTTCTTCATTCTATTCCTATGCAATTGATTATATGCACAAGGTGTTTTACTAACTACCTTTGTGCAATATCTCATGGTAAACTTTAACTTTGGTGTAAATTGGGATGGGCTTATTGTGAACAAGTCTTTATATATTTGAAATAGGAAAACAAACCAACTATTGCCAGTAATTACCGAATCAGGAATAATAATAAGTCGGCCCTTTTATTAATAATAATCAAATATAAAGATAAAATTCTAGTAGTAGAGGGAACATGTGAGGCTAATGGCTTCCATGGATACAATGATTTACCGCCAAGGAGTACCATGTGACTACATGATACTCATGAATATTAATAGATAGCCTCTGATACACTTTGTACATGTTCCCTAAAATATATATTTATATAATAATAAATAATTATATTATTCATAAAACACTCAATTCTCATGGCACTGGTTGTGGGGTCATCTGTAGTGTCATATGATCTGTCCTGAGGTGAAGGGAATGCCTAGTTTTGAGTGACTAAAATAGATATTGGAAGAGATGCAAGAAATGAATGACAATTCACAGAACATCCACAATTATTGTCTAAAAGATAATCCAGAATCCATGCTTCCTTTTGATTAATGTGAGTCAGTTCACAAAAGTTGATGGTCTCTACACTCCATGGTTTTGTGTGCTGCAGAACTGCCAAAATGAGGGAAAGGGGCCCTTGTAAAGAAATGTGTGGTCACCCTGCCTTGAAATCTTGATATCTTTTTGAAGCAATGGTGCCAGAAAAGGTTTCTGAGTCAGTTCAAGGTGTTACAATATTCTGAATATGTTTTTCTCAAGATCCATTATATCAAACTATACAGGAAATAACTGGGTCTATGATTCTCTGCTTATATAATTGTTAGTAAACTGGTCTGAAACCATCCCTTTGCTGTGATGATTTCGTATATTTGATTGTTAAAAACAACAGGGATTGTGGCAAAAAGAAGAACAGGACATTATGTTCCTAAAGATATGTTTCAGTAAAATATGAGGACTAAACCTGTAGCAACTGATTCAGTACCAATATGCTGATATAAATCCTCCCGATGGTGAGGACTAAAGCATTAGGGACTGATTCACTAGTTTACTGACACTGACACTTACTGACCGAGGCTAGTGCACCAAACTTATCCCACACTTACTGACGTAGGCTACTGCACCAAACTTATCCCACCCTCCCTGACGTAGGCTACTGCACCAAACTTATCCCACACTCACTGACCTAGGCTACTGCACCAAACTTATCCCACACTTACTGACGTAGGCTACTGCACCAAACTTATCCCACACTCACTGACCTAGACTACTGCACCAAACTTATCCCACACTCACTGACCTAGGCTACTGTACCAAACTTATCCCACACTGACTGACGTAGACTACTGCACCAAACTTATCCCCCACTCACTGACCTAGGCTACTGTACCAAACTTATCCCACACTGACACTCACTGACCTAGACTACTGCACCAAACTTATCCCACACTAACTGACGTAGGCTACTGCACCAAACTTATCCCACACTCACTGACCTAGACTACTACACCAAACTGATTCCACACTCACTGACCTAGGCTACTGCACCAAACTTATCCCCCACTCACTGACCTAGGCTACTGTACCAAACTTATCCCACACTCACTGACCTAGACTACTGCACCAAACTTATCCCCCACTCACTGACCTAGGCTACTGTACCAAGCTTATCCCATACTCACTGACCTAGACTACTGCACCAAACTTATCCCACACTCACTGACTTAGACTACTGCACCAAACTTATCCCCCACTCACTGACCTAGGCTACTGTACCAAACTTATCCCACACTCACTGACCTAGGCTACTGTACCAAACTTATCCCCCCACTCACTGACCTAGACTACTGCACCAAACTTATCCCACACTGACACTCACTGACGTAGGCTACTGCACCAAACTGATTCCACACTCACTGACCTAGGCTACTGCACCAAACTTATCCCCCACTCACTGACCTAGGCTACTGTACCAAACTTATCCCACACTCACTGACCTAGACTACTGCACCAAACTTATCCCCCACTGACACTCACTGACCTAGGCTACTGTACCAAACTGATTCCACACTCACTGACCTAGGCTACTGTACCAAGCTTATCCCATACTCACTGACCTAGACTACTGCACCAAACTTATCCCACACTCACTGACCTAGACTACTGCACCAAACTTATCCCCAACTCACTGACCTAGGCTACTGTACCAAACTTATCCCACACTCACTGACCTAGGCTACTCTACCAAACTTATCCCCCCACTCACTGACCTAGACTACTGCACCAAACTTATCCCACACTGACACTCACTGACGTAGGCTACTGCACCAAACTGATTCCACACTCACTGACCTAGGCTACTGCACCAAACTTATTCCACACTCACTGACATAGGCTACTGCACCAAACTTATTCCACATTCCCTGACCTAGGCTACTGCACCAAACTTATCCCACACTGACACTCACTGATGTAGGCTACTGCACCAAACTTATCCCATACTCACTGACCTAGGCTACGGCACTAAACTTATCCCACACTCACTGACCTAGGCTACTGCACCAAACTTATCCCACACTAACTGACCTAGGCTACTGCACCAAACTTATTCCACATTCCCTGACCTAGGCTACTGCACCAAACTTATCCCATACTAACCGACCTAGGCTACTACACCAAACTTATCCCACACTAACTGACATAGGCTACTACACCAAGCTTATCCCACACTCACTGACCTAGGCTACTGCACCAAACTTATCCCCCACTCACTGACCTAGACTACTGCACCAAACTTATCCCACACTCACTGACCTAGGCTACTGTACCAAACTTATCCCCCACTCACTGACCTAGACTACTGCAACAAACTTATCCCACACTCACTGACCTAGGCTACTGCACCAAACTTATTCCACACTCACTGACCTAGGCTACTGCACCAAACTTATTCCACACTCACTGACCTAGACTACTGCACCAAACTTATCCCACACTCACTGACCTAGGCTACTGTACCAAACTTATCCCCCACTCACTGACCTAGACTACTGCACCAAACTTATCCCACACTGACACTCACTGACGTAGGCTACTGCACCAAACTGATTCCACACTCACTGACCTAGACTACTGCACCAAACTTATCCCACACTGACACTCACTGACGTAGGCTATTGCACCAAACTGATTCCACACTCACTGACCTAGGCTACTGCACCAAACTTATCCCCCACTCACTGACCTAGGCTACTGTACCAAACTTATCCCACACTCACTGACCTAGACTACTGCACCAAACTTTTCCCCCACTGACACTCACTGACCTAGGCTACTGTACCAAACTGATTCCACACTCACTGACCTAGGCTACTGTACCAAGCTTATCCCATACTCACTGACCTAGACTACTGCACCAAACTTATCCCACACTCACTGACCTAGACTACTGCACCAAACTTATCCCCAACTCACTGACCTAGGCTACTGTACCAAACTTATCCCACACTCACTGACCTAGGCTACTGTACCAAACTTATCCCCCCACTCACTGACCTAGACTACTGCACCAAACTTATCCCACACTGACACTCACTGACGTAGGCTACTGCACCAAACTGATTCCACACTCACTGACCTAGGCTACTGCACCAAACTTATTCCACACTCACTGACATAGGCTACTGCACCAAACTTATTCCACATTCCCTGACCTAGGCTACTGCACCAAACTTATCCCACACTGACACTCACTGATGTAGGCTACTGCACCAAACTTATCCCATACTCACTGACCTAGGCTACGGCACTAAACTTATCCCACACTCACTGACCTAGGCTACTGCACCAAACTTATCCCACACTAACTGACCTAGGCTACTGCACCAAACTTATTCCACATTCCCTGACCTAGGCTACTGCACCAAACTTATCCCATACTAACCGACCTAGGCTACTACACCAAACTTATCCCACACTAACTGACATAGGCTACTACACCAAGCTTATCCCATACTCACTGACCTAGGCTACTGCACCAAACTTATCCCCCACTCACTGACCTAGACTACTGCACCAAACTTATCCCCCACTCACTGACCTAGACTACTGCACCAAACTTATCCCACACTCACTGACCTAGGCTACTGTACCAAACTTATCCCCCACTCACTGACCTAGACTACTGCAACAAACTTATCCCACACTCACTGACCTAGGCTACTGCACCAAACTTATTCCACACTCACTGACCTAGGCTACTGCACCAAACTTATTCCACACTCACTGACCTAGACTACTGCACCAAACTTATCCCACACTCACTGACCTAGGCTACTGTACCAAACTTATCCCCCACTCTCTGACCTAGACTACTGCACCAAACTTATCCCACACTGACACTCACTGACGTAGGCTACTGCACCAAACTGATTCCACACTCACTGACCTAGGCTACTGCACCAAACTTATCCCACACTCACTGACCTAGGCTACTGCACTAAATTTATTCCACACTCACTGACCTAGGCTACTGCACCAAGCTTATCCCACACTTTCTGACCTAGGCTACTGTACCAAACTTATCCCACACTTACTGACCTAGGCTACTGCACCAAACGTATCCCACATTCACTGACCTAGGCTACTGCACCAAGCTTATCCAACACTTACTGACCTAGGCTACTCACTGACCTAGCATGATAATAAAAGAAGACACGCGGGTGTCATCTGAGGGTAACCGTATGACCCAGAAGGGTTTGTAACTGACTGAGGGTGAAGCCTGAGGGTCGTATGTCCCCATGGGCTGCAAAGCCACCAAAGGATGATGGGTCTTCTGTAATTCAAGAAAGTACAGAAAAAAGTTTAAAACTGTGAATATCAGGTGTGGTATATACAGTCTGTAATACACTGCCCCTTATATGAACCGCTTGTCCACTGTGTTGGTGAACTTAAATATACTGTTACTTGCCACACACTGCCATCCAACTAAACCTGACTCTGTTATTTTACAGGAGCATTCCTTATACCATACTGCGTTACACTCATCTTTGCCGGAATTCCAATGTTCTTCATGGAGATTGCTTTAGGGCAGTATTTGAGTATTGGTGGACTTGGAGTTTGGAAGCTCTGCCCAATATTTAAAGGTAAGATCATGTTCACACAACTCATTAAGATATATGAGTATCAGAATATGTGTTTTTTAAAAGATTTTTGAAGTTGCCTGCATGCTTTATAGTTTCTAGCTATTGGGATCATTCGCACAGTCACAAGATAAGAGAAAATGTTGCGAACGATGACTGCTTATAATTAAATACAGCTTATTAATGCATTGACACTTGTCACTTCCTGACCATGGATGTTTACGTTGACTGGTGCAGGTGTGGGCTATGCTGCGGCCGTGAGTGCAGCCTGGCTCAACTCGTACTACATCGTGATCCTGGCCTGGGCCCTGTACTACCTCTTCATGTCCTTCCGGGCCACCCTGCCCTGGGCCTCCTGTGGCAACTGGTGGAACACTGAGAGTTGTCGGTCCGAGTACACAAGGCCTTGTGCAGCAGCAGCACAGGGCAACTTGTCGTCTTACGGGGCAGGCACAGCCCCCGCCAACCTAACGTTAATGTGTAATGTCACCGAGAAAGTCAACTACACATCCCCTGTCAGGGAGTTCTGGGAGTAAGTATCACACCTGTCATCATCTGGAAGTTAAGTCAGTATCACACCTGTCCCCATCTGGGAGTTTAGGTCAGTATCACACCTGTCCCTGTCTGGGAGTTATATACAAAACCCTACTCGTATGGAGATACAGATTGCCGGATTCCCGTCGGCGTAAGCATATCACGACTCGTGCTGCGCACTCGTCCTGATATGCTTCCCGCCGACGGGAATCCGGCAATCTGTATCTCCATACGAGTAGATTTTTGTATTTATTATACTTTTCTGGAATTGTGAAGATTAAATGAGATATGTTTACTCAGATCTACTACTTTTTACACATTTGATAACTATAATGGTTTCGATTCTTTGAGAACTATGTCTTATCGAGTGGCAAGCTGTCAAGTGATGCTGATAAGTAGGTCGCGTTGCCAGGTCTCGTTGTTAGGGTCGTGACCTAATTACAGCCATTTTCATTGGTCCATTATGTAGGTCGCACTACTTTCCCGTATTACCACAGTGTGGTAATACGGAACAAATATTACCACAGTCGAGGCCATCACTGTATGCCTATTTACCAATTCCGGAAAAGTATAATAAAGGTCAGTATCCCACCTGTCATCATCTGGGAGTTAGGTCAGTATCACACCTGTCATCATCTGGGAGTTAGGTCAATATCACACCTGTCCCCATCTGGGAGTTAAGTCAGTATCACACCTGTCTTGGGGAGTTAGGTCAGTATCACACCTGTCTGCATTTGGTAGTTAGGTCAGTATCATACCTGTCTGCATCTGGGAGTTAGGTCAGTATCACACCTGTCTGCATTTGGTAGTTAGGTCAGTATCACACCTGTCTGCATCTGGGAGTTAGGTCAGTATCACACCTGTCCCCATCTGGGAGTTAGGTCAGTATCACACCTGTCCCCATCTGGGAGTTAGGTCAGTATCACACCTGTCTGCATTTGGTAGTTAGGTCAGTATCACACCTGTCTGCATCTGGGAGTTAAGTCAGTATCACACCTGTCTCCTTCTGAAGGTTAATTAGTTTGCTTTCCATTAGAAAGTCTGTTACAGCCTCAGTGGACAGAGTTATTCTGTGAAATATATTCCTCCACATTATAAGCCAAGAGGGGGGTATGAGTGTCCTACGGAGGTCTATGGGGTAAGTGTCCTTAGGGGTAAGTGTCCTCGGGGGTAAGTGTCCAGGGGGTAAGTGTCCGTGGGGTAAGTTTCCAGGGGGGGAGTGTCTGGGGGGAAGTGTCTGGGGGTAAATGTCCCAGGACCGGTTTAACAGGCTTTTCTTACATGTCTCTGGCTTGTACAAAACTTTAGACTGATGAAACCCTCAGCCTCTAAACATAGTAAAATGAGATGAAGATAGGTTACACAGACAAATATTTGTGAGTGTCAGCCTGCCAAGGTGAAATAATCAATTGTCTGTTTCAGCCTTATCAACTGTGTTCAGAACTACCATTGCTGTACTTGTTTCTTGTATAAAGACCTGTAGTATCAAGTCAAACTCCTAAAGCTATCCTTCTGACTGTACCATGTTGTATAAAGATCTGTAGTATCAAGTCAAACTCCCAAAGCTATCCTTCTGACCTTACCATGTTGTATAAAGATCTGTAGTATCAAGTCAAACTCCCAAATCTATCCTTCTGACTGTACCATGTTGTATAAAGATCTGTAGTATCAAGTCAAACTCCCAAAGCTATCCTCCTGACCTAACCATGTTGTATAAAGATCCTTATTAAGTCAAACTCCCAAAGCTATCCTTCTGACCTTACCATGTTCTCATTGTGCTCTGACCTTGACTGACCTTGACTGACCTTGCCTCTACAGGAGGAACGCCCTTCAGATCACGGGCGGGCTGGACGAGCCGGGCGAGCTGCGCTGGCACCTGGCGGCAACACTACTGGTGGCCTGGGTTGTCGTCTACTTCTGCATCTGGAAAGGTGTTAAATGGACAGGGAAGGTAACTGGCTAAGCCACTTAGTACCCGCTCAATACCCCCCTCCCCGCTGCTTAATGCTGGGGGCATGGGACAGGGGGCAGGGGCAGGGGGCAGGGGGCAGGAGGTAGAGAGCAGGGGGCCGGGGATAGGGGCAGGGGGCAGGGGCAGGGGGCAGGGGGCAGGGGGCAGGGGCAGGGGTTAGGGGAGTCACAAACTCATGTATTTGTCAATATCTGGTACCACAGGTGTCTGTCAAAGACTGTGCATTGTATCATACAAACATGTCAACAACAAGTAGATGCAGATCGTAGGAAATCTGGAAAGTTAAAGCAATGTTTAAAGCCACATTCTCATCCATGAGGTGGACATAATTTGATACGTTGTAACTCCTGTACCTTGGTGCCAAATTTGTGACCAATAATATCAATGGAATACGTTCACATAGTGGAAACCTTGTTGCCAACCCTCGTGTTGTCAGGCTGACATCGGTGGATGTAAGCCAACTACAGGGGGATGAGAATGCAGCATTGTCTATATTATATACCTTTGACTCCTTCTCGCCACATGTGTATGCCAAGTGTTTCTGTTTGTTGCTGCTAGGTGGTGTGGTTCACAGCGCTCTTCCCTTACGTCCTCCTCTTCATCCTCTTCATCCGGGGAGTCACCCTACCTGGAGCCAGCCAGGGCATCCTCTTCTACCTCTACCCCGACTTCGACAAATTAGCAGACTCAAAGGTAAGTAAACCGGGCCTCATAGAACAGCAGACCCAAAATGGGAACATTAGAGTTAACCCTGGCCTGGACCCCAGTTAGTCATACACTAGAGTTAACCCTAGCCTGGACCCCAGTTAGTCATACACTAGAGTTAATCCCTAGCCTAGACCCAAGGTGGTCATACACTAGAGTACCCTAGCTTAGACCCAGGGCAGCCATACACTTTAGTGAACCATAGCCTAGACCCAAGATAGTCGTACACTAGAGTTAACCCTAGCTTAGACCCAAGATAGTCGTACACTAGAGTTAACCCTAGCCTTGGCCCAAGGTGATCATACACTAGAGTTAACCATAGCCTAGACCCAAGGTGATCGCACACTAGAGTTAACCCTAGCCTAGACCCAAGGTGATCGCACGCTAGAGTTAACCCTAGCTTAGACCCAAGGTGATCGTACGCTAGAGTTAACCCTAGCCTAGACCCAAGGTGAGCGTACACTAGAGTTAACCCTAGCTTAGACCCAAGGTGATCGTACACTAGAGTTAACCCTAGCTTAGACCCAAGGTGATCGTACACTAGAGTTAACCCTAGCTTAGACCCAAGGTGATCGTACACTAGAGTTAACCCTAGCTTAGACCCAAGGTGATCGTACACTAGAGTTAACCCTAGCTTAGACCCAAGGTGATCGTACACTAGAGTTAACCCTAGCTTAGACCCAAGGTGATCGTACACTAGATTTAACTCCTTCTGAGGCCCAAAGTGCTCGCACACTTGGGTTAACCAAAAAGCTTCATCTGCGTAGATCTTTCATCCATTACTTGTTTTACACTATCCATTATAGCTCACTTTAGGACTGATTTCTGATGGTTGACAGACAGCCAAAGAATATGATACGTCCGTGTACTAGGGGTAATGTATAACGGATAAGGAAAGCCTAAAAACCAATGAATGGAAACATAGCTTAGCCCGGACCCAAAGTGACCATGGGTAGATGCATCGTAAAATTGATAATGTTGTTCAGACACCAAATGGCAAAAAGACACTCAGTTGAAAAGAAACATTTTCCTTACACAACTTGATAAAACTTTGATTAATGACAAGTTTCGGCTCTCACAAAACACAAATTTGTCAGAAAACAAAATATGCCAGTGTTAGCATGTTTACAGATGATTATTTTCTGATAGTTTGTAAATCACCCTGTTCTGTGGCTGAAATACTCAACACGTCAAACTTTTAGTCACCTGCAACCTCCACCGGTGACCAAAAAGAGGGGGGTCTGCTGTCTAATTGCCAGGTGATTAAATTGTTCAGTCACAACCACTGAGTCACCAGGTGCATCCCAATGTGGCGATTAATATTTCTCTCATGGTGTTGCCCAACAATGTACTAAGTACATGATAACTATTTGTAGGGCAACTAAAGTTGATCACTGGGGATTAGTCCACACATGGGGACCTGGCTTAAAGAGAAGGGCCAGTGAAATTTCAATATTGTTAAATTCTCATATCATACCGTAGGTATAGTGCTAAAGTATAAATATATGACATTAGTATAACTTTGAAGTCATCCCTAATAATAAAAAACTGTGTTCCTTTATCAGACCACATGTTCAGTCCCCTGTAGACCTGACATAGGCTGTCTGTATGTGACGTCATATAAAAAACTGTTATATTTAAATTTCAAAATTATAAATCCCATAATACAATTTTTTTTTCATGAATCATTTTATTTGGTAATTTTGAATGCTTTTTGGCTCATAAAAAACAATTAGATAAATTAGATACTGTTATTTTTTCAGTTTTATCATTTAACTGTTCTGCTTGTGATGTCACATACAGATAATTACTCTGTGCAGGCACTGTCAGGTGCAGGCAGGGGAACACAGTTTGAAGGATACAAATATGAATAAAATTAACTATTAGAGATAAAAGCATAAAATTTGGTATGGTTACTCCCTGGATGGTAAAGATCACAGCAGTATACTAATCTTTGGTCACTGGCCCCTCCCTTTAAGCTGTTCATTAACAAATTGTAGAGCTGTTTATAAGGCAGAATGTGGTGACCCACATAAACTGCAAAACTCTGTTCTCCTAAGGTATGGATAAATGCTGTTATAAGGCAGAGTGTGGAGACCCACGTTAACTGTTTGTTCCCCTAAGGTATGGATGAATGCTGATTATAAGGCAGAGTGTGGTGACCCACGTTAACTGTTTGTTCCCCTAAGGTATGGATGAATGCTGATCATAAGGCAGAGTGTGGTGACCCACGTTAACTGTTTGTTCCCCTAAGGTATGGATGAATGCTGATCATAAGGCAGAGTGTGGTGACCCACGTTAACTGTTTGTTCCCCTAAGGTACGGATGAATGCTGATTATAAGGCAGAGTGTGGTGACCCACGTTAACTGTTTGTTCCCCTAAGGTACGGATGAATGCTGATCATAAGGCAGAGTGTGGTGACCCACGTTAATTGTTTGTTCCCCTAATGTACGGATGAATGCTGATTATAAGGCAGAATGTGGTGACCCACGTTAACTGTTTGTTCCCCTAAGAGGTGGATGGATGCTGTTATAAGGCAGAGTGTGGTGACCCACGTTAACTGTTTGTTCCCCTAAGAGGTGGATGGATGCTGTTATAAGGCAGAGTGTGGTGACCCACGTAAACTGTTAAACTTTGTTCTCCTAAGGTGTGGATCGATGCTGCCACCCAGATCTTCTTCTCCTATGGGCTGGTGCTCGGGGCACAGATCGCCCTCGGCAGCTACAACAAGTACCACAATAACGTTTACAAGTAAGTATTGAGCATGACTTGGAGGAGGGTTTAACCTGTGACACAGAATGGGGCCTGAAGGTATGACACACAGAGGGACCATGTGACACACTGAGGGACCTGAGGGACCTGTCCTTCTATGTGTGACACATAGAAGGACCATATGACACACAGAGGAACCATATGAGAGACCATGAGACACAGAGGGACAATGTGAGACAAAGAGGGAACATGTGAGACACAGAGGGACCATGTGAGACACAGAGGGACCATGTGACACACAGAGGGACCTGACTGTGACACACAGAGGACCATGTGACACACACAGGGGGACCATGTGACACACTGAGGGACCATGTGACACACAGGGGGACCATGTGACACACAGAGGGACCGTGTGACACACAGAGGGACCATGTGACACACACAGAGGGACCTGACTGTGACACACAGAGGACCATGTGACACACACAGGGGGACCATGTGACACACTGAGGGACCATGTGACACACAGGGGGACCATGTGACACACCGAGGGACCATGTGACACACACAGAGGGACCTGACTGTGACACATAGAGGGACCATGTGACACACACAGGGGGACCATGTGACACACAGAGGGACCATGTGACACACAGAGGGACCGTGTGGTACACAGAGGGACCGTGTGACACACAGAGGGACCATGTGACACACACAGTGGGACCTGACTGTGACACATAGAGGGATCATGTGACACACAGAGAGGGACTTCACTGTGACACACAGAGGGACCTGACCTTGTCTGACCTGACCTGACACACAGACGGACCTTAGAGGCCAACTGTTGTTCTACATTTGACCCTTGGTAGAGAAGCTTTTACAATATAGTGGTATAATGTGATTTAATGCTGTAAAGAAAGAAAGTACTATTCATGATACATGACAAAAATGATTAGGCATGATTAAATTTGTATTATATTGATGTTGGTTGTTATATATAGTTATAGTTTTGCAATTAAATTCAGATTTTGTTTGATTCTGGTTCCGCAGCCCTTCCATCATTTAAAGTATGAGGTACTGACACTGTAAAGCCCTTTACCCGTTACTTTCAGAGATGCCCTCATCATCTCGTGTGTCAACAGCTCAACCAGCTTCTTCTCTGGCTTCGTCATCTTCTCTGTCATCGGCTTCATGGCCCACGAGCAGGGCAAGCCGGTGTCCGAGGTGGCTGCTTCAGGTAAGATCCCAGCCTTTTTTATACAAGCAGGGCAAGACGGTGTCTGAGGTAGCTGCTTCAGGTAAGGACCACACCTTATTTATACGAGCAGGGCAAGCCGGTGTCCGAGGTGGCCGCTTAAAGTAAGAACCAAGCCTTATTTAATAAAGAAGGGAAAATAGTCCTAAATGTTTGAACCAGAGTACTATTTTGAACATTTGTGTCCTCTCTGGGAAGTTTAGGACAGGGGTTAAAATGTGGGACAGTTGGCAGTCTTGCAATGCTAGATTTGGACACTAAAATATTAAGATTGTCCTGCAGATGGGGGTAGTTGTCTTAGTACAGGGGTGATTGTTCTATCTAGGAGGCTAGTTTCCCTATATCCATAGGGGTTATTGTCCTTGAGGAGTACTTGTCCTTTCTAGAGGGGTAGTTGTGGTATTCGTAAGGGTAGTAGTCCTATATGGGTAGTTGTCCCTACAGGACAGTTGTCTTATGCACACGTGTAATTGTCCTAGTGGGTAGTTGCTCTAGAGGGGTCATTGTCCTAAGCGGTAGTTGTCCTAGTGGGTAGTTTTCCTTTGGGTAATTATTACATATGGGGTAATTGTCCTTGTGGTTAATTATCCTAAGGGCTTGTAGTCCTAGGGGATAGTTGTGCCCAGGGTAGTTGTCAAATAGGCTTTTGGCCAGAGAGGTATACTGTGACATGGCATCGATACAATGGTTTTGGTGTTTTTATTTTATTGATTTTGTATCTCCTGAATTTAAATCTACTGGGGGTCAAGCTAATAACTTCCCTTGTGCCACGTGAGAGAAGACACTAATAACCACTAACTCACAACACTTTCTCAAACCCTTCCATACCACTTACCTACAACACCTTCATAAACCCTTCCATACCACTTACAACACCTTCATAAACCCTTCCATACCACTTAAAACACCTTCATAAACCCTTCCATACCAATTACTTACAACACCTTCATTAACCCTTCCATACCACTTACCTACAACACCTTCACAAACCCTTCCATACCACTTACCTACAACACCTTCACAAACCCTTCCATACCACTTACAACACCTTCATAAACCCTTCCATACCACTTACTTACAACACCTTCACAAACCCTTCCATACAACTAACTTACAACACCTTCATAAACCCTTCCATACCACTTACCTGCAACACCTTCACAAACCCTTCCATACAACTAACTTACAACACCTTCATAAACCCTTCCATACCACTTACCTACAACACCTTCACAAACCCTTCCATACAACTAACTTACAACACCTTCATAAACCCTTCCATACCACTTACTTACAACACCTTCATAAACCCTTCCATACCACTTACTTACAACACCTTCATAAACCCTTCCATACCACTAACTTACAACACCTTCATAAACCCTTCCATACCACTTACTTACAACACCTTCATAAACCCTTCCATACCACTTAAAACACCTTCATAAACCCTTCCATACCACTTACAACACCTTCATAAACCCTTCCATACCACTAACTTACAACACCTTCATAAACCCTTCCATACCAATTACCTACAACACCTTCATAAACCCTTCCATACCACTTACAACACCTTCATTAACCCTTCCATACCACTTACTTACAACACTTTCATAAACCCTTCCATACCACTTACAACACTTTCATAAACCCTTCCATACCACTTACAACACTTTCATAAACCCTTCCATACCACTTAAAACACCTTCATAAACCCTTCCATACCACTTACAACACCTTCATTAACCCTTCCATACCACTTACTTACAACACTTTCATAAACCCTTCCATACCACTTAAAACACCTTCATAAACCCTTCCATACCACTTACAACACTTTCATAAACCCTTCCATACCACTTACAACACCTTCACAAGCCCTTCCATACCAATTACTTACAACACCTTCATTAACCCTTCCATACCACTTACTTACAACACCTTCATAAACCCTTCCATACCAATTACTTACAACACCTTCATAAACCCTTCCATTCCACTTACTTACAACACTTTCATAAACCCTTCCATACCAATTACAACACCTTCATAAACCCTTCCATACCAATTACTTACAACACCTTCATTAACCCTTCCATACAACTTCTCCTATTTCTACTCACAATCCCACATTCTTCAATTCAAACTCAAACTTACAACAACCCATATCACCTCAATCTTCTAACACTTACCACCCACCCTCCCTTACATATTTACTACATTTATGTATACATGTCATACTTCTCCGCCCCCCCCCCCCACCCCCTTTTTTTTTAATGTAGAATATCATTTTTATAATAATTTTAAATTCAACTTTCTTTTCATTTTACATATAATTACATTATTATTTTCATATTAAAATTAATACAAATACCATTATTGCAGGAATAACCATGACGACCGGCTGGGGAAAATACAATTTATTTTATTTGAAATTCTATGATAATATGATAATGATATTTGATAGATGATAATATATGAATTAAATAGGATATAAATTTATATTTGATACGAATAAGATATATATTAGAGATTGGTGGATGGGTAACAAATTAATTGGGTAGTAGATAGGGATGGTGAAGCTGTGTGTTGTTCAAAATGGAATGTAATTAAGTTGGTTGTTAATAGGTGGAGTTGTATAGTGATGTGGTAAGCCTGCAGGGGGCAACAATGAGCCGGCCTAGAGCATTCTCTATGCCTGGACAATTTCATTCTCCAAACTCACGCCTGACTTGTCCACCCCCCCCCCCCCCTCCTGGTGGGCAGTAATAACAATATGCTGTGAAGCATGTCAGTCTATACAAAAAAACTAAAAACTAATTCTACAACCTTTCTATTACATATAAGTGATCCATGACCTATCTAGGTCACTCATGTAGGTCACAAATATGAGATATTGTTAATCACTTTATTGAATCAAGATAAAGGTTTCTTTGTCTGTTAGGAGCCCTAAAATAATTATATAATTAAATAATTGCTAATCACTGTTGATCTTTTGATAAATAATTGTTTTGTTATCAATACTAGACTTGCTCTTTCTCAGTTATACATCTTATATGTTCACAGATGTATAAACTTGTAGATGAAGAATCTTCCTATCAATATTTAGTTTACTGACTCTGCATGTCCTGACACTGTTGTAGTTTCTTTAAATACATCCATAATCATCCAGGGCATTAGACTTACAAGGGCCTCATATTATGAAAATATTTAATCATTCTCAAATGAAATCAACCTTTTGAAGATTACAAGTGTAATTTTTTCAGGACCTTCATTTAGCCTTCATAAAGATTTCAGCAATAAACATGGTTTTACGATTGATTACGATATATTCACTTTCATAATCAACATGATGATATATATATAAGCAATCAATTTCAAGAAAACATTTTTATCAAATTTACTTAATAGTTCTTGATAATATGTGTAATTATTTATTTTCCAAACCATAAAAATTGCAAGGGTCCACCCTCTATTTTTAAGAAAATACTCTAATAAGGCCAGACATCAGAATTTTGCAGGATTATTTGATCTGCTAATTAATTAACACCACTAGCTTATTCATCTCTTTTGTTGGGGCATATCTATGAGGGCCTACCCCTCGGTATGCCTTAACATAATGTTCTGTTTTCTGCATCATTAGGTCCTCGCCTGGCCTTCCTGGCCTACCCGTCGGCTTAGGTCTAGAGGGCCTACCCCTCGCTGTGGTCCCATAGTGGTGTTAACATGTTGTTCTGTTTTCTGCAGGTCCTGGCCTGGCCTTCCTGGCCGACCCGGCGGCTGTCGTCCAGCTGTCCATCTCCCTGCTGTGGTCCCATAGTGGCATTAACATGTTGTTCTGTATCCTGCAGGTCCTGGCCTGGCCTTGTTGGCCTACCTGTCGGCTGGGGTCTAGAGGGCCTACCCCTCGCTAAGTTCCCGTAGTGCCCCTAACATATTGTTCTGTATTCTGCAGGTCCTGGCCTGGCCTTCCTCGCCTACCCGTCAGCTGTCGTCCAGCTGCCCATCTCCCCGTTGTGGTCCTGTCTCTTCTTCCTCATGCTCTTCCTCATCGGCCTCGACTCACAGGTCAGTTCAAGTACATCAAAGCACTGCAGTTTTTCCTTATAACCAAATCTGTACAGTGTTGGTTATATATATATAAGTCTTCCATTGTATACATTCTAAGTTGCAATTTCTCATGAGGGTTGATTGAAACATGTAACAATTTCTAGTTCTTTCATATTTGAATTGTACTATTGGACATGCAACATATTATTATTGCTTTGTACCGTGTCTTTTTTCAAGTAGTATGCCTCCTGTATGATTCTGTAGACTGGAGAAATAGGCCAGTGATTGTGATTGTTGTTCTGACTGTTCCTGTTTGTAGTTCTGCACCTTGGAGGGGTTCATCACCGCCTGCTGCGATGAGTGGCCCCGAGTACTGCGACCCCGCAAGGAACTCTTCATTCTGGGAGTCTGCGTTATATCTTACCTGGTCGGACTCTCCATGGTCACGCAGGTTGGTAGCCTTTGATTTGAAGCTAACTCAAATCCTTATGACTGTAATAATGTAATATACTCCATTATATGGACTGTCAACTCCCCCATTCTCCATTACTAAGCCAACCTCCTTCTTTGCAGGGTGGTATGTATGTGTTCCAACTGTTCGACACATACTCTGCGAGTGGGATCTGCCTACTGTTCCTCATCTTCTTTGAATGCATCGCCATCTCCTGGTCCTATGGTGGGTAAACTCAGTCATATAAATTATATGCAACATGAGTCAGATGTAACACAGAATAAAATAATATTACAACTGTCATGTTATATCACAACACAATCATATATGTGTAATATAATATCACAACACACAGTAATATAATATACAGCCCAGAGATATATATCACAAGAAAGAGTCATGTAATGTCACAACACACATTAATATTATTTTACAACACAAAGTCATATAATATTGCAACACAAAGTCATATGATATTACAACACACAAGTCATATATTATCTCAACAGCCATTCATGTAATATTACAACAGACAGTCATATGTACCATAGAGTCATCTGTAAGACAGTTACACCAATCATATATGTAAAATGGTTTCACTAATGATTGGGGCCATTTCTAATGATTACAACATGCTAAAGGGTGGGGGGATCCAAAGAGCATGTTTTTAATGTATATATGATTAATGGAGGTGCCTTTAGCAGGTGTGTGTTCACAGGAAGAATAAGGTGTGATAGGTAACTTCAACTAGAACCATAGTGTTTATTGTGAATTCTTTGATTAATGTTCCAGTGGCGGTTCATATTCTGGCCATATTGGGTATGGTCTTGATACAGTATGTCTAAGCCCTGAGGTCTTTTATGTGCTGCTGCAGGTGTGAACCGGTTCTACGATAACCTGAAGGACATGATTGGCTATTACCCCTGTGTGTGGTGGAAGGTTTGCTGGGTGTTCTTCACACCTGCCATATGCTTGGTAAGTAGCATCTTAGAGTATATTCATTGAGTGTAATACTAAATCCTTCCTAGCATATGAACCTGCAACTACTGTTGCTATTATTTGTGAATGGTACACTATTCCTTCAGTCATATATATATTTCCGTATAAGAGGGGGACATATTCAACTGTTTCCTAGCTATGAATCTCATTTGGTTTACTTTGGGCCATGAAGGGGCCTTCCAGTCTTCATATGTATGATCCTTAACCTGGGCTGTTTCAGTTTGTGTTCTTGTTCATGACTCAGTCTGCGTGTGTATGATCCTTAACCTGTGCTGTTTCAGTGTGTGTTCTTGTTCATGACTCAGTCTGCGTGTGTATGATCCTTAACGTGTGCTGTTTCAGTTTGTGTTCCTGTTCATGACTCAGTCTGCGTGTGTATGATCCTTAACCTGGGCTGTTTCAGTTTGTGTTCCTGTTCAGCGTGATTCGTTACAAGCCGGTGACATACCTGGACTACGAGTACCCATGGTGGGGTGAGGCAGTTGGGTGGGTTATGGCCCTCTCTTCCATCACCGTTATGCCCGTCTACGCAATCTACCTGATTATCGTAACACCTGGAAACTTCAGGCAGGTAGGTTACAGTGTTGTTAATAGCATGCTTTATGACCAATTCTTATATATCTTTTTCTTCATGTGTGGGTAATGGCTGGTACTTCAGGCCTAATCAGATTGTTTGAGCATATTTCTAAGATTTATCAAGTATCACCTTTTGGCACTCTATTACTTTTGACTCCCATTAATGAGTCTATGGACTATATAAGGATTCTTCAATGTGGGCAGCCATTTTCTTTATATTACCCAACATGCACTTCACCATATTCTGGGATCCTTTTGTTTATGTGGTATTTAAGTGTCATTTATCACAGTTCTGTGACTTATTGAGTGTGATAAATCCAAATTTTCCAAATTATATAATAATCAAATGATAAACATTAAATAGGACCATGTTTTCACATTACATAGAAACCAAAACTATGGAGTTGTATTCTCTAGCAACCACTTATATAATTGATCATTTCTATAGCAGCCAGTCATGTATAGATACTTTATGTTAACAGAATAGCCACAACCTTCAACACTAGACTTAAACAATGTATCCTGGTTGCCTAGCAGCCTTTTATGATATTTGGCTGTTTAGCAACTTTCTGTTGATAGGCTAAAACAATAGTAACTACAATATAATTTGATATCAAAAAGTGTGCTTGACAACCAATTTTAATCAATTGAAAACATTTATTTGATACCAGTGTATCTCCTTCTTTGTGGTGTATGGTTTTGAAACCTCATAACTAGCTAAATGAGGGATTTTCTTACTAATTGTAGTGTTCCAACAAATTATTGTTGCCAGGGCAATTTTGCTTCATGATGAAGTAAATCCCAATAAAATCCTTATTGCATGTTGTGCCTCAATATATTACCACTAAGGGTATATATTTAATGATGTTTCGTCAATAACAATTACACAAGAGCATCCAACATAAGTAAAATATTATAGTAAAGCCTCCAGAAATCAAACATAAAACTACAATTAGGTTAAATTGTAAGATGCATGCTGGCAGTTCTATTTATTAAAAAATCTATTTAAAATTATACAACTGGAAGAACCTGAGCACAGTCTTGTTTCCTCAGTTACTGTTGAACCGTCTATCCAATGTTAATGCTGTTTTGACTGATGACATCAGAATGGCTATTTACATCCTTCCTGTGGTTTATCACTGGTGCTCCCCTTTGACATTAAAGGCACAATCTGTGGTCATCTATCAAGAATTTAGTAACAAAGCACTAGAAAAATGTTTTTGAGTCACTACTTTGTTTTCTTGACCAATAATGTGAAGCTTAGGTACGAAGATGAAGCCATATTTCATTGGGTATGACCCATTTGTCTAATGAGGTATTGTACTCTGCTAATTTCTCCTTACAGCGATGTAAATTGTTGTTCCGGCCCGATGTTGACGAACCTATCAAAAGGTTACAACGGTACAAGGAGGTGAACATGACCACAAAGCATGGCAGTGCTGACGTAACGGCAGTGTAACGCCGGCCACTTCCCGTACAGCTTCTTGACCTGGCCACTAGGGGAACGCCCCACTCACCATAGCATACTGACAGACATATCTGCACATTGAGGGCCAGCTGAGGGAGGGCTGGCTGAGGGAATGCCAGCTGAGGGAAGGCTGCCCTAACCCTAACACAGCTGAGGATGGGCCGCCCTCACCCTAACCCAAACCCAGCCGAAGGAGGGCCACCCCATACAAGTTGGTGTCAGTGAGGGGCACGGTCAACGGTGAGAGGCCGCCAACCAAGTGTCAAGGGTCTGTCTGCCGCTGCCTCCACCGCCTGCCCTTTGACACCAGCAACAACAATGATAACAACAACAGGCAATAGTCAATAACAAGAAATAAGAAACAGTTGAAAACATGCTAGGGTGACTTTTTCAAAATAAAGGCCGATCTCGCAGAGATTCTTTTGTTGAAATGGTTGTAGGTTTGTGGTAGGTAGAGTAGTGGTGGTGACTGACCAGCGCAGTAATGGAGTCTGCTGGTGGTACCACGCAGACCAAACCACACCGAAGTATCCATTGGTGCAGACCTCATGTGATGGCTGCACACAGCATCCTGATTCATGGTATGTTTTATTTCATGATTTACTTCATCTTTTGGTAACATGAATGTCTCCAGAGATGAATTGTTCCTGATAATGCAGTTGCAATAAGACAGAATAAGTGTCTTTATTTTACACTGTCAATCATTTGTTCATGATTCACTTTGTTAGAGACTCCCCGTCTCTAACATCGATTCATTTGTTTTGGTGGGTGCTTGTGGCATCATTGATGTATTATGCCCATGGGATACTGTGTGAATGAAACAGGCGCATGTGTGTGAGACCTCTACTCTCTGACTCTATGTAACTCAATGATGTACATTAAATTATATCTTAGCATAAGTGGTGTTGATTCTAGATGTACTACATTTCTCCCACTGGAGATAGTAGAATGTATAGAAAACTGTACTGGTACTCCCTTTTCCCTAACTAAACAAAGGTTTAATGTGAATTTTAGACATAATACTTCTCTAGAAAGTCCAGTGTATGCACCCAATGGTAGAACTTGTTTAATACATACCTACAGCTGACACTGCCCAGAGCCAGCTCAAGTTACCCCCTCCAATTTTACCCCCTTCCCCTTTTACCCCCTCCCATTTTACCAGTCTCCCCTTTTACCCCCTCCCCTTTCCCTTCCCGTCGTATTATTGGGTACCTAGCAGGTACCCAATAGCAGCCCGTGGTCATAGTGAATAATATGAGGTACCTCAAGTACCCAATAACAGCCCAGGGTCATAGTGTACAATATGAGGTACCTCAAGTACCCAATAACAGCCCACAGTCAAAGTCTACAATATGAGGTACCTCAGGTACCCAATAACAGTCCACGCTCATAGTGTACAATATGAAGTACCTCACACTTACCCAATAGCAACCTATGGTCATAGTGTACAATATGAAGTACCTCAAGTACCCAATAACAGCCCACAGTCATAGTGTACAATATGAGGTACCTCAAGTACCCAATAACAGCCCACAGTCATAGTGTACAATATGAGGTACCTCAGGTACCCAATAACAGTCCACGCTCATAGTGTACAATATGAAGTACTTCACACTTACCCAATAGCAACCTATGGTCATAGTGTACAATATGAAGTACCTCAAGTACCCAATAACAGCCCACAGTCATAGTGTACAATATGAAGTACCTCAGGTACCCAATAACAGTCCACGCTCATAGTGTACAATATGAAGTACCTCACACTTACCCAATAGCAACCTATGGTCATAGTGTACAATATATGGTACTTCATAGGTACCCAATAACAGCCCACACTCATAGTGTACAATATGAAGTACCTCACACTTACCCAATAGCAACCTATGGTCATAGTGTACAATATGAGGTACCTCACACTTACCTTATAGGTACCCAATAACAGCCCACGGTCAAAGTCTACAACATCAGGTACCTTATAGGTACCTGATAACAGCCCACGGTCAAAGTCTACAACATCAGGTACCTTATAGGTACCCAATAACAGCCCACGGTCAAAGTCTACAACATCAGGTACCTTATAGGTACCTGATAACAGCCCACGGTCAAAGTCTACAATATGAGGTACCTCAGGTACCCAATAACAGCCCACGGTCAAAGTCTACAACATCAGGTACCTTATAGGTACCTGATAACAGCCCACGGTCAAAGTCTACAATATGAGGTACCTCAGGTACCCAATAACAGCCCACGGTCAAAGTCTACAACATCAGGTACCTTATAGGTACCTGATAACAGCCCACGGTCAAAGTCTACAATATGAGGTACCTCAGGTACCTGATAACAGCCCACGGTCAAAGTCTACAATATGAGGTACCTCAGGTACCCAATAACAGCCCACAGTCATAGTGTACAATATGAAGTACCTCACACTTACCCAATAGCAACCTATGGTCATAGTGTACAATATGAAGTACCTCACACTTAACTTATAGGTACCCTATAACAGTCCATGGTCATAGTGTACAACATCAGGTACCTTATAGGTACCCAATAACAGCCCACAGTCAAAGTCTACAATATGAGGTACCTCAGGTACCCAATAACAGCCCACGGTCTTAGTGTACTATAAACGGTACCTCATAGGTACCCAATAACAGTCCACAGTCATAGTGTACAATATGAAGTACCTCACACTTACCTTATAGGTACCCAATAACAGCCCACGGTCAAAGTCTACAATATCAGGTACCTCAGGTACCCAATAACAGCCCAGGGTCTTAGTGTACTATATACGGTACCTCATAGGTACACAATAACAGTCCACGGTCATAGTGTACAATATGAAGTACCTCACACTTACCCAATAGCAGCCCATGGTCATAGTGTACAATATGAAGTACCTCACACTTAACTTATAGGTACCCTATAACAGCCCACAGTCAAAGTCTACAATATGAAGTACCTCAGGTACCCAATAACAGCCCACGGTCTTAGTGTACTATATACGGTACCTCATAGGTACCCAATAACAGTCCACCGTCATAATTATAGTCTACTATATGTAGTGCCTCATAGGTACCCAATAACAGCCCACCGTCAAAGTCTACAATATGAGGTACCTCACAGGTACCCAATAACAGCCCATGGTCATATAGTGTACAACATGAGGTAGAAACAGTAGTCGCGGGCTGCCTGAGTTGGTGACAATGCGTGCCCTTCATACCCAGATTTTCCCACTCATGAATATTGTAATAGTCTTAGCTGAACCTCCAGCATCAACCCACCTGTTGAATATCACAACATTATATAACCAACTTATTTAAATAAATATAATTAATCAAAATGGTCTAGCTGTTCTTTCTTTAAGCATGTACTTCTATATTACTGTCTGTAGGTCGTGTTCTAGTAAGCCTCTACGGAAATTTGCATAATTATAGCAATCTGTGACAACCCCATTAAGTGGTTGAAAGGGGTTTCCTCAAATACAAGATTTCATTTCTGGTATTCTTGGCCCTGCCCTGCCCCTATATCTTAAAATTACTATTTTCAAGAAAATGGTTTATTCCCATGTGGAGACAACACAGTAGTAGAACCTAAAAGGAAAGCTATGAACTACTAAAGTCCGGTGCCCACGTGGCGACTAAACCCCACCGATGAGTTGTATGTGGTGGCCCAAAGTACCAAGTCTGTCCCTTTCCCAGTAACTTGTCCCCCAATAGAGCATTAGTTGCAGGGGAAATGGAAAACTTCATACTTTAGGCCACCACATACAACTAATGGCCTAGGTTAGTCGCCACGTGGGGACCCGGCTAAACACTTTGTTTAAAGGTAATATCTCTTAACATTCCCATACACAGAGGATGATCGATACTCAAACCGGAGCAGGACAAGGCTAAATGCAGATATTGTAGTAGTTAAAGTTTATAAGATCGAACTAGAAATGTATTCAAACCCATTTATGGGTGGGTTTATGGGAATTTTGGTTATATTCATGGGAGTTTTGGCTGGATTTACGAGAGTTTTGTTATGAAACACCCCGAATACAATAGTTTTAAACTAGCATACAGTTTCCCATTTTATGGTTTCTTAAGTGTGTCATATCTTCATCAATTTTACTCCCGTTCAAAAAAAGAATAAAAAAAAACTGTTATGCTGTACTTATTAAAATGACATTTTCGGGAATGTCATATAGTTGTTTTCATATGCAAAAAAATAACATTTTTCTTCTTTAACCTATATTTATTAGAGAACCTGTCATAGTTGACTTATGAAATATATGTGTTGTAAAGTTGAACTACTTTAAGGGATTAGGGGTGTTTCTCAAAAAGTAGAAATCTATTAGAGATGTCTGAATCAAGTATAAATGGTACACTAGACCAAGATGAACACAAAAAAAACACAAAAAAAGCAGATGTGACCTTGCTTATTTCTGAGGAAATGCCAGAGGAAGAGAGTAGCATTAAATATATAAGTCAATGGGAATTGCCACACATAAACATCTCTATGAGACTCAATATCCATTAGAGCCCAACCAAAACTGGTCGGAATGTGCCTTAGGACTTCCCCAAAATTTAAAGACCAGAAAAGGTATAGGTAACCAGTGAAATAAAATTACTAAAGGCTCTTGAATCGTTATGACTTGCTAATTTCAGTACATTCAAATGTAAATCAATTCTTTCTGGCCTTGTTAGTTTTTCATCCAGAGGAGTGAGGTTTCATATTCTGAGTGGTCTCAGGCCCCTGCCAATGCATAATAGACAATTTTGGAATTTTGAGAAATTTCATTTTTCTCACCAGGTGACGCTGGCAAGCAAAGGCTAATATACCTTCACTTTTGTTGTGTCATTGCATATATCTATTTGTTTTAACATTGACATAAGTTATAATCTAGCCAATGCTCTTGGCTGAAAAAGAATTAAATTTTTGAAAATTGAAGGAATTGAAATTTTCACACCAGGGACTGTTTGTGCAGACACCTCTTAATCCCTTTAAGCTTGTGTCTTTGGTCGCAATAGGAATTTTCTGGAACCTTATTTTCTTGATAGATACATATAATAATCCTTTTAGTCTATTCTGTAAATTTATATTTTTTTTACATCATTCTATCTTTAAGAAGGGTAATTTAAAGGTTCTAATGTATTTTTGAATGAAAAAAAGAACTGTATTTGTTTTCATTTGTGACGTAGGGTTTCTCAAAGACAACTTTAATAAGACAATAAAGTATCTGCCATACAGAAGGCAGACGGCTTACCACTGGCTATTTTGTCCTACTCACTTGTAGGAAGATCTGGGTACAGTAGTTCATTGGTCCCTTCACAGGTGGAGCCAATGTCTATAACATACATGGTGGACAACACGCAGTAAATATAATAGAACTAATACAAATGAAATGTTCTGATTAATCTACACAATTGATAATTAGAAAATTAGAGGAAACCAATTTTGAGACAAGAGCAAAATAATGTTAAGAAAGGCCGCTCCTGTCTAAGTTGTCAAAATTAAGTGTTTCTTTATAAACCTCACGTTATGAGAGGTACTGTCATGAGTGAAAACAACTTTAGATAATTTTATTCTAGCTTAAAAATACATAAGAGCCTTAAAACTAGGATTATTAATGGGATTTTTGCACATAATTGCAGGTTTAATCCCCCACTCTATAAAATGCATAGAGGAAATTGACCTTAGGCATAAAATGGTTATACTAGGCTACATGAAGGCTATTGTTAATTATATTTTCTTCTCCCCTACATACATTTATTTACCTGGGAATCCCTTGTTATTTTGAAAGGGAATCCCCTACAATAATATTATGACGTAGCAAGGGGAGACCTGAAAAGTCCAGAATTTAGGGAATTCTCAAATTTCATTTTCTTTCCTGCACGATTTTATTTGAATACATAATTCAACTGATATACCCAGTAATCAGCATAGTTCAAATTTATGTGCAAAGAACCCTTTAAAGACTAGAAAATGTACAAAACATAATGACATTACAATATTAAACCAAAAACATGAAAAAATGCATCTCTTAAGATAATAAGATGTAAGAATATTTCTTGTCTTTGTTATTAAATCCCAAATGTAAATTATGACAAAAGTTAATTGCATTAAATTTTACAACATAATTATAATGTTATGAATTAACTGTGACAAGTTACAAAAGCTAATGAAGAACACAAGACCAAGAACATTTTCGTTTTATGCATAAGAAAAGCAGTTTTATGACAAACCAAAAAATGACAGCAATAAGCATGTCATATGTGTAAAATGTACCGGACATGACACATGATCAACCATTTTAGGAATTAGTGAGGTCTTTTTTATTGTTTCTTTGACTCTTGGTATTAGCTCCTCCATTCACTTGTACTGACCCACTCAATAATATGACAATGTTAATATGTTCTCCTTAATAAGTTCTCACTCATTGTACGACCAAGGAACATCTACAAATGGTTTCGAGAACTTTTTTAAATAACATTGACCTTTCGGAGGGGAAGGAAGCATAGGGGGACGAGGCATTTAAGGAGGAGAAGGAAGGTTACAGTTACTAATAGCCCTTATTTGATATCAGCTGGGCAGGAGGGCCTATGCCTATTGACAGATGTTGACCTACAGGAGGGCCTATTGACAGACACTGACCTACAGGAGGGCCTCAGCCTATTGACAGACGCTGACCTACAGGAGGATGTCAGCCTATTGATATACACTGACCTACAGGAGGGCCTCAGCCTATTGACAAACGTGACCTACATGCCTCAGCATATTGACAGAAACCGACCTACAGGAAGGCCTCAGCCTATTGACAGAAGCTGACCTACAGGAGGGCCTCAGCCTATTGACAGACACTGACCTACACAAGGGCATCATCCTACTGACAAACGTGACCTACATGCCTCAGCATATTGTCAGACACCGACCTACAGGAAGGCCTCAGCCTATTGACAGACACTGACCTACAGGAGGGCCTATTGACAGATGCTGACCTACAGGAGGGCCTCAGCCTATTGACAGATGCTGACCTACAGAAGGGCCTATGCCTATTGACAGATGTTGACCTACAGGAGGGCCTATTGACAGACACTGACCTACAGGACGGCCTCAGCCTATTGACAGACGCTGACATACAGGAGGGCCTCAGACTATTGAGAGATGTTGACTTACAGGAGGACCTCAGCCTATTGATATACACTAACCTACAGAAGGGTCTCAGCTTATTGACAGACGTGACCTACAGGAGGGCCTATTGACAGACCCTGACCTACAGGATGGCCTAAGCCTATTGACAGATGCTGACTTACAGGAGGGCCTCAGCCTATTGACGGACGCTGACCTACAGGATGGCCTCAGCCTATTGACAGATGTTGACCTACAGGAGGGCCTACTGACAGACACTGACCTACAGGAGGACCTCGGCCTATTGACAGACGCTGACCTACAGGAGGGCCTCAGCCTATTGACAGACGCTGACCTACAGGAAGGCCTATTGACAGACACTGACCTACAGAAGGCTCTCAGCCTATTGACAGACACTGACCTACAGGAGGCCCTCAGTCTATTGACAGATGCTGACCTACAGGAGGATGTCAGCCTATTGATAGACGCTGACCTACAGGAGGGCCTCAGCCTAGCGAGAGATGCTGACTTACAGGAGGGCCTTAGCCTATTGAAAGATGCTGACCTACAGGAGGACCTCAGCCTATTGACGGACGCTGACCTACAGGAGGGCCTCAGCCTATTGACAGACACTGACCTACAGGAGGGCCTCAGCCTATTGAAAGATGCTGACCTACAGGAGGGCCTCAGCCTAGCGAGAGATGCTGACTTACAGGAGGGCCTCAGCCTAGCGAGAGATGCTGACTTACAGGAGGGCCTTAGCCTATTGAAAGATGCTGACCTACAGAAGGGCCTCAGCCTATTGACAGATGCTGACTTACAGGAGGGCCTCAGTCTATTGAAAGATGCTGACCTACAGGAGGGCCTCAGCCTATTGAAAGATGCTGACCTACAGGAGGGCCTCAGCCTATTGGAGATGTGACCTACAGAAGGGACTCCACCTATTGACAGATGTTTACAGATAAATGTCGCCTGGTGAGTGTCGGGGGTCCATGGGGGCAGGAGTGGGGGTAAATGCCACCTGGGTTGGGGATCAATGAAGGCATGAGTTGGGGTAAATGGTTAACTACCAACCTGGCCAGGCGGGGACCTTGTTCTACACATTGGTAGGTAGACCATTGTGGGTGCGATTACACTGCCTGTGCTGTGTGCTTGGGTAGGCGTCTCACGGAACTAAATGTTTTCCTGTATGGTTAAAAAGAGCATATCTTGAAAAAAAAACATATCCCAAACGTTGCAACACCTTTAAGTCACTCAGTAACCTATTGGGACCTCTTTGGGACACAAAATATCAAAATTTGGGGGTAGGTTGACCATGAAAATCTTTCCCAACAGTATCAGATGTTGACCTACCCTCATTTTAGCAGTTTTGCAGTGATTAGCGGTATCATGTGTATAGTAATTATGAATTATCATTTTATCTTATCCCATTTTCAGCCACTCAGAGACTGGCATCCCCTTCACCTCGGGACAGAAAGTTGTAGGACATTGGTAGATGGCGCCACATTTAGTTCCATGAGGTGGTAGTATACAAAATCGTGGAGCTGGTTTCTAAGATACAACTGTGGATTCCACTAGGTGGCAGCACTGTTCTCTCACACCTTGTAAGTTTATATGACTAGAATTATTGGGTATCTATAGATTGACATATATGGAGCAGGAGGGCTTGTGGGGTTTAAGGGGAAGTATAAAGTATCTATAGTTTGACATAATATTATATGGAGCAGGAGTGTGTGTGGGGTGCTATTGGGAAATATTAGGTATTTATAGTTTGACATGTATGGAGCAGGAGGCTTTCTGGGGTTTTAAGAGGAAATATTAGATATTTATAGTTTGACATATATGGAGCAGGAGTGTGTGTGGGGTGTTATTGGGAAATATTAGGTATTTATAGTTTGACATGTATGGAGCAGGAGGGTTTCTGGGGTTTTAAGAGGAAATATTAGATATTTATAGTTTGACATATATGGAGCAGGAGGGTGCGGGGGTTTTAAGAGGAAACATTAGATATTTACAGTTTAACATGTATGGAGAAGGAGGGTGCAGGGGTTTTAAGAGGAAATATTAGATATTAATTTTATAGTTTGACATATATGTGCGAGCAGATGAATTCTGGAGGACACCTATGCGCCAATGCCGGGAATATGAAAAATCAATTTTTTATAACATTTTTTTGAACATGGATACCTCAATTAATAATCCACCTAGACACTTGAAACTTTATGGACATGCACACCATAGGCATGTGGGGGGAAGCATGTCTCAACATTTTTATTTAGGCCCTAGATTTTATTTTATGAAATCTAGAAAATTAAGTTTAAAAAGATAATGAGGACTTTCCCTTTTTTTGCAATAAATGAAAACTAGGATCTAAGTAAGAGAGATATCCTTGTTCAAAAAATCAAATTAAAGAAAAAGGTGTTTAATGCCTAGATTCTTTAATTAGAATGTTATAACAATTTAATTAATATCAAAAGATAGAGACAAATATTTTTTTATCATTTTATGTACACTACAGTATTGTGCTATTAATGGATAGAACGCCATTTTGATCAACCCAAATGACGCACCAAGAGGTATTGTCTATCCTTGAAGAAAAAAAAACGCAATTCACACCTATATAGCTATCTTTGTACCGTGTGCATGAAATCAAATTTTGCTGCAAAATCTAGTAGGAAATTTCACAACTTTAAGTAGTAAGAATCAAGGCCATTATTCTTTGTATATCATTCTATCTATGTTCGAATTTAACAATACATTATTCCAGCATCTACAGTTAAGTTGTTATCATTACTTTAAGTACGTAAATCACCTTTTTTGAAATAAAGAAATATGAATTCACTAACCAAGGACTATGTTTGTTTCATTCTGTCATAAAATAAGATAAAAACAGACATCGAGGTTTCCTTTGTATTTATTAGAAACAAGTAGAAAGTCTACAACTCATACCACATGCAACTACAGCACCCTATACTAGCAAGAGACATGTGCATAAATTATACATATAAACGTACATGCATACTTACATACACACACATACGTACTGGATCATATTGGATCACATCTACATAGACAAACACACATATCTGTATACATTCATACACACATACATGTATGCATATCACCTTTCACACATACATACATTAATACATACACATATGTATACATTCATAATTCCATTCCTACACACATACACACTTACAAACACACGGACACACAGACAAACACACATGCAGACAGGGAGACACACATACAAATATATAAAAAAAATATGGTTACAGAAATCCACTCTTTTATGAGATATAACTCCCCCCATCTATCCAAACTGGTCTTTGCATTGCACATTGCTTAAACAATAAATATAAAACCCATAGCTCGTAAATAGTAGTTCCGAGGCCCTTGAGAACTGGGGTCTCTTTGTCAACTGATAATGTGTCAAAGTATGACTTTAAGTATGGAAACAGGAAGAATCTACACAGCATAATGAGACAAAGACCAAGATAGGACAGGGGTGTGCAAACCCTCGCAAATTTGCACAAATGTGCAAATTTTGTTACAGAATGTGCGAATTTTGGCCTCAAATTTATATAGGAAAGTGAAAAAGCTATACAAAAATGTGTGAATTTATGATTAGATTGTGCAAATTTTACTTGTAGTTTTGCGAAAATAATTTGGGGTCTGCACACCCCTGTAGGACAGAATACAAAGTACAAAAACTGAGACCAAAACTAGGAATAGGTGTACACTCTAGGAGCAGATGGAACTTGGTACAACATGTGTATATGATATATGTCAAGGCAACAGGCGAAGCCACAGTTTAACTGTGGGATAGTTCTATCTACAGCAGCTGCATCTTGTTGAATAAGCAGAATGGTAATGAATTAACAGCATTATTTGACATTGACAGCATGTCTGACAGTATGACAGCGTTTCAAGATATTGACAGTAGGACAATGTTGAAATTGCAGATGGGTGCAGATACAGTTTGCACTTCTCCAAGTTTGATGTTGATGGTTTGGGACTTTAACCTGTTTGACAGGTAAATGCTGCTCAAGATGAAGCCACGTCACCTGCTGTCACTGATTTACTGGCACTATACTGTCATTCAGTAAACCTACTTCTACTGATAAGCTATAACTTAGTGTTGTCTGAGTCTGAGTCAGACCCGCTGTCTGCAGACTCCAGACACGAGTGGTGCAGCAGGATATAGTTACTGCCATCATTGTCATCCCATGATGCACCTGCTGCACTGACAGCACACACTGCGAACTGCACATGCAGTGCACAGGGTGGGATGGGGAAGTCAAAGCTGTAGACAGCCTCTGTCAGGGCCCGTGACAGGTCAAGGTCTACGGGCTGCTGGCAGGTTGGGATGTCAGTGTGGGTCTTCCAGCTGTCATGGGTGTAGCGTATGAAGACCCTGTCACACGGCTTGACACTGCTTGGCGTGTTGGTGTGTGTCAGCCCCGAGCGAGCGATTTTAACAGTACCACTCAGCCGGGCGTCCTCTACATCCACCATCTCCAAGGCAACGCCTTTCTCAGCAAAGACCTTCTTCATACGCCGCTTGTCAAAGATGGGTTGGTAAAAGGCCATGATCCAGGGGGTCACACTGTACTCACCACTAGGGGCAGCACTGTCTGTGGTGTTGCGGGCGTCTTTGTCCATGACTCGTACATCCTCCAGTGGAAGGCCCTTGTCATCAGCAAATGACACAGTCCTTTTGCGTTTCCCTGCTAGCCTCTTCTTGAGGTTCAGGAGCTGGTTGACAATGATCTTCTCCCTGAGCTTGACCAGTTTGTTCAGGATGGATTGTCCAGCCTCTGTGAAGAGGGTCTCGGCAGAGTCCCTGAGGCCCTCCCCGTCCCCCGTACACCTTGACTGGGGGGACTGGGAGGCTGACAAGGACCGCCTTCTGCTGACAGCCATGTTCCCTGTGTTCAGCTTCATGGCACTGACTTCGGGGCAGACAAGGGTGACAAATCCACGAGTAAAGCTGAACAGACTGGGATCTACACAAAGCGTGCTGGCAGCAGGCAGGGACAGACCTTGGGTCTGTGGGTCGGATGAGGTGGGCTGGTTAAAGGTCCAGGTGTTGGGGAGGTTCCCACTGCCCAGCATGGTGCACACAGGGAGTCAGCACATGGCTAATGGAGGGGGGCCCGGGGCACAGACTGGTGCAGTATAGGTGTGGCTGTAGCAGTACCCACACAGCCTTTTAATGAGTAGTAACTGTAGCAGTACCCACGCAGCTGGTAGTTGTAGTCTCCTCAGCAGGTGTAGCAGACTCTGGATAGGGTCCTTAGGTAATGTTCACTGACAACGATGTTTAGTTCACTCCTTGACAGGTGTCCCCCAAGTAGGGCTGTATGAAACACTGAAGGCAATAGGCAGTAACGATAGGTACAATGTGTCTAGAGAGTACTGGTGTGGTATGTCGCTGTATGCCACAAGGCTGTATGACTGGTACGCTATCATCCAATGCCTTATAATGAGCATCAACAAAGGGGCTATAGGGAACCGACTGTTCATACTGAATATCATTTTTGGAGAGACAGAACTGTATTTCATAATTATATGGCAAAAGATAGTGTATGAAACTTTAAAGATAATCATGCTATTTGTTATTGCACACCATAGGGGCCTGTGGGAGTGGGGGAGGTGCAGGCATTAATGGTTATAATTTTGTTAATATTTATGCAATCTGTATACAGTAAGCAAGTGAAACTATCCTTATAATGTATGGAATAATGTAAGATTAGAATACTTCAGGATATTGTGTACCTTGATAGGTTTGGGGGACATTAAAACAAATATACATGGTAAATGAATTCTAGACTTGCAGGTAGATAATTGATTTTTCTGACTAAATTCATGTGGTGATGCTATACTCTTTTAGCTGAAAATGAAAGTTTACCTCTCATACTTATTCTGTAAAGTTTAAGTTTGTAATATTTTTAAGTCATATATATCACTTTAAATAAGCATCTTGTACATAATTCTTTAAACTGTTAGCATAGAAGTGAAAAATATTACATTAAATTCAATATAAGTATTATCTTTTAGTGGTATGCACTATAGTCAGGTATATTTTAGGGTAAAAGAAATTCTTATTTCTAAAACAGAGATTGATTCATACAGGAATTACACTGTTTTATTCTATTAATTTTTTTTTACAAGATTTGTCACATATTACATGCTGTGTAGTACTGAAGACTCCCTGGTGACGCCCTGTTTTCTTTTCAATTCTTGCTTCTAAATATGGATATAATTCACCACTCAAGTTTTAGCAAAATCCTAAGGTCAGCCTGATTGTCGTTAATTAAACTTGTGTAAAATGCAATATTCATGTATTTGATGATACTGCTCCAGAGATCTCTATTAAAGACTAGGACTTTCTTTAAAAAAGAAATTATATTCACTAGATCATGTTGGAAAACTTGAATTTGAAGGAATCCATGTCCATCTGAACTGAAAAGACGATTTCTTAGGAGAAGAACTTAGCATGAAGTTTTAGAGACTTGGTTTTCTCATATCGAAGTTTCACCAAGTGAATTGACCTCTCTGTTTAGGCATTAATCTGAAAATAAGAAAGGTGAATTACTGCACTCTTTTGTATTTACTTTTAGATATAAACTGTCATCAGAAAAATTGTGTTTAGATAAAGGGATACTTCACAAATTCAATACATCTAGAGATTTTCTGAATAATTACCAAATTACTTTGAAATAAACCTATAAATTCACAAACAAAACCATGGTTTTAAGTGGATTTTTTGTATGTGCATAGGCTTTGCCCATAATTTTTCTTACTATTGTTTGCATTGTTGATGAAGCCAGCAGTCATCCAATGGCCAACCAGTTAATGCCAGGCAAAGTTAGCTGAACGTTATATATTTCTATAGTCCCAATCCTTTATGTCAACCCTCTATTTGGAAAATCAGGTAACATTTTCCCCAATAAAAATGACACAACAAGTTAACATTTTGTGCTCCATAGTACAGTGCTCCATAGTATGGTCAGTGCATGTGTACGTACAAGGCAGGGATTGTCCTCCTACACCTGTTTGTACGTGGGTTATCAGAACCCCCTCCCCTGCACCACTACATGTTATACTGGGGTTATCAGAACCTCCTTCCCTTCTGCCCTCCCCTACCTGCTCCATGCTATATGCAGGTTACCTGAGCCCCAACCCCCCCCCCCCCCCTCCCTCCCCGAGACCATGTTATCACCGTTCCGCCCCTCCCTCCCCCAGACTTAGTTATCACCGTTCCGCTCCCAGTATACCTGTACCTGGCCCCTCCTACCTCCTGCACCCAGTGCAGTCTGAGCTGACTCACGGTGCACTGTGAGTGTTGCCCAATCACTGTGGCATCAGGAAATAGGCTAATGAAACTACACCCAACAATACTTAACCCTTTGTAGGCACCACTCATGTGTCTAAAGTTATGTATGTAAGGAAAGAGTTAAAACTGGGCTTTTCTGTGATGAAAAGAAAGAGAGAATGATATGAAATGGAGGACTGTCCAAGGGGGTATCATATCTCAGTTTCAGTTGATTTAGTTACTTTGACTAATTTGTCTAAATAACAGAATTACAAGAAATCATATTGGTACCTAGCTCATCCTAGATTATCTTAGTATATTGAATTTCAACTATTTGAAATTCTTGAGAAGGTGATTATCTTCTTTTAGAACTTTCCAAATCCCAAGCAATAATGTAAAATGCTGATTTTGGCATAAATGTAGCTGCTGGCCACGTTAGATTCTCTCCACTTAATTGTTCTACAATCTGCACTCATAATTGTTGACCATCTACTTCTATTTGGGGCCATTAAGTGTCATGTTGTTACTAAGAATCCCCAAGTACCTCTATATCACTGACGTTCGTTAAGTGTCCTGTTGTTTTCCAGTGTCAGCAGACAATGTAAGGTAAAGGCCCTATCATACTGCACAATTTGAGCTGCAATATTGGGGTAATATGATAATATTACGGACAATCCACATGCAAAAATGATTTAATTGTTTGGAATTGGCAATTTAGAGTATTGTACACATGTGTATTGCAGAATGTTGTTGGTAATATGCATGATTCCTCTGCAACACCATCATATCACAGCTCTCGTCGTGTAGTGTAATGTGACCTTAACTTGGTACCACTCCATCCTGTAGTCCCTGTCTGTGACGTGCTGAGATATCAGACGTATATCTATGTGGAGATATGAGATATAGAGATGAGATTACACTGCCTTCCATCCCATCCTAAATAGCGCCCATTGTCTAAGACCACTCTAAGGTCCAAGATTGGGCTGGCTCTCAAAGTGTTATCTACTGACTGTTTTCACATTGTGATTCACGTTACTTTCTTAGACCAGGACTTGGGACTTTGAGGCTTTGTTGGTACTCAGTAGTTGTACACTCTAAGAGGCTGGTTCATGGATGACATCATAAAATAGTTTATTCATAGTCTACAGCTTACGCTTATTCTCATTGAGACTGGGGGTGGGAGATCAATTCAGACTTTAAAAAGTTGTAATAAATGATCATTAGTTTCTAGCAAACTTCATGAGGATCTTGTTTTTCTATAGAACTATTCTTATCCTTAATGGCACAAAAGGAGGGAAAATCTTTTGTAGGATAATCGTAGTCTTACTGCTGCATTCCCTTTGTTTAACCTGTGCTTTCTCAGTAGAGAATGCACTGCTGAGTTGATACTGCATAGATAGCTCCAAGTAATGCACTGTTGGAGAAAATGTGCTGTTGTATGAAAATGTTCTTAGAGTATTTTGAAGTAGACATATTTTAAAATCCACGAAAACTTTTGCCATGCTGGCACATAAACAAGGGACCTCTTGCATACAAACCCACAGCTTTCCCCTGTGCTACAGAGGGAACTGGTGGGGTTGGTTGTCACTTAAATGCGACATGAGTCATGAGAAGATCTTAGACAGGGGACATGATAATTTCTTAAATTCGACATGCGACATGGGGAACCCCATCAGGGGCCCCTTTACACAATGTAGACGGTTTGCAGGCACCGTGCTGCTGTGTTATATAGCTGGGGGAATATAGAGAACATACATTGGTGTATCACACACTTGTCATGTCCTGTGTTGCCTCTAAGATCTTCTCACGACTCATGTCGCATTTAAAAACATGGTCCCTGTCATGTTGTTTATTTCTTCTTCATGTCACTAAACTCCATGTTGCATGTTGATTTTAAGAAATGGCCATGTCACTGTGTTGAATTTAGGGGTGCAGGACCATTGTAAAGGTGTTGGAATAATGTGGAAATGGCCAGCGGTGATAAGGTGTCTGTTACCAGCCGGAGCTCGACCACGGTGGTCTGTGAGTACACGATGTCTGAGTACGGGTGTACTGACCGGCCTGATCAACACAGCATTAAGGGAATGGCGTGGGTGGGTCTATGTTGTGTAAAGGTGTTGGAGTAATGCGGAAATGGCCAGCAGTGATAAGGTGGTCTGGTATCAGCCGGAGCTCGACCACGGGGGTCTGTGGGTACACGATGTCTGAGTACGGGTGTACTGACCGGCCTGATCAACACAGGTACAAGGGAGTGGGGCAGGGGGGTGAGGGGCCAGGTGGGAAATCACAGAAAGCTGCAAAATAGGCAAAGGCAACGCCTCATCTTATAATCTGCTTTATATATTCTGGTTTAAATTGGCGGTCTCGATGGGGGGTCTCGATGTCACATGTCAAATTCAAAAAAACGCGTCATGTCACATGTCTTTGTTGCTTATTTATCCCCATACCGCATGTCAAATTTAAGAAATACCATGTCACTATGTTTTTCACCCTTTCTGTCATGTCTATAAGCCCTCATGTCACACGTTGAATTTAAGAAACGGCCCTGTTCCCATGCCGGTTTAGTGTTCCGACCCCATTTAATTGCTAAGTTTCATTCCAGGACGTTATGAGGTATAGGGATTCTAATGATTCCAATAAGTATGACATATTCTTTGATGCAGACTGGTATGGGTCAATTGTAATAACTATGGTTCAATGCACAGGCCAGATCCAGATTGTACACACCATGCTGTGCCCCGTCCACAGCACTGAAGGTAAAGGCCCTGCTCCACTTTACATATATGTTTGGCACAATATCTGTGGAAGTTCTGTCAATGTTTTGCAAAACATCCAATGATGGGCAGTTGTTAACAATTTTTTTGTGCGCTCCCAAACGTCTTGAGATGGATTATACCAGCAAAGGCACGCAATCTTTGGCCTCCAAAATTCGTGAGTAAAAACACTGCGAAAATCCCTCTTTTATACCTGAAATGGATAATTCATGATGTTTGCTAACCAACAGTCACAATCTTTGGCAATTTATATTTCTTCCGAATGGAATATGGACTTAAGGTGTGCCAAGGCTGGATTTATTCAATACCCTCACTTCAAATGAAATAGTAGAAATCAGTTAATCTTATACACCTGAAAGTTGATATGTGATGAGACATTGTATTCTATTAAAGCTAGATATGTCTAACACCATTATCTGAAATACATAAGGAGAGGTAATCTCAAGGAAATAAGCTGAAGGTCAAAGTAGGAGTGACGCTGATAAGAGTGGTCATACTGATGTCAGGCCTAACTTGACCATGACGGCCCTCACCGTGGTCAGTCCAAGTACAGGTGGTCAGGACAGAGATATTGGTCAGATTACCTCCTACAGGTGTGGGCAGTGTGAGTACATGTGCACTGTGACAATGGTCAGTGACTTTACCAACAGTTAAAGGGAACCTATATAGGACATAATTCAAGGATGATAATCTGTCAATCAAATTGAATCAGCTGTTTATGTCCAGCATAAGGACAGAGGGGGGTCTGAGAATCATTTAAAATGTACTTACATTTAAGTACATATCCAATACATACTTTTGCCAAAGGGGGGGATGGTGGGGTCAAAGATTTTTTGAAAACGGCATTCACACTAAGGAAAATGTGTGATGTCTTACAGCAACTTTATCCATAATAGGAATCCACTGATCTAAAACATTCACAGCAAACCATACATCTTTTGACACAGAATATGCATATTTAGGCACTAAAGGCTATCATTTATATGGCTATTACGCATCAAAAATCCTGGACATGTAAAGGGGCAGTGGGTGCACTCTGACAACTCACCCTGTCTAGGTAAAGGGGCAGTGGGTGCACTCTGACCACTCACCCTGTCTAGGTAAAGGGGCAGTGGGTGCACTCTGACAACTCACCCTGTCTAGATAAAGGGACAGTGGGGGCACTCTGACAACTGACCCTGTCTAGGTAAAGGGACAGTGGGTGCACTCTGACAACTGACCCTGTCTAGGTAAAGGGACAGTGGGTGCACTCTGACAACTGACCCTGTCTAGGTAAAGGGGCAGTGGGTGCACTCTGACCACTCACCCTGTCTAGGTAAAGGGGCAGTGGGTGCACTCTGACAACTCACCCTGTCTAGAAAAAGGGACAGTGGGGGCACTCTGACAACTCACCCTGTCTATAGGTAAAGGGGCAGTGGGTGCACTCTGACAACTGACCCTGTCTATAGGTAAAGGGGCAGTGGGTGCACTCTGACAACTCACCCTGTCTATAGGTAAAGGGGCAGTGGGTGCACTCTGACAACTCACCCTGTCTATAGGTAAAGGGGCAGTGGGTGCACTCTGACAACTGACCCTGTCTATAGATAAAGGGGCAGTGGGTGCACTCTGACAACTCACCCTGTCTATAGGTAAAGGGGCAGTGGGTGCACTTTGACAAGTCACCCTGTCTAGGTAAAGGGACAGTGGGTGCACTCTGACAACTGACTCTGTCTAGGTAAAGGGGCAGTGGGTGCACTCTGACAACTCACCCTGTCTATAGATAAAGGGGCTGTGGGTGCACTCTGACAACTGACCCTGTCTGGTAAAGGGGCCGTGGGTGCACTCTGACAACTCACCCTGTCTAGGTAAAGGGACAGTGGGTGCACTCTGACAACTCACCCTGTCTATAGGTAAAGGGGCAATGGGTGCACTTTGACAACTCACCCTGTCTAGGTAAAGGGGCAGTGGGTGCACTCTGACAACTGGCCCTGTCTAGGTAAAGGGGCTGTGGGTGCACTCTGACAACTCACCCTGTCTAGGTAAAGGGACAGTGGGTGCACTCTGACAACTCACCCTGTCTATAGGTAAAGGCGCAATGGGTGCACTCTGACAACTCACCCTGTCTAGGTAAAGGGGCAGTGGGTGCACTTTGACAACTCACCCTGTCTGGTAAAGGGGCCGTTGGTGCACTCTGACAACTCACCCTGTCTATAGGTAAAGGGGCAGTGGGTGCACTTTGACAACTCACCCTGTCTAGGTAAAGGGACAGTGGGTGCACTCTGACAACTCACCCTGTCTAGGTAAAGGGGCAGTGGGTGCACTCTGACAACTGACCCTGTCTAGGTAAAGGGGCAGTGGGTGCACTCTGACAACTGGCCCCGTCTAGGTAAAGGGGCCGTGGGTGCACTCTGACAACTGGCCCCGTCTAGGTAGAGGGGCCGTGGGTGCACTCTGACAACTGGCCCCGTCTGGTAAAGGGGCCGTGGGTGCACTCTGACAACTGACCCTGTCTGGTAAAGGGGCCGTGGGTGCACTCTGACAACTGGCCCCGTCTAGGTAAAGGGACAGTGGGTGCACTCTGACAACTGTCCCTGTCTATAGGTAAAGGGGCCGTGGGTGCACTCTGACAACTGACCCTGTCTGGTAAAGGGGCCGTGGGTGCACTCTGACAACTGGCCCCGTCTAGGTAAAGGGACAGTGGGTGCACTCTGACAACTTTCTCTGTCTATAGGTAAAGGGGCTGTGGGTGCACTCTGACAACTGACCCTGTCTAGGTAAAGGGGCCGTGGGTGCACTCTGACAACTCTCCCTGTCTTTAGGTAAAGGGGCCGTGGGTGCACTCTGACAACTGACCCTGTCTAGGTAAAGGGGCAGTGGGTGCACTCTGACAACTGACCCTGTCTAGGTAAAGGGGCAGTGGGTGCACTCTGACAACTGACCCTGTCTAGGTAAAGGGGCAGTGGGTGCACTCTGACAACTGACCCTGTCTAGGTAAAGGGGCAGTGGGTGCACTCTGACAACTGACCCTATCTATAGGTAAAGGGGCTGTGGGTGCACTCTGACAACTCACTCTGTCTATAGGTAAAGGGGCCGTGGGTGCACTCTGACAACTGTCCCTGTCTTTAGGTAAAGGGGCCGTGGGTGCACTCTGACAACTGACCCTGTCTAGGTAAAGGGGCAGTGGGTGCACTCTGACAACTCACCCTATCTATAGGTAAAGGGGCCGTGGGTGCACTCTGACAACTCACCCTGTCTACAGGTAAAGTGGCAGTGGGTGCACTCTGACAACTCACCCTGTCTTAGTAAAGGGACAGTGAGTGCACTCTGACAACTGACCCTGTCTAGGTAAAGGGGCAGTGGGTGCACTCTGACAACTGACCCTGTCTAGGTAAAGGGGCAGTGGGTGCACTCTGACAACTGACCCTGTCTAGGTAAAGGGGCAGTGGGTGCACTCTGACAACTGACCCTATCTATAGGTAAAGGGGCTGTGGGTGCACTCTGACAACTCACCCTGTCTATAGGTAAAGGGGCCGTGGGTGCACTCTGACAACTGACCCTATCTATAGGTAAAGGGGCTGTGGGTGCACTCTGACAACTCACTCTGTCTATAGGTAAAGGGGCCGTGGGTGCACTCTGACAACTGTCCCTGTCTTTAGGTAAAGGGGCCGTGGGTGCACTCTGACAACTGACCCTGTCTAGGTAAAGGGGCAGTGGGTGCACTCTGACAACTCACCCTATCTATAGGTAAAGGGGCTGTGGGTGCACTCTGACAACTCACCCTGTCTACAGGTAAAGTGGCAGTGGGTGCACTCTGACAACTCACCCTGTCTTAGTAAAGGGACAGTGAGTGCACTCTGACAACTCACCCTGTCTACAGGCAAAGGGGCAGTGGGTGCACTCTGACAACTGACCCCATCTAGGTAAAGGGGCAGTGGGTTCACTCTGACAACTGACCCTGTCTAGGTAAAGGGGCTGTGGGTGCACTCTGACAACTGACCCCATCTAGTTAAAGGGGCAGTGGGTTCGCTCTGACAACTCACCCTGTCTAGGTATGACTCATGCATACAGCATAAAAAACTGATCATGTGAGTATAAACAGTTTGAACATACAGGTATGTCAATCCAGGAGTGTAGAAGTGTTGAAACTCTCAGCTGTTATCAGCCATTATCAGCTGTTATCAGACACTCTGTGCCAAAATGTTCTGTAGGTACAGATGTACTGCACAAAGGTAGAAGTTAACGTTTGCTTTGTGCATGTCTATTGAATTAGTGTAAGAGTCACCAGATGAACATACATGATAAGAATTCTTCCAAATTACTTAGGTTATAAAAACATATATATATATATAGTGGCCGGTGCCGCTGGCAAGTGTCGGTATACCTGACGACAATGATCATCGGGACACACTTCCCCACAAGCACTGAGGCCCTGGGAAAAATCGATATTAGACTGCTTTATAAGTGAGAGTGTAGGAGAGTCGGAGTAGAGAGAACAGTAGCACTTGGATCAGACGAATCGGGAGATTCGGAAGGGGTTTAGATAGCCATACAATCAAGGGACATCTGGTGACTTATACTACGTCGTTACGAGACGGCCGGAGGCGAGAGCAAGCGGACTTCACGGAGGAAGCTTGCATCCCTCAAACTGAACTGTAATACCTTGGATTCATTGCCTCGACGAGCAGCTGTACGCATCACTATAACCACCAATAAACTTACCGCACTGCCAGACGTTGTTCATGTTATGGATTGAGCGCCCATACCGTGGACTCGCTCACCACTCAACTAGCCTTCCCAGTAAAGACGATACCAGCCGTACTAGTTATATCTGATAATGCACGGAAATGATCATTAACACCAAAACATACAATAGCGTTCAGTACCATGTTCTCAGGGGACTACCAAACACTCTGTTTCACCCAATGATTCATTGTACACTTAATGTTACTAGTAGTGGACCACTTGAATGAGCAAAGATAAGCTTTTAGCCGGTATTGTGCAATGGGCCCATTGCACAATGGGTTTTGTAACAACAGAAATTAATTAAATAGTGAAAGAGTTCGTTGTTGCCTAATAAATTATTTGCAGTTATTTCCGTAACAACGAAAACAATTTTAACAATTTTTTTCTATATTTAGAATGCACTCAAAGAGTTGTAACTTTTACTGTTTTTTCTCTAAAGTCTTCCCTTTTAATATCAATTTATACAGAATTCAATTCTATCCCTTAGAACCAGAGATTTTTACTATTTAAGTAACAGTGGAATATTTTTGTAACAAAGAAACATTTCCCTGTTAAGCAAAAGTTCATTGTGCTTTCGTTGTTTGATCCTCACAACGAAATTTTAGTGTGCAACGGGCCATCGTGGCCTGTTACACAATGGGTTTCCTAGCAAGGAAAATATTATTATTAATGAAAATAATATTTTCGTAATAACGATCGTTTTTTCCATAATTTATTTCTAGATTTAGAATGCCCCAGAGAGTTGTAACTTTTAGTGATTTTTTTCTAATTTTTCCCCTTTTTACATCATTTACAGAATTCAATTTCATCATTAGAACCAGAGATTTTACTATTTTTTCTAAAATTGTAACAGCGAAACTTTTTGCTAAGATATCTTAACTTGATCCTCACAACGAAATTCTATTGTGCAATGGGCCACTGAATTTGTTAATGCCATATGCTATGTGGCCCATTGCATAATACTGATCGTAACAATGAAAATCAATTAAACAATGAAACCTTTCGTTGTTACTTTTATAGTAATAACTATAGTTTTGACACTAAAAAAAACTGATTTAAAATGGTCTCAATGATCTGTAATTTTTACTGCTTTTTTTCTTATTTTTTCCTTTCATATATCAAGTTACAGAATTTAATTTTATCCAGTAGAAACAGAGTTATTAGGGTGTTCGCAACAACAAAACATTGCGCTGTTAAGCAAACAATCTTAAAGTTATCTTAAAGTGATTGTAACAGTAAAATTCATTGTGCAATGGGCCAATGGGGGAATTACAGCAATACTAGCAATGCCGTATCACATAACCAAACGCTCGCAACAGCGATCGCAACAGCAAAAATTACAGGGATTTTAGATCTAAATGTCTAGTTTTCAGAACCGTTTACAGAATTAAAATCGGTTCAGTAGAACAGCCACAAATCAACAGGGGGACCCATTGCAACAGCGACATCCTTGTTGCAAGAGCGACAGCGAGACCCGTTATGCGACAGGGCAATGCATGGAAAGCTTTGTTCTGGTGTTGAAATATGATGTTCTTAATTATGTATGTTTTGACAAGGATATCCAATATTGTGAATCAATGTCCTTTTCTTTGTTACGTGGCTGACACAGGCAACTTATTGCAAGCAGTGATGGTTTGAGAAACAGCAAGAACAACCATAACCTTACAACACAATAAAAAACCTCTAAAACCTATCATATCATATAGGTTTATTCCTATAATTAAACCAACAAAACAGCTAGGTAAATATATATAGTTTTGATGTCATTGTCCTGATATACAGGTCCCTAGTAGGTGGGGGGGCGGTGCCCAGTAGGGGGGAGGGTGCCCAGTGGGGGGGAGGGTGCCCAGTGGGGGGGAGGGTGCCCAGTGGGGGGGAGGGTGCCCAGTGGGGGGGAGGGTGCCCAGTGGGGGGGAGGGTGCCCAGTGGAGGGGAGGGTGCCCAGTGGAGGGGAGGGTGCCCAGTGGGGGGGGGGGGAGGGTGCCCAGTGGGGGGGGGGGGAGGGTGCCCAGTGGGGGGGGAGGGTGCCCAGTGGGGGGGGAGGGTGCCCAGTGGGGGGGGGGGAGAGTGCCCAGTGGGGGGGGGGAGTGTGCCCAGTGGGGGGAGGGTGCCCAGTAGGGGGGAGGGTGCCCAGTGGGGGGAGGGTGCCCAGTGGAGGGGAGGGTGCCCAGTGGGGGGGGGGGGTGCCCAGTGGGTGGGAGAGTGCCCAGTGGGGGAGGGGGAGTGTGCCCAGTGGGGGGGAGGGTGCCCAGTGGAGCGGGGGGGGAGGGTGCTCGGGTGGATCGTGAAGGGCCTTCTGACCTTGAAGGTCTGAACTTGGTCACAAAGACAGATAAACATAGCGCATATTTATAAACTCTCCTCAGTCTGGTCTTATCAGGTAAACACTACACAGTCACCTATTTCCTGGGATGTGTGTATTAAACAATGGCAATCTAGTTCCCCCAGTCTAGAAGGTCATCCTGGATTATACCAAAGTCAGGTTCAATTTATAGTTTCCAGGCCTATTCCGTAAATACAGGTACCTCTACTCACTTAATTAGAAAGGACCTAAAGATACTTTTTGCAGAGCATGTACAAACAAAGAAGCTTATGATGTGATTGAAAACCATGCTGACACGCAGTAATATAACTGTAGACAGGGGTCCCTATGTTGTGAGTTGAACTTTGAGATGTGAAGATGGGGGTCCACATGTTGTATATTGAACTTAAAGCCCCATACACACGGTATGAATGGAGATTTGTTTCTATCATTTCATTTAAGTCTTACAAATGCTTATAATCACAATAAGTCACAGAAAATTAATTGGAAAACCTGTCTTAGAGGAGTCATTAGCACGGGTCACAAAGAGAAGACAAACGCTCTATACACTCCACTCTCCTCCTTGGGCAACTTCATACAATCTAGTCTAGTCTCCCCCCCCCCCCCCCCCCTCCGGGCCAAGTTTATCTCAGTGATTGATTTATCTATCTCCTAATCTTGTGTTTACCAGTTAAGTCTTGTTTGTACGTCTGGGTGCATATATCCTCAGGGCAGGGAGTGGTACCTTTACTCAACTCCTTCACCTTATCAATATGAATGTTAAGTTTTTATGACGGGAGAATTCCCATATGATATATACACAGACAGGTGGTTAGGGGAGGATCCAGGATTTTGAAAAAGGTGGGGATGCTATAACAAATTTTTTGCCCGGGCTCTCTGGTTGCAGGAATTTTACATTAAAAAAACCATTAAAACTTGGCCCAAAATAGGGGGGCACATCCTCTATCTACACCTATTCTGTGCGGACCAATTGTATGGGCGCTGACCCTTAAAATCAACAGGGCGACATTGCCATTCCTTAAAGAAGATGTGCAAAGACAATTTTTACCATCACTGTTTGAGAGAATAAGATAATTTCATAGAGGATATTTATTGAGATACAATGAATTCAAATGGGCCAGTAGGTATATGGGTATTAACTCTTCAACTTGTGCTGCAGAAAGTTTGGACCTATTTTAGGGAATCTCTCTCGGGTCTTCTTGCATGTTGTGGTAGAGATTTTAATGGCTTATCGGTCCCCTTGAGGATCTCTGTTCAGAATGTGCCTGTAATGTGATACTTGTATATTGTGGTAAGGATGTTAATGGCTTGTATGTCCCCTTGCAGATCTGTGTGCATAATGTGCCTGTAATTTGATACTTGTATATTGTGGTATAGATTTTAACAGCTTGTCCGTCCCCTTGAGGATCTCTGTTCAGAATGTGCCTGTAATTTGATACTTGTATATTGTGGTATGGATGTTAAAGGTAAATATGGTTGGTATGGGTGACAAGATTCTGTAACTAACAGGAGGGTCAGGGGGATATATAACTTATAAGGAATCACAAACTTAAAAAATTACAAAGGACTGGATGTCAGCCCCCTCCCCTCTTCTCTTATCAGATCCTTTGTAAATTACAGGCCTTACTATTACATAACAATCTACTTAAATCAGCTTAAAACACAGAATTTTAACATATTTTATTCTCGCATGTTACATAATTTTTGCTCCACACAGAACAGGTACTAAACACCTCATTACTTCTACACAACCTGTGCTAAGAATAAATTGATTATCAAAATAATTTCTAAAAAACAGTGCAATTATGCTTGAGAGGTATACTATTTAGAACCTCTGGGGCTCTCACAATAATATTATCATAAAAAATCTTAGTTTTTTGGTATTTTTATAAATTGCACTAAATGGACCCAAATTTCCTGCAACCCTGGAAGTCAAAATAGGCACAGTAAGATGGTGTGCTTTAAAGGTTTTGAAGCCTGAGGGGGTAGGCTGGATTCCAAGATGACCAGGATAATAAAAACTTGGAAGTAATTTCTCTTCACCAACCTAATTATGTCATTATAACAAGCTCTGCTGATAACCCATTGACAGTGAGGTATTAACTCACACTCAGAACCTGCTGGGCTGTCAACCTATGGTTGTCAGGTATCACAGATGTCAAAGGGTGTCACTAACCCTGGCACATAATATGCGTATGTCTTACACTACCTGGTCCTATCCGTGTCAATAACATGCTGATGTTACTTGGAGTGTCACATCAGTGACAGTGTTAGGGCCTTTGGACATAGAATGTCAGGTCCAATAAATATCACTGATACCACCTGTTCCTGTATGTGTCACTGACACTGCCTGTTCCTATATCTGTCACTGCCACTGCCTGGTCCTATGTGTGTCACTGACACTGCCTGTTCCTAAATCTGTCACTGACACTGCATGGTCCTATATGTCTCACTGACACTGCCTGTTCCTAAATCTGTCACTGACACTGCCTGGTCCTATGTGTGTCACAGATACCACCTGTTCCTATATGTGTCACTGACACTGCCTGTTCCTATATCTGTCACTGCCACTGCCTGGTCCTATGTGTGTCACTGACACTGCCTGTTCCTAAATCTGTCACTGACACTGCATGGTCCTATATGTCTCACTGACACTGCCTGGTCCTATGTCTGTCACTGACACTGCCTGGTCCTATATGTGTCACTGACACTGCCTGGCCTTATGTGTATCACTGACACTGCCTGGCCTTATGTGTATCACTGACACTGCCTGTTCCTATATGTGTCACTTACACTGCCTGGTCCTATATGTGTCACTGACACTGCCTGGCACTATATCTGTCACTGCCACTGCCTGGTCCTATATGTGTCACTGACACTGCCTGGTCCTATATCTGTCACTGCCACTGCCTGGTCCTATATGTGTCACTGACACTGCCTGGCCCTATATCTGTCACTGCCACTGCCTGGTCCTATATGTGTCACTGACACTGCCTGGCCCTATATCTGTCACTGCCACTGCCTGGTCCTATATGTGTCACTTACACTGCCTGGTCCTATATGTGTATCACTGACACTGCCTGGTTCTATGTCTGTCACTGACACTGCCTGGTCCTATATGTGTCACTGACACTGCCTGGTGCAATATGTGTCACTGACACTGCCTGGTCCTATATGTGTCACTTACACTGCCTGTTCCTATATGTGTCACTTACACTGTCTGTTCCTATATGTGTCACTGACACTGCCTGGTCCTATATGTCTCACTGACACTGCCTGGTCCTATATGTGTCATGACACTGCCTGGTCCTATATGTGTGTCACTGACACTGCCTGGTGCAATATGTGTCACTGACACTGCCTGTTCCTAAATCTGTCACTGACACTGCATGGTCCTATATGTGTCACTGACACTGCCTGGTGCAATATGTGTCACTGACACTGCCTGGTCCTATATGTGTCACTGACACTGCCTGGTCCTATATGTGTCACTGACACTGCCTGGTCCTATATGTGTCACTGACACTGCCTGGTCCTATATGTGTCACTGACACTGCCTGGCCTTATGCGTATCACTGACACTGCCTGGTCCTATATGTGTCACTGACACTGCCTGGTCCCATATGGGTCACTGACACTGCCTGGTCCTTTATGTGTCACTGACACTGCCTGGTGCAATATGTGTCACTGACACTGCCTGGTCCTATATGTGTCACTGACACCTCTTGGTCCTATATGTGTCACTGACACTGCCTGGTGCAATATGTGTCACCGACACTGCCTGGTCCTATATATCTCACTGACACTGCCTGGCCTTATGTGTATCACTGACACTGCCTGGTCCTATGTGTGTCACCGACACTGCCTGGTCCTATATATCTCACTGACACTGCCTGGCCTTATGTGTATCACTGACACTGCCTGTTCCTATGTCTGTCACTGACACTGCCTGGTCCTATATGTGTCACTGACACTGCCTGGTCCTATATGTGTCACTGACACTGCCTGGCCTTCTGTGTATCACTGACACTGCCTGTTCCTATATGTGTCACTTAGGCTGTCTGTTCCTATATGTATCACTGACACTGCCTGGTGCAATATGTGTCACTGACACTGCCTGGTCCTATATGTGTCACTGACACTGCCTGGCCTTATATGTATCACTGACACTGCCTGTTCCTATATGTGTCACTTACGCTGTTTGTTCCTATATGTATCACTGACTCTGCCTGGTCCTATATGTGTCACTGACACTGCCTGGTCCTATGGGTGCCATTGATATAGGCCAGCTGAAACTGTCAGGTACTATATCTCTCTGACACTGAGTGAGCTATTCCCAGCATCACTTACTACTGTTCTTTAGTTGTCAGTGTCACAGTCAGGCTCTGTGTGCGTAAATGACATGGGTGTCACTAACACAATTAGCCTGAAAGTGGTATCTGTATCACAATCTCACTAAACCTGATTTGGTGAAGCTTATCCACAGTTTTTTTAATTGTTTACTATACATTATGAGGGTATCATCCATCCAATATCCTAAAGTGCTGAGTTTCATCTCCAGGTTGCCCACAGTAATAAAGATATCAGTAATGATGTCTGAACTGTCAGTGTCCCTGTAAGGGCTTTTGTCTTCCCCGCGGTCAGCGGCTGGTCCACCGTGTACCGGGCAGCCTCGTCCTGGAGGTGGATTATAACAGGCAACTTACGGGCCCCTGCAACAGAGAAATGGTCATTGAGATGAACTGAATTATATGCAATAGGGGATGCTGCTTTGATACATACCTGAAGTAAAGAGTCTATAAAATAAGGTAGTTACTGTAGCAATAAGGCATAAAATCCAGGAAACACTGTGCATAGTCTTACACTTTTCTTGAATCTTCTAACATTTTGTATGTCATATGACATGCATACACATAGGACTCTGTTTTACATATGCTTACATACATTTTATTTCACCCCTTATGAGTTACTTCCTCATACGTTTCATATTTAAATGTCATATTCCCTGACTATATGCCTAGGTCTGGCAGTTAAGAAAGGACTGCTTTTGTTCATGTGACTTTAATCTCTAAGAAACAAAGAGCTCTGATTATAACACTATGAGTGCTTGAATATACCATGAGAACAACATGTCGCAAAGAAAATATGGTAAACATTCTCAGATGTAGAATGGACATTCACAGGCTAAAATTATGACAATCAGGAATAACACAAAGTTATTCCCCTGAAAAAACAAGGAAGCATTTAGCCGCTCCCCTTTTCTATGGCTTAACCACTACTAATGTACAGTCAGGGGAATAACCTTTACTTAAGCCACACATCCTTAATCTACCAGCCAAGCAGGACTAAACATTGGGGTCAAGGTCACGTTGCTACATGACTTTTGTTTATGTTGTACTGACGCGGGTGGCCAGTCTATGTTTGGGCAGTAAGGCGTGAGCTTTAGAAGCACACGTGTAAGCCATGTTTCACTTTGTCTGTAGTGAAATGGGGGAGGAGTCACGGTGTGACGTACCACTCTAAAATAGCGTGTTCCACTCTCAGCCAGCCAGAGTTCGCTGTAACGCTGTGTGAGTAACATCCAGGGAAGGTTGGACCTTTAACCAGCAGTCTTGGTTCTGGATTGAGGCATAGAAATCGTGTAAGAGCATGGGAGCGTTGGCTGAATGTGTTTGAGGGGATTCCTACCTCGGGACTGATCATGGTCAATCGAGTTCTTGTCACAGAACGACTATACACTGGATAATAAACAACAATATCCTTTCACGCAAGTGTTCATGTCTTACATGATGTTGGAACTATGATTATGTATTGGACAACAGCAGTCGACAGGGAGGAGACTGCATACGGAGCTAGTTATTATCTACGACTTAATTACAACTACTAAAGCATACTACGAATAACAGATAATTAACCTCTATAGTTCAATGTTTTTTTCTCTCAACTTTATCTATAAAATCTCTGTTTATGCTCTAACAATTTTTACCATTTGAAAACTGAAATGGATAGAAAATACCTTACATAAGTCTTTAGATTTGGTGATTTCAGGGGGTAGACATAAAGTGCACCCTATACACCTACACTCTCCTTTTATAAGAAGAAGAGACTATGGAGGTATCTACTTCTTGAAGGAGTCTAATTTCCTACCCCAACCTCACATAAGGTTCAAGTGCTGAGACCTGCTTCTTCGAGGAGAGATCTGTGAACTGGTCTCACACAACGAAGAAGCAGGTCTCAGTATTGAGCCTCATGTTAGGTTGGGGTAAGAAATTAGACTCCTTCAAGGAGGAGAGACCTCCTTTGTCTCTTCTTCTTATAGAAGGAGAGGATAGGTGTATAGGGTGCACCTTCAGTACTGAGGTTGGCTTGATATCAGAAAATACGTTGCTAGGTCGCATTATGCGGCCGTTTGTTTAAATTCTATCTTTTGTAAATCAATATCTTCATCAATATTCAAACAATTTCTGCTATTCAAAAGCTGTATTGAGGAGTTATTATTGCTTTTAATGTCCATGTAGAATTATAGAATTCATGATGTTGAAATAAATCCAGTACAGACCTCGATTTGATATGAAAAAAGTTATTACCTGGGTCCCTCCTCAAGACCCGCGGAATAACTATTGTCATATCACAACTCGGTCAGTGCTATATTGTATTTTTTTTTTTTTTTTTTTTTTTCAAATATTTATACAGGATACAATTCAAACAAACAGTCTGGTCTCCCATTGGGGTCCTGTTCATCTATTTAAATATATACATAACTATATATAGTCAACCAGAAGAAAATTAGGTACAGTCCTTAGAGAAAAATAGGAAATGTACTATATATGCATAAATATCATAATATAAATGATAGAATGAGATGAGATGAACTAATGATATACAATTTATTGTATAATTATGCTATATGCGGCATAACCTCTCTTTTAAAATCTTGCATATTATCAATGGAACGAATGTAAGGAGGCAATGAGTTCCATAATGTTGAACCCATATAAAATACTGATTTCTTAAACATTTCAGTTCTAGGTAGGTAGATCCACTTGGATCGCTTCAGCAGCTCTAGTCATTCGTATAGGATTTTTAAGAGGAAGACAATTATTATTATATATATTTCGCCATATACAAGTAGCAATTTGTTTGTTTCTTCTAGCAGCAACCATTTTTATATTAGACATTTCATGTAATCGTTCAATACTTACATCTCTAGGATCTTTGACATCATATACACAACGCAATACCTTATTCTGAATTATCTGTAAGTCCTCCAAATCAGACAATGTACATGAAGATAGAAAAATGTTACCATAATCGATTAGACTACAGAACATAGTTTTGGTGATGTCTAAGGCAGCCTTTGTGGTTATCATAGGACATATTCTTCTTATGACAGAGTACTTATGTGAAATACTTTTGTAAACATCAGTATAGTGTTTCCTAAAAGTCAAATCAGAATCAACATTTACCCCTAGATAAGTATATGAGTCAACCATGTCAACTTGTTCACAATCAAGACATACAGCAGTATTATTAACAACATTTGAGCCATAGGGGTAAAACATACTTTTAGTTTTCTTTACATTTATACTTAGCTTATTTAATTTACATCAAGAAACTAACCTATTTACATCTAGCTGAAAATCATGACAGTCTAAAAATGGCTGGGTCGCAGATAAGGACCTATAAATCACGGTATCATCTGCATATAAGAAAATTTTACTATTTCTACAGGTATTCACAATATCATTTATATAACAAATAAAGAACAGTGGTCCTAAGATAGAGCCTTGGGGGACCCCACAGCAGACCATGGCATTATCAGACAGTATGTTATTAATGTATGGTTGTTGTGAGCAACCTGATAAATAGGTCATTATCCACTTCAAAACTATTTCAGTAATGCCCATGTATTGTAATTTCTGGATCAAAATTTTATGATTAACAGTGTCAAAAGCTTTCTTAAAATCTATAAATAGAGCTATTGTATTCAGTTTTGAGTTCTTAGCTACCTGCAAGTCAGAAGTAAATTGAAAAATAGTATCGATAGTAGAATGTTTAGGCCTAAATCCATTTTGGAAGTCGTTAAGAATATGATTATGATCTAAATGTGCACTAATGGCCCTATGTACAAATCTTTCTAAAATCTTTCCAGGCAACGGAGTTAAAGCTATTGGTCTGAGGTCCCCCACCTCTTTAGGCTTTCCCTGTTTGGGAATTGGTTTTATAATGGACTTTTTCCACGCAGAAGGGAAATATCCAAGTGACAAGGACATGTTCATCAAAGACAAAACATGGACATTCAAATACGTAAAAGCAAACTTTAAAAATCTCGAAGGCATCCCAAGGATACCAGATGACTTGTAAATAACAATATCCCTAATCTCATTGTTCAAGGACTCCAATTCAATTAGATCAAAATGGGATAGTGATTTTTCGATAAGCGGTTTAGGGAAACCAAGAAGGTCGCCGTTTACTCTAGGTATCTTCTCTTCTAATTTCTTACCTATATTCACAAAATAATTGTTAACTACATGGGCAAGGTTAGTAGAGTCTATAAGATTACCTGACTCATCATGTAAATCGTCAAGACCAGACAAGTTATATATGACATAGAAGTGTTGTACGATGACTGCCTGGACTTCCTACCTCGGACCTCCCTGAAGGACAACCAGAAGCCCTTGTCTGGCTGTGCCTGGTGCTGCCCTCTGGTGGTGAAGTATGTAATTGTAACGTTACGCCCCGCGAGGTGGTACTGAAAGCGGGCCTGACGTCCACCCAGAGCCTCCTCACAGATCTCGTCTACCACCAGACCGTTCTCTGAGATGGTGATACTGTCTGCACACCCTGAGCTGGGGAGAAACAGAAAAAACATTAAAGGTACTGTATTGTTCAAGATCAGGGGACCTACATTAAACCAAACTCCAGATTCTGTGTACAGTGTGATCTATTGATCTATACATCTAAGAATTACTTGTTTGGAGAGTTGTTTGACATTACCAAATACGGTATGGCTTCATCAAATGTGATATTTGCTAGTTAGTGGGACTGCACAAAGGTAGTTAGCAAAAACACCTTGTGCATATAATTAGTAGTATATAAATAAAAGAAAGGAACAGTCACCCATAAACAACTAACAGAGCCCCCATGTAAAAGCCTAGGGTTAGGGTTAGGGTCAACTCTAACCCTAACACTAAAGACTAACCTGAGCCCGTAAACAGCTAACAGCATCTCTGTGTAAAAGCCTAGGGTCAGGGTTAACTCTAACCCTGACCCTAACATTAAAGACCTAGCTGAGGCCATAAACAGCTAACAGCATCTCAATGTAAAAGACCTAGGGTTAAGGTTAAGGTTAACTCTAAAACCTAACCCTGAAGACTCACCTGAGCCCGTAAACAGCTAACAGCGTCTCTGTGTAAAAGCCCGGCTTCACATGTAGTGAGTAGGTACACGTGGTCTGTGCAGGTAACCAGTGGTCCGGGGCAGACACCGAGCCCTCACTGCGGTTAAACAGCCAATCACAGAGCGTGCCTGGTACCAGGTGACCCGACAGGTTCCACTCTGAAACAGGAGGAGGTTGAAGTCAACATCAAATACCTCGTTTTTTTCTAGGGTATTTTGTACATATACCTTATCTGGTTATGACATGTCAGTTGAAAACTTATATTGCTTTCCTCAACTGTGACTATTCTGATATTGTGATTGGATGGTGAGGTTACTAGTTGATAAAGTTCCTAAGTAACAAAGTGTCTCTCAGATAAGAATGGTGGTACTTGCTGTTAGCAAAGGCCAGTGACCATATATATATATATATATATATATATATATATATATGAAGGGATAGGGCAGTTCAGGTTGAAGTAACATAGACCGATTTAGATATCTTCAGCATTATGAACTAAAGCGCAAAACTTTCTATTAAAACATAACTTCTACCCCTTGCCTGACTGCTGTTCATTGAACATTGAGAATTGATCAAGAATGACAATCAATAAACCCAAACTACTGTTATCTTAAATACACTATCAAAGTAGGTTCCTTTTATCAGTACCAAGATTGACTGTGGTCACTGAAATGGAAACCACATCATGTGAGCCCCTGCAACCCAGTAATGACAGATGAAAGCCGCATGCTGTGTGCGTCCCCCGCTGACGAGGGCCTCGCATGTTACACAGCCATCACTAGGCCTTATGAAGACACTTAACAGCCAGCCACCATTAAAGACCGCACTCAGCACCATCTGCTTGGTCTAATAGGAGGCAGGCCTCGGTGAACATCAAATAACACTGACACAAGCTATCAACCGATAAAACAAAATGGCAAATATCTCCACTAACATGCACATTCTCCAAACTGGTATCCTCAGGTTGATTCTACAAAATCAGAGGCATAATTATTTTAATTATATATATTTCTACATATTGTCCTCACTAATAAGACCCTTAACTGCTTACAAATACATTCAACCATTCAAAAATAGTGTCTGACCATACTAAACCACAACACTCACCCACACTCAACCACCATCATACAGTATATGACCACACTAAACCACTACCCTCACCCACACACTCAACCACCATCATACAGTATATGACCACACTAAACCACAACCCTCACCCACACACTCAACCTCCCTCACACAGCGTTTAACCACACTAAACCACAACCCTCAGCCACACACTCAACCACCCTCACACAGCGTCTAACCACACTAAACCACAACCCTCAGCCACACACTCAACCACCATCATACAGTATATGACCACACTAAACCACAACCCTCACCCACACACTCAACCACCATCATACAGTATATGACCACACTAAACCACAACCCTCACCCACACACTCAACCACCATCATACAGTATATGACCACACTAAACCACAACCCTTACCCACACACTCAACCACCATCATACAGTATCTGACCACACTAAACCACAACCCTCACCCACACACTCAACCACCATCATACAGTATCTGACCACACTAAACCACAACCCTCACCCACACACTTAACCACCATCATACAGTGTCTGACCACACTAAACCACAACCCTCACCCACACACTCAACCACCATCATACAGTATATGACCACACTAAACCACAACCCTCACCCACACACTCAACCTCCCTCATACAGCGTCTGACCACACTAAACCACAACCCTCACCCACACACTCAACCACCATCATACAGCGTCTGACCACACTAAACCACAACCCTCACCCACACACTCAACCACCATCATACAGTATCTGACCACACTAAACCACAACCCTCACCCACACACTCAACCTCCCTCATACAGCGTCTGACCACACTAAACCACAACCCTCACCCACACACTCAACCACCATCATACAGTATCTGACCACACTAAACCACAACCCTCACCCACACACTCAACCACCATCATACAGTATCTGACCACACTAAACCACAACCCTCAGCCACACTCAACCTCCCTCATACAGCGTCTAACCAAACTGAACCACAACCCTCAGCCACACACTCAACCACCCTCATACAGCGTCTGACCAAACTGAACCACAACCCACACTCACACTCAACCACCATCATACAGTATATGACCACACTAAACCACAACCCTCAGCCACACTCAACCTCCATCATACAGCGTCTAACCAAACTAAACCACAACCCTCAGCCACACTCAACCACCATCATACAGCGTCTGACCAAACTAAACCACAACCCTCAGCCACACTCAACCACCATCATACAGCGTCTGACCAAACTAAACCACAACCCTCAGCCACACTCAACCACCATCATACAGCGTCTGACCAAACTAAACCACAACCCTCAGCCACACACTCAACCTCCCTCACACAGCGTTTAACCACACTAAACCACAACCCTCACCCACACACTAAACCACACTCATACAGCGTCTGACCACACTAAACCACAACCCTCACCCACACACTCAACCTCCCTCACACAGTGTCTAACCACACTAAACCACAACCCTCACCCACACTCAACCTCCCTCACACAGTGTCTAACCAAACTAAACCACAACCCTCACCCACACTCAACCACCCTCATACAGTGTCTAACCACACTAAACCACAACCCTCAGCCACACACTCAACCTCCCTCACACAGTGTCTGACCATACTAAACCACAACCCTCACCCACACACTCAACCTCCATCATACAGTATCTGACCATACTAAACCACAACCCTCACCCACACACTCAACCTCCATCATACAGTATCTGACCACACTAAACCACAACCCTCACCCACACTCTCAACCACCCTCATACAGCGTTTAACCACACTAAACCACAACCCTCAGCCACACACTCAACCACCATCATACAGCGTCTGACCAAACTAAACCACAACCCTCAGCCACACTCAACCACCATCATACAGCGTCTGACCAAACTAAACCACAACCCTCACCCACACACTCAACCTCCCTCACACAGTATCTGACCACACTAAACCACAACCCTCACCCACACACTCAACCTCCCTCACACAGTATCTGACCATACTAAACCACAACCCTCACCCACACACTCAACCTCCATCATACAGTATCTGACCACACTAAACCACAACCCTCACCCACACTCTCAACCACCCTCATACAGCGTTTAACCACACTAAACCACAACCCTCAGCCACACACTCAACCACCATCATACAGCGTCTGACCAAACTAAACCACAACCCTCAGCCACACTCAACCACCATCATACAGCGTCTGACCATACTAAACCACAACCCTCACCCACACTCAACCACCATCATACAGCGTCTAACCACACTAAACCACAACCCTCAGCCACACACTCAACTACCCTCATACAGTGTCTAACCACACTAAACCACAACCCTCAGCCACACACTCAACCACCATCATACAGCGTCTGACCAAACTAAACCACAACCCTCAGCCACACTCAACCACCATCATACAGCGTCTGACCATACTAAACCACAACCCTCACCCACACTCAACCACCATCATACAGCGTCTAACCACACTAAACCACAACCCTCAGCCACACACTCAACTACCCTCATACAGTATCTGACCATACTAAACCACAACCCTCACCCACACTCAACCACCCTCATACAGCGTCTAACCACACTAAACCACAACCCTCACCCACACTCAACCACCCTCATACAGCGTCTAACCACACTAAACCACAACCCTCACCCACACTCAACCACCCTCACACAGTGTCTAACCACACTAAACCACAACCCTCACCCACACACTCAACCACCCTCACACAGCGTTTAACCACACTAAACCACAACCCTCACCCACACTCAACCACCCTCATACAGCGTTTAACCACACTAAACCACAACCCTCACCCACACTCAACCACCCTCATACAGCGTCTAACCACACTAAACCACAACCCTTACCCACACACTCAACCGAGATGGAAAAAAATATCTATGCTATTGACCAGTATATTCCCTTTTTCTCCAGGGTGGATTTATTTCTATGAGAAGTGCCAGTTTCCTTAATCTGTCCTGGAAATATGGAAAATAGAATAATACCTGCCCTACAAATGCAATGCCCTTGATATGTCTGTCTCTTAAAAGGAGGGGCCAGTGAAATTTAATGTTCTCTCAATTTGCATTTTATATCTTAGGTTTAATGCTTAGAAAGACGTACACCACTTGATGTCATATTACACTGAAAATGGATGTCTGGGTGTGACACCACACACAAAATCTGCTATTTTCAATTTGTAAAATTGCAAAGACCATAAAAATGAGTTTGCTCCATATTTTTTTGTATAAATCACTCAAACTTATTTATTTTAACACTATTAGAATCATTTAGAAAGAGGGGCAGTAAGTTATTTCTTAAGTTTTCTGGTTTTCATCTCGTCTGTCTATTACATGACACACAGAAAAATGCAATGTGCATGCTTCGCCAGATGCGGACAGGTAAACTAAATTTGGATTAAAGAATTGTGCATAAAATTCAAACTAATAAAGATAAATAATAATCACATGAAATTTGGTATGGTGATTTCTTGGGTAGTGGGGACCATGGCGCTAATTTATCTTCACTGGCTCCTCCCTTTAAGAGAGTACAAACAATGTAGCCCACTAAACAGCAGCCGATCCTTGGACTCATTCTCCTCAAACACATTAATAATATACAGTCAAAGTCTGTTTGGACAGACACAAATAAACCATACTAGTGCACCCATCCTGATTCCCCTTCTGGATATACAAATTATGAGGGTAGTACCTACCTTTTGTCATGGACATGACAGTGGCATGAAACCCATCTGTGTTGAATGGGGGGAGGCTCGGCCCCGTAAAGAACTGTAGAAAGAGGTGGTTGCCTGATGTGGTGATGTCGGGCATGCTGTGGCCACAGAAGCGCCCGATGAGGGGACTCTCGGGGGAGTCTCCGTCGTACACCGCCAGCTGCTCATGTTGACATGCAGGGCTGTTGGGGAAAGGTCAGGTTACAACGGGAAACAGGTACAACCTGTATGCTTCAACCACCAACATTAATATTGACATTGATGATCAGGGCTGTACCCAGCGAATCTCAGGAGGTTCCAATATATCTTAACGTAGTAATTTGATGTAATTTTCTTTGTTTGAAATTCTGTTGGTTCCAGAATTTATGAAAACCAAGCTTTATAACCAAATAATGCTAGGATATTTACATTCAATTATATGAACAAAATTTAGCTGAATGGGTAAATCATTTTAATATCTAAAATTCCATTTAATAAGATGACAAGTTGTAAGGAAGGTCTACAAACGATGATATGATGTTGAAGTGGCCTTCTCCTGTGAAGAAGTCCTTGAATGATAATTGTAGTGACGTGGTGGGATCGGAGGAGAAGACGTGGTACTGACACTCGACGTGGGGTGGGTAGATGCCTGGATGGCCAGGAGACACCACATCACAAACACTGTTAGGGCAGGCCTCAGTCTGAACCAGCCAATCACAGACTGCAATATAAGGACAGAAAGTCAACCAGCCAATCACAGACTGCAAGACAAGGGCAGAGAGTTGACCAGCCAATCACAGACTGCAAAACAAGGACAGAGAGTTGACCAGCCAATCACAGACTGCAAGACAAGGACAGAGAGTTGACCAGCCAATCACAGACTGCAAAATAAGTAGAAAAATTTAATCAGCCAATGGCAAACTGCAAGATAAGTACATAGAGTTTGCCAGGCAATGATATTTAGTCAGACGAGGACAGAGAGTTAATGTGCCAAAGGCAGATGGAAAAATAAGGATGGAAACTTCATGACAATCATATTGGCTTTCATGTAAACTTTTACCCTACCCCATTCCCCCAGGCCTTTTTCACCTTTCCCCTCCTTCCCCTTTCCCCTCTGTAACCATCCAATTGTCTTTACTTGTCTATTTACTTCCCTCATCTTTGCCCTCCCCTCTTGGCCCTTCCCCTGTCCCCCTTTCCCCATAACCATTCCCTTGCCTTTACTTGTCTATTTTCTTCCCTCATGCCTGCCCTTCCCTCTCTGTCCTTCTCCCCATGATCATGATTGGAAACAAGCATGATACTACAAAACAAGGAAGGATATCAAGGTAATAAAATGAAAATAACCACTGAAAGACAGCTCACTTAATCGAATCAGTACTTATATTTTGCAAATCTTTAGATTGTCATTATGATAAGATTTGTCCTGAAGGGATGGAGAACATGAGAAATTAAACAGACCACCAGAACAGGAAAGCTTGTTAAACAAGTGTTTGTTAAAGTTGATATTAAGATGTCCTTACCTGCTGAGCTTGCTCGCTTCATGCCTCCCACTGACAGGAGCGGAAACATGTCAGCCTCAATGTCTGAAACATACCCAGGCAAGAATGTAACATTATCATAATGTTGCAGTAACATTCTTTTTGGTTCTGGTTTGGTACTTGTTACATTCTTCTGATGGCATCCAATAACACCTTTAGAACCTAACGTTGAAATGTTGCATTATGACACTATTATAACATTCTGGTTATGCTATTTCACGTAACAATAGTGTTATTCCATCATTCTGTATTGATAAGGTCTAAATTTCATCAGAATATAACATTATTATAACACTCTGTTTTGGAGAATCTCAACCTAACATAAAGTGTTACATGACTGACCAAGAACTGTCACAGAATGTCCTTCTTACGTTGCTGCTTGCGTGGGTACCAAAAGAGGCAAGAATGTGCATGACAATAGGAACATGGAGGGTCAGTATCATAGGAACAGGCATGTTTTATCATGATTTCCCTTGTAAGGGTGACAGCTACTTACTGCTTGGTAAGACAAATGGCAAACATGAAATGTTATACATACACAGTAATGGATGTGTAACCTTTCCCACTAACTGTTATAACATATACTATCAGACCAGATTTCCAATTATTCTGAACACTTAACCTAAGAATATTTTTTTTACAATTTTACTTAATTAGAAAGATTTAAGGGACTAAAAGCATGCCCCATTGACAACCGTGTTATGAATTCATAATGGTGTATGAACAGTTACATACCAACATTGATGTATTTGTAGGTTAAAGTGAAGCCAGTTTGGTGTCTCGGGTGGTCTAGGGTGGTGACATACTCCACCTCAGCGTTCCCCCCGGAGGTGTACTTGTGGAGCAGTATGGACCCATCCGGGTAGTGTCCGCACACTGTGTTAGGGGGATACATGTAGAACCCAGCACGATGAAGGCCGTCCCACAGGCGCACATAGCCACGTTCACACCTAAAGGACAAACGACACAATGTGTAAAAAGATGTACGCACAGTTTTAAATAGTCCTCTAAATGACTGGCTCTGCCACACTCACACCAGTTTTTAATCGTCCTCTAAATGACAGACATAGGCACTCACACCAGGGAGACAAATGACACAACACAGTTTTATAAATGGTCCTCTAAAAGACTGACATAGCCACACTTACACACAAATAAAAGTTCATGTGAAAAGAAATCTTTCAAAGTTCAGCTAGCTGCTTCTACTTTTATATTACAGTAAAATTCAAAGCGGGGCAGGAACTCTCTGCTTCGCCAGTTAGTGAGAGTTGCACTTTGTCAAGTGTGAATGCAGTCTCACACTCCAAGTGTGATTTTGAGGGAGGCAAGCCTGGGAAGGTCTGATGACGTGACCTGAGGCACAGGGTCACCGCTATAGCCAATGGCACATATTGCGTTGTTCCTATTTGATATAGGTAACATAGGTGATATAGGCCTCAGGTGACATCATCAGACCTTTCCAGGCTTGCTTCCCTCAACATCGAACATAGAACAAAAACATATTGTAGGTCTCAGGCTGCATTGTATCACTTATATTTCTGAAGTCATGGATTTTTGCTTAATTTTCCAAGAAGTAGTTGTCCTGTTACTAATTTGGAAACATGATTCATAGACACCCACCACAAGACCAAAGGCTCCTGTGATGTCATAGGCCATTGTATACATTGGCTGTTCCATTTTCACTTTACTTCAATAAGAGAGCAAATTGACAGCTTAGCTCTACCTTGACGAAGTATCTCCCATACAAATAAGGTACTTAATGAATCCATGCCAGTGTTGAAAGTTAGCAATTCCCTTCTTTAGACTTATTACAGGATCACAGCTGGAACTACTTTACAAAATGAAATTCAATTAAGATCTTAGTGTGCATATAATCATCTGGATTCTTTTAAGTCATATTACTAATTGGCTTTTGGACAATGAAAGTGTAATTTACTTAATGAATAAACTGCGTCACATCAAAGATAAAACTCCACCTTAATTAAATATGTGACTGTTCTCTCCCCAGAAGGCATTATTTATTTAGTGTGCACTGTAATCAATGTTCACGTAGGATAAAGCCCATCCCCGTAGTCCCTGCATACCAGGGTAACCCTCCCTTGGTCCAAGCAGACCAAGGTAACCATCCTGCGGGGTCCATGCAGACTGCGGTCGGCAAACCTGCAGCTGAAGCAGACAGCAGCCGATCATGCAATATGTTAATTGCTGAATGGACCTTTAAGGTAATTGATAGTGATGCATCTATAGCCTCATCAGCCCCGCCAAGGATACTGCCCAGCATACCGGGACATCAGGATAATGGGGTGTACCTCAGGCACTGGGTGCAGGAGGTTAACATAATGGAAAACTAGCCTTGGACAAAAAGCCACCTGTCTGTTTCTAAATATGAAACTAACCACATAGCAGAACAATAAAACTAGCCCTGAACTGAAAGCCTCATGTTGGTATCTAAAGAGGAAACTAACCACATAGTATAACAATAAAACTGGCCATGGGCTAAAAGCCTCATATTGACATCTAAAGGTGGAAATAACCACATGATATAATGATAAAATTAGCCATGATCCTCATGTTGACATCCAAGATGAAACTAACCACATAGTATAACAATAAAACTAGCCATGGGCCTCACATTGACATCTAAAGATGAAACTTACCACATAGTATAACAATAACACTAGCCATTGACTGAAAGCCTCATGTAGGCCTCTAAATATGAAAATTAACCACATAATAAAGTGTATCAGAGAAGTTTAATGTGGACACAAACCATCCGAAAAACACTGAGATAAGGTGCTATGGAGGACATGGCGGGGGACACTTTTATGTTGTATGTTGCCCCTTATGGTTTAATTTTCTGCAGGCTATACCAATTTCCAAAATAGGAAAAATACAAGTGGTCTGCATATATTTATGAAAACCCCTAATCACCTTCAAATATGGATAAGGAATATTGAGCAAAGTGTCATATTTCAGTGGTCCACTGCATAGGACTATGCCTTGTAATCCATGCTGGCTGCAGCCATATGCTCACTTTTTGGGACAGAAGCTTCAGATGTTGGCTGCTGCTAGGCTGAACCTCTGAGGGGGATGAGGGAGGGTGGGGGATCCTGGGTCAGGGGGCCTTGATGTGGGGGGGGGGGTGGACGAGGGGGTATATTAATGCTGTGAAGTGGTGATAAAAGTAGGGAGTGGAAGAGGCAAAAAGAAATAGAAATAGAAGGCAAGTAAGATGAATTGCGAGAGCAACATAAGAAAAATGTAGGAAGTTATAAAAATTAGGGTAGAAAATGAAGTTAAGGGAGACAGGTAAAGGTAAGGGAATGGTACTGAAGAGGGGTGAGAGAGGGGAGAGGGAAGGGCAGACACGGGGGAAGTAAATAGACAAGTTTAGGTAAGGGAATGGTTCCGGGGGGTGGGGGTGGGGGGGGGAGGAGAAGGACGGAGAGGGAAGGGCAGGCATGAGGGAAGAAAATAGACAAGTAAAGGCAAGGGAATGGTTATGGGGGGAGGGGGACAGGGGAAGGGCCAAGAGGGGAGGGCAAAGATGAGGGAAGTAAATAGACAAGTTTAGGTAGTAAAGACAATTGGATGGTTACAGAGGGGAAAGGGGAAGGAGGGGAAAGGTGAAAAAGGCCTGGGGGAAGGGGGAAGGGGGAAGGGTAAAATCTTACATGAAAGCCAATATGATTGTCATATAGGGGTAAGACAGAAGGCGAAATCTGAAGAATAAACAGGCATACAACTGAAAGTATTATTTGAATTATTTTATATCCTAACATGGATTATTGTATAAAATGGCAGGTCTGATCTGACACGACAGTGACAAACTACAAAAATATAACACTTGCAAACACTGACAGTAGCCGAATCATCACCTATGATTCAGCCCTAGGCTGTGATGATCCAGAACACTAACAGTGATTTATATGGACCTGACACTGTCAAGAACACGAGGTTTCACTAAATTGGGATGTCATATTTTATACAACATAGGCTGGTGGGACATTCATTGCTATTTTAGTTATACGCTTTGATGCTGTTTGTTTGTTGGTTTGAACCACCTTACTCAATGGGCACTGGGATATTTCACCCTTGCACCAGGATGATTGAATCTACGAGGAGGTAGAAACCATATCCCTACGCTTATACTGAGCCAGGTGCTCTTTTACATGCAGTCTCCCATAGGCAGGGCCCCACATACAACAGCTGGTGGCACTAACCCTTATTGTTGACCACAGGGAGAATGTCTAATACCACAGCAGTAGGATAGAGACTTGAATCACCAGCCTTTGGATGACGAAGCCAACACTCTACCACTTTGCTACCAGAACACCCTCTTTCATGTTGTTTAGTCAAATTGAATATATAGGAAGCTGTTAGGTCTTTTCAGTACCTCCAATACAGATACACTAAGCAGGCCCATAGACTGACCTTTGTTGCTGCTTGTCGAAGTGGCCCACACTGAGTTGTCGGAGCTGGAAGACAAGTCGCTGGCCGGTCACGCCCCGGAAGGAGTACCAGCACACGAAGTTAGTGTCAGTGTGGGTGTGAGGGACAGGCAGGGGTCTGAGGAGCCGTGAGCCGTAGTAACCTCCGGAGAAGGCACCACCTGCTGACGTCATGTTACATGTGTGGGTGTCTGAAACAACATGGGCAGAGATTTATAACATATACATGGCCACATTTAGTCAGGTTTTAAATACCCCTAAGTCTAATCCCCAGAGAAGGCACTGCCTGCTGACGTCATGTTACATGTGTGGGTGTCTGAAACAACATGGGCACAGATTTATAACATATACATGGCCACATTTAGTCAGGGTTTAAACAGTTACAGAAGTTACATTAAGAAATTTGGTCAAAGTATCTAGTCACATTATATCTTAATCTAATTAAAAGCAGATTTAAAGAAAATAAAATTACTCATATAAAACAAAAAACATGTACTGCTTCTAAGGTAAAACAGATCCCATGAAGATGTCATCATACTGATGAAGTGACATCTTACAAGGGGTCAGAGTCAGGTCAGGGGTCAGCAGTCAGAAGTCAGGGGTCAGTAGACTCCTTGTGATCAATGACTGCACCCCAAAACCTGCCTTAACCTCCGTAAAGAGGCATACCACATAAACGTATCTAGTCTATTATTTGCTGGGGACAGAAAAAGGGCTGCTCAATTCTGGGCGATAAGAGAAAGGTCCCTATTTGGAGGGGGCAGGGTTAGTAAGGGTCCCTGTGGGGAGGGGGAGGGGAGGTAAGAGTCCCTGTGGGGAGGGGAGCAGAGGAAGATTTTATTTTGATGTGAAGTGGTGAATCAGGAAGAGGAACCAAAGTTAGATCCAACATGCAGAAGCCCTAATGCACACATATATTTGGTATCCCACAGGGAAATTAGAATGAATGAATTGTGTTAAGGTAAGCCCCCAATGCATGATTCATACAGCTATTGACACAATGACTAAGTTAGGGGGACCAACTTAAGTAAGGAGCAGGTAAGGGCTGATGTGGGCAGCCTGATGCTTGTGATTAAGGATAATCCAGACTCAGCCTCTTGGATTAAATGCCTCATCTAGTTAACCCGCTAAACAGGGACAACCAACATCCAGCATGTCAGTCCCTCACTGCTTCCTGTTACCAGTCTGGGGTTTGGAGCTGTTGTGTAAGAGTATCAGCTGCCAGCTGTCCTGGGGTTTCACTTCTTTCAGGTCTGTTTGGGTATCAACTGATACAGTAGATTATGAATAACCAGTAAAGTGTTCCAAGGTTCAAGTGCACACCAATTTTGTGAGGAAAACAAGTCATGGGTTTGTCTGAGAAAGCATATACTTTTTGAACTGATTCACACCTTCTAACTTTGAGAGGGAAAAGAGAAAAGAAAATCAGTCTTTTGAGTAAGTTGCAAATCAAATTTCTGCTTTTACCATTAACATCATCTTCTTTTTGACTAATGCATTATGATCACATATTCTGGAGGCAGCATCATACACTGAAAAACACCCACTCTAACTGGCCAGAATCACCGCCCCTAACTGCAGCCCCAAGCCTCTGCCCTGATAAGATCAATAATCACATAATTCTCGTCCAGATCCTCCTTAATGACCACCCTGCCTAACGAGCTAATTGTTCCCTATGGATTACGCTGATTCCCATCATTTGTCCAGGTTATACACACTGATGTATGCACAACTAGCAAGGACCCCAGTCCTCCCCCGATCACCTGCCCACGTTATACAGACTGATGTACATATAACTAGCAGGACCTGCGTCCTCCCCCGATCACCTGCCCACGTTATACAGAATGATGTACATACAACTAGCAGGGCCCTGAGTCCTCCCCCGATCACCTGCCCACGTTATACAGACTGACATACATACGACTTTGGTTAGTCTGTTACTTACTAAAATAACACGTAACCATTACGTTATTTTTCTAAGAGGTTGAGACCTAACCAAAAAAGAATGTTATCATAACGTTCTAATGAAGTAATGTCAGGACCAAATCCAAAGAGAATGTTATAGTGACGTTCTGATTAGGTGAGGTTGAGACCTCACATAAAAAGAACATTATTATAACTTCCTCACCAGGGGAGGTCCCAACCTAACCTAAACATAATGTTATTGTGATGTTCTGATTAGATCAGGTCTTAACCTAACCTAAGCAGAATGTATCTGTGACTATCTTATTAGGTCCGGTATCAACGTAACCTAAACATAAGGTTATTGTGACATTCTCTTTTAGTTAGGTCTCAACCACACTTAAACAGAATGTTATTGTGACATTCTTATCAAGTCTCAGCCTCATAAATAACGGTACAAGAACATTATTAGAATGTCACAATGTAACGTCGCATCAGTTGGTTGCAGCAACGGTATTGGGAGTCATCAAAAGAACGTCGCTGCAACGTTACAATGTAATGTAACAAAGACCAATCCAGAACGTTGCTGCAACGTTATTATAATGTCATACCACCAGCTGGGCACACACCTAGCAGGGACCTGAGTCCTCCCTCGATCACCTACCCATGTTATACAGACTGACATACATACGACTTTGGTTAGTCTGTTACTTACTAAAATAACACGTAACCATTACGTTATTTTTCTAAGAGGTTGAGACCTAACCAAAAAAGAATGTTATCATAACGTTCTAATGAAGTAATGTCAGGACCAAATCCAAAGAGAATGTTATAGTGACGTTCTGATTAGGTGAGGTTGAGACCTCACATAAAAAGAACATTATTATAACTTCCTCACCAGGGGAGGTCCCAACCTAACCTAAACATAATGTTATTGTGATGTTCTGATTAGATCAGGTCTTAACCTAACCTAAGCAGAATGTATCTGTGACTATCTTATTAGGTCCGGTATCAACGTAACCTAAACATAAGGTTATTGTGACATTCTCTTTTAGTTAGGTCTCAACCACACTTAAACAGAATGTTATTGTGACATTCTTATCAAGTCTCAGCCTCATAAATAACGGTACAAGAACATTATTAGAATGTCACAATGTAACGTCGCATCAGTTGGTTGCAGCAACGGTATTGGGAGTCATCAAAAGAACGTCGCTGCAACGTTACAATGTAATGTAACAAAGACCAATCCAGAACGTTGCTGCAACGTTATTATAATGTCATACCACCAGCTGGGCACACACCTAGCAGGGACCTGAGTCCTCCCTCGATCACCTACCCATGTTACACAGACTGATGTGTACATACAAATAGAGGACCCCCATCTCTCTCCTCCCCCCCCCCCCCCCAATCACCTGTACAGAGAAATATGTAAATCTTTATAATTAACTAAGACCTCAGGCCTACCACACAGGGATAAAATGCAATTCTATTCACCCTATCCATAATTTCATTCTGTACTTCCAAAGACAATTATTTTAGTCTTCAGCTTATCTTTGATTTGACTTAATAAGTTTCACCTCCTATGAAAAATAGGTTTTTGTAATATCTGTATTTGAAAAAGAATGTTTTCAATTGAGATGACATCATTTTAAATCAAAGGTAACGGTGGAGATACAATTATACTAAACAGAATGTGTTAGATGGACGTTTAGTCTGCACTGATTAAAGTAATCAGATCTGGAGGTTCTTTGTAATTTCATGAATTGGTTTATATGACTTTGAAATTCTGAACAACAATGTGAATGATCTACTGACCATGTTGCGATAATTACTTTAATCAAGTTATTTGAATGACTTATTATATGAGCTTATGTTAGATTGCCCATGTTTAAAAGGAACCTTGGGTTACAATAACGAATTCAAACAATTTAATTTCTAATATTTGCACCATGCGATTTGTTCTTGTTTGTAGCATATTCTACAAACCACAGACAATCACTGAAAGGCAATGGCAAACCAAGGGCTAAGACTGCCCTGCATTAGTCATGTAAATCTGTTTAGACAGACCGGAAACACCATCCCCAGCCAAGTTACCTGCCACTCAGCCTGAACTATCACAATATGGGGATAAGACAATGAGTGAACATCGGAGTAGTCCCCGGGGCCTGACACAACCCACAGCTGGCCACAGACTAAATGGGTGCCGTGACAGGCTCCGGGTCTTAATGCTTTTAAAGAACATGTCAGTGACTTGGTTACTCCAGGGACACTTTGGTGCCTGCCTCTGATTTCACATGAGAGTGGTTTCACTGTGCTCCTAAAAGGGGTCCTGTTGCCCAACCAGGCAAGGGCCTTGACCGACTTTGTGCATAAACCTTGTGCAGTGTTTTACTATATTTAGAATAAATTCAGATATGTTAGAGTATTGAAGACATTACCTTTATCATTATTATGTTTGGATTAATCACTTGACCTTTTATCTAGAAGAACGATTAAAACACCCTATGAAGCCTCTCAATATATCTTTCACTATTGATGACAGAGACCTGTTCAGCACTTAGCGACTACATCTATGATCTCAGTGTGGAGCACAGATGAGGATTTTTTGGTCACACGATCCCAACCAGGGGTTGGAAGATAAGATTAGTTTACTATAGTGTGAAGTTAATGTTGGCCAAATTGGTTGGTTTGATGTCATGATAGGAAATAACACTTTGTGCAAAGTCTGATGTTACAATCGCTGTCCACCCTGGTTACTGGACAAATTTCTCATCTTTTTCATAATGATATTCATGCATAACTGACCAAATCAATACCAATTGATTCATCTTATCGTATCTGTGTGTGGAAAAGTTAAAGGAATAACTTTAAAATGGGAAAATGAGGAATATGACTTGGACTCAAAGCCTATGTAGTGGTAATGCAGCTCCTACTCTCACATCATGTTCTGTCTCAGTCCTTTCTGAATGCCAAGAAGGTGTGCGAAGGCATCCAGATAATCTGATTCCATCTGCCATGCGTATGAATACATGAATAAATACACTTAGTAATCAGATTGAGATGTCACGCCACATTAGTAGGGACCGACAGAGAGAATTAACAAAGCTGGGGCTTCTTTAACCTCAGGTCGAAGTGGAGGATAGTGACAAAAAAGTAAAACAAACAACAATTGTCTCATTGTGGTTCCAGGCTAATGGAATTCATCAAATCACCAACGGCTGTATTGTGGCCCCAGTGAGCTGTCTTGAGAGTTTACCCCCTACTTACCCCCTACTCCTCATACCCTTTTAGATACTCCCCTCCAACTGACTACTGCCTCATCCATTAGCCATTCACCTATCTACTACCCACTTACAGGTACCACCTACCACTACCCGCTGACCACCTATATTTACTATCCCTACCCCTACCCACTTATTACCTCTACCTACTACACCTACCCCTACCCCCTAACTACCTCTACCTCCTATTCCCTCATCCCATTTTCTCCTTTAACTGCCATCCCCTTCCCTATTTACTACCCGCCTTCCCTCTCCAACCCCTTCAGCTCTCCTCTCTCACTGAGGTAGGTGGGGTCTAGAATAGGTGTGTTAGGCCACAGGCCGCCTTGAAATATGAATCCATAAAGCATGCTGGTGGCTCCATCAGCCAATCTGTTGGCTTAGCACAGCTCAATGACCAGCCCCCCTCAACCCATTGGTCTCTTGATGAGCAGATATGATTAGAAATCACAGGGCGGTGCTCGCTCCATGAGTTGGAGCTATGGGTATTGATCCTGGTTAAGGATGTGAGTCCCGGGGACCAATGAAATGTGGCCCTGAGCCTGCTGGTCATGGCCATGAGCCCGCTGCTCATTGCCATCTTTTACGGAGTATTGGGAGGCCGGGGGACATCATCTTAGAGCCAATAGAGGCAAGGGGCGAGGGTCACAGTAAAACACCCTCTTACATCTACATCACTTGAAAAAATAAATAACCAACAGATGGCCTGTATCAGGAACATAACCAAATTTGAGTGATAATAATGGCCAAACTCCTATGATATCAGTTGGGGCACAGAAAGAAAGGTCATAACCCAGAGTGGTCATAATGCTTTACCTTCAGTTGGGCTAACAGGGGCTCCTTATATAATATATGCTGTTAATCATGAAAGGGGACACATGTGTTGTCCGTACTGTAGAGTAATCAGGCCCCCATGTTTTAATCAGGGTAAGTAGCCAGCTTTACAATCCTATCACCTGTAGGAGATGAGTAGTAATAAAGACTCCAACACATATACTAACAATGAGGAAGATAAACTGATGTGTTAGGATGCAGTGATTAAATATCAACTATTGAAGTTACCAGATTGAATTAATAGCGGGTGTTACTTGGGTCACCAATGAATTAATAACGAGTGTTTTTTGGGTTGCCAACTAATTATTAACTAATGAGTTACTAGGTTGAATTAAAGGTAAATATGGGTGTTAGGGGTGATTTTAAAAAGAAAACATGACAAATTCTGAAATCCACAGGGTAGTAAGGTGGATGTATCGGGAATATATAGAAACTTTAAAAATTGTATGTCACCATATCAGTCTCAGAGATATGAGCATATGAAAAAGTGGCTGTATAGTATTGGAGTCTATGGGAAAATGTAGTTTTTATTGAACATTCAAAGATAAATAACCATGACTTTTACTTTAAATGCTGAAAATGTGTGGGTAGGACCCCAATGAGTATTTTAGGCCAAAGAAAACCTAAGATAACCATGGAAAATCTAATTCTATTCCTAGAATTAGGGAAAAAAAAGTGAAGAAAAACTGCTTAATCAACCACATATGACTACTTATCCTTATATCTTTTATTTTACAAGATCACATTCATCATTCCTCAGTGCTTCATGAAATATTTGCGAAATTTCAAGGAAATCCTGCAATAGAAATAAAATCACACCAGGTGGCGCTGCTGTGATCACCCATATTTACCTTTAATAACAAGTGTTCTTTGAGTCACCAATGCAAACAAGGTTATCAACAACTAAGAGAAGCACAATAAATATCAGTGTTATTAACAGACACTGAGTATGAGCAGCATGATGATGTCAGGCAGACTGAGGACATGCAATAAGGAGGGAGAATGAGGTGATACGGGTATACAGAGTGACAGAGTATGGTTGTAGATAGGGTGGTGTATGGCGTATTGCAGTGATTGATCCCTGAGGAGAGACCATCAATAGAGACGGTACTGCAATCATTACAGAAGATGGATGTACTCCGACCAGAGATGTGCAGTATGATACATGAGGCCATCCGAGGCTAACGTCATGGTCTGGTGCACAGGACACTACCCTACCTGATGAGTGAGGAGGGCGGTGGGATGCTGAAGGAATGGACTCATAAACTGGGCCTAGAACCAGAGGGAAAATTGCTATGAGACAGAAATTGCCATAGTGCACTGTTTTTTGATAAGGATGAGGCCATGAATATTTGGGCATGCTCTCCTCTACTATAATAGGAGGTATTGTATAGGTATTAGGGGAATCCTTATATATTTCCATTATTATTAGAACACTATGTAATTACATAAAGGTAAGGCTAGGTAGCCTTACATACAAAATGAGGTCATGGGTGGTATAAGGTCTTCACATAGAGACTAAGACCCTGGGTGGTATAGGGGACGACGGGGACATTATAAAGCTATTTCTTGCAATCTGAAGGCCTCATGGGCCCATCAGCCCACACCAGTTATTCAATACCACATTACCAAGGCCAGCTCCCCACTCAGCTCACCAATTGGTTAGAAACCTGAGATGAGGCTAATATCATTGTACGTGCTACCAATCTAATGTCAGCTTATCTACCCAATCACCACTACCCTTAGAAGCAAAGCATCTTGACCTTAGCCCTTTATAGAATGGCCGCTCTGATTGGCGGAGACACTAAACACCACCTGCTACCTCCATTGGTATCGTAACGGAGCAGTACCGGGTAGCATCACATCTGATAGGGTTAACAAGGGGAAAGATCATTCTATTTAACTTTCTGTACTGTGTCACATCATGTCCAGACAAAGTCTGTAATGAAGTCAAAACGTGTCAAAACAGGTACAGAGGTGTCGGACAAGTGGGGTACCTGTGGAGTTTTACTGCACCCATCAATATAGGGGGCAGCACCTACATCTCCTGAACTTAGTATATCTTGCCATTGACTCTTTATCCAGGTCCCTGCTATATTGTGACTGATCAAGCTTTGTCCCCTGCCTCTCCTTGCCTCTCCCCCTCTACTTATCCAGCTAACACATGTTCTGGCTCAGCAGCCCCGACACACTGGCCACACCTCACATTGTTGGCAGCGGCCGACAGCACCCATTGCCTGTGGTGGGACGAATGATAAATAATTCAGGGAGTATTTGGATTAGGTCCTACCACAAGTAGCCCACCATCTCTCCAGGTATTGTAAGCCACCCGCTGCCTCACCCAGCCTCCCTACCTTACCTATGGCAGGTGGGGCCAGGTAGCCCACCACCCTCAGGTATTGTCTGACCACCCGCTGCCTCACCCGGCCTGCCCACCTTACATGGGACAGGTGGGGCCAGGTAGCCCACTACCCTCAGATATTGTCTGACCATCCCCTGCCTCACCCGGCCTCCCCACCTTATATGGGACAGGTGGGGCCAGGTAGCCCACCACCCTCAGGTATTGTCTGACCATCCCCTGCCTCACCCGGCCTCCACACCTTACCTATGACAGGTGGGGTCAAGTAGCCCACCACCCTCAGGTATTGTCTGACCACCCCCTGCCTCACCCGGCCTGCCCACCTTACCTATGGCAGGTGGGGCCAGGTAGTCCACCACCCTCAGGTATTGTCTGACCACCCCCTGCCTCACCCGGCCTCCCCACCTTACCTATGACAGGTGGGGCCAGGTAGCTCACCACCCTCAGGTATTGTCTGACCACCCCCTGCCTCACCCGGCCTCTCCACCTTACCTATGGCAGGTGGGGCCAGGTAGCCCACCACCCTCAGGTATTGTCTGACCACCCCCTGCCTCACCCGGCCTCCCCACCTTACCTATGACAGGTGAGGCCACGTAGCCCACCACCCTCAGGTATTGTCTGACCATCCCCTGCCTCACCCGGCCTCCCCACCTTACCTATGACAGGTGGGGCCAGGTAGCCCACCACCCTCAGGTATTGTCTGACCATCCCCTGCCTCACCCGGCCTCCCCACCTTACCTATGACAGGTGGGGCCAGGTAGCCCACCACCCTCAGGTATTGTCTGACCACGCCCTGCCTCACTCGGCCTCCCCACCTTACCTATGACAGGTGGGGCCACATAGCCCACCACCCTCAGGTATTGTCTGACCACCCCCTGCCTCACCCGGCCTCCCCACCTTACCTATGGCAGGTGGGGCCAGGTAGCCCACCGCCCTCAGGTATTGTCTGACCATCCCCTGCCTCACCCGGCCTCCCCACCTTACCTATGGCAGGTGGGGCCAGGTAGCCCACCACCCTCAGGTATTGTCTGACCACCTGCTGCCTCACCCGGCCCCCCCACCTTACCTATGGCAGGTGGGTCAGGTAGCCCACCACCCTCAGCTATTGTCTGACCATCCCCTGCCTCACCCGGCCCCCCCCACCTTACCTATGGCAGGTGGGGCCAGGTAGTCCACCACCCTCAGGTATTGTCTGACCACCCCCTGCCTCACCCGGCCTCCCCACCTTACCTATGACAGGTGGGGCCAGGTAGCCCACCACCCTCAGGTATTGTCTGACCACCCCCTGTCTCACCTGGCCCCCCCACCTTACCTATGACAGGTGGGGCCAGGTAGCCCACCACCCTCAGGTATTGTCTGACCATCCCCTGCCTCACCCGGCCTCCCCACCTTAGCTATGACAGGTGGGGCCAGGTAGCCCACCACCCTCAGGTATTGTCTGACCACCCCCTGCCTCACCCGGCCTCCCCACCTTACCTATGACAGGTGGGGCCGGGTAGCCCACCACCCTCAGGTATTGTCTGACCATCCCCTGCATCACCCAGCCTCCCCACCTTATATGGGACAGGTGGGGCCAGGTAGCCCACCACCCTCAGGTATTGTCTGACCACCCCCTGCCTCACCCGGCCTCCCCACCTTACCTATGACAGGTGGGGCCAGGTAGCCCACCACCCTCAGGTATTGTCTGAACATGCCCTGCCTCACTCGGCCTCCCCACCTTACCTATGACAGGTGGGGCCGGGTAGCCCACCACCCTCAGGTATTGTCTGACCACCCCCTGCCTCACCCGGCCTCCCCACCTTACCTATGACAGGTGGGGCCAGGTAGCCCACCACCCTCAGGTATTGTCTGACCACCCCCTGCCTCACCCGGCCTCCCCACCTTACCTATGGCAGGTGGGGCCAGGTAGCCCACCACCCTCAGGTATTGTCTGACCATCCCCTGCCTCACCCGGCCTCCCCACCTTACCTATGGCAGGTGGGGCCAGGTAGCCCACCACCCTCAGGTATTGTCTGACCACCTGCTGCCTCACCCGGCCCCCCCACCTTACCTATGGCAGGTGGGTCAGGTAGCCCACCACCCTCAGCTATTGTCTGACCATCCCCTGCCTCACCCGGCCCCCCCACCTTACCGATGGCAGGTGGGGCCAGGTAGTCCACCACCCTCAGGTATTGTCTGACCACCCCCTGCCTCACCCGGCCTCCCCACCTTACCTATGACAGGTGGGGCCAGGTAGCCCACCACCCTCAGGTATTGTCTGACCACCCCCTGCCTCACCCGGCCCCCCCACCTTACCTATGACAGGTGGGGCCAGGTAGCCCACCACCCTCAGGTATTGTCTGACCATCCCCTGCCTCACCCGGCCTCCCCACCTTACCTATGACAGGTGGGGCCGGGTAGCCCACCACCCTCAGGTATTGTCTGACCATCCCCTGCATCACCCAGCCTCCCCACCTTATATGGGACAGGTGGGGCCAGGTAGCCCACCACCCTCAGGTATTGTCTGACCACCCCCTGCCTCACCCGGCCTCCCCACCTTACCTATGACAGGTGGGGCCAGGTAGCCCACCACCCTCAGGTATTGTCTGACCATCCCCTGCCTCACTCGGCCTCCCCACCTTACCTATGACAGGTGGGGCCACATAGCCCACCACCCTCAGGTATTGTCTGACCATCCCCTGCCTCACCCGGCCCCCCCACCTTACCTATGGCAGGTGGGGCCAGGTAGCCCACCACCCTCAGGTATTGTCTGACCACCCCCTGCCTCACCCGGCCCCCCCACCTTAACTATGACAGGTGGGGCCAGGTAGCCCACCACCCTCAGGTATTGTCTGACCATCCCCTGCCTCACCCGGCCTCCCCACCTTACCTATGACAGGTGGGGCCAGGTAGCCCACCACCCTCAGGTATTGTCTGACCATCCCCTGCCTCACCCGGCCTCCCCACCTTACCTATGACAGGTGGGGCCAGGTAGCCCACCACCCTCAGGTATTGTCTGACCACCCCCTGCCTCACCCGGCCTCCCCACCTTAGCTATGACAGGTGGGGCCAGGTAGCCCACCACCCTCAGGTATTGTCTGACCACCCCCTGCCTCACCCGGCCTCCCCACCTTACCTATGGCAGGTGGGGCCAGGTAGCCCACCACCCTCAGGTATTGTCTGACCACCCCCTGCCTCACCCGGCCTCCCCACCTTACCTATGGCAGGTGGGGCCAGGTAGCCCACCACCCTCAGGTATTGTCTGACCACCCCCTGCCTCACCCGGCCCCCCCACCTTACCTATGGCAGGTGGGGCCAGGTAGCCCACCACCCTCAGGTATTGTCTGACCACCCCCTGCCTCACCCGGCCTCCCCACCATACCTATGACAGGTGGGGCCAGGTAGCCCACCACCCTCAGGTATTGTCTGACCACCCGCTGCCTCACCCGGCCTCCCCACCTTACCTATGACAGGTGGGGCCAGGTAGCCCACCACCCTCAGATATTGTCTGTATTGTACACTGTTGCCAACCGTCCATACAAATTATGGAAACCTCGGTAATTTGACCAGTGTAAACCTCTGTAAATTTAAGGAAAAGTATCAAAAACCTCCGTATTTTTCATTATTTATTTTCATGTAGGAAATACTATATCTTTTGGGGAAAATATACCCCCGGACTCTCAAAATATTGCAATTTCGGAGCTCAGAATTAAATGTCCGTAATTTTACCTCTCAGATAGTTGGCAACACTGATTGTATTGTATTGTATGCAGTGTCCCATAGGCATGGCACTACATACAACATCGAGTAGTCCTAAGAGGTATCTTCTGGACCTGCACAGGTCCAATGATCGGTGTGGTAACCAGCATTCTTAGACTATCCTTCCCTTTCTTGTATAGCATGTATAGAACTAAGTCACTGATTATTGCCGTCAAAGAGGTTCTGTATGCCTGATGTTGTATGTATATATATGTAGAATAAAGCAGATATAACAGTGACTATTTGACATCAAAGTCTTATTCAGCCGGTTTCCTCTACATGACGTAGTGAGATCGGTTGATTAGTTGGAGCGTGTTAGTTGGCCCCGCCCCGTGACATGATCCCAAGCCTGATGCCACCCCACTCCAGACACAGCCAGAGTATCACAGAGACTGTGCGCTTCCTCCTTGGTGCTTTGTCATTAGTTAACTAGGTGCAGTATATAGGAAAGCTTACAGAAGTTGATGGTATGACCCTGAATACAAGGTGGGCTTCGAAAAATTGCTGCCCAAGGCTATTAGGTTCAGGGCTCTAATTTTTCTGACGTCCCACTGAGTATTCAGGGTCATACTGTCAACTGAGGGTAGCTTTTCTTATGTCATATGCCATATTTTGTAAATCATAAGGAAAATAGAAAGGAAATTGCCAGTGAAGAAAAGTGGGCAGTATCACAATGTCTTGTCTATGTACACACTTTGACTGGTCTCAAACAGTTTATCCTAAAATTCTTGATTTTTCTCTCAAAAATAGGGCTCTATCACTATCTCCAGTTAATCAGACTGCATTATTTTAACTGTCATTAAAAATTAATCATGCAAATCCAGTCAGAATTCAAACATTAGGAGAAAAATATTTTTCACTGTGAATCAAGGTGGGCAGTATACACAAATACTGCCAATTGTGCTGATACACCATAAATTCTAAATTGCAGTGTCCAGTTAGTATTCATAACTTATCCTCTCATTGATATATAATATTGATCAAAACTAATGAACCATGGCCATAGGCCTGTTATTTCCTGTGGGAAGGAGGATATGTATATAGTTCAGTGTTCAGGTCCCGCAGCCTAACCCCATACAGATGGGACCAGTATGCAGGTGGCGCAGCAGTCAGGTATAACACACAAATCTCTGAGTGTCCCTTCCCCTGGTGTAAGTTCTCTGCCCAGCTTTAGCAGGCCTGTGGTCTAGTGGAGGCTTCTGGTCTAGTGGAGGCTTCTGGTCTAGTGGAGGCCTGTGGTCTAGTGGAGGCCTGTGGTCTAGTGGAGGCCTGTGGCCTAGGGAGGCCTGTGGCCTAGTGGAGGCCTGTGGTCTAGCGGAGGCCTGTGGTCTAGTGCAGGCCTGTGGTCTAGTGGAGGCATATGGTCTAGTGGAGGCCTGTGGTCTAGTGGAGGCCTGTGGCATAGTGGAGGCCTGTGGTCTAGCAGGGGCCTGTGGTCTAGTGGAGGCCTGTGGTCTAGTGGAGGCCTGTGGTCTAGTGGAGGCCTGTGGTCTAGTGGAGGCCTGTGGTCTAGTGGAGGCCTGTGGTCTAGTACAGGCCTGTGGTCTAGTAGAGGCCTGTGGTCTAGTGGAGGCCTGTGGTCTAGTGGAGGCCTGTGGTCTAGTGGAGGCCTGTGGTCTAGTGGAGGCTTCTGGTCTAGTGGAGGCCTGTGGTCTAGTGGAGGCCTGTGGTCTAGTGGAGGCCTGTGGTCTAGTGGAGGCCTGTGGTCTAGTGGAGGCCTGTGGTCTAGTGGAGGCTTCTGGTCTAGTGGAGGCCTGTGGTCTAGTGGAGGCCTGTGGTCTAGTGGAGGCCTGTGGTCTAGTGGAGGCCTGTGGTCTAGTGGAGGCCTGTGGTCTAGTGGAGGCTTCTGGTCTAGTGGAGGCTTCTGGTCTAGTGGAGGCTTCTGGTCTATTGGAGGCCTGTGGTCTAGTGGAGGCCTGTGGTCTAGTGGAGGCCTGTGGTCTAGTGGAGGCCTGTGGTCTAGTGGAGGCTTCTGGTCTAGTGGAGGCTTCTGGTCTAGTGGAGGCTTCTGGTCTAGTGGAGGCCTGTGGTCTAGTGGAGGCCTGTGGTCTAGTGGAGGCCTGTGGTCTAGTACAGGCCTGTGGTCTAGTAGAGGCCTGTGGTCTAGTGGAGGCCTGTGGTCTAGTGGAGGCTTCTGGTCTAGTGGAGGCTTCTGGTCTAGTGGAGGCCTGTGGTCTAGTGGAGGCCTGTGGTCTAGTGGAGGCCTGTGGTCTAGTGGAGGCTTCTGGTCTAGTGGAGGCTTCTGGTCTAGTGGAGGCCTGTGGTCTAGTGGAGGCCTGTGGTCTAGTACAGGCCTGTGGTCTAGTAGAGGCCTGTGGTCTAGTGGAGGCCTGTGGTCTAGTGGAGGCCTGTGGTCTAGTGGAGGCCTGTGGTCTAGTGCAGGCCTGTGGTCTAGTGGAGGCCTGTGGTCTAGTGGAGGCTTCCGGTCTAGTGGAGGCCTGTGGTCTAGTAGAGGCCTGTGGTCTAGTGGAGTACCCTCTTTATTGATCACTGCCAGGTAGTTACTCTTCAGCTTGGCAACTCCCAGTTGGCAATGTGCCTTTCTCAAATGGCTGAGGGGTGTGGAGGTGAGGGCAGATTTAGGCCTGGTTTCTGATGAGGGGTGGAGGTGGGGACAGGTTTAGGCCTGGTTACTGATGAGGGGGTGTGGAGGTGAGGGCAGACTTAGGCCTGGTTACTGATGAGGGGGTGGAGGTGGGGTCAGATTTAGGCCTGGTTTCTGATGAGGGGGGTGGAGGTGGAGTCAGATTTAGGCCTGGTTTCTGGTGAGGGGGTGGAGGTAAGGGAAGATTTAGGCCTGGTTTTTGGTGAGGAGGGTGGAGGTGGGGGCAGATTTAGGCCTGGTTTCTGGTGAGGGGGTGTGGAGGTGGGGGCAGATTTAGGCCTGGTTTCTGATGAGGGGGGGGGGGGGTGGAGGTGGGGTCAGATTTAGGCCTGGTTTCTGATGAGGGGGTGGAGGTGAAGGCAGATTTAGGCCTGGTTTCTGATGAGGGGTGGAGGTGGGGACAGGTTTAGGCCTGGTTACTGATGAGGGATTGTGGAGGTGAGGGAAGATTTAGGCCTGGTTTCTAGTGAGGAGGGTGGAGGTGGGGGCAGATTTAGGCCTGGTTTCTGGTGAGGGGGTGTGGAGGTGGGGGCAGATTTAGGCCTGGTTTCTGATGAGGGGGAGTGGAGGTGGGGTCAGATTTAGGCCTGGTTTCTGATGAGGGGGTGGAGGTGAAGGCAGATTTAGGCCTGGCTTCTGATGAGGGGTGGAGATGGGAACAGGTTTAGGCCTGGTTTCTGATGAGGGGTGGAGGTGGGGACAGGTTTAGGCCTGGTTACTGATGAGGGGGTGGAGGTGGAGTCAGATTTAGGCCTGGTTTCTGGTGAGGGGGGTGAAGGTGAGGGAAGATTTAGGCCTGTTTTCTGATGAGGGGGTGGAGGTGGGGGCAGATTTAGGCCTGGTTTCTGATGGAGGGGGGTGGAGGCGAGGGATGATTTAGGCCTGGTTTCTGATGATGGGGTGGAGGTGAGGGAAGATTTAGGCCTGGTTCCTGATGGAGGGGGGTGGAGGTGAGGGAAGATTTAGGCCTGGTTTCTGATGACGGGGGGGTGGAGGTGAGGGAAGATTTAGGCCTGGTTATTAACATAGGCAAAGGGGCCAGGGATATTGGACAGTAAAAGATGCATGATGCTGATTTGCACATTGGCAGGTGGTATGTGGCACCTGGCACTTGGCACCTGGCAGCTGGTGATTGGTACTTGGCAATTGGCACTCAGCAGCTAATGTTTGGTACTTTGCACTTTGCACTTTGGCAACTGATGCTTGACACTTGGCACTTGGCACTCAGCAGCTGATGTTTTGTACTTTGCACTTTGCACTCAGAAGCTGGTGATTGGTACCTGGCACTTGGCACTTGGCACTTGGCAGCTGGTGATTGGTACTTGGCAATTGGCACTCAGCAGCTAATGTTTTGTACTTGGCACTTGGCACTTGGCACTTGGCACTTGGCAGCTAGTGATTGGTACTTGGCACTATTAGAGGCCAACATATGCTTGAATGATGTAATGATCTGGGTGCATGTGAATGTGTGTGGCATAAATGTATTTTTTATGGCTCCCAATTATGTTGCTTCAACCTACCCCTGCAACATTACATTGTGATGATAATGTAGGCGTCTGGTTACATTCTCTTACTAACAGATAGCGTTATTATAACTTTCTCTGTTGATCACATCTAAACTTCACTAACATGTAAAGGGTGACTTCAAAATTCAGTGGCTGTGAACCTGAAATGCTGCGACAGGCTGCAGCAAGATGTTAGTTGTGCCATGACTGGCTGCAGCATTCTAAAACCCATTGCTTTGTCATTAAAGGTGACAGATACCACCCTTTATCAAAATATTATTAAGGAGAAAGATAGAATGGAACTTTCCTTTCATGTTTGTATAATGTTACCTACCCTAATCACCTCATTACAGCTAATTAACTAATTGATTGATTAGTTAATGTGGACATCAAAGTCCAATTCAGCCCATGGCAGCAGGCCGTGACCCTCAGTACCCCACGGTGGAGGCTACATGGTGTCACTGCAGCCCATGGCAGCAGGCTGTGACCCTCAGTACCCCACGGTGGAGGCTACATGGTGTCAAGTCACTGCAGCTCATGGCAGCAGGCTGCGACCCTCAGTACCCCACGGTGGAGGCTACATGGTGTCAAGTCACTGCAGCCCATGGCAGCAGGCCGTGACCCTCAGTACCCCACAGTGGAGGCTACATGGTGTCACTGCAGCCCATGGCAGCAGGCTGTGACCCTAAGTACCCCACAGTGGAGGCTACATGGTGTCAAGTCACTGCAGCCCATGGCAGCAGGCCGTGACCCTCAGTACCCCACAGTGGAGGCTACATGGTGTCACTGCAGCCCATGGCAGCAGGCCGTGACCCTCAGTACCCCACAGTGGAGGCTACATGTTGTCACTGCAGCCCATGGCAGCAGGCTGTGACCCTAAGTACCCCACAGTGGAGGCTACATGGTGTCAAGTCACTGCAGCCCATGGCAGCAGGCCGTGACCCTCAGTACCCCACAGTGGAGGCTACATGGTGTCACTGCAGCCCATGGCAGCAGGCTGTGACCCTAAGTACCCCACAGTGGAGGCTACATGGTGTCAAGTCACTGCAGGCTGCGACCCTCAGTACCCCACAGTGGAGGCTACATGGTGCCCCGTCACTGCAGCCCATGGCAGCAGGCCGTGACCCTCAGTACCCCACAGTGGAGGCTACATGGTGTCACTGCAGCCCATGGCAGCAGGCCGTGACCCTCAGTACCCCACAGTGGAGGCTACATGGTGTCACTGCAGCCCATGGCAGCAGGCTGTGACCCTCAGTACCCCACAGTGGAGGCTACATGGTGTCAAGTCACTGCAGCCCATGGCAGCAGGCTGTGACCCTCAGTACCCCACAGTGGAGGCTACATGTTGTCAAGTCACTGCAGCCCATGGCAGCAGGCTGTGACCCTCAATACCCCACAGAGGAGGCTACATGGTGTCAAGTCACTGGAGCTGACTATTGGCTGCGACCTGCTGTGATGAATTTTGACGTCTCCCCTAATGTTTTTGCAGCATTCTGCTTTCAGACTGGCTAATAGAGGTGATGTTGTATATTTCAAGTAATTTTTATTATAGTTATTATATAGATGAAGCTGCAAATAAACTGTTAAAGCGACTGCCCATAACATCCTATTTCTACATACTACTGATATATCACATGCAGTATTTCTGTTGTACATGCTATGTTTAACATGTTGTTTTAGACTGTTGTCAGGTTTCTTTGATCTGGACAAACAAAAGCAAAAAAGTAAATATATTTCAACTAATTTAAAAGATTAATCAGCTGACACTTGGCATCTTGACAATGGGAATTTATTATTAGGTAAACTAACATGGTGTCAACATCACTGTCGGTATGATGACATTGCAGCCATGCCTACATCCCCAGATTTTCTGTCGTATTTAGTCCATTATGCTTTACCTTTGTCTTGATTTCGGCCTGGCCCAATAAGGCCAATTTCACCCGTGGTAAATATAAGGGACCTCAGACTCAATGATAGCGTCTTCTCACTGTAATATAATGAATAAAGGAGACATAAACCAGTCAGTCCATGGTCTTTTGTCCCGAAGATAGCCCAGGCAAGCAGCAACATAACAAGTACGTTCTGCGACTGTACTTTTTTAATTGGTCTGAGACCTGGCCAATTTTCATGTAACAATAACGTTATTTTAGGTAAGGTTTAGACTTACTGAAAAAGAACGTTCTAATAACATTCTATTTTGGTAAAAATGAGACCAAACTAATAAAGAATGTTATAATAACATTATTGTAACGTGAAATAACATTACAAGAACGTCACAACAACGTTCTAGTGTGACATCGCAACGTTAGGTTCTAAAGACGTTTTTGGGTGCCCTCAAAAGAATGTAACAAGAACCAAACCAGGTCTAAACAGAACATTGCTGCAACGTTATTATAATGTCACATTCTTGCTTGGGAGAGGATCCTATTTAGGTGATGTCTCACATATGAGCAGTTCAATGTTGGCTACAAGTACCGAATTCCCACTTACATGTCACAGGTTTGGGGGTAAACTTGAAAAAACTGTCATAGCATTATATAATAAACTCTAATTTTGATGTAAAGTTAAACTCTGCAAGTTTTGTTGTGTATTTGGCCATCTATTACCCTCTAAAGGCAAACGAAACATGACATTACTATAACGTTCCAGCAATGTTCTGCTTAGCTCTGCTTTGGTTCTTGTCACGTTATATTGATGGCACCCAAAATTGTCTTTAGAACCTAACATTGTGACATTGCAATGTAATGTTATTGAGACATTCTTGCACCATTCTTTCATTTCTTAATAAAAAAACTTTTTTTGTAAGTCTCAACTTTTCTAGCTCAAGTTAATACTGAGCAGTGTTTTGATGGTAAGGTGCTGACCAGTGGTCAGTTGAACACAGTTCTCTACCCTTAACCTAGCCTCGACCAGTGGTCAGTTAAACAATGTTCTCTACCCTTAACCTAGCCTCGACCAGTGGTCAGTTAAACAATGTTCTCTACCCTTAACCTAGCCTTGACCGATGGTCAGTTCTCTCTCATTAACCTAGCCTTGACCAGTGGTCAGTTAAACACTGTTCTCTACCCTTAAAGAGAGGGGCCAGTGAAATTTTAATTTTGTAAAATTCTCGTCTTATACAGTAGATATGATACTTGAATATAGGTACCAAACAATTCTTTGACTATAAATTAATATGGTACATAGAAAACCTTGTCTATATATCAGATCACACATTTATTCCTCTGCACACCTGACACAGGATGTCTGTGTGTGACGTCACACGAAAAGACAGTTATATTTGAATTTCAAATTTCTAAATTCCATAAAAACAATTTGTTGTCATATTTTCTTTTATAAATCATTTAATTTTGTGATTTTAATCTCTTTTAGACTTATAAAGAACATTTAATAAATACCTTTTTGCATTTTTTTTCAGTTTTATAATTTTTCAACTGTTCTGCTTGTGACGTCACATACAGATAATTACCCTGTGCAGGCAGTGTCAGATGCAGGCAGGGGAACTCAGTTTGATGGAGACAAAATGTGAATAAAACAAAAACTATTAGAGATAAAAGCATAAAATTTGGTATGTTTATTCCCTGGGTGGTAAAGATCACGACAGTATACTAATTTCTGATCACTGGCCCCTCCCTTTAACCTAGCCGTGACCAGTGGTCAGTTAAACAATGTTCTCTACCCTTAACCTAGCCTCGACCAGTGGTCAGTTAAACAGTGTTCTCTACCCATAACCTAGCCTTGACCGATGGTCAGTTCTCTCTCATTAACCTAGCCATGACCAGTGGTCAGTTAAACACAGTGCTCTACCCTTAACCTAGCCGTGACCAGTGGTCAGTTAAACACAGTGCTCTACCCTTAACCTAGCCATGACCAGTGGTCAGTTAAACACTGTTCTCTACCCTTAACCTAGCTGTGACCAGTGGTCAGTTAAACAGTGTTCTCTACCCTTAACCTAGCCTTGACCAGTGGTCAGTTAAACACAGTGCTCTATACTTAACCTAGGCGGACCAGTGATCAGTTAAACAGAGTTCTCTACCCTTAACCTAGCCATGACCAGAGGTCAGTTAAGCACAGTTCTCTATCTTTAACCTAGCTGTGACCAGTGGTCAGTTAAACAGTGTTCTCTACCCTTAACCTAGCCATGACCAGTGGTCAGTTCAACACTGCTCTCTACCCTTAACCTAGCCGTGACCAGTGGTCAGTTAAACACAGTGCTCTATACTTAACCTAGCCCTGACCAGTGGTCAGTTAAACACTGTGCTCTATACTTAAACGAGATGTGACCAAAGGTCATTTAAACCCCATTCTGTATACTCATAGTGGTGTGCCTTCTGTCAAAAGGTGTTTTCGGAGGGCAACATGTATATTCATAAGGTAGATGTTCCCAGCTTTCAGAAACTGCCTTCAAAACAACTTCCGTAAACACCCAAGCCATTTTTCTGACACAAGGCATACCACTATGCCAGTATCAATTATAGATCAAACACAAAGTTCTATCCTTAGCCTATCTGTTACCAATACTCTATCCTTAACCTGACTGTAATCACTGATCTAGTTCTTCCCATAACAATATTAATGTGCCAGAAAAGGGGACTAAAACAGTGGAGAATATGGTGTCGTATATTACCTATGTTAAAGCCATACTTCTATGAGCCAGTGATGTGCTCAATGGCTGTTTCTGCAAAGTATTTCCCACTTTCTCCCTTGGTTCCACTAACCAGAAGGCCTGCCCTCGGTTATTGATAGCCGACCGTAGACAAATGGTGTTCGCCTCAATTAAACAGTGTTTACTGCCATGCAGAATTATAGCAGCACCCAGTAGTAATCTCCAGTCGCTTAGAGGCCTTCACTTGACCCGGAGTATGGATTTATTGACTGGTGCCTGGAGCATTGACTATAGGCCATGGGTGTCTGCGTTGTGTCTGAGCGGGTATATAGCGAGGCGGTGACAGGGCAGGCCAGGCGATGGGGATCAGTCAAGGCACTACCTGCATTTTGCACTTAGTGCAGTATCCACTCTGTACCATCAATTCAGAGATACTCCGGGGTCCTGCCCTTCACATCTCATACATTACATCCACTCTATCCACTATTACCTCTAACATGCTGTGCAATGTTCACCCTCTGCATTGTCTACTACATCCCATATATAGCTGTACAGTGACCATGTGTCCTGCCTACTCTGCCCACAGCCTGGCCTTTATGGTTTCACTGCATGCACTGTCTGCCATATGTACTTTCTGTGCTGTGCACTGCCAACCCTGTACACTATCTGTAATGTGCACTGTCTGTGATGTGCACTGCCTGCCATGTACACTATCTATGATATGCTTGTTTGTTTGTTTGTTTGTGGGATTAGTTTAATGTCCGGCCAACCTGTGATATGCACTACCTGCCATGTGCACTATCTATAATGTGCACTGCCTGCTATGTGCACTATCTGTGATACACACTATCGGCCATGCACACTATCTGTGATGTGCAATGCCCTGTACACTATCTGTGCTGTATACTGCTTGCCCTGTGCACTACTTGCCCTTTGCATTATCTGCCCTGTGCACTGTCAGCCCTGTCACACCTCTGATGTGCACTGTCTGCCCTTTGTATTGTCTGCCCTCTGCACTGCATGTTCTGTGCACTGTATCTACCACTTCTTCACCCTCTCTGTTCTACAAGTAACAGACTCAAAAACCTGTCCTTTGCTCCCTCCCAATGATGGCACTACCAAAAACAGTTTTCGTGTTTTATGCTCTTGAATCAATGGGAAAATAGTAAAATGGTACTTTGAAACACCAACACAAGCCCTTTAATCAATGATGTGTGACTGAAACCACCCGCACTACCTGCTCCATTTTGAGGCTCCATCAATCACCAATGGGTAATGGTAACAGATAACGATAACAGGCCACGCTCACACCGGGATCAGTCCCATAAATAATCAATTAATAATACGGAAACAGAGACCACTGCCAACAATAACCATGACATAATGTGTTATAATACTTACCTCCCTTGATATGTGATAGGTATCATACTGCGCCATACATGATGGGGAATCCTCAGGTTTTGAAACATTTAGGTCATGTGACTATAAAACAGCAAACTTTGCTGAAATTTTCAGCTGGTACACCCGCAGACTCACTTTAAACCCCTTCAGATTTATCTTAGATTTACTAATGGTATACATTTTCTTCTAAATCAAATTGTTGTTCAAAAAGGGGCCTCTTTTCAAATTCCTGCATCTGCCACTGTGGCATTCTGATGTGGTAACCTTCCCTTATGTTTGATAATCTTTCTGAACGAAGGTAAAATACCAGATACATGTGTGGGACTCCATTCATAACTTACTCATGGAATGTTTTTGAGGTGTTTTTCAGGGGGGCGGGAATCTGGAGAATCACATGCACATTTCCTTTACAAAATCAATTTATATATGTCACGTCCAGGAGGTCTAAAGCAGGGAACCTCTGTGTGTTCGATAGATTGTTGAAATAGAGAGGGCATGAGGGATTGTTGAAATAGAGAGGGCATGTGAAAATATGATGAGACTTATCCTTTTGCAACAATTTGTAACTCCCACATTTATTACCTGTAGCTATGACGTACTTTAACAGATCCTTAATATTTTATAATTCAATATATATATTTATATATAATATATATATTTATATATGTATATATCTCATTTTGAGTTAAATATAGCAATCAAAAATATGAAATATTTGCACTGTACACATATATACACATATGCATTATTGAAGATAAGTTTCACTGGACCCCCCAGAAAACCGGCCTTAGCCAAGAGGGGCCAGGATAATAAAGATATATAAAAAAAAGTATCAAAATGAAACTGCCCTAAATCCGTCCTCCTCCCTCCCATCCCCTTCACCCCCTCCTTCCCCTCTGTCCCCTTCACACCCCCACCCCCCTCTGGCCAACCATGCCTCACAGCACCGTTCACCGGAAGTCTGTCTCAGATGTAGTTCCGGCCAGCTCCTCCTTGGCATGCAAATGGTGGGAAGCATCCTGTGTGTGCAGTCCGCTAAATTGAATTTCCGGAAAGCCCGGCCCTTCCTGCATTCTCCAGCCCTCCCCACCCTGCCGATTGTTTCCTCCCCAACACCGCCTGCCCTCCCCACCTGCAGTGCCGCCAGAACTGACGTCGGTTGCGACTGGAAATCCTCTTTGCATGTCCGGTGATTGATGTGCATTGTTTATCTGACAGGCCAGTCGGGAGGGTTCAGGATGGTTTGGGAGAATCGGTGAGACAAATTGGACGTGGCCTGACCCTGTCTCTCTAAGGGAGGAATCTTGTCTCTGACAAAGGGTGGGAGCAGATGGGCCCTGTTCATCTCAGGCCAATCTGCCAACTCTCCATGTCTCCAAGCCTCCTTTACTGCTTCTCAACGTTTATTAAACACTCGAGGTCGTTATAGTCCTGGCTTGTGTCTATAATCTATAAAAGGTTATTTTGTCTTTCTAAATGAACTTGCATGAAAAGCAAGAAATTTCATGGTGTATTAAAAAACCCTACTCAAGTGCCTGATTAAACCTGAATTTCTATGTCTGTGAATTTTCCAGTTCCTACAGAATTTTCCACATCTCTACAGGACTTTCCCTGTCTCTGCAGGACTTTCCCCCTCTCTATAGCTTCATACCAGTAGCTCCCCCTCCCCTGTCTACTGCATCTGTGCTATAGATGTTGTGCAGATGACCTCACATCTGCCTATAATGGGCTGGTAGCCATATTGGTGATCAATTTAAGATAATTATTCTTTACAATTTTGAAACATTTTTATGTTTTTTCTAATCAATATAGTATCACTGAATAACACTTTCATCTTTTGGAATTCATAAATCTTCATTTGTTCGATACCAATGTTTTTTGATCACCAAGTGGTGATCACCAAAATGTTATCACGTGACCACATCCGCACAAGGTCTATAACTACCTGCAGCATCCAGTGTGCACCAGTACGGCAATGTCACAACATTTCACACTGTACCATTGTTCAGAGTGGATTGGGCCTAAGGGACCTGAAACAATTATATGAATGTGTTCCCGCAATCCAAACCATTGTTCTACTTTGCCACCATTGTTATATGTATCCCCACAAAGGACATGAAGAATCTGCTTCTTGTGGCCTCCTGTAGTGGCTTCACGCCCTCTCAACACGACTCATGGGAATCCCATTAAAGCTATGACAGACCTTGTCTCTGCCTCCAGATCCCCTTACCAGTCCCAACAGATGCAATCCATTTTGTCAACGGGAGCAACATCCTTTTTGTAGTGTGAATGTGTAACTTGATCCAATCCAATGTACAATAAAGCAATCCCAGGCATTGATGAGGACAAGCACCCCTCTGCATCTCTCTGAAGTGAATTGTATCATGTATACAGGGAAGTGTGCCTCTATTAAAAAGGTTAATTTGAATTCATGACAACAGCACTCCGGAATTGCAGCTTTACAATGCACCTGTACTCCATAGATGAGAGTGCCCACAATCCCTATCTGCTAAGCATAGAGCCCTCTTCACAGGTGGAGAGTGAGGGACTAACATGTGCTACTCCCTATAGCTGTGTGTCTGACCCCTACACAAGATGACTAACATGTGCTACTCCCTGTAGCTGTGTGTCTGACCCCTACACAAGATGACTAACATGTGCTACTCCCTGTAGCTGTGAGTCTGATGCCTACACAAGATGACTAGCATGTGTTACCCCCTGTAGCTGTGTGTCTGACCCCTACACAAGGTGACTAACATGTGTTACTCCCTGTAGCTGTGTGTCTGACCCCTACACAAGATGACTAACATGTGCTACTCCCTATAGCTGTGTGTCTGACCCCTACACAAGGTGACTAACATGTGCTACTCCCTGTAGCTGTGTGTCTGACCCCTACACAAGATGACTAACATGTGCTACTCCCTGTAGCTGTGTCTGACCCCTACACAGGGTGACTAACATATGCTACTCCATGTAGCTGTGAGTCTGATGCCTACACAAGATGACTAACATGTGCTACTCCCTGTAGCTGTGTCTGACCCCTACACAAGATGACTAACATGTGTTACTCCCTGTAGCTGTGCCTGACCCCTACACAAGGTGACTAACATGTGCTACTCCCTGTAGCTGTGTCTGACCCCTACACAAGATGACTAACATGTGCTACTCCCTGTAGCTGTGTCTGACCCCTACACAAGATGACTAACATGTGCTACTCCCTGTAGCTGTGTCTGACCCCTACACAGGGTGACTAACATATGCTACTCCATGTAGCTGTGAGTCTGATGCCTACACAAGATGACTAACATGTGTTACTCCCTGTAGCTGTGTCTGACCCCTACACAAGGTGACTAACATGTGTTACTCCCTGTAGCTGTGAGTCTGATGCCTACACAATGTGACTAACATGTGCTACTCCCTGTAGCTGTGTGTCTGACCCCTACACAAGATGACTAACATGTGTTACTCCATGTAGCTGTGCCTGACCCCTACACAAGGTGACTAACATGTGCTACTCCCTGTAGCTGTGAGTCTGATGCCTACACAATGTGACTAACATGTGCTACTCCCTGTAGCTGTGTCTGACCCCTACACAGGGTGACTAACATGTGCTACTCCATGTAGCTGTGAGTCTGATGCCTACACAAGATGACTAACATGTGCTACTCCCTGTAGCTGTGCCTGACCCCTACACAAGGTGACTAACATGTGTTACTCCCTGTAGCTGTGCCTGACCCCTACACAAGGTGACTAACATGTGTTACTCCCTGTAGCTGTGTGTCTGCCCTCTGCACAAGGTGACTAACATGTGTTACTCCCTGTAGCTGTGTGTCTGACCCCTACACAAGGTGACTAACATGTGTTACTCCCTGTAGCTGTGTCTGACCCCTACACAAGGTGACTAATGAGTTCTACTCCCTATACCTGTGTGTCTGACCCCTACACAAGGTGACTAACATGTGCTACTCCCTGTAGCTGTGTGTCTGCCCTCTGCACAAGGTGACTAACGTGTGTTACTCCCTATAGCTGTGTGTCTGACCCCTACACAAGGTGACTAACATGTGCTACTCCCTGTAGCTGTGTGTCTGACCCCTACACAAGATGACTAACATGTGCTACTCCCTGTAGCTGTGTCTGACCCCTACACAGGGTGACTAACATGTGCTACTCCATGTAGCTGTGAGTCTGATGCCTACACAAGATGACTAACATGTGCTACTCCCTGTAGCTGTGTCTGACCCCTACACAAGATGACTAACATGTGTTACTCCCTGTAGCTGTGCCTGACCCCTACACAAGGTGACTAACATGTGTTACTCCCTGTAGCTGTGAGTCTGATGCCTACACAATGTGACTAACATGTGCTACTCCCTGTAGCTGTGTGTCTGACCCCTACACAAGGTGACTAACATGTGTTACTCCCTGTAGCTGTGTCTGACCCCTACACAAGGTGACTAATGAGTTCTACTCCCTATACCTGTGTGTCTGACCCCTACACAAGGTGACTAACATGTGCTACTCCCTGTAGCTGTGTGTCTGCCCTCTGCACAAGGTGACTAACGTGTGTTACTCCCTAGAGCTGTGTGTCTGACCCCTACACAAGATGACTAACATGTGCTACTCCCTATAGCTGTGTGTCTGACCCCTACACAAGGTGACTAACATGTGCTACTCCCTGTAGCTGTGCCTGACCCCTACACAAGGTGACTAACATGTGCTACTCCCTGTAGCTGTGTGTCTGCCCTCTGCACAAGGTGACTAACATGTGTTACTCCCTGTAGCTGTGTCTGACCCCTACACAAGGTGACTAACATGTGTTACTCCCTGTAGCTGTGTCTGACCCCTACACAAGGTGATTAACATGTGCTACTCCCTGTAGCTGTGTGTCTGACTCATATACAAGGTGACTAACTGGTAGCATAACAGGATACATACAATAAGGATAATCAACCTGTATTAGAGGCACATTGACGTATACTCTCATTTTTGGCAGGAGCCTGTTTCTTATTGACAGACAAAGCACATTCTCTATAAAGGACACTTGACCTCATTTTGTGTACCCAGGGCTCAGTGCTATGTATTGAGTGCGTGACACATATTGATATTGATACTGCCTGAATTTGACACAAGCCAATAAACCCTTTATTTAGTAGATAGCTTTTGAAATTGACCACTGCCACAAAGAGGTATGGGAGTAGAAGAGAGAGACGGGGATAGGAGGATGGGGAGAGGGCCAGGAAAGGCAAAGGAGAGGGGTGCTTAGGGAGAGAAGGGGTGGTTTTGGGGATGGTAAGCTGGGGAAAGATGAGTTGGAGGGGGTTTGGAGCAGGAGATGACTCATGGGGACTATCAGGCAAAGAGAGGATGAACGACGGGTCAGCCTCTAATTGAATGAGGGCGGCTCGCTGGGACCTGGCAAGTGCCCTCTGTGAGCTGACTGTAAACGACACTGGTACCCCGCTGGTGTGAAGAGGCGGGCGTGGCGCAGACTGACCAAGTCTCCTCTTTCGACTCCCACAGGGCAGGGCAGAGGGCACAAGGCCGCTTTCACCTGATGAAATCAACATGGCATCCTGGGGGTTCTTTGGCCTTAAAAGGCTATGCTTTGGCTTAGTTGGCTCAGTGCTATCTTTGGGGAGTTGACTGGCAGTGGGTGGGACAGGCACTGTATAAAGTGGGGCTGACTATGGGAGAGGTAAATGGAAGTTGGCAGACTCATTCATGGCACACGCTTGCCGTCTAACTCCATACTGTCTGAGGGGCCCATGGCATAAAGGATTAGGCTTCCTGCAACATCTTATGTCACTCCACTGACTCTCATTCTCAGCAGACCGTGGTCACATGTCAAGACAATAGACAATGATCACTAAGATTGAGCCTTTGATATTGGCAATTGACCACCCTTGGTTGGACTGCTGCAGCAGGCATTGCCATGCTATATACCTGTGTATGTCTGATATTACTGTGAACTGCAGACATCACACAACAACTGTCTGACATGAACTAATAGATCTGTCAGTGGTCCCACGCTAAATTAAAGACAGGGGGAACATAAAGTGCCTTTTCGATCTGTGCACCTCTCTCAGGACACATGTCTATCCTGTGTCTGTAAGCCTTAGTAGACATATCGAGCTCTTCCTGTCGCATTACATCTGTCATTACAGTGTCACTGTGCACCGTGACGTGCACATCTGTCATAGAACCGCTGACTCAAGGTGAGACCCTGATGGCTGCCCATGGAGACTGTTGCAGTCTGCCACACCCCATAAGACTCCTTACACCTCTCTCTCACACCTCTTTCCTTCCCTTACACCTCCCTCGCACACCCTGCCCCTTCCCTTACATCTCCCTCAAACACCCTGCCCCTTCCCTTACACCTCCCTCAAACACCCTGCCCCTTCCCTTACACCTCCCTCACACACCATGCCCCTTCCCTTACACCTCCATCACACACCCGGCCCCTTCCCTTACACCTCCCTCGAACACCCTGCCCCTTCCCTTACACCTCCCTCACACACCCTGCCCCTTCACTTACACCTCCCTCAGACACCCTGCCCCTTCCCTTACACCTCCCTCACACACCCTGCCCCTTCCCTTACACCTCCCTCGCACACCCTGCCCCTTCCCTTACACCTCCCTCACACACCCTGCCCCTTCCCTTACACCTCCCTCAAACACCCTGCCCCTTCCCTTACACCTCCCTCAAACACCCTGCCCCTTCCCTTACACCTCCCTCACACACACTGCCTCTTCCTTTACACCTGTTTGTGTACTATGGGATAGTGATGTTTTCAAGGAAAGAATTGTTGACCATTGAATGCCACCTACTAATGAAAAACAGAGTCCACTAAGTCTCCGTTACTTTTACAGAACCATCCCCTGAATGTATCCCCCTAATTATGCCTTACTCTATTAGAGAACCGGCCCCTATATTGTACCTCCTCTTTAACTGACACACCTTTGTGTCCCTCACTCTATAACAGACCCCCCACATATTCACCCATACTCTATAATTGATCCCACATCGCCCCCTCCCCCCTCCCCACTGTACACTACTCCTTGTCCCCCTCACACCCTTTCCCCCTGTCCCAGTTCATATTGCACCCCCAGCGCCAGGCCGGCCTTGAACAAGACACACTGCAGATTGATTGCCATTTAAATCATCATTTTATTCCATGCAGGGCAGCGTGTTAAGTGGTGAAGAGGGTGGGGTGTGAGTGTTTTGAATTGTTGACGTCCCCAATGATTAATTAAAACTCAGCTGATGAGGCTGAGAAGGAAGTGCTGAGAGTGGAGGGGAGGGGGAGGTGGGTAGGAGGGGGTAGGTGGGTAGGAGGGGGTAGGTGGGTAGGAGGGGGTAGGGGTAGGTGGGTAGGGGGGGGTGGGTAGGGGGAGGAGGGGATGCATGGGGAGGTTGAGGTGGGTAGGAGTGGGGAGGGGGAGGTGGGTAGGAGGGGGGAGGTTGAGGTTGGTAGGAGGGAGGGGGGGCCGTCTCCCCAGGAGACAATCCAATACAGACAATGCAACACCTCCCTGCAGCGCCTCAGTCTCAAAGAAGCTGGTCAAAAAGAACCACCCTCTCCTCAGCTGTGGTCTGGAGCCTCTCCTCATGCTGAATGCTCTAATTGCACCCGTTATTCGCTCGGCTGTAAAAACAGCCCCAATGCTGCAGGTAATGCATCTCATGTGGTGAGCTTCAGGCCCATTGAAATTGCCTATTTAATGACAGACATTAGTCTCTGTGGTTTTGCTCTCATTTAATTTCAATTCTAAAAACCTACCGGAACCTATCACTTAGTGCCTCTGGTCTATCCCATTGATTCAACTTTCAGCCCAAAAGAGAGAATTCTCTGTTTTATAGGTATGCATTAGATACTGTTCTATATCTGTGAGTCAGTGAGGTTTCACATATGGAACATAGATGGCCCTTTTTATTTACTATGGAGGCAAATTTGAACTCTCTTGAATCATAATAGCAGACAGGTATGGGCCAAGTTATACTTTACAGAAGACATGGATGGCCCCTTTTACATGTTATAGAAGACATGGTTCGTCCTTTTTATACAATATATAGGACATGGGTGGCCCTTTTTACACCTTATACAGAACATGGGTGGCCTTTTTTTACACATTATACCGAACATGGGTGGTCCTTTTTACACATTATACAGGATGTGAGTGGCCCTTTTTACACATTATAGAGAACATGGTTGGCCCTTTTTACACATAATAAAGGACATGAGTGGCCCTTTAACAATTTGTATAAGTTAAAAAATGCCCCTTAGATCGGTGTACTTTTAATTGACATTAATTGATTTCCCCCCTTTGGTTGTCATTATTTCTAGTCTATATCTATGGCCCATTGGTCCTGCTCTTGCTGGAAGGGGACCTGAGTGGAGCCCGGAATATTAAGCCCCTGCAAGGCAGCCGGTTCATGGAGCGGTTGAGAGACATAATCAAGGTCAACGACACCAGGTCAGCAAGAAAAGGGGTTGTGATCGACGATGGAAGACCTAACAACAGAGAAACATTACCTTTAATGACCCTGTTGCCTTACCACGACCGATTGGAGTCCATGCTGAACCAATATCGGACTACCGTAGAACCAAGGGCTGCAATAGAAGAACAGGAACAAGAGAGTCTCTGTGGAAATTGCAACACCTTTATTCGAATCCAATTCTACTTGCTTATGGTAGTCGACTCTCTATTGGCACTGGCCATCGTGATTTGGGGTTGCGCAAGATTAATTGGCATATGTAAACAAGATAACTTTAATGTTTACCTCCTCGTGTGAGGCACCCAGAATGTGTGGATTCAACTTGCTACGTTCCCGGGACATTGCACCGACTACGTGTTTATCACAGACGGTGATCTTTTTCTTAACAGAGAACGCAACTTGTTCCTAGGAGGAGACTACACACTTAGTACGGACATTAATGTCATAGACAGCAGAACAGACCGAGAATCAACACTGGAAACGGCAGTTAAAGTGAATCCTTTGAAAAACTTCTTCTTAAGAAGACTGCTAAAGCAACCGATTCTGCGCTACAACTTGGTTACGGTTGCAGCAGGTGAGCCAGGTATACTGGTGACACTTACCTATGACCCGGACACAAATACATCGTCTTCATAATGTGTCCTTGAAAATAACATTATTACCTTGACTACTCCAAATTGTAAATTGGGAACTGCAACTTGAGTGGGTCCCTAATATGTAATAAATGTGCAACTGATACTTGCTTTCTACTCCGCCATTCGAGTTCTGTTTTAAGATTGAATTATTCATTCGATCATTTGGTAACTGTACGATACAATGAGCACTACAGAGTGCACCATAGGTACCGTGTGCATTTTTTTATTGCATTTGTTTGGTTGCGGTTTTCTTCTTTTCCACCCACAACAGATGTACAGGAACGTACAGTAAACATTTATTTGCACACTGGGCTAATGAGTGGACTTGGTGGAAATATAAATTTCATTGGCGGATAACCAATCGCAGTGGGGCGCATTAATTCTTGCTTAGAATATTATAAAAGATAGGGAGAAAGGAGTATGCGTTGATTTGAAAAAGACTACTTCATGCAGATACAATACGTGTAGCTAGATACTTGAAAAGGTGATTTGTATAAATAACGTAACTAAAAGAATTCATAAGTTAAAATTATCCCTTATTTACGCTCGGGACTTTTTTTTTTAGCGGCGCCTTCCGTTGACCCAGGTCGGCAGGCGCGTGGTTATATAAGACTCCGCCCACGCTTGACCTAATTAATTCCTGACTAATACGACCGGACAAGCAAAATAGATTACATTCGACTATCACTGCGGACATCCAGAAATGGCATTCAACGACAAATCCTCTACATCAGGAGTAAGGTGAGTAAATGGGAAATGGATACGATTGATTATAACAGATTTGCTAGACTTTAAATAACTCCTTTAATTTGTGGGCTTCGGGAAAAGTCATGTTCTGAGTTAACAACAGTATCTAGGTCACAGCTGAACGGAACAGCTGATCCATGTTTACAAGATGGCCCACTAAGCAAACATGAGCTGAGGCTTGCCATTTCCGAGACCTATAATCAGTCTTAGCTTGTTAACAGAGGAGTGACTACGATTAATTCTTAGCATTGCCTTTGATGACCGCGATATTAGGCAGAGTATAGGTGATTTGCCTATTGAGCGTGAGTTTTATTGAAATGCTGTTACTGTTGTTTCAGACCATACCCCGAGACACCGAAGCGGCCAAGGACGCCGGAGACACCGACGGCCCCTTTAAAGTCGAGACGGCGACTAAGGATGGTTGAGGCTCCAACTCGAGACGAAAACGTGTCACCTGGGCTGACACCGTTGGACACCGCAAGCTTCACGAGGTAATTTCTTTTATTTATTTCTTTTTTTAATTTTTATTGTCAACATTATAAAATACATAACTTATTCCTAGGCATCGATGTGAGATGAGTTGAGAATTAACCCCACTAAATTAGTACCATCTTTATTGCAGCCCGGATCTCTTAGGCTGCAGCCCAGGGAATGGTAGTGTGTACAGCCATTCTGACTGGGAGTGCTGCCTATGTGGGGAGCAACCCTCAAAGGTAAATGTTGCAATCATATTGCCAGTTAAGGAAATTAATTATAACAGTCTTCACTGTGTGGGTCCTTGCGAAAATTATGTGTGGCTTGGAGGAGGAATTATCTGTTGGATAGTCTGCAACTAACTTGACTACAAAAGATGGGATCAATCGACAATCGGCCACTATTGCCTGCGGTTTTACTCAATACTTATATTTTAATCATTCCTTTAGGTAGACCGAGAATACCTGACAAACGAGCGGGACGTCGACATGGATGCCTCCGATGAAGACACCGGTGTGATTGCTCCGCGTGGTATATTCTTCAACACCAAATATAGGTATGTATTACAAGGGGCATTTATTGACTGATTGCATAGTTCCCCAAGATACGGCACCCTCTTTATTGTTTATTTGTGTCTTATTGTTTTTACTACATTTGAAATGACAAAAATATTCTAATAACAAGTGTGAGGGAAGAACTGATTCCATGTTGTTATTTCTAGATGGATTTATACCATATTCCACATAAACCCTGGTTTCAAATTAAAACTGGTTCTGTTATATAGGCCATCCCACATTGCCTTTACAGAGTTTACCTGATGTGCACCTACTACCAAGCAGTATTTCACCAGGTGTGTGGGCAGTATGAGCCAGCTCAGATCATGGCGTCGGAGATCATATGTGACAAGTGTGCAAATGAATAGGTAAGTTTAATGTTTAAGTGTATGTTTAATTCCCTCATTTTGATCTTTCCTAACCACCAACGTGGGGGGGTTAATAACTTTTAGAATCTAATGTCCTTAGGGGAATGTTCGATTTGGATTTGGATCCCATATGCCAACAACGGTTATTCTAGTATGATTGTGTTCCCCATACAAAGTTGGCTTATGTATCCGGACAATCATTTTGTTTATAACCTATTTATTATAGATTGGTGGTTATCAGTGCCACAAGTGTTGAAGAAAATTATTGTGGCCTAGTTATAAGTTGAGGGTGGTTAAAGTATTGCCTATTCGTCTAGATAATTATTGTGGTTTCAGATGTTGATGATTAAATGAGTGACTGCTATATGTTGTTTGTATTCCAGAACCGCTACCTGAGATGCCTGGACCATTCATGAAGAGGGAGGGAGCGAATGCACGATGCTAGATGCGGAGAGTTTGCAGACTAGGATATAGAATATTTATATTAACTATAATTGCTTGTATCTATTTACCTACTGTTTACTTAATTCATATAAACATCATTATAAGTTATAAAAGAGTGCTTGTAAAAAACCGAAGTTATACTGTATATGGAAAATGTGTTAGTTTCAATAAAAAATGTACATGTGAAAGATTGACTTTGTTTGAGATTGTTTGAGATTGTTGTTCGGTCTGGACTCATAAAAGGGAGACGGTTTGGTTTATAATTAAATAACCAGGCAAAAAGATAAGCCTGATTATGTCTGTAGGAACATAGCCGGTCTTGTTTGGAGAGTGTACCGGGAATTAAATGAGAAACTAGATAACTCAATAAAGACACATACCATTTATACTAAACACTAAAAAGTGACTGTACATGTCGGGGACTAGCCAGTCAGAGGTATATATTTATCTGAGGGATGCCATATATATAACGACCAGTTGGTCACATAAACAAATTAAATTTTTCATAAGAAATAAAACATATACATTGAGCATTAACAGTAATTGCACTACACCGAATTAACTTGATGTGAAATACAACAGTATTGTATGGTTGAAATGAGTAGTAGGCTTTTTTCTTAATGACATTCACCTTGTCATTATAGAAAATAATTGTCGGAAACGGACACACAAAACATGATCTAAAAACATGATCTAAAAACTTTCATGCTACATTTTAGGACCGACGTCATTTTCAGTGGACGAAAGATTCCTTGTTAGTAACTGGCACCTCAGACTACACAGTTTAGTTCCTAAACTTCAACATCTCATGAATATGATTAACAACCCGACGGATTGTCGGTTGAAATTATAACTGCCAACATTTTAGTTTTAAGCCCATGACACATGCACCAACTGACCCATACCCAACTGTATGTGTCCGGGCCTCGACTTAGGCTAGTCTAAAGAAAAGTCTGAAGAAACTATCCAAACTAAACTGTGTCTGACGTAGGGATGCCTAGGCCTAGGACGCCTGCTGTATGGGTTGTATTTTGTGGAAGTAATTGATTTACACGGTTGATTTACACGGTTTGATGGTATGTACACACAGTGATGCATGGCAGACATAGGGGATTTAACGCGAACTTTGCACGGTTATATTGATGCACTGCCTAGCACAATTGCAGCACAGTAACACCGTGATTGTCCTTTTACACATGCACGCAACTCTCCTGTGCCAGTGGCTGTGACTGGTATGACTGTGGTCATTGGCCGTCATATACCTTTTGCTCGGAGGGGGATAGTACACGGGAAAACTTGTGCACAAGACGGCTCTCCCGCAGGCGGGGGGTCAGGGTCCTTGTCGCGCACGTCGTGATGCCTGACGCCAGCAAAATGTCAAAGGGGAGTTGACAGCATGAGCAGGCAGGCTGTGCAAAGTTTTACTGCACTGTGCTATGCACCTGTTATCACAAGCAGATTGTGAAGATACTATACCAGAGACGCACAGACTGATTGCACTAACTGTGCCCGACTTATATAATGTGGTGGTGCGCAGCAAATCTCGAAAAAGACACAAGGCTCACTTTTTCCCATGCAAGTTTTTTTTTAAATTATTGTTACAAGACAACTTCACGTACAATTAGTGCATGTTCTTCCAATTGGGAACATGAGGTAATTGGATGGTTAATGATAACGATGAATTAGATGGAGAACATAAATAACATAAATATGTGATGATAATATGATGACGTAGGCCCTTTAATAGATTATGTTTTAGGGCTAACGAGTCTGAATAGATAAGGTCGATGGGAGGGATATCAGTGGTTGTCTTCCATAATCAGATCCGGTTTACTTTGGATATTAATTTTCTTAAATTTTACTTTAGTGGTTGCTTTTTGAGTAGAAGTTATAGAAGATATGGGTGGTCCTTTTTACACATTATACAGGATGTAAGTGGCCATTTTTATACATTATAAAGGACATGGGTGGTCCTTTTTACACATTATAGAGGACATGAGTGGCCCTTTTTGCAAAGTATACAGGACATGGGTGGTCCTTTTTACACATTATACATGACATGGGTGGCCCATTTTAAACATTATACAGGACATGAGTTGCCCTTTCCTTATATGAGAACATTTGTGACCCCTGTTTTACATGACTATCGACATAATATTATGTAGTCCCTCATTTTCCTTATAGTGGACACCTGTCAATCTCTTATATCATACACAACACTTAAGTTTAGCCATTACAAAGTCCCCCTTATAATAGTGCACATAACGTGGCACAGCACCCTCTCTCCCTTAACTCAAAAAGGCCGAGTTTTACACTTTCATTTGAGTGCCAAGGTGTTAATTGGACACGTCACCCTACTCCTACAATCAATAAAGAGTTAAAACCTTCACAAAGATACTCTAGGGGCACCAGGCCGAATTACAAGTTTGGAGACAAACAAATGAATCTGCTGCCTCACGATGACAGTCACAAAGATGTGTTTCATCTTTATCTTCTTTTATGCCTCCACGCTATCATCATCAAGTGTGGTATTTGTTTTCATTTCCAAACTATGAAGCAGATTTTTATTCCACACCGCTTTAGCTTTGGCAATCACTTCTCCTGCCTTTGGCTATGCTTGAGTCTTGCGTTAAATAAGAAGACATGGTAGGATTTTAGGGGTCGTTATGAAAAGGCGGAGGTGGGGTTTGGGTGGGTGATGTGGGGTGTGAGGAGAAGGAGGCTGTTGGGGACAGTGCGGCTGTCCCAGGTGAATCAAATGGTCTTGTCTCAGAACATAATGAACGCTCTGATACAAGCCCCTTGTGCCTTGACTGCCTACTCCACCTTCAATCTCCTCTGATAAATTGTACCATTGTGTCTCTATCGACTCAATAAATGGTGAGCAGTACTGCAGATAGTGGGTCTCTAAGTTGGTGTGATAAAAGTAGGCTGTCCTTAAGAGTCCCTGTGGGGAGGGGAGGGGTCTGGCTACTTTGTGTCAGGGGCTGAGGGGTCCCTGTGGGGAGGGGAGGGGCCTGGCTGCTTTGTGTCAGGGGCTGAGGGGTCCCTGTGGGAAGGGGAGGGGCCTGGCTACTTTGTGTCAGGGGCTGAGGGGTCCCTGTGGGGAGGAGAGGGGTCTGGCAGCTTTCTGTCAGGGGCTTGCCCTGTGGGGAGGGGAGGGGCCTGGCTGCTGTGTGTCAGGGGCTGAGGGGTCCCTGTGGGGAGGGGAGGGGCCTGGCTGCTTTGTGTCAGGGGCTGAGGGGTCCCTGTGGGGAGGGGAGGGGCCTGGCTGCTTTGGGTAAGGGGCTGAGGGGTCCCTGTGGGGAGGGGAGGGGCCTGGCTGCTTTGTGTCAGGGGCTGAGGGGTCCCTGTGGGGAGGGGAGGGGCCTGGCTGCTTTGTGTCAGGGGCTGAGGGGTCCCTGTGGGGAGGGGAGCGGCCTGGCTGCTTTGTGTCAGGGGACGGGAGGGGCATGGATGTATAGGTAAATCCACTGTTCATTCCTAGTTACTGTTACAAAGTGGTAAGGCAAATGACTTATCACGTTTTCGGACATAGATGTTTCACATGCCTGTGTATCCTGCAGATGTTGCACATGCCTGTGTATCCCACAATTCACTCTGGGACCCAATCTCTGATACATCCCAGAGCATTCTGGGCCTGTACAGTGGGCTACATGCAGAGGCTTATACGGAGAGACAGCAGCCCATCTCACTGAGATGTAAGCCTATAAGAAACATGCACAAAGGGAAATGTGAAGGTTCAGCTACAGACAGTAGTGTTTTAGGTCACAGAAGCAGAATTGGCTGTGTGGAGGAGTCTTATTCACACACATACAACCCCCTATGTATAGCAGAAAACAGAGTTACAGAATGTTAAAGATACAACTGTTGATATTACTGTGAGGACAGATTCAATCTAAAGCCACATCTCAACAAGGCAAATAGCCATTGAAGATTGGGTGTTAATTTGGTTTGTTGGCCGGTTATCCCTTCACCGATGAAGAATTAACATCAAAATTAATCATCGTCAACAAATAGATGAAAAATATTATGCAGGTCTGATTTTCTCCCTCTGTTTGTTGACAATCTGTATCTCTATTCGCCGCTGCTGTGGCCCCAGTATGCTTCACCTTCATTGTCGACAACTAGATGACAGTTATTTGTCTCAAGGAGACCCACCTTCAGGACTTGAAGCGGGAGTAAGAGTTCTGAACTTCTTATGCCAGTTTATCGACCATGTTTTTCAGTAACCTATAGTAAGTGAAGTTGATGTATTTCCAATTTGTCAGTTTGAGAACAGGGTAGAACTCAGGGCTTAGGTGCCACATGGAAGGACCTTAAATAGATACCCAGGTTGTGTCGAAGAAAGTTGGTCAATCTTGACTAGTGAGATAACCAGTGTAGGTCAAATGACAACAACCACAGAGAGAGTGAAGTTGAAACAGAGAAAGTGAAGTTGAAACAGAAAAAGTGAAGTTGAAACATGCCCCACCAACCAACATACCAATTAATCAACTTTATCATCCAGCTGATCAAGCAGCCAACCACAAACCACATTGACAAACACCATATTGAACAACCCACCACATGAAACAATCCACCCTACCAAACAATCCAACCACCAAATAATCCACCATATTAAACAATCCACAGTACTAAACAACCCACCATACTAAACAATCCTCCCTAGTAAACAGTCCAAACAATCAAGCATACCAAACAATCAACCCTACCAAACAATCCATCTAATGAACAATCCAACTTACTAAACAATCCACCATACCAAACAATCCACCCTAATGAACAATCCACCATACAAAACAATCCACCATACTAAATAATCCACCATACTAAACAATCCACTCTACCAAACAATCCACCATACTAAACAATCCACCCACCAAATAATCAATCTTACTAAACAATCCACCCTACCAAACAATTGATCAAACACTCAGAAGAGCAACCCATCAACCTACCAACCAACCCCCAAATTACCAACCATCGAACCACATAGCCAGCCAGTGAAACAAACCAGACAACCAACCAGCAACTAATTGGGAAACTTGGTATCACATCCATAGCAGTGGTATCGAATCACCCCTACCGGGTCAGCCGCTATAAGTGGTTTTGCCTTTCTGCAAGCTTAAACCTTCTTATCGCACAGAATGTGCTGCCACCAGAGTGTAATATGACCACCCACTCATAGGGCAGCTAATGTGACCTGCCCGTTCTACCCACCCATGGCTCAGTGCCTGTGTAATTTCCATCATAAAGCAGGGCGACTGTCACACCTTCAGTGTAAATGGACTGTGAACAGCGGGGCACGACTTCTGGTCTGTTGGCAATAGGAGATTGACTGAGGGCAAGCAACTGGGAGAAGCCCAAATAGAGTGTAGGAGAGGTTGGGACTGGAGATTGGGTACACCTTTAGTTGGCTGAGGGGCACACATTATAGTTGGGTAGGGAATGGGGGCAAACATGGTTGGATGGGGTAAACAGGGATCACATATGGTTGGGTGGGTGGGGGTAGGGTGTTTGACAAGAGGAAATATATGCAGATATAGGGGAGTGGGGTAGTGGGGGTAAAGAGTGGCTGAAAATGGAGAAATAAGGGATCTTGTGGATGGGGAATGTAGGGAACAGGGCACAAAGAAGGATAAGGGGTGCATGGAGAGTCCAAGTTCTTTTGGAAAAGGGGGAAGGGAAGAGTAATGAGGAGGTACAATATAATGGGTGAGGGGGGTATATGGGAAATTTTAAGGGAGATAACAGGGAAATAGAGGAATGGAAGGGACAGAGGTAAATATGGATGGAGGGTTAGGGGAGGCAAAGAGGAAGATGCTGTGCAGATCTAAGGAGTCAACATCTAGATATGAGATGTGAAGCAGGTAAGGACAGGAAGGATAATGTAAAAGCAGTTTGATATCAGACAATAACAGAAGCCTGGGGAGTAGTCCTGTGCCAGACTTTCAGCCCTTGACAAGGCATCTGTGATAGGTCTTCTCTCAAATTCCGCACTTACAGGGTAGGGAGAAGCAGAGATAACTGAGATAAGTTGTCTGATTAAAGGTTTCTTGATATTTTGCTCTCAGTGATGTTTCCATCAAGCTTCCCCCTGACTACACTCAGTGGCATTGGTCTACCTGAGGCGGGTGGCTTAGACCGCTGCTAATGATCATCTCTGCTGCCTTAATCTACCTGCAACTGGCTTCAGCACATGAAACATAACCTGAATGTACTGGTCATCACACGGTGGGCCTGGATGGGGGGGGGGGGCAGGGGACAGGGAGGGCAGGAGACAGGTGGGCAGGGGACAGGGAGGGCAGGAGACAGGAGGGCAGGGGACGGTGAGGGCAGGGGACGGGAAGGGCAGGGGACGGGGAGGGCAGGAGACAGGAGGGAAGGGGACGGTGAGGGCAGGGGACGGGAAGGGCAGGGGACGGGGAGGGCAGGAGACGGGGAGGGCAGGGGACGGGGAGGGCAGGGGACAGGGAGGGCAGGGGACAGGGAGGGCAGGAGACAGGAGGGCAGGGGACGGTGAGGGCAGGGGACGGGAAGGGCAGGGGACGGAGAGGGCAGGAGACGGGGAGGGCAGGGGACGGGGAGGGCAGGGGACGGGGAGGGCAGGGGACGGGGAGGGCAGGGGACGGGGAGGGCAGGGGACGGGGAGGGCAGGGGATGGGAAGGGCAGGGGACAGGGAGGGCAGGGGATGGGGAGGGCAGGGGGCAGGGAGGGCAGGGGATGGGGAGGACAGGGGATGGGGGGGCAGGGGACGGGGAGGGCAGGGGACAGGGAGGGCAGGGGACAGGGGACAGGGAGGGCAGGGGATGAGGAGGGCAGGGGACAGGGGACAGGGTGGCAGCGGATGGGAAGGGTTGGGGATGGGGAGGGCAGGGGAGAGGATGGGGGACCCCCCTCCCCCCACACAGACAAACACATGGATATCATGTATATATATATATATATATTTACATATATATATATATATACATATATACATATATATATACATATATATATATATAATATGGGTGTATGTTGCTTATCACAATGTGTTTTCTATGTAAATGTATGATGCCTGTCACTATGGTTTTCCTTCCCATGATTATTCTAAGAGCATTCAACGCCTTTCAAACTTAAAAATTATCTTACGCCTTGTAATGCACTTTTACTCATGTCAACAAAACTTAGGCTGTATCTGGTTTTTAAGAATTCGCCATGTTGCCCATCGTTTTCAGGGGTCTCCACCCACATTGGAGGCAGACAAATAACAAATAGTGTTTACTGAGTGCTTTTCGGCCGTGTTACAGCTGACACATCAAACCTGGTGACCCCCTCACTCTCACTAATGAGGTGCACTGTACGCTATAGAAACTTTTTCCTCCTATACTCAGCTCAGGATTATGAGAACGCGAGGTGTGAAGACGTGCTTGTTGTGTGTACACATTGTAAGTCTGTATACGGTGACATCACACCACTCATACTCTTTGCATTTAGTCTTTGGTGAAACCTGACAGTCTTCTGCACACATACCTCGTGTATGCACACTGGTTGCTGGGAATGGGGACAGGGGGAATGGGGCTCAGCCACAGCGTATACTGCATTATTACTAGTGTAGTCAAATAGGGACAGTTTATGGTACAGTATCTACAGTAAATATGGCCGCATGGGGAAGAGGAAAAAGGGGCTCAGTAGATACTATATTTGCAGAAATATAGTGTCGGCATGAGAAAAGGATAATGTCCGGTTACAGTATACTGAATATGAGGGTCTCAAAAACTGATGTTGTGCATCCATTTTCTCTGGGAATTGTGATTGGAATTTTAGGGATCTTTTACTATGGCTATGTATAGGAGAAAGCAGGTTATTTCACTCTAACCTTTGAAATACTGGTCCAATCTTCATACAGTAAGTGGGAAGAAGTTTGGCATTGATCTCAGGAATCATAAGCAGGCCTCAAAATTATCATGGAAAGCCTAGTTATTTCAATTGATGGGGAATTCCTGTTTCACACTCTCCAGGTGGAGTTTTTGCAATTCAATGCATTGTAGGAAGGATCTGCTTGGAGCTGCCCCCATCATTTCCAGTTGCTACCTTCAGCGTGCTATGCACACATTATCATTGTCAAATAAATATCTATAAGCCGTCTGGTCATAATAACATTTCAGCCAAGGTGTTCGAGGATTATCTTACTTTAAGAATTGATGAAATTCTGAAGCTATTGAATTACTGTATGAAAAATGGGAAATTTCCAGTTGACTGGAAGAAAGGCAAAAGTTGGAGACCTATTGTTGTATTGCCTATGCTAGGCAAGATTCTTGAACAAATAATTCATCGTCAATTGTCCAATTATCTGCAGTACAATAATCTAATTGCACCAGATCAGTATGGTTTCCAACTGGGCAAATTGACTATGCAACCTTTTATGAAACTGACAAAGTTTGCTTTTGAACAGAGGGATCGTAAACATATAATGGGATGCATTTTCATTGATATGAGCAAAGCTTTTAAAATGGTTTATCATCCATCTTTAATACAAAAATTATTTTTTGACGGAATTACCTCATTTGCCTTAGACTGGTTGATAAGCTATTTGGACACCCATATACAAATAACTAAAGTAAATAACATAATTATTTTCTTCTGATATGGTTGTAAATACTGGGGTCCCGCAAGGGTCGGTCCAAGGGCCACTACTCTTTATCTATTATATAAATGATCTAATTGATTTATCAATAAGGAACGAATACTCCTCTTTGCTGATAATGTGGTGATCTTTGACTCTGATAATATAGACAATTGAGTTGCAAACTACAAACAGCCTTTGATTCAGTGAACAAGTGGTGCCACGAAAATTACATGCGCATGAATATCAGTAAAATGAAACTTATGCTATTGAATAATTCTACTGATATGCAATTGCACATCAAAACTGATGATCAGCTGCTCAGCACAGTATTGAGTTATAAATACTTGGGAGTATGGTTTGATGATAGACTTGAGTTTCAGAAACACTTAGACAATGGACATAAAACAGCATATCAAAAGGTTTATAAGTTGAAAAAGTTGAGGAAATGTCTGAATATCCAAACCTCTCTGCTGGTCTAAAAGCAAACTATACTTCTCTACTTTGAATATTGTGATTTTTTATTAGACACATGTAAGAAGACTGAATTGAAGAAATTGGAAAAGCTCCAATTCAGAGCATGGCGAGTGGTACACAATATTAACAGTCCTTTGGACATGCCAAGAACTGAGTTACTGCAAATGTCAAAATTAACTACTTTAAAGACCAGAAGGAACTGTCATCTAATAAATTTAATGTATATTTTCAAATTTAGACACATTTGGCTAAAACAGCAAAATAGGATCACTAGAAATCAGGAGTCTGATCAGTTCGATGTTAAAAGACCTAGAACTGAGGAAGCAAAAAAAATCCCCATTTTACAGAGGTGCGAAATTATGACTAGCATTACCAAGAAATATTAGAAACATAGAAGGCCACTATGAATTCAAGAAACAGGTGAAGGTTTACTTTGAAAGCCAAGATTTAGTTGCCTATTGATAATATTATTATCAACATGGTCCAGGCACTCATTGATTTATTAATTCAATTCAATAACGGAGATGAAATATTATGCCAATTAAGAGTATAATGTATCTCACAGTTCAAAGTTGTTTTTTTCGTTGTTTTTTTCCATATTATTCATAAAATTCATTGTAATTATCATTATCATTTCTATAGATCAAAAGATAATATTGTATTCAGAAATCACACTTGGATCAATATATTGTAACATCTGGAAGATCAGAGTAATCTGAAGATGACAAATAAAATATTATAAAAAAAACCCACAAAAAACATGGCAGGGAATTGCCCCTGAAACCTCAACCTCACATGCTCCGTATAGTAGCTTCATATATGCAGTAATTTCAGGAGTAATTTAGTGTTATGGCGACTTGAGAACAGGCTTTATTATAATACAGTATAGCAGACTCATATATACCGTAATATAGTGTCATGGCAATGTGAGAACACGGCCATATACATATTATAATACAGCGATACAGCAGTGCCGTTTATATAAGGACATCTGTTTTCACATAAATCTGAAACAGCATTAGTCTAACATTATGGGAACAAGGGGGCATAGGTTAGGACTTTAGTAGATCATAATAGAGTAATAGAGTTTCAAGGGGAAAGGGGAAACAGAGACCCATTTGGTTGGAGCTATACCATGATATTATATAATGGGGATAAGGAGAACAGGGCCACCATTTGGTGGGAGGTATACCATCATTGGGAAATGAAGAATAGGGTTCTTCTAGAATTGTATAGTATCCTAATGTCACGGGACAATATGGTCTATCCCACATTTTGTGTTCTGTTCTCCAACAAGAAAATGGGGTTATCACCCGGGAAAAAATTTAATCACCCCAGCTGCTGTTTCAATAGCACTGTGGATCATTCTATTTCTATCACGGTCAGCAGTGTAGCCTATAATACCTTGATACAACATACTATAAGGAAGTATATATAGTCTAGAAAGTCAATCATTTGACTACTGTTTCAATAGTGTTTCAATAATGTGAATCACTTGCAGTGTTGCCAACGGGCCTAACGGGCCGTGGGCCGCTGCCTTGGGTGATTAAAAAAGGCACAGTGTATCAAAGGAAACTAATTCTCCTGACGACGTTGCCCTGACGACGTTGCCCTGACCAAAATTCGCCAATGCTGACTTGCGGCACTCACTTTTACAGCAAAGAAATCTAATAAATCTATTATTAATTGCAAATATGTTTGAACTTAATGGTGAAAAATGGTAAAATACGCAATTTATGGTGATATGGTACACAAGAATACCATCATTAATAATTATTTGTTATTCTTCTTTGAGAAAGTACAAAAGGGCCATCGTAATCAACCATGGAAAGTGACTACGGCATAACCACCTCCAGCCATGGCCCTGACAGGCCATGGGCCACTGCGCGGCGGGGGTGATTAAAAAACTGGAACCTTTCAATATACGTATAACCTTTCCAAGGAAAAAGTGAAACACTCACCTGTGAGACGGAACGCCGTGCCCCTGTCCACCCCGACCTCGGCAAGCAGGGCCAGCAGCAACAGCCCCACACGACACCCCACGTGACCCATGGCCGCCGTCACCTGGCCCCAGACGACCACGTGACCTGCCTGCGGGAGGCGGGCCATGAGGCAGACGACGTCCTCTGTCCTCTGGGTTTACGTACTCCCTGACTTACAACTTTTGGTGCTCCATGACTTAGCAGACGTCTTTTGGTAATCCCTGACAGAACTTTGGGTGGTTGGCCGTTCTGCTGCTGCTCGCTGCGTCCCTCTGGGATGCTGTCCCACCATGTAATGCACAGGAGGGGGTGAGGTGAGGTGGCCTGGGAGGCTGGGGAGGTGGCTTTGTGAGTAGTAGTGTGAGAGGGGCCTGGTCCTGGGGCTCTGTGAGTAGTGTGCGAGAGCGGCCTGGTCCCTGCAGGCGGCAGAGTATCCTATGCCCGCATCCCTACTAGTCTCTATGGAGAAGGGCCAGTTTACTATGGAACCAATGATGTGATATAGAGGTTCATTTTGCAGGACTAAATCAATACTGTTTACAATGGCACGCATGCTAGCTTCTACATAATGTAAATGATCTTCATTTTACAATTCTGGGTCGAGGCTGCCATGTTATTCTATATTCCTATGGGCAGATCCATAATGTTATGTTCTAGTTCTAGAACATAGATTGGCCATCATTAAATCCACATAGCTTTCTAGCCCTAGAATAGAGTGATGTTCAGGTTCCAGGCAAACAATATTTGCAGGAAAGTGAAATATAAGTGGTCATTAAGATGTTTACTCTTCATTTCCATTGAATGTGGGAGTCCACAAGGGGCATTAAATATTCAATGTAATTGAAAGACAATCAGATAAACTACATTTGAAATAATATTGAAAAAATAATTAAACAGAAAATAAAATTATAGTAAAATATAATAAAAATAATATCTAATGAATAAATGAAGACAACCCACTTATCAATAGTCCATAACGGGTTCAGTGAGGAATTAGGTCATGAAATAATTACTACTCTGAGAGTTTGTGCCACTCTGAGACTTTAGGCCACTCTGAGACTTTAGGCCTCTCTGAGACTTTAGGCCTCTCTGAGACTTTGGGCTACTCTGCGACTTTAGGCCTCTCTGAAACTTCAGGCCACCTTGACACTTTAGGGACACTTTGTGACTTAATGCCTCTTGGTCCCTTGAGTGAATTTGGTGATTTTGAGACTTTAGGTCATGATATTTGATTTTGCTGTTTAGGTCCAACTTCCAGACATTGCCCCTAAGCCTACTTCTGAGTCCAACTTCTGTCCTTGTTCAGAATAAGTTGATCTGCATTATTTAAGAATTGGTAAAACTGTTGACTTTTAACAAAATAACTGCAGCACAAGCTCTCAGCTATGTTCAGATTGCCTAAAAAAAGTCTTTTTAAATACAAGTATATAATAATTACAGGACTCAGTGAGACTTTTCTTGACTCATAGAGATTTTAAACATACTCCTTGTCTGTGCTGCTACCTGGTGGTTGAAACTGTAACTGGAGGTGCCCCCTGCAGGACGTTTGGGGAACTTTAGACCACTCTGAGACTTTTGGGGAGGGTCAAAGAGGGGGGAGGTACAGAGAGGGGGGAGGGGGGAGGTGCAGAGAGGGGGGAGGGGGAGAGGGGGGGGAGGTGCAGAGAGGGGGAGAGGCAGAGAGGGGGGAGGTGCAGAGAGGGGGGAGGGGCAGAGAGGGGGAAGGGGCAGAGAGGGGGAGCGGAAAAGAGGGGGGAGAGGCAGAGAGGGGGAGGGGCAGAGAGGGGGGAGGGGCAGAGAGAGGGGAGGGGCAGAGAGGGGGAGGGGCAGAGAGGGTGGAGGGGGCAGACAGGGCGGAGGGGCAGAGAGGGAGAGGGGCAGAGAGGGTTGGGGCAGAGAGTGGGAAGGGGAAAAGAGGGGAAGGGGCAGAGAGGGGGAGGGGGAAACAAGGGGGCAGAGAGGGGGGAGGGAAAGAGAGGGGGGGGGGGAAAGAGAGGGGGAGGGGTAGAGAGGGTAGGGGCAGAGAGAGGGGAGAGGGCAGAGAGGGGGCAGGGGGCAGACAGAGGGGCAGAGAGGGGGAGGTTTAGAGAGGGGGGGAGGGGGCATACAGGGGGGCAGAGAGGGGGAAGGGCAGAGAGGGGGAGGGGCAGAGAGGGGGAGGGGGAGGGGGGAGGGTTAGAGAGGGGGGAGGGGGCAGACAGGGGGAGGGGCAGAAAAGGGGAGGGGCAGAGAGAGGGGAGGGGCAGAGAGGGGGAGGGGGCAGAGAGGGGGGAGGGGGCAGAGAGGGGGGATGGGGCAGAGCGGGGAGAGGTATAGAGAGGGTGGAGGGGGCAGAGAGGGGGGAGGGGCAGAGAGGGGGGAGGGGCAGAGAGGGTGGAGGGGGGAGGGGCGGAGGGGGCAGAGAGGGGGGAGGGGGCAGAGAGGGGAGGGGCAGAGAGGGGTGAGGGGCAGAGAGGGGGAGGGGCAGAGAGGTGGAGGGAGGTGCAGAGAGGGGGAGGGGCAGAGAGGGGGTAGGGGCAGAGAGAGGGAGGGGCAGAGAGGGGGGAGGGACAGAGAGGGGGGATGGGGCAGAGCGGGGAGAGGTATAGAGGGTGGAGGGGGCAGAGAGGGGGGAGGGGCAGAGAGGGTAGGGGCAGAGAGGGGCGAGGGGCAGAGAGGGGGAGGGGCAGAGAGGGTAGGGGCAGAGAGGGGCGAGGGGCAGAAAGGGGGCAGAGAGGGGAAGGGGCAGAGAGGGGAAGGGGCAGAGAGGGGGAGGGGCAGAGAGAGTAGGGGTAAAGAGGGGGGAGGGGCAGAGAGGGGGGAGGGGCATAGAGGGGAGGGGGCATAGAGGGGGGAGGGGCATAGAGGGGGAGGGGGCATAGAGGGGGGAGGGGCAGAGAGGGGGGCAGAGAGGCGGGAGTGGAGTGAGGACGTGTATCGGTTCTGCCCATACTGGATATTACCATTCTTTTATATCTATGATTATTGAGAGGGGAAGGGGCAGAGAGGGGGAGGGGCAGAGGGGAAGAGGGGAAGGGGCAGAGAGGGGGAGGGGCAGAGAGGGGGAAGGGGCAGAGAGGGGGAAGGGGCAGAGAGGGTAGGGGTAGAGGGGGTAGGGGCAGAGAGGGGAAGGGGCAGAGAGGGGGTAAGGGGGAGAGGGGGTAGGGGTAGAGAGGGGGGAGGGGTAGAGAGGGGGCAGGGGCAGAGATGGGGGAGGGGCACAGAGGGGGGAGGGGCATAGAGGGGGGAGGGGCAGAGAGGGGGAAGGGGCAGAGAGGGGGAGCGGAAAAGAGGGGGGAGGGGCAGAGAGGGGGAGGGGCAGAGAGGGGGGCAGAGAGGCGGGAGGGGAGTGAGGACGTGTATCGGTTCTGCCCATACTGGATATTACCGTTCTTTTATATCTATGATTATTGATTTCCCCATGGTAGTGCTGCCACTCATAGACTGGACCTTCCTCTCATTACCCAAGAAAGGTTTGTCATACTTATCTGAGGCGTTAACTATTATTAAGGTTCTTTGAATAAAATTCCTCTTCAATTTCGTATTGTTAATGATATTTCCTTTCGCAGTCTGGCTACCTTTCCTTATATCCAAATATCTATTAATCTACTCTCTGTTACCGCAAATTATATGCAGAAGGTATTTAATTACTACCTCAGTGCACTTTTTTATGCAAACTAAACAGAACTTTCTCCATAGTATCAATTTACATTCATAATGAAAAAGATAACTTAAATCCAACGCACAGGTTGTATCTAGCCAATTACTTTTTAAATTTTTGAAAAACATTAAATATCTTTTAATACAGGATCAAATCAGGGTATTAATACCATCATAAGATATATTACCATTTTACCATTGGCAGTCAGGAAAGGGTTAATAGAAAATGTAAATATTTTAACAGTTGCTCAAGCTAAAAAAAGGTAGAAATCCAACAAAGTAAGAAAACTGGTATCTCCACCCCTACCTCAGACCGATTCATTCCCAAGAGTATTACCTAAGACTGGGGTGACCATTAAAATTTTGGTTAGTTTAGAAATCTGATATAGGGTCTGGGGCTCTCCACTGCTAAGTCCAACAGTCAGTCAATGAATACCAAGTTACCATGCATAATCGTTAGTACAGCCAGGGGTAGAGACCCCCAGATTTAATTATTCCCAGTGGGACCTTGCTGCCGACTCTGATGTTATGACTGGCTTATTCTGAGCCGAAGCTAACCGGTCTGAGGTAGGGGTGTCTCTGCTGTTTTACAGATCGTTTCACTGAACAAGCAAAACTACTTATGGGTTAATCTCAGATTTTATTTCTTTTTTATTGTTTAATCACATATTGCTAGTCTGTGCTGCTGTTTTCGGGGTAATAACCCGTGGTCATAGAATCAATATGGGAGTCCATGATGTCACGTAAGTTGTGTAGGAGTTGCATAAAAAGTCATTATACAAGTATAATCAATATAAGCACTATGTTCTGCGGCATAAACACCAATAGATGTGAACAATTGCTGCTCTAGTTAAAACCCTGAGAGAATTTCTAAGAACATGGCTAAATGCAGGAAACCTACCCTGTTAGTTCCCTGGTCCGGCCAGAGAAGACAGACAGTAAGCTCCGGAGGCCATCGGTAGCTCAAGCGTAATGTGGAGAAATGTTATTAGAAAGCAACATCACACAAAACATTTCAAGTTAATGAGAACTAACCAATACAATCTGCTTCTCTTAGCTTTTTTGAAGCAGTACACAGAAGACCTTCCCTTACAGTGCAGGCTACTTACCATTGCGAGACTTCTGTCCTAACCCAGGTAAAAACTTAGTAAAGTTTGTATTGCATGAAAATAAACTCGACACCTTTCCTGACTATGGTAAGCACCCTGCAAGACCAACAATACCGAGACAGTCACAAAATATGATTTTCTAGAATTACTTTACTGCCACTGACACTGAGATTCCTACAATAAACCCGTCGGTTGTCCTGACCCTGGTCCAGGTCTAACTGGGGGGTGGGGTTTTCTGGCGCTGGTTCTTGGCGGCCTCGCCGTACCACGTGAGGTTGTTGATTAGTTTGGCGACGTTGGTGTTCATGCGGTCCTCGAGCGGCGTGCCCTCCTCATCCAGCTGCTTGGTCACTGTGGAGATGGTGAACCCGGACGGGATGGGGAATGATCCCAGCTCACAGAGGAATGCACGGAGGGCCACTCCACAGCGAATACCTCCAAACATACCTGTCCAGGGGATAAGGACCAAAGTTAGACACACATTTACACAGTACTGACAGGGCAGACAGGACTCCTTATTCTTACTAACTTCAGCCCAAATCCACACGGTTGTGTGTTAAATTTAAGGACTGTTATGCTCCAGTCGCATGTCCTTGTCCCTCACATTTGTGCATCTACAACTGTCTCACTTCCCTTTAACAGGATCAATGCAGGCTGCTATAACTTTAACTAGGTATCTTGGAGAGTTTTCAGTGGCTAAACATAGATTCATGGGGTTATAACCATCTGAAAGGGCGTAAAAAAAGAATAAGAAAGCTATTTTGATCTCTTTAATTAGTATATTATTTGATATTCTATTAATTTTTCCATATTTAATATTTTGATGAATTTTCGAATTATTTCAAGAAATGGGAAAAAAGGACACCCTAAGTGCTATGTTCTACAATTGAAAAAGTCAAAATATGAAAATTGTACATATACTGTGTGATAGTTCTAGACCTAAACTTTCTCACAGTATGTATGATAAAGGCCCCAAGTGCATGGCGAAAATGCAAGAAAAATTAGAAAAGTCCTCTTAAATAATGATTTTGATTTTTTCCTAAAATATGACTCTAACAAACAACACACTTGACCATGTTCCCAAAATGTGTCATTATTGTACTATATACCACTGAACTCGTCTTGAGACAAGCTATCCAACAGTATAAGTATTATGATCAGACTCAGTGTGTGTCCATGAGTGATGCCTAAACATAGCCATTTTTGAGGGGATTATGACATTTTTTGGGTGAAAAAATGCACTCTCGGGATACCTAATTTTATACAACAAAAAATCTAAATCTGAGAAAGTTACATAGCCTGGGGGATACCTCAAGACCTGAGGTATCTCACTGTATATATGATAAATCCCCTAATATCATGGTGGAAATGCAAGGATAATTGGAAGTCATCTTATGCAATGTATCCCCTGTGACAAAATCTGACAGCTCACAAAAAATGACTTCAACAAACTGATCAATTTGAGTATGTTCCCAAACTTAGCCAGTGTTGTATTGTATACCATTAAACTCGTCTTGAATCAAGCTTTCCAACAGAATAAAGATTGTCATGGTCAGATTTAGTATATGGCCATGGGAAGTGAGTGAAAATGGCTCTTTTTTAGGGTTTTCTGACATTTTTCACATGAAAAAAGCCACTCTCCGAGATACCTACTTTAACCATTCCTCATGTCTTTTCTGCCTTTTGTCAAGTGTTGGAATTAAGAAATGCCATCGACTCCCTGTTGGTTTTAGGGGCCCAGACCCATTTGAAACTTTAATGCATTATTCTGAAAAATGTTTCCAATATAAAGTCATGTAAGGAAGTAAAATTATATGAGGCTACCCTAAAGTTTGTTTCCTGTCCACTGGCTAACTGACCTTCTAAGGGCCGACTGGAGACTTTTTATTCGGTTTGTTCTGTTTTCTATTTACTGTTACTAAAAAAAAATAAAAAATTCCAACCTCCCAACTGGTATTTTTTAAAGTCACCAGCTGGACAGGAAACCATTAGTTTTTAGGGTTGGCCTAAGAGTGAAAATATTTATGGTTTTTCCTTACAATGTTTGGTAGCCAACATAAAAATTATCATTTCCAATGTCTGTAAAGTAGGAATGAACCTTCCTTATTTTGGCCCTGGCTGAAGTCACTGACCTGGGCTGTAGGTGCAGATGCCCGTTGGCTTGTAGGCGTAGGACCGGGGTGGGAAGTGGTCCATCATGTTGGACAGAGCAGGCGGGATGGTGGCGTTGTACTCAGGGGTGACAACGAGGTAGGCGTCGGCCTCATCCACAACCTTCCCCGCTTCCTGCAGCCACTGTGGGGCCTGGGTCTGGTCCTTGTAGAAGTGCAGTGGCTGCTTCAGCAACTCAAACTGCATCTCACGGGGATCTGCAGACACAGAGAGAGAGTGTCACATACTTATACACTTGGTATATGGGAATCTCACCGTGGACAGAGAGAGTGTCACATATTGACATATGGGCGGATACAGAGGGGGGGTGGAAAATTTTGCATTTTTTCAATGTACAATTTGGCCCCAAGGTAATTAAGGAAAAACAAATTCCAATAGCGCCCCCCTCCCCTTTTTTTTTCAAGATCCTAGATCCACAAGTGGTGCTCTGGGTCTACGGGAATCTAACCGAGTCTGTGGACAGAGAATGTGGCACACACATACACTGGGTCTACGGGAATCTAACTGGGGTCTGAAGACAGAGAATGTGGCACATACATACACTGGGTCTACAGGAATCTGAGTCTGTGGACAGAGAATGTGGCACACACATACACTGGGTCTACGGGAATCTGAGTGTGTGGACAGAGATTGTGGCACACACATACACTGGGTCTACGGGAATATAACCGAGTCTGTGGACAGAGAATGTGGCACACACATACACTGGGTCTACGGGAATCTAACTGGGGTCTGTGGACAGAGAATGTGGCACACACATACACTGGGTCTACGGGAATCTGAGTCTGTGGACAGAGATTGTGGCACACACATACACTGGGTCTACGGGAATCTAACCGAGTCTGTGGACAGAGAACGTGGCACATACATACACTGGGTCTACGGGAATCTAACTGGGGTCTGTGGACAGAGAATGTGGCATACACATACACTGGGTCTACAGGAATCTAACTGGGGTCTGTGGACAGAGAATGTGGCACACACATACACTGGGTCTACGGGAATCTAACTGGGTCTGTGGACAGAGAATGTAGCACACACATACACTGGGTCTACGGGAATCTAACTGAGTCTGTGGACAGAGATTGTGGCACACACATACACTGGGTCTACAGGAATCTGAGTCTGTGGACAGAGATTGTGGCACACACATACACTGGGTCTACAAGAATCTGAGTCTGTGGACAGAGAACGTAGCACATACATACACTGGGTCTACTGGAATCTAACTGGGGTCTGTGGACAGAGAATGTGGCACACACATACACTGGGTCTACGGGAATCTAACTGAGTCTGTGGACAGAGAATGTGGCACACACATACACTGGGTCTACGGGAATCTGAGTCTGTGGACAGAGATTGTGGCACATACATACACTGGGTCTACGGGAATCTAACTGAGACTGTGGACAGAGAACGTGGCACACACATACACTGGGTCTACGGGAATCTAACCGAGTCTGTGGACAGAGAATGTGGCACACACATACACTGGATCTACGGGAATCTTACTGGGGTCTGTGGAGGGAGTACTTGGGGCAGGGCCGGGATATAGGAAAAGTAGAACTTTTGATTATCATTTTCAGTTCAAAATGTTCTGAAAATTTTTCTAAATGCTTTGAAATAAACAATAATATAAGGTATTCTAAAAAAATGTCTACAAAGTATGTACCCAAGGGTTCACTACTATCCAAGACGTGTCACAGACCGTGCAGTAACTAAAACCACCATCTGGCCTGACCCCAGTGAAAATGTTAGGGCCGCGCCATGCGCCGTTTGACACATTACAAAATAAAATGTCACATTGAGTTTTTAAACATTGCGCCGATGGAACATTCAACATTTTCAAGGAAATTAAAATGGATCAAAAGAGCACATTTGCTTGAAAATGTCTCATTCACCTCAGTGAGGAGTGCGCCATTGTCACATTGCATTTTTTTCTGACATTATCACTGTGACCCAGTTAATTCGTGCCCTGGAGGTTTACTCACCGAAGACGCTGACGTGGTGCGGCGTTTCCTTCAGTTTCCTGGTCATAAAGTTTACGACCCTCTGTCCGAGGCGCTGGTCGCGGACAGAGCCGACGAACAGGACCACCTTGAGGCCGGCCATCTTGGAGGGTAGCGGTCAGTGGGGGCTAGTTACAGCGCAACGAAAATCTCACAAGTTATCGAAGCTGAAAGGAAAAGGTGTAAAATGTGAGTGGAAAGGGTTCTTTTGATCTTGACGAACAATCCTATGTCCTCGTTTGATACTAACATTATTACAATTTTTAATAATGGTTGCCCTGGACCCTTATATAAACATTCTTACATCAGCATGTGGCTTAGTGACATGAAAAAATAAACAACAATTTCTTCTTTTTTTTTTTGGGGGGGGGGGGGGGGGGAAGGTTACCAATATTAAAAAAGTCCATTTGGATTAAAAAATTTGATATTGGACCAAAATATTTCCCGCTCCCCTACCAGGTGTTGGGGGCATCCTGAGGACGGCGTGTGCCCCTGGAGGAAATAGTCAGTGTTTTAGTAAATAAATAAATTTGGTTCTAATCATCATAGAAATATAATTCAAACATCTGTGCTAAATTAAACCTTTATGGATACTAATTTAAAAAATAATGACGGCTAGTTTTTCACAAATTTCAATTAGAAATTATGTAAAATTCACGAAAATGTATATGCTAATGCCTTCAGTTTTGTTGACATTACCCAGCATGCACCTAGGCTAACCTAGACGTTTTTAAGAACAATTTTATGACCAAGATTCCTAAAAATTAAGACCTATCGACCGCGTGATGTTTAGATTATATCCAAAATAGGTGCATGCCCCGCCATTTTTTTTTGGTTCTTAATGTTTAAACACTCAAAATTCAGCTTGTTATTCTGTATCAATGGTGCCCCGCCATGTACTACCTCTCCGAATGGGGGTTGCAGGCATTCTCGCAGTCGGGCTGACGTCACACGCGAGGCATTGTGGGTAATTCCTCGGGGGGTTTCCCCGAGGACCCTAGGGGTTTCCCCGAGGACCGTAGGACCGGGGCTTAGGGGCTTACATAGCAACGGGGGAAACTGTCAAAAATAATTATAATTAGAAATAATACAGTAATAGTCAAAAATCAAAAGAATCTTAAAAGATTAAGTATTTATACATCGTGAAAAATTACAAAAATAATTTTACTATTTCATTATAATAAGAAAAACAGGGGGAATCCCAATAACAAGGCCGCCTCACTTTGAAAAGCATTTCCGCCCGACTGCGAGAATCCCCTCCGTAGCGGACATAGTGAGCGTGGGGAGCAGGGAGGGGATGCAGTGCATATCTCTAAGACAGGTGTGTGTCATATGCTTATCTAGGTCAGGAAAGTCCTAGTTATGGTCATGCATGGGTGGCCGTATCTGTAGTAAACGCGGAAACGCGTCGTTCTCGCGTAATCCGCGAGGTGGCGCTGCGAGTGGACGGCCGGGTCGGCGGCCGAGCGTAGAGCGCCAGACTGAATCCCGACTGACGCGAGCACACACCTGTGGCTTCAGTTTCGTCAGGCAAGTCTCCCAAACACCCCCAGAATCCTACAGTAAGTGCCAGATACACCTCTATTTTCACTACATTGGTGCCAGGAGTGAAGGTGTGCTTACCCAAGTGGATTTTGACCAGTTTGGATCAAGAAAAAGACAGTTTTGTGGAGATCAAACTTTCAGTGTGTGCAGTTTGTTTACTTCTGAGCTGCTCTCAAAACCTTAGAAAAGGACAACTCACAGGACTCATACTCACAGGATTTATTCACACAGGACAATTTTATAAGTATATATGACATTGAGTGTGATTTGGTGTATTTTGATCAACTTTTGGGGTAAAATTGACAACTTCCTGTCCACCCTGGAGGAGCCAGATTTTAACCCCTGACCAAATTAATTATTTCAATCCGGTGCCATCCTACATTTAATAAGACTGGAATTAATTTATTTGTCATCTACAAGGACTATATTGTACCTAAACTTCAGTTCTGGGCCATTATTTTTACTTTTTGACAACTTTTGAAAACTTTAATTTTGGGTCTTAATTTTCATTAGGCCCTGAGCACATGGCCTGGGGTCAGCCATTTTGAACCTAAATCAATTAAACCAAATAAGGGCTCCTCAGTGAACAATCTTTCTATCTCACCATTCTATTGAGGCATATATTTACCAAAGGATATTTTGCCCTAAATTATTGAATTATTTATACCAACTTTATTAAGCCTTTTTGGTCTTAGAAAATTTTGGCCCTTTGCCCTATACTAAAAGCCCAGAACCAGGTGGCGTCTCAGTTCCTAAAAATCGGTGAATATTTTTTACTGGGTATACACCCCGGTAAAAACTGATTATTTTGTGGATTTTTTATCGGTGAATTTCACTGGTAACGGCGCCATTCATTGACATTGGGTTAATTGTGTCTAACATACTAAGCCGGGCATACCCCCTGGTTTTACCTTCATTTACCACCTTAATCAACCAACCTCTGCGACCCACTAACAACTAATTCGGCAAGTTTACGCTGATTTTTCGGCAAGTTTACGCAGATTTTTTCGGCAAGTTTACGCTGATTATTTCGGGAAGTTTACACAGATTTTTCGGCAGGTTTACGCTGATTTTTCCAACACGCACCGGCCTGGGTAACATCCGTGGCTAGTCTTATATGCTAAGCATTTTAAACCGGGAATATTACCCTGGTAATAACTTTAATGAACTAAATACCTCTTGCCAACTAACCGCCTCCTTCTACCGGGATCTACTGGCGGCCCTCGTCATCAGTCGAATATCCAAGGTGGTTCTGAGAACTACTTCCGTCAACCCTAGTCATCAGCTAAATATTCAAGGTGGTCCCCGATCAACTTCCGTCAACCCTCGTCATCGGCTGAATATTCCAAGTGGTTCCAAGATCTATTTCTGACGACCCGCGTCATCGGCTAGATATTCAAGCTACTTCTGGACCTTAAATCTAATGACCATTGAGCGATGGGTCACATGGCTGAATTACGTCGCGTTGAAGAAAGGCATCTGTATGACATTAAAATTCTAAAAGATGAGTTCCATTTCATAGAAAAATGGTGCTTAGAGGTGGATGAAAACCAACGGGCTGAGCTGCAATACTCACAGGAAAGGCTCCTAGAAGAATGGGGAAACAAGATAACGGAGCTAGAGTATGTACAAGGGAGGATCTACCAAGAATATGACAGGGTCAACCATGTCCAGCTATTACTGAAGAAATTCAACCAAGAATTGATTCAGCATTTGTGGAAGTGGGTACCAAAACGCGGCCCATTTACCTACCGGGACCTGACGGACATCCTGTTATCTGCATTGGAAGAAGGCGGAATTGATGTCATACAGGACAAGAATGTAGACTCAGCGTGGAAGAAAACAACTGTTAGCCAAAATGAGTTTGATATCTTCACAGCAAAGCTCTTCGCTGAACAGGTACACATTCTTAGAAGTATAGAGGAGCAACGAAATTCCTCCAGTTCAGCACACAAACAAGTCCAGGAAGTCTCTCATCTCTCTGATGAAACAAAAGAGGAGGTCCCTGCTGTAGAAGAAGTCAGTTTGAAGAAGCTAGTAAAAGAGGAGGAGAAAAAGAAGTGGACCTCTCTGGCTCCATACTGGGCATCAACATCCGTGAGGCAGGAGACACTGGACAAGGACGGCCTATCTACCCATGGTCTGGAACAAATAGCTCCAGCTGCAGAAGGAAGAGGCTACACAAAAGGGGAACCAAAGAGTCATGGTCCATCTGGTGAGGAGCAAAAGGTCCAGAAGGAAGAACAGGAGTGGACCTTGCCAGCTCCATACTGGGCACCAAAATCCTTGAGGCAGAGGGATCCATGGGACAGGGACTGCCCACCTGCCGATGCTCCTTGTCAAGAGGCCCTAGCTGCAGAAGAAATAGGCAACATAAAGGGGGAACCAAAGAGTCGTGGTCCATCTGGTGAGGAGCAAAAGGTCCAGAAGGAAGAACAGAAGTGGACCTTGCCAGCTCCATACTGGGCATCAAAATCCTTGAGGCAGAGGAAGACATGGGAAAGGGACTGCCCACCTGCCGATGCTCCTGGTCAAGAGGCCCTAGCTCCAGAAGAAAGAGGCAACATAAAGGGGGAACGGAAGAGGAGTGGTCAATCTGGTGAGAAGCAAAAGGTCAAGAAAAAAGAACAGAAGTGGACCTCACCAGCTACATACCAGCTGCTGAAATCTCTGACACAGGAGACACTGGGCAAGGTCATCATCCCGGTCTTCATCCCGTCACACAGGCCAGTAGTCGACTGCTACACTTCCAAGAATTTTAAAGGACCAGGTTTCAAGCGTCAGAAACTGACATTCATTGCCCCAGGCCATCTTAGCTTAAACAAGGTGGCGCCGCATCAGTTGAAGAGGTCGGAAAACTAGAAGGGGGTGGTCAGCACGGCCAATCACCACCCCTCCTTGACCGAGGTCGCCCCCCGGACCAGTCATCACCCTTGGCCCGGGGTTCTCAACCAGTGTCGCCACCCCTTCTCAACCGAGGTCGCCATCTGGACCAGTCTTCACCCTTGGCCCAGGGATCTCAACAAGTGACACCACCCCTTCTCAACCGAGGTCGCCCTCCAGACCAGTCTTCACCCTTGGCCCAGGGATCTCAACAAGTGTCACCGCCCCTTCTCAGCCTAGGTCGCCCTCCGGACCAGTCGTCCCCATCGGCCCAGGGATCTCAACAAGTGTCACCGCCCCTTCTCAACCGAGGTCGCCCTCCAGACCAGTCTTCACCCTTGGCCCAGTCTCAACAAGTGTCTCCACCCCTTCTCAACCGAGGTCGCCCTCCAGACCAGTCTTCACCCTTGGCCCAGGGATCTCAACAAGTGTCACCGCCCCTTCTCAACCGAGGTCACTTTCCGGACCGGTCTTCACCCTTGGCCCAGGGATCTCAACCAGTGTCACCACCCCTTCTCAGCCGAGGTCGCCCTCCAGACCAGTCTTCACCCTTGGCCCAGAGATCTCAACAAGTGTCACCACCCCTTCTCAACCGAGGTCGCCCTCCAGACCAGTCTTCACCCTTGGCCCAGGGATCTCAACAAGTGTCACCGCCCCTTCTCAACCGAGGTCGCCCTCCAGACCAGTCTTCACCCTTGGCCCAGGGATCTCAACAAGTGTCACCGCCCCTTCTCAACCGAGGTCACCCTCCGGACCAGTCTTCACCCTTGGCCCAGGGATCTCAACCAGTGTCACCACCCCTTCTCAGCCGAGGTCGCCCTCCAGACCAGTCTTTACCCTTGGCCCAGAGATCTCAACAAGTGTCACCACCCCTTCTCAACCGAGGTCGCCCCCCGGACCAGTCTTTACCCTTAGACCTGGAGACTCCACAGGCTCCATCCACTGGCCAGGAATCCCAACAGCTGGTAGCCCCCTGGGAGAAGAAGACAGAAGAATTCTCAGCCCATAGAAAAGTGGACGCTGTGAGAGCTGCTGGACACAAAGAAGACCGGGAAGTTAAGCTCATGGCTGCAGCCTGTGCAGACCGCCATGCTGGTGTCACTTGTTCCCCAGGAGTCACAATGCCATCCAGTGTGGGGGAGAGTGGTATCAACTGTCCACCCATCAATATCCCAGGGTCATACGTTTTCAATGCAATAGAACTCCAGCCAACTCGGGTCCCGGGAAGAAACAACAAGATCAACCAGATGCATGCATTGCCAAAGCCAACCATAGGAAGAGACACCGTGGCAGTCAAGAAGATTGGTATCAACATCTACCTTCGGGTTTCCGAGGAGACCCTCTGGCAGCAGGCAATGGTGGCCCACCTATTGGCTGTTACTTCCCAAAACGAACAGCCCATTTCCATCCATTCATGGGACTGGAGGCACAGCCAAGAGACCAGCGCAGGATGCCAAGAGATGTTGCAGAGGTCAGCACATAGTTCACAAATGGTCCATCAGCAGAGCTTCAACAGTGGACCAGATGTGAAGAGCAAGTCAGAGGCTTCCCCTGGGTTGAAGTCCAGCATCTCGGTAAACAGCATCTCGGTAAAATTACTGAGTGTTGACGGCTACCCTGAAGTGGATCAGGTTGTGCAGGGACTGGAGTTGGATGAACTCCTTAAGAAGAAGGGCAGCCCGTACCTTTGCCCATCCCATTGCCTGCGGGGGACTCGCTGCAACCAGCATGGGCTGCCTTCACAGAGGATCCAGCAGCGGTGCTTCAACAGTGACCCAGATGAGAAGCACGAGTCGGAGGCAATCCCTGGTGCATAGGCCAACATCTCGGTAAAATTACTGAGTGTTGAAGGCGACCCTGAAGTGGATCGGGTCGTGCAGGGCCTGGAGTCAGACGGACTCCTTCCGAGGAAGGGCAGCCCATACCTAAGCCCATCACGTTGCCTATGGGGAATTCGGTGCAACCAGCATGGGATGCCTTCACAGAGGATCCAGCAGCGGTGCTTCAACAGTGACCCAGATGAGAAGCACGAGTCGGAGGCAATCCCTGGTGCAAAGGCCAACATCTCGGTAAAATGACTGAGTGTTGAAGGCGACCCTGAAGTGGATCGGGTCGTGCAGGGCCTGGAGTCAGACGGACTCCTTCCGAGGAAGGGCAGCCCATACCTAAGCCCATCACGTTGCCTATGGGGAATTCGGTGCAACCAGCATGGGATGACTTCACAGAAGATCCAGTGGCAGTGCTTAAACAGTGACCCAGTTGAGAAGCACAAGTCAGAGGCATCCCCTGGGGCAAAGTCCAGCATCTCGGTAAAATTACTGAGTGTTGATGGCCACCCTGAAGTGGATCAGGTCGTGCAGGGCCTGGAGTTGGATGAACTTCTTCAGAAGAAGGGCAGCCCTTACGGTAGCCAAGGCCATTGTCCACAAGGGATTTGGTCCAACCAGCATGGGCCGACCATCTGCCTGGTGGTGGACCGAGAGAGGGAGCCTTATGGAATCCCTCCAAGCCTTGTCCGGGAGACCTCCTTGGGGAAGGCAAGGAACCTTTTCGGGTTGTAAGTCAGGAAGACCCAACCACTGTACATAGTAGTAACTAGATGCGAGATGCTGGGCCAGACTCGGCGCAATCTCGGACCTGTATACATCGTTAGTTGCCGGCGTCAGGCTGGCATGTTGGTGAGACACCAGATGAACCAGGATGGAGGCACCCTCCTGAACAGTACCACTCCCTGGGGGTGCCCTCCTGAACATGACCACTCCCTGTGGGTGCCCTCCTGAACAGAGCCACTCCTGGTGGAGGGAACCCTCCTAAAAAAATGGAACGGGGAGGAATGTAGTAAACGCGGAAACGCGTCGTTCTCGCGTAATCCGCGAGGTGGCGCTGCGAGTGGACGGCCGGGTCGGCGGCCGAGCGTAGAGCGCCAGACTGAATCCCGACTGACGCGAGCACACACCTGTGGCTTCAGTTTCGTCAGGCAAGTCTCCCAAACACCCCCAGAATCCTACAGTAAGTGCCAGATACACCTCTATTTTCACTACATATCTAAGGCCAGAGGGGGACAGATCAGGTTAGAGATAAGGACTGACCAATCAGAGTCAGATAAAACTGTCCCCCTCGGGGTTGCTAAGCAACTCTGGCTAGGGATTCCCCCTACCCTGTCCTTGAGATATAAGATGTAGCTAGAATAAGTGACTGACATTCAGTGACGGGGCTGTTAAAGGCTCACAGGTGACAGGGGCCCAGAGGGGGCCTGTCAACCAGTGAACCACGTTAGCCTAGTTTGTACCCCCACGACATGGATCTGTCACTCTCTGACTCTGCGCCACACAACCCAGTTGTAGCCTAATACGGGCGGCCTTAGGCCTTCTATACACTCACCCGTTTGTAACGAAGTGATGTAGCCGGGTACAGTCAGTCAGTTTTTCTCGGCAGTCTTGTTTACATTCAGTTCTTCCTCTATTATCGCCCAGTCCAGGTGGCGCTGTCTACATCCGGCCCCTGTTGTGGTAAAACACGCGGCTGGACGTCCGTTGTAACTGCCCAGGTCACTGAAGCTGGTTCCCGGTGAGTTAAACTCTGAAGGCTGGTAACCAGCGCAACACCAACAGGAAGTCACAAAGTGTCGGTCTTAAGTGCACCCATGCAACACAAAACAGCCTGGAATTAATGTTTGCTGATACCATCCAACCAAATACTTCGACAGACAACAAATATAAACCCTTTACCATGAGTGAAGGCCATCGGATTTGAGGTATTTTTAGATTAAGGCAGGTTAATCTGGCATTTTTAGCGGCCATGGCGTCCCACCTTAAGCCTAGAACTTAGTAACTTTAGTTACCGGTACTAAAAATTAAGTTACTAGTCATAACAGATCTGATACTCATTACTTATTAATACAGTAGGTACCTCAGCTTAACCAGTGAATATTAGAATATTATTATGCATTGTTGTAACTACGCATGTTGTATATGGTGCTCACAGACGTGGAGGCTCTATTACTAGTCACAACAGATCTGATGTTTACTACTAAATTGTACAGGAAGTGACTTAACACTTTCTTCTATTGTTACCAGCTAATACTGTTGTTTTGTTGAAATGTATGTATACAGATACCCAAATTTCTGTTTGCATTGTACCATACCACTGTACATTTCATATATGTAGGAACGTGGAGTGACCTATGAGTCTATCTGATTCTTTATAGTCAATAAAAGCTTATATAGTAACTCGTGGAGTGTATCGTCGGCAGGCGCCTGTTATCGGCACCCCAAACATAAAATTTGATATTACAGCTATGTAAAATAATTATCTTCCTTTCTAAGAAGGTGCGGGTCTTTCAATCTCCCCTGCAGATTCTTGGTCAATAGTGGAGACATAGGAGAAGGCAATGCGTGGAGATTGTCAGTTCCGGTGTCAGAACATGATGCCGCTCACGAGTTTATTAATCTACCTAGATAGTTAGAATAGGAAATGATTAAGGATGATTAGGCCTTACGAGACGTGGAACTTAGATAATTTAATCATGTTTACAATGTTTCTACGACTACATTGCTTTAATTACCACTTAATTACCCTACAGAGCTACGAGACATCGGGCCCTGTCCCGTACATGATGCCGTTCACGAGTTTAGGCCTAGCTGTCTCAAACTGTACGACAGAGAAGCTTATCCGTACTACCAGTCGGCCTACCGTGAAATCATGATTTCGTAGCAATCAGAAGCTATTGAGGTATTCTGACAGCTTGGATGAGTTTAATTGGGATTTATTCAGTGCCGTGATGCTCGGCATTCGTCAGGGCCGCCATGTGGGGGTCTAGTACCTCTAATTGACACTTGGGGCACTGGGGGCGTTCCCGCCACTACAGCTATTGGTAGTGTGCTAGCTGTCTTTCAAATTTTGAGATTTGTTTTTACACTCCAAGCGCCGAAGGCGCTTGTTCTTTTAAAATAAGATTTTCACATATTCAAATGTGATGTTTACTCCATCGTTTATCACAACACCAGTATAGTTTTGACTGTACAGAAATAATTTTCAAGGAAAAGAAATATTGTTGTTCATTAACACATAATGACATATCCAGAAATGACCATTTAATTTTCCTGCTCAATGTACATAGGTGTATTTAATTCAGTTCTATCCAAAATAACAAAATATCTTGTTAGATCAATTTACATGTATTCCGAGAGGCCCTGACCTCGCTACTCTCGGTCAGAGAGAACTTATGATTATTCTCCATAGACCACTTTTCAACCTGCTCGAAAATACACTAAAACACCAGGATGTTTTCTTGTTATAAATAAAGTTAGATATAGTGTCCATGATATTTTGAAGGAAATACAGTCCTTTTTGCCAGCCTCTTTCAGTTGCTTTTCAAACTGATATTAGCTGGTTCCCAGCTAGATCTACCACTACTCTTTACAGGGTACCAACCACACAGGGAAAACAGGGAAAATGGCAAAAAAGATTCCCTGACAGGGAAAACACAGGGAATTTCATTTGGCCAGGTCCTGAAATTCCTGATTCCAAAGATATTAGGGATTTAACATTTTGTTGTTGGGTTGTCCAAATTTTTTCTGCACGTAGAGGCTTTTAAATTTGAAAAGCTTGCTGGATATGACACAGGGAAAAATTGCCGCGGGACAGGGAAATCTCAGGGAAAACACAGGGAATTTGAAAATGGACTTTCGGTTGGTACCCTGTCTTTAGGATGGCTACAAGCAGTCTGTAATGGCGGCAACTAGAAGTCTTTCAGCACAATGAGGCTAAGCAAGCTCTTGAATCCTTGATATTCAGAGGAGAATATTCATCAAATCATATCAGGTTTAGATGTTAGGATAACAAAGAAGGTAGGTAAAAAAAATAAAGACCTAACATGATGTATTTGCTGAGAAAAGTCTACTCAACCAAAATGGTCAAGTAGAATACATAGGCTTGTACATATAATCACTCTAACTGTGAGCTGACAGTTAGAGCCGTTCTCGAACTATTTACATGGGCAGAGCCAGAGAAAAATCTGAAATGAAGTAATTTGCAAAAAAATAAATTTGTTAAAGGGGCTTTCTCGTCCGTGAGGAGGACATATTTTGATACGTTGTAACTCCCCTACACTGGCACCAATTCAGGCTGACACGATTGTCTCATTTACTGCGGGACACTTCCTAAATGGCTTACATTCGGGTTTTTTGTTGACAATAGTCCCTATCTAACCCATGTTAAACCAAGGTGGAAACATAGGTTTCTAATGTTCTAGTACTTGTCCCTTCATAAAAAACGCAGAAATAAAAGGAGACACAAAAATATATCGAAAGATGATATACACTATTCTGAAATTCTCTCATATAGGTAGAAATACATAACTGAAAATTGGTTTTGTTCGCCAAACATCTGCTTGAAGAGTCATGGCTATGCTGTGAGATTGAGTGACTTATTTCCAGTGTTTTTTCATAGCAATGGCCTTTTGCGACGTATCATTTTCGGAGCTTGAAGCATTAAGAATTGATATTATTGTTCTATCTGCTTACAATTATTATTGCCTATCCCCACCAGTTATTTACAGAATTTCACTAAGACAAAAGTATCCCATTAACTAACTGACATTTTACTACAGCACTCGAACAGATTTGACGGAAAAATCCATGACTTCAAAAGGCAAAATATGCACAAGATACCTGTTGCAAAAGGGTTTAGTTCCACAGCAAATGCGGGATTCACGTCCGCGAGAATTTCGTGACGTGACCAATAATGTCTCCGGATTACGTTCCAAAAGTGGAAAACAGGTTGCCGGCCGTTGCGTCACCAGGCTTACGTCGGCGGATGTATCTCTTTGAACTCACTGACGAGAATGTCCCTTTAAGCTTAAAGTCTGGTTTCACAATATGGGTGTCAAAAATACACTCCATCCCATGCACATGTCTTGTATTATCGGCAGGGCCACATTATTGTTTTGAAGTAAAGGTTAGCAGCACACTACCCTAATCTTCTGATTTTTCCTTTATCTTTTAAACTCATAACCCAGCAAAAATATGCATGATTCTAGGTAGCCAGAACCAAAAGCTACAATATATTACAAAATAATGTCATAGTTGTTGGAGAAAGATTGCAAAATGGGTTTTGTTTGGGCATTACAATGCTAACGTATGGGGCAGAAGTCAACAACTTCCCGGCCATGCGCGACAACTGGCAAACGCTCTATTCACAGTATACTTTTTCCACTTCCAGAATCAGGGAGTCGAGGCCATGTGCGACAACAGGCAAACGCTCTATTCACAGTATACTTTTTCCACTTTCAGAATCAAGGGAGTTGAGGCAGATTTTTACAGTCTAGGCTCCAAGCTGGTTCCCGGTGTGTCACTCATAGAACGCTTGTAACAAGCGCAACAACAGGAAGTAAGAAACTGCTAGTTTTAAGTGAACACATGCAACACAAAAGAGCCTTAAAATGATATTTTTAGAAGCCATCCACCCAAAACCTTCAACAGACAACAAATATAAACCTTTTACTACATGGAAAAACCATCGGATTTGAGAATTAATCAGGATTAATTCTCTGCTGTCAGAGCGCGGCTGTTGTGGGCTGACTGGGGCTTGTTTGGTGGACGTGCCCTGCCCGGCAGACAGTGGCCTGGGGCCCTGAGAGCGCCTGTCACTCCGTCACTGTCCCGGACCCCCCGACCCATGTGGGCTGGGAGGTCCACCCTTCCTGCCCCAAGATGTCGGCTCCTCTCGGCCCCATGCCCAGCGACGTTCGCAAGATGGGTTACCTGAAGAAGCTGAAAGTGAGTTGACAGACAGTCGTTTGTAAAGTGTAAAGTCTACCAAAGACTTGTAACTGTTATGAATACTGGAGAAATCGGTTTGCAGTCGTGGAGAACTTGGACCACCAGAAAACTGGAGAACCTTTTCTAATGAAAAATAAACTAAATATAATCCTTCTCTTCAAATAGATCTCTAGGATTCATACTAAAAGCCTAACCCATCCCTATTCCAGTTTTTGGGTGTATATCTGCCAAAAACACCAGTGGACCAAGTTCTCCTGTGTACCAAATTCTCCACTTACCACTGTTAGGCCAAGGACAAAATTGTTTTATTCAGCCCAAAAAATCGGGTTAGGCAGGTCTTGATTTAAAATATATTTTGGAATGTTTTTTTTAAAGCGAACTACGGCAAAGCCACTATGGAGCATAGAAACATGATAGCTTACCTCCTGGCCAAAACTCATGGTCAATGAAAATATTCAAGTCTCACAACACTTAATATTAGAATATGCATCTGGGACCAAAAGAATGGTTCAGTGTTTCATCAAATGACCAGGGATCTCCCTAGGCCTGCGGGATGGGCCATTCCCGCACCAGGAATTTAATTCCTGCACTGTGTTAACATTGAAGGGGCCATTCCCGCAAAAATATTTGTCAAAAATGGAAAATAATGGTCCAAATGCCCACATATTTCCAGAAAATGGCCCCTTAAAAATGTTCCCGATGGGGCTTTTGAGACTTCAAAAAAAATTCTAGGAATATCCCTGATTGATGCTGTTACCAACTTAATATACCTTTAGAAGATGTTTGAATCTTGGATTTATTTTTATAGGCACCCCCCCTAGTGATAATGTAATTATGATTGTTATAATGCCAATTTTAAGGTAATCCGTGCTGACCCTGATAACTTCTTACATAATGGGTCTGTACACCCACAACAGTCAACGGTCCATTGCTTTTATTGGGCCCTTTAAATCTGTTAAGAATATTTTTGTTGGCCCTCTATTTATAGCAGGGGTAACCCCTTTGATGACTCATGGGCTGCTGGATGGTCTATGGTCCTACCTGCCATAAACCAGAGTCTCCAAAGCATGCTGGGATACAGGGTGGAATTCCCACCTAAAACGGTTGCTGGAGTACAGACTCACTTTGGGAAACAGTGGTTCTGAACTAGACGGTATTTCAAGGTCCACAAAAGTAACAATGGTGACAGCGTCATTGTGGCAGCAGCCTCATTGTGCTGACATCACTGTTGCTAGGGCCACATAAACTTGACCTGTTGTAACCCATAACCTCAATATTAATCAATAGCTTGGATCTGAGGAAAAAGTCTGCACAAGAAATAAACTATATTTGATTAAAAACCTTATTGATAAGTTTTTAATCAAATTTAATCAAAATTTATGGTCGGTCAGGATTGAAAGTGGCCTTACTCCCATGCAAATAGAGCCCCTCATTAGTGTTCCATGATTGTATGACAGAAATTTCCCTGCAATACAGACAGGTGTAATACTGTATCAGTATGTCAAAATTTACCTGCTCAACCTCAATTTTCACCTGCCCTGGGTAGGTGGGCAATGCTAAATGTAGAACCCTGTGATCATCATACCTAATGTGGTGCTTTAATGTTTCAGACAAATAAGAAGAAGCTCTTTCTCCTTCGTGAAGAGTCGGACTTGGGTCCAGCCCGTCTTGAGTATTATGACAGTGAAAAGAAGTACAAAGCAGGAGGCCCCGCCAAGCGGTGGATCCCGCTCCGGGCCTGCTTCAACATCAACAAGAAGTCAGACGCCAAACACAAGTATGCCATTGCGCTCTACACTAAGGAGGACTGCTTCGCTATGGTGTGTGAGACGGAGGCCGAGCAGGAGGAGTGGTTGACAGTCCTCCTGGACCTGCACAATGACAACATCAGTGACAGTGATGAGCCACGTCCCTTCTTTGGTAAGATAACTCTCTACTGTTCTTCAGTGTTCTAAACTACATGTTAAACTACCTGAGAAATATGATCCATGCTTTCCCTTCTGACAGTGTTAAGCTGTCCTACACTGCCAATATCGTTCTTGTTTACTTAAACATCTCTGATAATAACTTCTTAAAATGGGGTGCTAAGATGAAGTTTTATAACAATCCAAGATACACAGGTCTCACGCAAAGCATTTAAGATTTGTCGCCATAAAAATTGCCAAATCCCATTTTTTGTTGCCAAATTTAAGTGAGGAGCCACAAAATACTTGTATTTAATGTTCAACAAATACATGTAATTGAAATTTATATTTATTTGCAATTATGAAGCTAAAAAGTACAAATATTATTTCAATAATATGATGTTTGTACATGATTTTTGGAACTGAAATTGCATATTCTCTAAGCAATTCAGAATTTCAAGGTTGGACATACCGGGACCCCCCACACTTTTCATAAGGATCCTGTAGCCAAAATATATAGCCATATCATCAAATTTGTAGCCAAATAGCAGAATTTGTCACTATCGGCAACGTGGCAACCAGGGTGCCCGAGCCCTGGATTCGTACAGATTTCCTTTATGTATTTCAGATTTATTCACTGAAACTAACTTACATCTCTGTATCCTATAGAATAAGCGGGTTAGCTGTCAAAGGGAACACTTTGCTCTAAATTCACTGAGACTTCTAGATTTTCATGAAATAGCAGTTTACCTATCCAATTCTTTTCAAGCTGGGTGTACATGATTTCAAAATGGTTGGGTGTCAAGTTTACACAGTGGGTGTGTAGGGTAGTTGCTGAGATCAGTGGGGGCCGTGGGGGGAGAGATTGGGGATTGTGAGATTGTGCAGGGATTACCTTGTTACCTTATCAAAGTCAAAATCATCTTTTAGTTAAGTATTTCATTCATGACAATATCAATATGTTTTAATATACTATTTCCCTTAAATCCCAACAAAGGTTATCAACTTACTTCCGAATTTCAGTTCTTAATCATTGTAAATAATTAATAAGCTTGCCATTATTTACCATCATTGCCACCCTTACCTGTTTCAACCTGTTGTAGTTGATAAGCTCTGTTACACCAAGAACAATTTAAAGGGTTCCTTGCACAGTACTTTTCAAAAGCCCTTTTGTTTAGTTGAGTAACTTCTAAAAATACAGTATTCTAAAAGTCTAGTAGTCTAGCAGTCCACTTTCCAACACAGCACTCTGCTTGGGATCATCACATACATGCTGTCTTTCCTTACCTACATGAATAGTAAACTATTTCATACTCTGTTACACCAAGAACACTTTAAAGGGTTCCTTGCACAGTAATTTTCAAAAGCCTTTTGTTTAATTGAGTAACTTCTAAAAATAGAGTATTCTAAAAATATTTCAAAAGAAAAAATTGGAAACTGTTGAAGTGTCAGTGAATGAGAAAGGAAATAAGATAAAAAGTTGGAAATTCCCTTATTTCTGGGTTTCCAGTTCTGTCCTTGCTATGTCATAATCAAGGATAATTCCTTTCAAAGTAACTTGGGAATTTCATTTAGGTGAATAAAAAACAGGTGAATTTAGGTGAATAAAAAACATAATTAATAATAGCCTGTATGGGGACTTCTATAAAGAAAATTCACAAAAGCTAAATTTCCTTTCTGTAATTTGTGGAGACTGGGAGATTTCTCTTTGCTAAAAATTAGGAATTCCCTTTTAGTCACCGTGTGACGTCACAAATTTTGGGATTTCCCTTAAAAAACCATAGAATATGCCAAATTTCAAAGCTCTATAGCTGTGGTCATACTTAGAATCTTCTTACAATATCTCTGGGATAATTTGATTTCACTTCAAATGTCACACTCAATAAGTTTCATTGGATAACAGTCTGTGAAATTGGCACTGGCCCGGGGCGAAAGGCCATTAAAATTTTAGCCGGTGAAAAATTTGGGGAAATTTAGGAAAATTTAATATATTTTGCAGGCTCATGTGCTCCCGGGCCATTGGAAAATAATGTCAATTTCGCAGACTGCGGATAATATTGATGCTTTAGCTATATGCAAGGTTTCTTTTAACACTGTTGCATTTTAGTATTTTCCCGTCACATTTTTTATGATAAATGAAAAAAAAAGCAATTTATGTAAAATCGCTTATAATTGATTGTTTTGTCCAGTCATACTCTTGGGGGACCTAAAAGGGGAACCCTGTGCCCCCAACAGGGTCATCAAAGGCTGGGTGTGTGGTGTGCTTTCTATGGGACATTGCACATCAAAGACCCCTTGCCACTCTTCGAAAAGACTAGGGTATTGAACCCGCCTTTGTGGTGTAAAACTAGCCGAAAAGCTTTACCTTGTGCAGTCTGATAAAAGAACCCTAAACGGTTGGCCGGACGTTAAACTAACAAACAAACAAACTCTCCAGTATTTGCTTTGTCTAGTATGTGTAGATGGGACATGGGCCTCAGTGAGACACTAACCATAGTCTGACCCCTGACCTGCCCCCCCAGATGAAGACTATAACCGGAGAGGGGGGACACACAGTGTGAAAAGGCATGTGAACAGCCATATCCTCATGTTCATAGTTGGCACATGACTTGAGGCAGTGTACCTGCAGATAGCTAAAGTCACTGTAGTCTGTGCAGTGATGAATACCTTGGATCTCGATCTAAACCAGGGTTGTTCTGGTAGTCAGGCGTGTTTTCTGTCAGAGGTAGGTGGGTCTCGACATGGCTTTCAGGAGACCTGGTCTGTGGTGTCTGCAGGCCTCACTCAGTGTCAGGGAAAGCAAGGGCAGACCTGGCGGCTGAGCTACTAGCAGGGGTTTGTAGGAAACTAACTAGGACAAGGGATTACCACTATAGAGCAAAACACTCTTTGATGACAGATGCTTTGATCAGGCTGAAGGATTGACCTATGCTATGGGCAAACTGTCCCCTCAGGACGTGATCCGCCGCTGGAGGAGCTGGACAAGGGGAGGTAAAGTCAGACCTGATATACGCCTACAGCAATTAGGCCAAGAATGCTTGCAGCAGGTGCCATGCCTCTCATATATATTTGGTCTTTTCACTTATTAGTTCTGAGCTTTTTGAATTAATGTAACCCGTGCTGCACCATTAATATGATTTAATCTTAATTCTTGGTAATTTATTAGCATCTTTCTTAATAAGTGACTGTTAAGAATTCCACCCCAAAAACCTGCTGTAAGCAGTAACATTTGAGGAAATATTGGTGTGCCCAGTACCAGACTCAGAGCCTCCTTTTTTGTCTTCAGCAGTGAAAATGTTAGGGCGCCCGGGGGTCCGGGTAAGAATAGGCCCTCAGTAGCTCCTGATCGTATGAGGCGACAATAGGGGGGACCCTGCACTGACCAAGTGGTTCTTGGGTTCAATTCCCGGTCAGTGCTTGGTTCACTAACGGATGAGGTACAGCAAAAATGATCGCTGGGTTTTGATCCCCTGCTGTTTGCCCGCCCTGTCCCCTTCATCTCATAGATTCTATCACCAAAGACAGAATTCGTCCCAACTGGTTTTCGCCGTGAAAATGACCCTGGCTGTCGGTACGGCGTAAAACACCCAACACTCACTCACTCACTGTTAGGGCTGCGCCATGTGCCCTGGGCGCATAAAAAAAAAGGAAAAGGTGCATTGACGGTGTGAACATTGCACCCTTGTAACATTAGGATTGCAAAAGATATCAATGTGTACGAAAATGGCACATTTTTTCATTTGGGGGCGGCCTCTAGTGGTTATTGGTAAAGTACGCCCCCAAAGCCTTACTGTTGGACCTTTTTCATTGTGTAAAATCAGTCAACCATGAAATATGTCTATTGTGTGGGCCCCTGTTAATTTGTGACAATTATAGTTTTGAATACCCATGGTCCCATGGTTATAGTTCCCTTTTGTTTCACCTGTCAAAATCAAAGCGATCAAAGCTATGAAAGCGCATGGGGCGAAATCTTCCCTAAGGATGTTGTTCGTATGTCTGGACAGACGGACACCAGCCTGCTTAAAATCAATGGCTGTTTCAGGAACGTGGTAACCAGCAAAAATTTCGCTGAAATCATACCAGTCGTGTGTGTATCAAATTCAAATGCTTTTCTTACACACGCAGGGAACCGGGCATGCAGATGAGTTAGCTGCATGGTCGTTATTTTCGTATTTGGAATTTGTTTTGGAAATCCCCGTAAGCGCGATCCCCGACCTTATCAACGCCATCTCCTCCCGCTACCCCCACCCATCCCACTCGTCCACAAGCAGGCGGCAGTGGTGGGGGTGGTGACGGTGGACAGTGGGGGTAGTTACAGCGCAATCATAACAGGTTGTGAGGGTAACATTGAAGTACTTTAAGTTCTAGGGCATGATAATGTCCAACCTTGTGCTTGTATCTTACTGAACACAGCATAATTGAAGTATTTAGGTTGCTTCTCAGGGTCAACTGTAGTTATATTTTTGGCTTTTTTCATGCTTATTGATATCAGTTTAGGTTAATATTTAGTTACATATAAAGGTCAGTTGCTACATTTGCCTTTATTCTATAAAACGCGTATCAATATTAGTCCATAGTTCCATCAATCAGGCTTTGAAATAGAAAATATCAGTTTTCAAATATGGTACTTTTCACATATAATGTGCATAATCAGCCAAGTTTTGTATGTATTCCATGTATGATTTGTCAATTTAAAGGGTAGAAAATGCTTTAAAATATCTTAAAGAAAAGTTCCTCAATACATTTATTTCTCATAATATATGCCAATAATGATGATACTTTTTCCTATCACAGTTCCAAACCTTGGAAAAGCTTAAGGTTAGACTACGGTGATGGGCAGCAGATTTGCTAAAAATGCCATAGCTCCGGGGCTATTGGTGATATTCAAACACGTTATATATCATTTAAAAGCTCTTATTTTTCTCTATCGTATGACATATCAAACAGTATTTGTAGAGCTAAAGTAGAGAAAATATTTATTAAAATTGATTTTTTTCACTTTAATTTTTTGAACCAAGATTCCTTACTTAATATAATTCTCTAAGTTCTGAAACTTGGTAGTATTGTCAGAAACGTTCATATGGGGGGAACCGTGTCTCAGATTTTTAATTTAGGTCTTAGTTTCTATTTTGTGATAAAAAACAGGAAACTTTTTGTATTTTTTTGTCATTTTTTACAACTTAATTTTTCAAACTTCATAAAATTAAAACTAGGCCCTAAATAAAAAATCTGAGGCACGGTTTCCGCCATGTGATTTGTATCTACAAGCATACAAAGTTTGATTAACTTTCCTTCATTATTGACAGAGATATCCCAGTTCAAAAAATTAAGTAAAAAAAACTTAATTTTTACATTTCTGGTGAATTTCTATTTTTACTCCATTATCCACAATTATGTTATTCATATCATAAGATAGTCTATTTAAAGTGATATCTAAGAATATCTGATAAATATTAAGATATGTAGTAGCAAAATAACTATTTTACATTTTCGAGAGACCAGCAAAAATATGCCTCATCACAGTAGTCTAACCTTAATATGTCCTTTGATCGCTATTTGCTGCAATGATCTATAGACCATTTGATTCAGCCAGTATTGTTAGTGGTTTCAGCATATCAACCTATGTGACCAATCAATCAGATGACAACCATCCAAGGAATTTATTAAGGAAGTGGCAGCTTGAAACAATATACTGCCCGTTGTCATAACAACTTGTTGCCTATTATGGTCCGTTGTTGATGGTGTGATGGCTGCTGCATTCCATGGTTCATAATGAAATACCGGTCATTGGAGGAGGGCCGGGAGGCCGGGCAGACACATAAACAAGGAGCCACTTCTACTGCCGGGGTTTGATACCAAATATTTGTTTAAAATGACGTTTGACTTTTCATTGCAATTTTCTCTATATAAAGGGAAGTACTAGATGTGTCATTTGGTCTGCAGGCCTGAAGATTCTTAACATGCAACCCATACAGTGACTGATATTAGGGAACTTGTTATGCATCTATCCAATCTGTGCACCCGCTGAGTGCTCAAAATAACACACTTTAGGACAGTCCCATTAGATTGGAAAAAAAGTTTAAACTTTAAATATTGTAAACTATTTGTACTTTCTCTGTTTATGCCACATTTGAGAATTTTTCAATTTCTTTAAAAAGCTTCCAAAAGGTGAGAATAATTCTTAAATTCAAGAAATTAAAAGATTGGGTTGATATAATGTACAGCCTTTAAAAGTAACTTGACAGTCGGGATTTAATAAAATAGAAGTAGCTTGGGACAACTAGAGAACATATAATGCAAGAGAACTTTCTCAGTTGCCAAGGTAGTGAAGGCAGGATAATGCTATTTACTTTTCTTTTCCAAATAAATAACCAATTCATAAGAGATTATTTTCAGTCAATTGTTACTTTTACCCAATAAAACATAGCTGAAAATAGAAACCAAGTGCACCCAGAGTATGGTTGTAAAAAGACACGACGTGCACCCAGAGTATGGCTGTAAAAAGACACAACTTGCACCCAGTGTATGCCTGTTAAAAGACACAACATGCACCCAGAGTATGGCTGTAACAATAAATGCCTAGGTCCGCTGGAAAAAAGCGATCCTTGCTGTGGCGATGTCCTTTGCCGTGACGATGTGAAACCGTAGCTCCACAGGAGATGCTGAGGCAACACCGGCTAAACGGCGCTGTGATACCTCAAAGTGTGAGCGACCTGGAGATCCGGGCAATATGCATGTAGGAAAGAAAGATGTCAGAAAGAAAGAAAGATGTCAGATGGGACGACGTCCGTCGACGTGACGACGACGTTCGTCCACGTGATGACGTCGTTCGTTGACATGACGTAATCAAAGCTAACCCACATTAGTCTAGATTCATCTGTGACTTCTACTTTCTTGATAAAAAATACTCCTGCTAGTTAATAAACTTACTAAAATGATTTCTGCGAAACCAATCAGAATTCAGACAACATCCAGATTTGGGTAAGTTGTTCTCTGCTGATAGCTCCAACCTAAACTGCAACAGGAGGCAGCCTTTGCCAAAACGAGGCTCTTACTCCTGTGAGACCTAAATCTTGACATTAAACAAAGAATAACAAATCCTCACAATCATTTAGAAAATTCATTCTAATATTCTAAAGGTATGATAAATTGTAGATATTATATATTTATGTAGCACTAATACATTCTCTTAGTCCTTGATGCCTAGTCTAATATTCAGTGATGTGACACCTGAAGATTTGCCTTGACCATGAATTTTGAACAGGGCGTAAAGCGATCACGTCGCTACGCTCCCTTGTGCCTACGGTGCAGATCGCTTTAAAAAAGACACCAAGTGCACCCAGAGTATGGCTGTTAAAAGACAAAGTGCACCCAGAGTATGGCTGTAAAAAGACTAAGTGCACCCAGAGTATGGCTGTAAAAAGACACAATTAACATCAATTTATAAGATGAGTAGCATCCTATTCTATTAGACATGTTAATTTTCTCAGTTTGTGGGCTAATGAAGGCTTGCTCCTTGGGAGGAATGTGACGTGGGCAGAGCCTGGTGTTGGCCTGTAAACAGAATGATTAGCGGCAATTAGCAGTCTGTCCAGGGACTTGTTATTAGGCAGAAGACAGTGGGTGGGAGCAGGTATCACAGACTATAAAGCTGGGTGAGACGTTGACATAGGCCATACAACGTGCTCAGACAGACACACTGCCTCACCACAATTGGGACTACGCAGGCCACTTACAGGGTGGCCACATTACAGCTGAATTACCTACCTCTAAGGTCAGCCCCATTACAGCTGAATTACCTACCTCTAAGGTCAGCCCCATTACAGCTGGATTACGTACCTCTAAGGTCAGCCCCATTACAGCTGGATTACCTACCTCTAAGGTCAGCCCCATTACAGCTGGATTACGTACCTCTAAGGCCCAGGCCCATTACAGCTGGATTACGTACCTCTAAGGTCCAGCACCATTACAGCTGGATTACGTACCTCTAAGGTCCAGGCCCATTACAGCTGGATTAAGTACCTCTAAGGCCCAAGCCGGGGATGTGGCCATAAAAAGAGCTGTGGGTAGAGTGCACAGCTGAAAGGCTCCTGTGAGGAGGGAACCCAATGATTGACGTGCGGCTGAAGCAGCAAACCATGCGGGTGAAACAGCGCATCAGGCACTGCTTCCTGAGACCCATCCAGCGCCGACGGAGGAAGGCAGGTCAGAAGGGGTTCATGTGCTCCAGAGCCTTAGTTTGGGTTGATAACTTCTCTTATCCAACACGGGCATTGGTTGACCAATGATTTGAAGCTCCCAGGTGTACACAATGATAAGGGGCCTTCCATTAAGTATGTATGCATCAAGGGGGGAGGGGGTGTCTGAGATTTTTGAAAATGTGCATATCTTCTAGTACAATTCCAATGCGTATTTTTTAACAAGGGGGGGTCTGGGATTTTTGAAAATGTGCATACGTACTAAATAGAAGGCCCCCAACATTTGTATGTGACAATAATGCATTATTCATCGTATTTACCATGACACATTTTCAATGTATTCACCATTTTTGGTACATTTTATTGACTCTCAATATCCTTATGTTCCATGGGCACTTTGATTAAACAAATAATGTGCCATTTTAAATGGCATCGCACGGCCCTAACATTTTTACTGTATGCACATAATGTTATTCACAGAATTCTTGTCACATGCAGTGCTAAAAATTTTCTGCCCTGACCATCAATATGAAGGTATACTAGACTGAAAAATTGTGCATAAGCCAGGCAAACAGTGCTTCAGTAGTGTGCCTGGTGACAGAGTGGTGTGCCTAGGGCGCCAGACACACTTTCAGTTAACACAGTGCACATTTGTCTCATTCATGTCACATAGCCAATGACACTTATATATATATATATGATATTAGGCTATAAAGTATATCCTCATTATTTACACACCAGAAATACACTCATATATCAGGGCGGGCCCCTAGAAACTCATGAATAACAAAGACTAGTATATGTGAGGGCCTCAAGATTTGGAAAGCTAGGGGCCCGACTGGCCCCTAGTTTTTTAAACTTATGTCCACCCTTGTATATGCTTGGTGACATTTGTCAAAGTCCCTCTTGATGTGACTCGTCCCCCCTGCAGAGGGTTGAATGTGCACACCCGTAGTGTCAAATTAGGTACTTCGCATTACACACATTAGGACAGATCATCAAATTTAAGGTTTTCAAAGGGCCTGAAATGTAAGGTTATTTTTCTTCACGTTGTATTAAGTTGTATATGGTATAAAGGTTGGTTGGTGAAGTATAGGATGGCTGTTTCTTTAAACAAGTGAAAGAGCCAGTTCACCCTATTATCACACATTTAATCCCCTGATTCCTGTCCTATGCTTGGAGAGTGGATGCATGGGTTTTCTTGTTCTATGGCCTTTTATAATTTTTTATATAAGAATGGATTAAGTGTAGTTATTAAGTTCCTTTTCAAAAAAGGTTCGATCGTTCAATCTCCACAGCAGATTCTTGGCCAGTAGTGGGGATATAGGAGAAGGCAATGCGTGGAGATTGTGAGTTCCGGTTTAGGGTTGGGAACACATAATGCTGTTTAAGCTTAACTGCAGGTGGTCTGGCTGTATCACTATCTCACCCCCCCCCCCCCCCCCCCCCCACACACACACACACATGATCCGCCCATGAGTGGTGCTGTGCCGGCTCAAAAGATATGTAGCCAGACCTAAACTCGTGAATGGCATCATATTTGGCCAACGCCGAACTAGTTAGACTGTAGTTCAATCCTACTCTGCTAGGTGTACACACAGGGTGAAGAGACACCTGCATGGTGGGTTTGAGATGGACTATCCAGCAAAGAGTTCCACCTACAAGCATTCTGCTATTTCTTCACTGTTGCAGAGAATCTGTGCATTTGAAAAAGGGTGATTTGTTTTTACACTCCAAGCGCCGAAGGCGCTTGTAATTCTTAAAAGAAATGCCTTAAAGGTATTTTACATAATTTCAGCATAGGTTTATATGTTTTTTGCTTGTGTTCATGTTATTTGGATGAGACTTACAAGTTCCAAGATAGTTAAAACAATAATAAACAACTTTGAGTTGTGGGCAAGAGTGGGAGAGAGTGGGAGAGAGTGGAATCAAGGTGAAGGACAATTGTCTGTGGGCCTGTGGACAATTGCTATTAGGTGGACAACCAAGTGGAACATAGGTTTCAAATCCCCTTCCTTCTGTTATGGTGTACCAAATGAGATAAAACAAGTTCACAATTTCAAATTTGTATGACATTTGCTCTCAATTCCAACATTAACACAAGGTTATCGGACATGTTTGTCAGCATGGCGGCCATGTTTTTATTATATGCCAAGTCTCCAAAAATGACTTAAAATCTTTTATTTTTTTAGGAATTTCCTTTTACTTGCAACTTTTAGATAAGGTCATCTGACATTCAACAGTATGGTTGCCATGTTTTTATTTTACACCAAGTGTCAAAAAACTAATTCAACAATTTCAATTTTTGGTGAATTTCTTTTAACTTCTAAGTTTAAGATGACATCATCAGGCATGATGTTCAGCATGGTGGTCATGTTTTTATGATATGCCAAGTATTCAAAAGCAAGTTAAAAATTTCAATTTTCAAGAAATTTCATTTCACTTCCAAGTTTTACACTAGGTAATCAGATATATTCAGCATAGTGGCCATGTTTTTATGATGCGCCAAGTGACTGAAAATGTTTAATTTCCAGGAAATTTCTTCCCACTTCAAAGTTTTAGACAAGGTCATCAGTCATATTCATCGGCATGGCAGCCATGTTTTTATGATGCACCACGTGTCCTAAAATGATTTCAAAGTTTTTTCTTTTCAGGAAATTTCTTTTCATTTCCAAGTTTTACACAAGGTCATCAGACATGTTTCCAAAAACAACCTCAAAATTTGTCATTTCAAAAAAATGACTTTTTTTCATCTTCTAAGGTTTAGACAAGGTCATCAGACATAATCATCAGCATGTTAGACATGTTCTTATGATGTGCTAAATTTCCAATAACAACTTCAAAAGTTTTTGTTGTCAGGAAATCTTTTTTCACTTCCAAGTTTTACACAAATTTATCAGACATGTTGTCAATATGGCAGCCATATATTTATGATGCACCAAAAGTAAAAAAAAAACAATTTAAAAGTTCACTTCCAAGTTTTAGACAAGGACATCAAATCTGTTTGTCAGTATTGCAGTTATGTTTTTATGATAAGTTTCCAAAAATGACCAAAGAAAATTTTTAATCACTTCCAAGTTTTAGATGAGGTAATCAGAAATGTTTGTCAGCATTATGGCTATACCTTACAGCATGGCAACCATATTTTCATAATATGTCAAATGTTCAAAAAGGACTTCAAAATGTTCTAATTGTAAAAAAATTATGTTCATCTCCAACTTTTAGACCAGGTCATCAGGCACACTTGCCATCATGGCAGCCATGTTTTTATGATTTGCCAAGTGTCCAAAAATGACTTTAAAGACAATCGCTCCATTATAGTTCTAAAGTTGAGATTTCCGTTAAACTTTGGGAAATATAAAATTAGGGTCTGCACATACCAGAAATGATGAAAGAATAGGGGGTCACCATGTTAACTTTTGAATAAAATGCACCACAAAATGTGTTGAAATACTCAAAAATCAGTATTTACATGAACTTAAACTATATTTAGACATTTTCTAAAAACAATGACAAAACCCACTAAATATATTCTAAACCTTCTTGAATATAAAGCCAATACATGAATCTTCACAATGTACCCATAATTTCACAAAAATAAGGAAATAAAGGAATTTTATGACATTTTAATTATTGACATTTTAAGATTTTTAAAATGAATTTATCATAAAACTAAAATCATAAAAATTTCAACGTTGACAATTTCTTGAAAAGCCTATATTTTATTGGGCTAAGTGTCAGCTATCATTTGCTGACAAATAATTAGGGTATCACCGACCTAACTTTTTCAGTAAACTCAATTACACATTTCAAGATTTTTGCCAAAATTTTGAAAACTTTTAAAAAAGGATGAATTACACTGTATCCCACACACTTTTCGCAATACATAATCACCTACCCTGATAATAGAACATGCTATTGTTCTCCGGGTTCGACCTATCAAACCCATCGAATGAGTCTTACTCCAAGGAGTAAGGGATCACGCCAAAAACTCTGAAACCAGCTTTTCTTTCTGGTAGAATTGTATCACTCGCTCGCCGGGGACATTCTAGGTCTAATTTTCGACCTCCTGTTTGATCCTGTTATGTGCTCGGAGAGTGTAAGAATTGCATTGACTTAGTATTGAAATTTGAAACAAGATGGAGATTGAATGGTTGCTTGGAGATTGAATGGATGTCATTATGGGATTCTCCTTTTTGGTCCTTGGGATACCCCCACTTGGTCAGACCAATAAAAGCCATGCACTGTTGTGGATGTACGGACACATTATGTAATAGCTCATCTGGGTCAGAACAGACTAGATTGCCCATTCTACTTTTTTCTGGCTTGTCGGGGCTCACCTTTTTGTACGTAATGTTAATTAAAACTAAACTAACAATAAAATGTAAATAGAACAAATATACAATGTTTGTTTTCAATAGACAGACTTCAATTTTAACCCTGAGGTAAGTTAATTGCAGTTAACGAGGAAGTATGTACAAGGAAATAAAAAGGTGAAGAAGTATGAGATGGAATGAGATGGAGTATGAATAATCGCGTCTGGGGAAAGGCTGTGACATAATGAAGGGGAGCTAATTTGGGTTAAACTATTATGGGTGGATAGCACTTGATTTATCAATATTTAGGCCTTTGGCTTTTTTGTTTTTTGTTTTTGTTTTTGAGAGGGTGTTTTGGGTTTTACCTTACTCTTCCTGTCTTGCTCAGATGTGATCATATAATGATATATTTTGGACAAACCCATGTTAAAAATAGATTATTGTAAGAGAAAATATGTTTGTATCACATTTGTCAATTCTATTTTATTCAGTTCCTTTTTTTCTAGCCCATCAGGGTATCTGCTCTTGCTGTCTTGGTCAGATATTTCTCAAAATATTTGGGAATATTATATATTGCAGCGACTGGGAATGAAATCATAGTATTTTAGACACCTACACTTCTACACACTTTTTTGTTGTTGAAAATGTGTTTGTTGCACATTTGTCAATTCCATTTTTTGTAGCTCACCTTCTTGGTCAGATATGATCAGATATTTTGAAATATAGATATTACAGTGGCGGGGAATGAAATCATAGTATTTTAGACAATTTTCACAGTTATGCAATTTAGATTTGATATGTTGATGGCATATCTCCAGATATACCAAAATACAAATGATTTCACATTATATTTAAGAATATTACTTTTATTCATTAAAGTGGATGACCCGGATATTTTGGTTTTCCAAACCACACTATACTTCCACCTCTAACTAAGCTGCCTTGTCTTTATATAAACCAATTTTGGTCAAGATCCAGTCGGCAGAACCGCTTGTACATGACTCCTATGAGGGCTATAAGATATTGCTGAAATACTAAGGTGAGGTCGAAAATAACATTTATTACAAAAAAAATCATAATTAATTAACAGTTAAAGAACTATCAAATCTGACCATTGATATGAATTTATGAGGTTTAGGACTACAACTTTGTCGCTTATTGTGTAACAATTGGATGACAATTGAGAGAGCTGTGAGCAAAAATGCAGTTTCGCTCTATAGACTTCTATAGTTAAGCATTTTCACCCTTGGTCACACTCCATTGCACACCTATACAGCCAGGGTGCGCAGTATGCATGCACATTGACAAATGGCGCAATTGCCCTTAAAATTTTTGATCTTTAGGAAATTTCTTTTTCCTTCCAAGTTTTAGACAAGGTCATTAGACATAATTGTCAGCATGGCAACCTTATTTTTATGATGCGCAAAATGGCCAAAACTAATTTTTAAAATCTCAAGAAATTTGTTGTAACTTTAATACAGTATCTACATAGGATATCCTTTTTTATCCTCATGAGTTCCTCTTTGCCAATAACGTCCTCTTCTTTATACAAATACATGATTAACTTACAATTATCTAATTCAAACTTTAGTAGTTTCTTTTTCATTAACAGGCGAAGAATCTCGTTATTTTAATAATGATTTAAGTTTTAAATGAAATTATACGGATGCAATTGTTTATGTTTTTATTGTATGAATAAGAGGACTTTTTTTCAACATGATTCTATGATACAAAAACTAGGAACCAAATTTTTGAAAATAACTAAATGGACAAGCGTCCCTCCGAATGAATGTTATCTAAATGTTTTAAAAGAAATCTGGCTTTACAAGATATCCATGTTCAAAATATTAAGTTTTGTGAACTCCTTGCACAGCCGCATTGGAAAGGTTCCACATGTTGTAATACCCCCGTGGGGATCCGGTGTGGGGGTTCCTTCAGGAGCCTCCTGGGAAGAATGTGTCCCCAGCGGCCCTTGCTGTTCGTAGAAGGCGACAAATGGGGAGACCAGACTCAGTAACTCAATTGTTTGAGTGCCTGCTTCTAGTCTGGGAGGTCTTGGGAGTTATCCCTGGCCGAGTCACACCAAATACTAAATATTATGGCAGTGGTCACTGCTTGCCTGGCACTCGGTATAAAGTAAGAACCACGAAACATGACTGGCTGGCCCAGTGTCAGTATAATAGGAATGGGTGGGGTGTTGTGTGGTCCTATGACATGATATCTCAGTGTGGCAGCACTATAAAGAGGGCCTTGGGTCCCACTGCTACATATAGGCACCTCATTTCATAGATTCGGTCACCGCTCCTGTGGCATAAAACGAGCTGAAAGGCTTTACCTTGTGCAGTCTGGTAAAAGAACTCTGAAGGTTTGGCTGGATGTTAAACCAACCCAACAAACAAATAAACGAACATGTTGTAATATGATTTATTCACTTATGTGTGTAGTTACAAATACTAAAAAGCTATTTAATTATATTAGATCCATAATTAGGCCCTGAACATTGAACTAACATGCGTATTTTAAGGGGCAGAGCACAGTATGTCACATATGTATGCCTATTTCATGTGAGTTGGCTGCTGAGTTGTATTATCCATCCTAAAATCAAAGTGTATTCTGAGAAATACATCCACACGTGGATTTTTTTAAAAGAAATACTGCTTATAAGAATAAACAGTTTTATTACTTGGCATTATGTATCCTTTAACAGGATGGATAACAAGCTGTTAGTATCTTCCCTTCTTTTATGTCTCACCAGGTGATTCCCTCATGTCCACATCAACACATGTTACATGCACAGTTTTATTTGCAATTTTCAGATTTCTCAAAAATAATACTGCTTTCAAGTAAATACACTAAAAGCTGATTAGGAGTGGCCACCTTTTTACCAGCCTATCATCGCCTTCACGTCAACCATGTGGTTTATTTCAGAGCACATTTGGCAGGTTACGGTGAAGCCGCGCGGGCTGGGCAATGGCAAGAACCTTCATGCGGGTCCATACCGCCTGTGTCTGACCAACAAGACGCTGAGCCTGGTGCGCACCAACCAACCCGACCCCGACATCATCTTCCAGGTAGGGCAAGCCGTAAAACTGATTTACCAGCGTGGACACCATTTAGACTTTACGTTTTCTTGTTTTTACTAGAAAAAAAACATATTTTGGTGAAAAAGCTATTGCATGTTATTGTAGGCAACAGAAAGCATTTCCAAACTCTCTAAATGTCAGGATTTGTGAGGTATAGGATACTGTTCATCTGTTGTTTGATTTATGTACAGAATGGTCGTTTAACAGTAATTTGCATTTTCCCCATAATTGTGCAATAGCATCCCTACTTTTCATAGTCTCCAATCTAACCAATCTAGGAAGTATATTTAGTCTTGCATGACCTTTAAACCTTCAAAGACCTTAAACAATAAGTTGTAAGTGTATGAAGACAGTGCCACGTCCTCTTTCAGCTGGCCAGTCTGCGGCGATGTGGACACTCGGACTGTTTCTTCTTCATGGAGGCGGGCAGTTCAGCTGTCACCGGCGCCGGCGAGCTGTGGATGCAGGTGGAGGACACGGTGATCGCTCGCAACATTCACGAGACCATCCTTAGGTAGGCTGAGGGCGATGAGGGGCAGGGATGACTTGTCAGGGACCATCCTGAGGTAGGCTGGTGGGGGTGACGGGCAGGGACCATCCTGAGGTAGGCTGCTGGGGGTGACGGGCAGGGACCATCCTGAGGTAGGCTGGTGGGGGTGAGGGGCAGGGACCATCCTGAGGTAGGCTGCTGGGGGTGACGGGCAGGGACCATCCTGAGGTAGGCTGTTGGGGGTGACGGGCAGGGACCATCCTGAGGGAGGCTGCTGGGGGTGACGGGCAGGGACCATCCTGAGGTAGGCTGCTGGGGGTGATGACTTCTCAGGGACCATCCTGAGGTAGGCTGCTGGGGGTGACGGGCAGGGACCATCCTGAGGTAGGCTGCTAGGGGTGACGGGCGGGGACCATCCTGAGGTAGGCTGGTGGGGGTGACGGGCAGGGACCATCCTGAGGTAGGCTGCTGGGGGTGACGAGCAGGGACCATCCTGAGGTAGGCTGCTGGGGGTGACTTGTCAGTGACCATCCTGAGGTAGGCTGCTGGGGGTGACGGGCAGGGACCATCCTGAGGTAGGCTCCTGGGGGTGAAGGGCAGGGACCATCCTGAGGTAGGCTGCTGGGGGTGACGGGCAGGGACCATCCTGAGGTAGGCTGCTGGGGGTGACGGGCAGGGACCATCCTGAGGTAGGCTGGTGGGGGTGACGGGCAGGGACCATCCTGAGGTAGGCTGCTGGGGGTGACGGGCAGGGACCATCCTGAGGTAGGCTGCTGGGGGTGACGGGCAGGGACCACCCTGAGGTAGGCTGCTGGGGGTGACTTGTCAGGGACCATCCTGAGGTAGGCTGCTGAGGGTGACGGGCAGGGACCATCCTGAGGTAGGCTGCTGGGGGTGACGGGCAGGGACCATCCTGAGGTAGGCTGCTGGGGGTGACGGGCAGGGACCATCCTGAGGTAGGCTGCTGGGGGTGACGGGCAGGGACCATCCTGAGGAAGGCTGCTGGGGTCGACGGGCAGGGACCATCCTGAGGTAGGCTGCTGGGGGTGACGGGCAGGGACCATCCTGAGGTAGGCTCCTGGGGGCGACGGGCAGGGACCATCCTGAGGTAGGCTGCTTGGGGTGACGGGCAGGGACCATCCTGAGGTAGGCTGCTGGGGGTCACGGGCAGGGACCACCCTGAGGTAGGCTGCTAGAGATGACGGGCAGGGACCATCTTGAGGTAGGCTGCTTGGGGTGATGACTTCTCAGGGACCATCCTGAGGTAGGCTGCTGGGGGTGACGGGCAGGGACCATCCTGAGGTAGGCTGCTGGGGGTGACGGGCAGGGACCATCTTGAGGTAGGCTGCTTGGGGTGATGACTTCTCAGGGACCATCCTGAGGTAGGCTGCTGGGGTCGACAAGCAGGGACCATCCTGAGGTAGGCTGGTGGGGGTGACGGCAGGGACCATCGTGCGGTAGGCTGCTGGGGGTGAGGGGCAGGGACCATCCTGAGGTAGGCTGGTGGCTGGTAGTGAGTGGCTGGTAGTGAGTGGCAGGGACCATCCTGAGGTCGGCTGCTGGGGGTGACGGGCAGGGACCATCCTGAGGTAGGCTGCTGGGGGTGACGGGCAGGGACCATCCTGAGGGAGGCTGCTGGGGGTGACGGGCAGGGACCACCCTGAGGTAGGCTGGTGGGGGTGACGGGCAGGGACCACCCTGAGGTAGGCTGCTGGGGGTGACGGGCAGGGACCAACCTGAGGTAGGCTGCTGGGGGTGACGGGCAGGGACCACCCTGAGGTAGGCTGCTGGGGGTGACGGGCAGGGACCATCCTGAGTTAGGCTGCTGGGGGTGACGGGCAGGGACCACCCTGAGATAGGCTGGTGGGGTCGACGGGCAGGGACCACCCTGAGGTAGGCTGCTGGGGGTGACGGGCAGGGACCATCCTGAGGTAGGCTGCTGGGGGAGAGAGGCAGGGACCATCCTGAGGTAGGCTGCTGGGGGTGACTGGTAGGCAGGGTTTTCTGTAGTAAAATCTTTTGAGTACCAATGCTCCTTTTTCCTTATAATTCAGGGGGCATTTTTAAAGAATCTTTGGCTATTTTTATTATATCTTATACAAATTTCTGTAATTTTAATGCGGGAATGGCTCACTCATAGTCTGCTTTGTACAGGAATTACATTCCTTATGTGGGAATCCCACATCCCGCATGCCTAGGGAGATCCCTAGGTAGGGATGACTTGTCAGGGACTCAGGGGTATTGATTTTTGCCCACATTATACAATGTCCTGTGTCCGCCAGGCTTTGTAGTTCAAATCAAAATGACTGTTACATCTGTGTTATCCTTCTTTCATGTCTAGATTCTTTGTGTAATTTGAGGGTCGTTAGCCTGCCATTAACAATGTTTTTCATGAATGAAATAATTACACAGACATGCCAGAGTTTTGCTCAGGGCCCGAATTTGTTTTTTTTATATTTTGTTGGGCCCACTTTTTTTTTTTATAGATTCGAGGAGAAAACATTGTTTTCTATAGACTTGGTTGGGGGGGGGGGGGGGTCATATCAGCTCCTTGATAGTACATTCTAAGGGACAACCTTTCATGATTTCTCATGAGGTGATTTCTCGGTGATTCCTTATTTTGCGCACAAATCAACTTCATCAACTGGCATGCCTGTTAAGATAATTTTCCAATCTAAATCTCATTTTTGTAGGACCTACCCATCAAAATAACTAGGTACCAACCACACAGGGAAAACCGGGAAAATGGCCAAAAATTTTCCCAGACAGGGAAAACATTGGGAATTTGCAAATTTTGCCAAGACACAGGGAAAACACAACAAATCTGATTTGGCCAGGTTTTGTAATTTCTGATTCTCAAGATATTAGGGATTTGTCTTTTTGCTGTTGGGTTGTCCACATTTTTTCTGCATGCAGAGGCTTTTAGATTTAAACAATTACTTTTAAGGCCCTTACAGTTTTACTGTCCCCATTCTCAAACTATAAGAACCTGCTGTCAATATCCAGGACTTAGAGTATCTGAAATATTTTGCTATTGTACCAGAAAGGAGGTTTAGATCATTTCATATTATTCAAAAATAGAGCAATAATAACATGATGGTAGTACTCATATGTGGCCTCAAGTTTGATGCATGCTCCCCATAAACTTTTAAGTTGTAACCTTTCTTTATGAACAGGAACATGGCAGGAGAACAGCCCTTCAGGCCTCGGAGTCGGAGCTCGGTGTCAGACCGCCGGTCGACAAAACCAATCAGTGTGCCAGGTAATTCACGAGGTGCCAGCCCAGGCTACGATTCCTCCACTCTACCTGTCCGCTCCAAGACCATCTCCGGGGACCACCCCAGCAGGTCAGTCAGCCAGGCTCAGGGCTTTACAATCTCTAGAGAGTTAATAGCTGCTGTGAAAAATTTGTCTTCTTCAACTTCCTTTTAAACCTGTTTTGTTGTCATTTATGTTCTCAATAATTCTGAAATTTTCTAAATATATTTCTGAAATTGTTTCCATTATTATACAGTGTTGCAGGAGATATTTACAATAGCTACTCTCGCAAATAGTTCTTAATGTCATCCATTCGGCAGTATGAAAGTATGTTCGTCCAGGCAATGACTGCAAAATATGCTGTCTGTCGTTGTTTGGAGTTCTTCATTTAAAATAATTTAGGCTGAAATTTGAGTCTCTTGTCATCATGTTGTGTCTCATACTGTGTCCACAGCCCGACCCCACCATCGCGGCTAAGGCCTGGTACAAAGGGCTCCTCCAGCGGCCGCACCTCAACCACCTCCAGTCTGGGCCGAGGCCACTCCCCAGTCCCCACAAGTCCACTTGGGTAAGATATGTTTGACACATCATTTAATATGATCATTCATCCTGAGGCTCAGAGATACTTTTAAAAACAAATGCTGTTTTCTTAATAGAAATATTCCAAGCTAATTAAATTAAAGATTCAGGTACTGACAGTGATTTGACTCCCAAACCGGCCCTGTCTACTTCAGTCAAAGCCGCATTAGTCAGTCTAACTCTGGTTGAGCTTTAGCTATGCATCACTCCAACAGCATGATTATGTGCTCTGATCTCTAAAACAGTGTAGTGCGTATAATGTGTGTTTAACAGAGTGTCAGTTGTGTTTCATATAAACCTGTGTAAACTTTCAGCCACACATTAAGTGATGCGCACCGTTCCCGGACGGACAGCATGGAGTCGCGGGGGTCGCGGGGTACTGTGAGTAGTCTGTCTGCTGACGAGCTGGACCTGAGCCCCCACGACCAGCACTCTCACCAGTCCAGGTAAGTCCCGTTATAATCTGCTCACCTGGGAACCTGGTTACAACCAAGAGAACAGTGTTTAACAATTATAGTAAATGGATCTAGTTTAATTCATAGTTAGAGGGTGAATAAACCTCACTGTTATGCCCATTAGTTGAAACATACTTAAACACATTTAGCTTAAAATCAATTCAACCTTCATATATTGAATGCATAGCTAATGCTTCAATTCACTATAAAAGTAAAAGTGTTAATTTATAGTGTATGTAATTCAAGGTTTAGTGTTTTTCCTCTCATTGTTGGCTGGATCTTAAACTACTCCAACAATCAATTCTTTTATTCAAATGTAAAGAGAAGCTAAAACTAAAAGCTTTATTTAGGTCCTAGTTTTTAAAAAACAGGAAAATTTTGATCATCTTTTTCAACATCATTTTCTAGATTTCATAAAACAAAAACTAAAACATAATACAAAATCTGAGATCCTTGAAATGAATGTTGTCTATATGCTCTGAAAATTTCATGTCTTTCCATGAAATATTAAGTGAGATATCCATATTAAAAAAAAAAAGAGTTAAAAATGAGTTTTGTTTTCCCGGCATGCTCATATAGGCAGATGTTAACACATTGTATTATGAATTGTATTAGTATATGGGATTATTAAAAGAGCATTCAATGATATAAGACTCATAATCATGCTGCAAATATCCAAATGTTCAGGCCTATTCAAAAAGAGTCCCGCGAATTGGCGGCTGAGATATGCTGTCTATCCTTAAGTAGACATGGAATCAATGCCAAATCGACTAGTTTGGGTGTGTTACTGCCTTCATCAGGATTTTGAATAATTATCATTTAATGTGACAGGAAAATGATTTGATTAAAAATAATGTTCAAATAAAGCAAAAACAAATGGAACAGTCTAGTCGGGTTCACCTGCAGTACACTGCCTACCATGAAATGTAAACAATAACCTGTGATGTCAGACGAGTTATCAGGCCTTACTGGTGCATAACTGTTACTCATGTTTCAAAATTCATAACATACAAACTACTTTTTAAGAAATTAAACAAAAATCCATTAATTTATAGATTACATATATTATTGTACATCCCAAGAGTGAAAGGTGTCCTTGTCATATATTGATTAAGGACTAATGAGTTTGATTTTGTCTTTTGGTTCTATTGGTGGCCCTGTTCCTCAGGTTATGTCACAAGACCTGCCTAGGTTTTCTTTCCCCAAATTCGCACTTAAGTGTGAGATTGACTTCACACTTGCAAAATTAGCCCTCAAACACTGTTGTTTGAGTCTGGAGCGGCATAACAACCTGTCCTGCTGTAAATAGAATATCAGAATAGATTGTCTCAATTTTGGAATAGTTCTTTTCGCGTGAATGTTAAACTCAGTATTTGAGGGTAGTATGATTTCTGGAAGAAGTGACTTGTGTATGATGTGTGATTTCTGGAGGTGGTTTTCTCTAATACGCTCTCTAGATTGTGTACCCTTTGTTTACTCTGCAGTGCGGCCTCCACACGGTCAGTGACCCCCGAGGGGGGCAGTAACCGGGATGACCCCTGCTACCTGAGTATGACCCCAATGGGCTCCAAAGGTAAGAACTGCTGCCAGCCAATAACACTGGGCAGAAATCAGGTCAGATCATGTTTTTATCATGTCACTCATTCATATAACAGTTGACTTGTTCAACAAACAGAAGAAAAGAGAAATTGATGAGAAGGGGTTATCGACACATACTATAATTAAGAGGCGGCTGTTACATCTGAGCTACAGTACTTTGATCAATAGTACTACAGACCGCTTCTTTATACTCTCTTCTTAGAATCGTCAGATGTAAAACGTTGAACGCTATTGTTTGTTTTGGTGTTGATTATCATTTCTGTGCATTATCTGATATAACTAGTATGGCTAGTATTGTCTTTAATGGGAGGGCTAGTCGAGTGGTGAGCGAGTCCACGGTATGGGCGCTCAATCCATAACATGAACAACGTCTGGCAGTGCGGTAAGTTTATTGGTGGTTATAGTGATGCGTACAGCTGCTCGTGGAGGCAATGAATCCAAGGTATTACAGTTCAGTTTGAGGGAAGTAAGCTTCCTCCGTGGAGTCCGCTTGCTCTCGCCTCCGGCCGTCTCGTAACGACGTAGTATGAGTCACCAGATGTCCCGTGATTGTATGGCTATCTAAACCCCTTCCGAATCTCCCGATTCGTATGATCCAAGTGCTACTGTTCTCTCTCCTTTGACTCTCCTACACTCTCGCTTATAAAGCAGTCTAATATCGATTTTTCCCAGGGCCTCAGTGCTTGCGGGGAAGTGTGTCCCAATGATCATTGTCGTCAGGTATACCAGCACTTACCAGCGGCACTGGCCACTATATATATATATATTTTTATAACCTAAGTAATTTGGAAGAATTCCTATCATGTATATTCATCTGGTGGCTCTTACACTAATTCAGTAGGCATGCACAAAGCAAATGTTAACTTCTACCTTTGTGCAACGTTACGACTAAAAATAGCCTCTGTTGCCGACCAAAATGATACCAACAGATATAACGAAATGTAATGATAGATTCTGAGCTTAAATAACCACATATTTGGGATTATTTGGGCTTATATTAAACAGATTTTGATATGTAGAATACATAGGAACTGTGAAAATGGGCCAAAACGGGACAAATTAGACATACAAGCACAGAATCCAAACCTTACATTGATACAGTCGCCGGGCGGCCGATCGCCATCTTACTTGGTCACGTGATACTTTCTTCTCCAATCTGGGGCTCAGGATGTGGGTCAACCTCTGAATATTAATGAGGCTATGCAATTGTATTTCACCATGAAATCAACTGTACTAACCATACTTATTGGTATCGACAGATAGATTTAGATACATAGATGAGCATCCCTATGTCCTGGAAGGGAAATAATGCGAAAAAATGCGACAAAATGCATGAAAACATTGCACTATTTTTTTTGTATTCTTTCACGTTTGCACCAAGGTGAAGGTCAGACCGCTCGGTGCATGCAGCCCGAGCGGTTGGACGTTTCGCGGCCACTCCTCCTTCTCCGCCTTTTTACCTGGATTACAGTGCTATCTGATGCTCTCAATATATATATTAATTGTACCTATGTGGACCTGTGGATATCCTCAAACGCATTCAACGCATAGAGGAGTCTTGCATGAAACATGCGTTGGTTCATATCGAAGACAAAATCATTGGATCGATCAGACACGCAGATGCTTGACACGATAACATGGCGTCAGCCGAGCGCCCGAGATCTCTCCCCGCCTGCACCAATACATTGAAATAAGAAAACCAGGATAATTTTTAGCAGAAACGCATGAATTGTGGAGGATATACCCATTCTGATGCATTCAGGATTCATGCGCTAACAGAATTAGGGCCAAATAGGCCTAGAGGCCTAACAGTAACACGCATTGGACACTTGCAATCTGAAAAATAATTATTTTAGGCCTTATCACCCCTACCAAAATGAAAATGATGTACATATCTATGTTTTCATATATGTGAGGGTCTGATGTATCATATAGTTTGATTATTTTACGCCTGAAAACTCTTGCAAGAATATTTTACAGATGGTATGAAAAAATGACCCCCCCAAAAAATAGTTTAGGCCTTATCCAGCCTATCGAAATGAATGAAATACAGAAAACAATGTTTTATTATGTCATAGGCTCCTAGGCCTATATATGGCATGGTTTGATTATCTTAGGCCTGGACACGTTTGCATTTCAAATATTTTGAGATCATGTTTTACAGATTTAAATGATTCAAAGATTAAATGACCATCAAAATATTAAATCTGATATGTATAAGACATAAAGACAAACACCCTTAGGCCTAACTCAATGTCTAACCTATATAGGCTTGGAAGTAAATATTTTTTCAGATTGTCACTATAGTGCCAGTGTCCCACCACCTCTGTCAGTACTTCTAGGTTTTAAAGTATTATTGTTTTATTCATTTTAATATTTAATATTTTTATTACTTTACTTTTTCACTTTGATACTTATACTATGTCTCTGATACTGCCGCCTCTCTGTTATCAAAGCTTGCTTTGATGCACAAACAATAATACTATAGGCCTAATACTATAATACTGCGACTATAGTATAGAACAATTGGACTTGTAAGAAGCACCACAGGGGTCGTCCGAGGGTGGCTGTACGACCCATAGGCGGTTGTCACGTACTGAGGGCGAAGCCCGAGGTTCGTACGATCCCCATGGGTCGTACAGCTACCCGAGGACGACCCCTAAGTGGCTTCTTTATTTTATCACCCAAGAAATCTTCAAAATATGTTTAAATTAGTGAGAGCAAAGAGTGAGCAGTGCAAAAGGTGTGGCAATACGCACCCCCCACCATATGCAGCGCTCGTCGGCAGAGCGGGTAATAAAGATTGTTTAGCGTATCAAAGCGAAGCCTTGAGCTACAGTGTTGTGTCAGGTATATTCACAGTACCACTGGCCCTCTCATATCCCATGCCTGCCTCTATTACGAGTAACTGTAGGCTGTTGATGTAACCGAATGTTGGCTGTTTCAGACTGCCTGTAAGACTGGTAACTGTAAGCTGTAGCCTAGTGTTGGCTGTTTCAGACTGCGTGTAATATGGTTAACTGAAGGCTGTAACTAAACGTTGGCTGGTTTCAGACTGTCTGTTTGATGTGACGGGGCGCTGCAACAGCCCGCACCCCGACCTGGCACTGCCCTGTGAGTAGACCTTAACGGTGGGCCGTGGTCAGCACTCTTGCCGTCAGGTGGTGGGTCAGGGCAGCACCGCACTGCTCGGGGCTTGGTACTAGTTAAGAACACACATACAGCTTGCTAAGATGTGATTAAGGTTTAAAACTTTCTGCTTTTGTTTACTGTAGACTGTAAATAAGTGTAAATAATTTACATCATTTATTAAAGATGGTGAACAGAGTTGGGGTGGAAATGGCACAAACAGGAACTTTTCAGATTTTTGTCTCATTTCAAATTATCCTAGTTGTTGTTATGGGTGTTTACTCGTTAAATGAGGAACTGCTATCACTTTATCGTCTGAATCGTTTTAGTTAATCTTCATTTATTTTTGCTAGCCAAGTGGTAGACTGATCCGTGAGATCGACGCTCATATCCATGGCACAGACAACGCTTGGTTGAGAGTCAAGTTTATTAGTGGATGTATCAATCGTGTTACAATTGCCAGTGTAATTGCAGCCTATCTTGATCCTATGCTCACGAACCACACCTCATGAAGTGAGCTTAATCGATAAAGTCCACCCGACTTTGTGTGGTCATAACACAGTATAGTTCCATTACTAGTCACCAGATGTCACATATATGGCTATCCAAACCCCTGAATCCCTCAGACTCGTATTGTTCCAAACGGTAACAACTTGCACTCTGCTCTTAATCATGGGTTCCCACCTTTATATATTAGTTTGGTTATTGATTTTATCCCAAGCAGTGCTGCTTAGTAGGAGACATAGCCTGTCTGCCGCAGCTAAACAGGTTTTCTATGCCTACCAGAAGCTCCTGCCATGTTTACATTACATAACGCAGTAATTGCAGTAATTTGTATAATTTCCAACACCTTTTATAATATGTCTTCTACAATCTGGTGACTTACTCCTTCACTTTATTTACACACTACTAATTATATGCACAAGGTGTTTTGTTAACTACCTTTGTGCACTATTTCTGAGCATCCTTAGTGATAACTTGAAAAACTTTTATCTTGCCAACATTCATGCACTGTTCATGAATTCCATTTTTCTAGACAAAATAGAGGTTTTGTAATTAAGGCGTTCCAGAGATTTTGTTGTTAATCAGGACTTGTTTTCATAAATTACGCATTCTGTAGTGCCCAGTCAAGGACCTCAGGGTTCTTATGGGTGCTTTATGCTCTTCTTAGAATCATTTCCCAATCCTATAGTGAGGTTAGACTGTTTTATAAGGATTACAGAATTAGACACTACTGAGAGTTTACAGCGACCCCTAAGGCTATGGCTTCTGAGAAAAAGGACTTTATTCATAAGCTTCACTGAAAAAAAAAAGAAAAAGAAACACATGACACAGTTTAGAAATCAAATTGTGGGTTCTCTGATTAAATTATTACATATACTAATAATTAGTACACATAAGTCATTACGTTTGTGGTAATACAGGGTTTCTGAAATAGCCCATCATGCAGTGAGAGGGTTTGTGGGGGCAGATCAGGGCGTCCCTGGGACCAGTTAAGGGACAAAGAGGGGGGCAGGGTTTGTCTTAAGTCATTAAAGTGTTATGTTGTATATCCCCTCCTACTGATAGTCTACATCAAATGGTGCCACTCAACCCAGAGATGGCCTGTGGTTGGGCATTAGTTAGTAAGGCATGCAAGAAACTAATTGATGTAAATAGAGCCACCCCTTCAAGCAAACTGGGAGCTCAGGGGGGTGGTCAGATGAGAGAAATAGATGTTTTGGGGACATTTTTCTCTCTTTTTTTTTTAATTTTTGCCACATGCAGAGATGCCACTGTTTTTTCTCTTTTTGTGGATTTCCAGATTTTTTACTGCAGCAGAATCTTCTGACATGAGTAACTTTTTGAAAAAAAACATTACATTTGTATTCTTAGGCAACAGTATTTCTAAAAGCTCTTTTCAATATCATAATAATGTGATTCTATTCCTTGTATTTCTTCCTGCTTAAAATCTGGTTTCTTCCTGTTTAAAATCTGGAAAGCCTGTTTCAACAGTATTCCAGATGTTTCATGTTCATAGAGTGGCACCTCTGCACATGATCTAAAGATTTTGATCATTTTAAACCACTCCCTTATTTAATATGATCTAGTTCTATGTGCTGTCAAAGTTTTGATCTGAAATAAGCAAGTTAAATATGTCTTTTAGACTCAAAACCTCTGCCAGCTATACTAAAGCTGTAGGAGTTGCCCCACCCTGGCCCCTCAGAAGAGGCTAGGAATCAGCCCCACCCACTTCACCTAGGTCGGAATCCTGTAGTCTTACCGTCATGAGTCTATATTCCCTTTAAGGTTCTTGCAGATTTAAGCAGGGATGAAAGTCTTCCAGTTTTTTCCTGGATTTCCAGTTTTTTTCTTTCATGCAGTTATTTTTCAAAATGTAATAATGAATTGTCATTTTCTTTATATTTTACCTGTTACCAGACAATAATCTAATTTCATAGACCAAATACTTAATTCAGTTTGACCAATATTGTATCACATAAGGAAGGGTATGGGACAGGGGCCCCTAGTTCTCTGCCACTCTTTCAGGGCAGGCTGCTGCAGTCCTCTCAGTGATAGCCATTCAGTCTTTCCAGTTTTTACTGGAACCCTGAGACATACTCTACAGTACTAAACCCCTTTCCAGTAAAAACTGGAAAAGGAGAAAGTGGAGAGTGGGGCTTCATATGGGGAGTCCCAATGCACACATGGATTTATAAAACATTTGGTTCACACTTTTTGTCAGAAAAAAATTTCACATCAAAATATACTGAACATTTGTATCTATTTTCCATTCTGAGTCTTAACATCAAGGAAAATATATATATTGTGTGTTTTTTCATATGAAATATATATATTTTCACATTCTGAATTTGTAGTCTCATCCCCCTCTTGGGTAGCCCTGTGGCCAGTGGTGTCTGGTGACCAGCTAGTTATCTGATCTAGGGGAAGGACAGGGGTTGGGTGATTGACACAGCATGTGGTCTCTGTGGTTGTGGAGCATAAAATTATTCCTAGAGTGAAGATAGAAAAGTGTGGAAATATCAGGAGAAAGTTGGATATTTCTATGGAAAACATTCTTTGACATAATTGTGAACAAAATGGTATTTTTAAAGGTCAAAAACGACCAATAATTAAGGGAAATACAAAGTTCTGAGAAATTACCAAATAACTATATTTTGGTGCTTGACCCTCCCTTTATGCATTCAATTCTGCACGCGTGAATTTCCAGTATTTTTTCTCATGGACCACTTTCATCCCTGTTTAAGCAACATGCACTAATGTCCAGGAACCCATTTCCTCTAGTGGGCTCAGTCACCTGACATTTTATTAGTAGTAGTATTTTCTGTAGTTTAACATAATGGAAAGGTTGCATTAAGTATTTGGGACCTTCCATTAAGCACATATGCAGCAAAGGTGGTCGGTGGTCTGACATTTTTGAAAATGTTTGAATGTACTGAATGGAAGGCCCCTTTTCCTTAAATATCTGTAAACACTTCTTATTTTTTAAGATAGTATAAAAATATATAAGATATTTGTACATATGCAATAAATGTGTTACTCTTATTGGTTATGGTATCCTATTGTCTAAAGATTTGAGTGAAAGTTGGTTGCAGGTTCTTGAACTATAACATTATCATAGGATTAAGTCGACTGGGTTTTTTCAGTGATGTATTGAATTGAGCAAATTATTGCATACTTTGAAAGTAATTTCAATAATCAATATTGTATATCCCAAAAGTATACCAGCATGAACTTTTATTACTTGATTTTTTGCTTTTTATTTGCTCAGGCCATTGAACCTTTCTGGTTTGCTAATCAGCTGGACTTTTCAGGAGTGTTCCTGTCAGGGGTGTGATTTCTCCAGCAGCCCACAAATCTGTTTTAAAAATTGATGTTTAGAAAATATTTAAGGACACACTAAAAATTTCTTGCTGACTTTTACAGTGTCCCCAACTTACATCCCTATTTTATGTATAACCTTGTTGAAAAAAAACCAGAAATATTTTACTGTGGCCATGGCTATTTGTCGATAATATAAGAATTCACAATGTCTCTGAAGACTTGATAAGTGAAGTTATTTTGTGCATTTATCATATATCTGCAAATAGATGACGCCCATTTTGGGAAAGTGATATCCATATAAAGAGCAGTTTCACATGTTTCTGTCAACTTGATATGCAAATCCAGCTTACGGTTTAGCCAAGTAAGAAAAGACGTATCCATGAGAATCAAAGTGCATATTTCACTATAACAGGAGGTTTGAACATCATGTGACTCAGTTTAACCATCACTGTAAAGGTTTCACTATCCCAGTGAGGGTTTGACCATCACAGCGAAGATTTGAGCATCACAGTGAGGGTTTGACCATCAAAGTGAGGGTTCGACCGTCGCAGTGAGCGTTTGACCATCGAAGTGAGGGTTCGACTATGGCAGGGAGAGTTTGACCATCACAGTGAAAGTATGACCATCACAGTGAAGGTTTGAGCATCACAGTAAGGGTTCGACCATCACAGTAAGGGTTTGACCATCCCAGTGAGGGTTTGACCATCACAGTGAAGGTTTGACCATCACAGCGAGTGTTTGACCATCACAGTGAAGGTTTGACCATCAAAGTGAGGGTTTGCCTATCGCAGTTAGGGTTTGACCATCAGTGTGAAGATTTGAGCATTGCAGTAAAGGTTTGATCATCGCAATGAGGGTTTGACCATCACAGTGAAGGTTTGACCATCACAGTGAAGGTTTGACCATCACAGTGACATGGTTCGACTATTGCAGTGAGGGTTTGACCATCAAAGTGACATGGTTCGACTATCGCAGTGAGGGTTTGACCATCAAAGTGACATGGTTCGACCATAACAATTATAAGGGTTTACTATTACAGTGAAGGTTTGACCATCAGCTTAACCATTACAGTTACACATTTGAGATGACATTTGTTTCTTCGTTTCCCGCAGACATACTAGTGAGTCCTACGTTGGACATGGGACCAACACGGGACGGCTACATGGAGATGGGGGCCATGGGCAGCAGTCGAGATAGCTATATGGACATGTCTCCAGGTAGGTAACTTGTTAAGTGAATAACAAATATATAAATAAAGTTTACATTATGCTCAAGCATTTTAGATCATAGTCTCATCAGGGGCTGAAATAATGGCCCTAGATCGGGGGGCACCAAGCCCCCTAACTTCTTGGCCCATTCTTCTGATTCTAACTATAAACACTTTCTGTAAAATGAGTTTGTTATTTTTTACACGTCATTCAGGGCGACATGATAATGGATCTACTCCAATTGTGGAGCAGGGTGGGGGGATTTTTAAACAGCTGTAACCTTGATGCAAAATTTAAGGGGCCAGTGGAGCGTGTTTAGAGGGCTTTTGATCAGTTTGAAATCAAGATTGATTTAACAAAATGATGAGGAGATTTTTGGTTGGTTGGTCCTTGTTGAATTAGTTTAACATCCGGCCAACCTGTCAGGATTCTTTTACCAGACTTCATAAGGTAATGCTTTCATCTCATAGATTCGGTCACTACCCATGTGGCCTAAAACTAGCTGAAAAGCATTACCCTGCGCAGTCTGGAAAGAACCCTGAAGGGTTGACAAGACGTTAAACTGCCCAAACAAACCAACTGCCACTGTCCGAATGAATGACGTTCTACTGTATCATACATTTTACATAGTATTATTTGTCAATAACTTCCAGTAAGTACTTAAGTCTTCATTATCTATCTGGTATGAAATTTGCCCAATCTAAAATCAGATATTATTTTTTGGCTGTTTTCTCTTAATTATATTTGAGACATGGTTATATAAGGTATACATGTAAAACAATGTTGTTTTATAGGTGACACAACATACCTTGACATGGCGCGGACCTCCTTTTCCTCCTCGCCAGCTGTATCCACCACCAGCAGTGGACATGATGCAGACGAGCATTGCTACCTCGACATGGCCTCAATCGCCCACTCTTTACCCACAGTGCAAGAAAGGATAAGTACGTAAAGTATGGCTTGACCTCCATACGCACTGCCAAACCCCCTGGCCCCAAGGAAGGGGAAGGCAAAGCACCCACTGCCCCAAGTGCAGGTCCTAACACAACTTGACAACTAAGACATTCCCACACAATGTGCAGGGAATAAGTATACTCTATGCCAAATAGTTCAAAATATGCATGTCTAGAGGAAGAAACAGTTTCATATTTCTCTGGAATCAAACAGTTGTTTTACAAGTATTTACTACTTTAGATTTTGAATAAAATCCAATGTTTTACAAAGTCTGTGTTTTCAATAACTGGAATGAACCATCACTAAATGTAGAGGTAACATTATTTGAAAGAGAAAAAAAAAGAAAAAAAGCTTATCCAGATCAGTATTTTCTGTATCATGTCAGTAAAATGTGAAGAACTTTTTTGTGACTTTCGAATCAATTATGTAATTGATATTTTCCTATCAAACAAGCCATACAGAAATTGAAATAGCTAGTAATATCTTCAGACTTAAATACAAAAGAGAAAAAAAGGGAAAGACGTATGTTGGACCTTCAAGTTTGTTGTGCAAGAGTAAATTCTTAAATGATATCTTTCAACCAGCTTCATTGGTATATAAAGTCTTTCCTTGACATTGTTTTTGCAGCTGATGCCGGGTATTTAGACATGTCGCCAGGCAACACTTGGTCCAAAGGGCCACTGCAACGAGGTCCCGACCGGGTGCACAGCTACCTGTCTGATGACCAATCACAGCATGAGGACTTTCCAAAGCGTGCATACTCTGTTGGCAGCAAGCCCGTCAAGCCTCGCGACACATCTTCCTATGTAGACATGACAGGCAAACATACCACCCTCGACAAAGTTACCCCCAAGAGCTCTAGTGCCCCCCACTTGGTGGACAAGGAGAAGGCTGAAGGGGCTGTGCGACATGTTAAGGAGCCGCGCACCACTCCTTACAACAAGGATCTCTTCATGGAATTTGACTTTCTGCGGAAGGATGGTGAGAACTCACCTTTTAGGCCTCGCACATCAAGTGCTGGGCGGGAGTTCAGGCAGCGAACGTCCAGCATTGGTCAGGAGGCGAGACGTCGCACTGGCAGCTTTGGGAAGGAGGGTGTGAGTCGAACGGCCAGCATGGGTCGTCATGACCGGCCACGCACCACCACCATCTGTCAGGACTCGTTCAGGAACCGTACCTCCAGCTTTGGGTCAACTGACATGCGACCAAGGTCCTCTAGTCATGGCAGTCGGGGGTACTACAAAGGCAAGGTGACAGGAGGGGACAAGGACGGGAGTACAGATAGTCGGGGTAGCAGCCGACACTCTTCACAGGAGTCCCTGAGAAGGACTCTTCAGAAAGCAGCTGAGGAGTTCAACAGTAAGACGCCCCAACAACAGGAGTCATACATGGACATGTTGATGCGACGCACCCCATCTCCATCTGTGACCCGCGTGAGCGAGAAGACAGGCCACAAACTGGTGAGTGCCAGGCCTCAGGACGAGTACCTAGCCATGTCTACAGGGGGCAGTGGGGCTGACGGAGCAGGGGACAGCTACATGGATATGGCCTATGACGCTGACAGACACAAAGACACCAGGCGAAGACCCAGTGACACTAATCCTGCCTCCAAGGATCCAAAGGCAGCAAAATCACGAAATCGCTCCAGCCTCAAATCACAGCAGCATAGGTTGTATTTGAGAATGCCATCAACTGAATCAAAGTCCAGCAATACAGCAGCAGAAAGTACAGAGGATGCTCAGACAGAGGTGGCCATGCAGAGTCCAGGAGAGTATATAGACATTGCCTTTGCCAAACCAAGTTCTAAAGGCTCCATGAATCAGGGTAGGCAAAACTCTTACGATCAAGAAGACTCCAAAGCTGCATGGTCTCCTCCGACAGAAGCCTATGCCATCTATTCTCCCTCTGGTGTCGCTCGCCTCTCCTCCCCGTCAGAGGTCAGGTTAGAGCCAGTGGTCTGCCCCCTCAGATTAGACGATGAAGACGACACCCCAAATGCCTCCCCAAATGCCTCCCCTGGTGCTGTGATACCCGAACCTTTGTCCACCACCCCTACCCCAGGTGGGTCTGTCGGGAGTGGTGGTGACTACATGGTGGTGACCAGACAGAAATCACGGGACGTGCCCCCGACCCCCGACACCACCACCCCAGTCCTCACCTCAGACCCCTTCTCTCTGCTCACCTCACCACCACAACCAAAGAATGACTACATGAAAATTGACACCGCAAAGGAAGTTAAAAACTCCAGTAAAAATCAAGTAGATTCTTCAAGTATGAGCATGGCCCCTTTCAAAGATGACTTTTCTCCGAGTGGCCGAAACCGCATTGGTTCAAACAGTAGCACAAGTAGTCGCAGTAGCAGGAAAAGTCCAGTTTTACCACCCAAGACTCGATCTAGAGAACGGAGCTCTGTCTCTAGCGTATCCAAAGCAGACACTCCTCCAATGAAAGTGGCTACAATGCCCACATTGGGGTCTGCAGCTGTGGCAGCAACATCTGTAGTTGGGAGCGACTGCCGAGTGAGCTGGTCTCCCTCCTGTGAGCAGGTAGACACTAGAGAGCGTGTGAAGCACCACAGTGGGCCCAGAACTGATCAGAGTAGGACCTCAGCGAGTGGAGCCGACAGCCCTCGGGTGGGGCCCTCAGACGCGGGGTGTACTCCTCCTCCCTTCACAGAGTTGGTGCCCCCTTTTGACCTGGGAGGGCAGACTGACCCCTGCACTAGGGCCCAGACTGACCAGCACAGAGTTCCCAAGCTGAGTGCGTCAACCAGTTCTCTAAGCGCAATAGAGCCGGTTATGTCCTCAGCCTCGGCCAAGGTATCAATGACATCGCGAGGTAGCACTAGCAGCTTGACTGCCATGGACACTAAGACAGTTGTCGGGGGTAGTAACTCCCTCACTGCCACACCCTGCTCTGACCACCTGACATCCACCCCAGCCCCTGAGAACCTAACCGGCCGAACCTCCCACCACTCCTCCCGTAACTCAGTGGGCAGTGACAAGGAGCTGAACTACGCCTCCCTCGACCTCGCCTCCAGTCAGGACGAATCCACATTCCCATCAGGAGGCGTGGGCCCTACCATTGAGCGCAGCCCCCGGTCCCCGCTCATTGGGAAAACAGCCCCTACAGTCACAGAGGAGGAGGGGGAGGAGGAGGAGGAGGACAATGTGCCTCTTTCCTACGCCCAGATAGACTTTACACGTTCAGAGGAGCTACGAACAGCTACCTCCCTAAGAGAGCGTATGCCATTTGATGTGAAATAACAATTTTTGCAGTGATTGAGACTTTACATTGGTTAATGGTAGGGAATATGGGCTAGTGAATGCATGGTGGCCAATATGGGAACAAGCACTGTACATAGCAAAGAGACACGGGGATAATGAGGCTCCACTGGGGATCAGTGTATATGTTACTGTACATACAACTAATAGATGGAAGTGATTGGAAATGTCACTGTTCATCCACCGAGCTGACACATGGGGTCAGTAGACGTGTGAATACACTCAGCAGCGGAGTGTCTTCGGCCTTCTGCAGAGAAGGACTTTAATCAAGCCAAAAATACTGTCAATGTTATACTAGAAACACAGTATCTATTTCTCGATTTTATTTACTGATAGAATATGTTGGGGTTTCTTTTTTGCTGAAAAGATGCACAAAGCAAAACGAGTTTAAAGATATGTTCTGTGTTAAGACGTTATGTGATATGTTATGGACCGTTGATGCAGATAATAAAGCGTACTTGAATCATGTACAGTAACCTGCGGAGTAAGGCAGGATCCTGTGTCTGGGGCAGGGCAGGCAGTCACACTACTCTGACCACAGCTTTTAGATGTTCATCAAGTACCACTTTGTTTTCAATTGACTTTTATCGTTCATTTGCCATTTGATGGGACAGGTTGTATGTGTTTCAAAAGTCAAATTGTTTATGGATACTTCTAAAAATAACTGCTTTACACTGTTTTTTGTTATCAAAATATCTAGATGCCTGGATATCTGGATTAGGATGCCTTATTTTTACGTGAATCCTTTATTGTTGCCAAATGTGTGAAGTGTAGTAGGACATATTTTGTGTCCAGTATATCTGTTATCAAGAGCAGGGGGAGCACTGATTATCTGTTGGTGAAGCCATTCCAGTGAGAAAAGTGGATGTGACCGTTACTGTAGCCAGACTGTAGCCAGACCGTGCTTAGTGTACATTCTGTTTTATCAAAGGTTGTTTTTTCATATGAATTATTGTATCTGAGGTATACGTAAGTATACCTGGGGCATTGGGTAGTCTGCATCATGTACCTTTTGAGTTTTGTACAGGAGTTTCTGGATCATGTAACCTACTCCTCACTTTGCTGAATTCCATCTGTGTGCATGTTACTCACAAGCCAAAGGGAGCTTTCAACTACTAATACACGTCAGAAGTCCAGGCATTAAATTTGTTCCTATAGATAAGGGAAAACAGGAATTCTGAACCATCTGAAATTAGCCAAACTTTAAACCACAGGAGTTCAGATATAATGACACAGAACTGCAGTTCAAATAAAACGATATTTTGTTATGAAAAAGAGCATCCCAGCTAATGATGCCCCTTGTGATTGTAATCTGAGCGTCTTTTGGTACATTATGGGGATGCATGTGAAGTCTTTCCATGCTTTTTCTCACACGAATCGTTTCCAGATATGTTAAATCAAACCACTATTCAATTCCTAAATTTTATTCAAAATGTTCTCATGTAATATCCAGATAATTATGATATGTGGCAAAATAAAGCAGCATAATTGACAAGATGATGTCTGTAAATTTCGAGTTTCTCTTCATTTCAGTCTCATAAAACTCCTGCAGCCCCTTTGGGCTTTATATATCACAGCAGCTGGTGGGAGGGTAGGTCGTTACTCAGTTTGGTAGGAGTAGACCATAACTCAGTTTGGTGGGAGTTAGACCATAACTCAGTTTGGTGGGAATAGACCATAACTCAGTTTGGTGGGGGTAGACCATAACTCAGTTTGGTGGGGGTAGACCATGACTCAGTTTGGTGGGAGTAGACCATAACTCAGTTTGGTGGGGGTAGAGTATTACTCAGTTTGGTGGGGGGTAGACCATAACTCAGTTTGGTGGGAGTAGATCATAACTCAGTTTGGTGGGGGTAGATCATAACTCAGTTTGGTGGGAGAAGACCATAACTCAGTTTGGTGGGGGGTAGACCATAACTCAGTTTGGTGGGGGTAGACCATAACTCAGTTTGGTGGGGGTAGAGTATTACTCAGTTTGGTGTGAGTAGATCATGACTCAGTTTGGTGGAAGTAGACCACAACTCAGTTTGGTGGGGGGAAGACCATAACTCAGTTTGGTGGGGGTAGAGTATTACTCAGTTTGGTGTGAGTAGATCATAACTCAGTTTGGTGGGGGTAGATCATAACTCAGTTTGGTGGAAGTAGACCACAACTCAGTTTGGTGGGGGGAAGACCATAACTCAGTTTGGTGGGGGTAGAGTATTACTCAGTTTGGTGGGGGTAGAGTATTACTCAGCTTGGTGGGGGGTAGACCATAACTCAGTTTGGTGGGGGTAGATCATAACTCAGTTTGGTGGGAGTAGACCATAACTCAGTTTGGTGGGGATAGACCATAACTCAGTTTGGGGGGGGGGGGAAGGGGTAGAGTATTACTCAGTTTGGTGGGGGTAGACCGTAACTCAGTTTGGTGGGGGTAGAGTATTACTCAGTTTGGTGGGGGTAGAGTATTACTCAGTTTGGTGGGGGGTAGACCATAACTCAGTTTGGTGGGGGTAGAGTATTACTCAGTTTGGTGGGGGGTAGACCATAACTCAGTTTGGTGGGGGTAGATCATAACTCAGTTTGGTGGGAGTAGACCATAACTCAGTTTGGTGGGGATAGACCATAACTCAGTTTGGGGGGGGGGGAAGGGGTAGAGTATTACTCAGTTTGGTGGGGGGTAGACCATAACTCAGTTTGGTGGGGGTAGAGTATTACTCAGTTTGGTGGAGGGTAGACCAAAACTCAGTTTGGAAGGGGTAGAGTATTACTCAGTTTGGTGGGGGTAGAGTATTACTCAGTTTGGTGGGGGTAGACCATAACTCAGTTTGGTGGGGGTAGAGTATTACTCAGTTTGGTGGGGGTAGACCATTACTCAGTTTGGTGGGGGTAGAGTATTACTCAGTTTGGTGGGGGTAGACCATAACTCGGTTTGGTGGGGGTAGAGTATTACTCAGTTTGGTGGGGGTAGACCATTACTCAGTTTGGTGGGGGGAGGAGGGGGGTAGAGTATTACTCAGTTTGGTGGGGGTAGACCATAACTCAGTTTGGGGGGGGGGTAGAGTATTACTCAGTTTGGTGGGGGGTAGACCATAACTCAGTTTGGTCGGGGGTAGACCATAACTCAGTTTGGTCGGGGGTAGACCATAATTCAGTTTGGAAGGGGTAGATCATAACTCAGTTTGGTGGGGGGGGGGGGTAGAGTATTTCTCAGTTTGGTGGGGGTAGACCATAACTCAGTTTGGTGTTTTTGGCGTGGGGGGGGGGGGGGTAGACCATAACTCAGTTTGGTGGGGGGTAGACCATAACTCAGTTTGGTGGGGGTAGATTATTACTCAGTTTGGTGGGGGTAGACCATAACAGTTTGGTGGGGGTAGAGTATTACTCAGTTTGGTGGGGGTACAGTATAACTCAATTTGGTGGGGGTAGACCATAACTCAGTTTGGTGGGGGTAGAGTATTACTCAGTTTGGTGGGGGTAGACCATAACAGTTTGGTGGGGGTAGGGTATTACTCAGTTTGGTGGGGGTAGAGTATTACTCAGTTTGGTGGGGGGGGAGAGTATTACTCAGTTTGGTGGGGGTAGACCATAACTCAGTTTGGTGGGGGTAGAGTATTACTCAGTTTGGTGGGGGTAGACCATTACTCAGTTTGGTGGGGGTAGAGTATAACTCAGTTTGGTGGGGGTAGAGTATTACTCAGTTTGGTGTTTTTGGCGTGGGGGGGGGGGGGGGTAGACCATAACTCAGTTTGGTGGGGGGTAGACCATAACTCAGTTTGGTGGGGGTAGATTATTACTCAGTTTGGTGGGGGTAGACCATAACAGTTTGGTGGGGGTAGAGTATTACTCAGTTTGGTGGGGGTACAGTATAACTCAATTTGGTGGGGGTAGACCATAACTCAGTTTGGTGGGGGTAGAGTATTACTCAGTTTGGTGGGGGTAGACCATAACAGTTTGGTGGGGGTAGGGTATTACTCAGTTTGGTGGGGGTAGAGTATTACTCAGTTTGGTGGGGGGGGGAGAGTATTACTCAGTTTGGTGGGGGTAGACCATAACTCAGTTTGGTGGGGGTAGAGTATTACTCAGTTTGGTGGGGGTAGAGTATTACTCAGTTTGGCGGGGATAGACCATAACAGTTTGGTGGGGGTAGAGTATTACTCAGTTTGGTGGGGGTAGAGTATTACTCAGTTTGGTGGGGGTAGAGTATTACTCAGTTTGGCAGGGATAGACCATAACAGTTTGGTGGGGGTAGAGTATTACTCAGTTTGGTGGGGGTAGAGTATTACTCAGTTTGGTGGGGGTAGAGTATTACTCAGTTTGGTGGGAGTAGATCATAACTCAGTTTGGTGGGGGTAGAGTATTACTCAGTTTGGTGGGGGTAGAGTATTACTCAGTTTGGTGGGGGTAGAGTATTACTCAGTTTGGTGGGAGTAGACCATAACTCAGTTTGGTGGGGGTAGACCATAACTCCCCCCCCTCTGCTCTGTCAGGTGACTCAGGAGTGGACTGTGAGCTGCTCACAAAGGCAGGGCCCACTGACACAAGCATAGGATTGACTTGGGGCCTTGTGCTAGCAGCACCCACACTGGGGTGCATCGTGTACATATCCAGTGCTGCTTTATGGCCACGGGCTAATTAACCATCTTTATAAGAACCTGGACTGTTTTTTCTTCAACTACTCCATGTGACAGCAGAAAGGCCCTTCTGTTAATCCTTCATCAGGTATCCAAGCATTATGCAATCAAAATTACCCTCATTTGTTTTTTCCATAAACGGCAAACGTTAGTTCTTTACTGTACAGTATATACTTCCACACCATCTTAAAAAACATGGCAAGTTTCAATATGAAAACTTTTTTTTTCTCTATGTCAATTCTCTTGATTCTTCCAATTGAAATCAATGGTTGAGCATAATTTTTCCAAAGGTCAATATCTTCTATCACAAATGGTGAATATTGATTTTTCCTTTTGATATGTACTTCTTTGGTAATGAGAAAAGCCTGATAAAGATGCTTATGATATATCATTGGTCATTTCAAATATTCCTCGGCCTTGTTTCTACATTTCTCCATTAGATATATATTAGAGACTATCATTTTCATTAAATCATTTGTTCTTTTGCAATACCCGTGGAATCCTCAGAGCAGAAACAAAAGAACTATTCAGTGGTTTTACAGGCACCAGAAACTCAAGCTTAGTGACATCATCACTTACGTTTTTGACATTCCAAAATATCTTTTTAATATAAGATACGTCTGGAGAAGAATGAAATACTCCAACCATGGGCCTTATAGATATAGATCTAGCCCTCAAAGGGTTAACTAGAGGCCCAAGTGCACCCGAGGGTTGGTCCGTTAAAGCCATTATAATGCCTATGAACGTGGCACCATCTTAATGTCATAATTATACCTTTCTGTCCTGAGCTGAAGGGGATGCTGAGTGGCTGATAATGGGATAAGATAAAATGGTAATGCAGCATTGAAATTGACATGATACCCCCTATTATTTCTGGGCTATTTCATAAAAAAGAATCCATGATGTGGGGTGGTTGGTAAATGTCAGCAGGGTTTTAAAATGGGCCCTGTGCTCCAACATTTTGGTGGCTGCAAAAGTGCCAAAATGAGGGTAGGTGTTGCCCAAAATTTCAGGGTGAACCTACCCTGAAATTTTGATATTTTGTGTGCCAAAGAGGCTACAGCGGCTTTCTGAGTCACTTTCATGTGGCACAATGTTCTGAATATTTTTTTCTCTCACATACTGGAAAATAATTAGTTCTGTGAGACCTGTCTGAGGTCTGATCATGAGGTCAGTAAAGTACCGACCTGACGTCTTTTACCGCTACAACCACCACCCAGAAATGGGTCACACTGACCCCTTTTCCCCTGTGGTCAGCCCCACAGCTCCCAGTGCCTGTGGTCACATGGGGTAAACTGACCAACCACAGGCTAGACACCCCTAGCAACCAGTGTACAACAAAAGCTAGACCAATAGATTGCCTCCAAATCAGGTCAGCTGAAAAAAGGTGAGAGATTTTGACTTACAAGTCTGTCATTCGTGGTTGAACCTGGAGACTTTTGCCTCGTACCTGGTTCTTTAGCTTTAGAGACTGGGAGGCACTCACACCCCAGAATTGAAGGGGGAGAAAGAACAATGTTAATGTCCAAATTGTTTCTCAGATGAGGTGGGAGACAAACATTTTCTTTTGAGATGTCCACTCTATACAGAACTTTGACTTATCGTCTTTAGATCAACAACATTTTGATAAGTGTGATAAGTTATGTCGCCTGATGATATATTCTGCTCCCTTATGGGTAGCAAAGATGTAAAGGTTACTAAGGCATTAGGTGCCTATGTGTACACAGCCTTTAAACTCAGGGAAGAGCATGTCCAATAACATTTCCTGAACATGATTGACAAATATTTACAACTTTAAAATGACACATAGCATATCAGTATGTGCTAGCCTTATATAACACTGTTCACTGATAACCAGTATTGATGATTAGTCACTGTAATGACAAGTATGACCAAGTATTAGACAAAGTGGTGCTTTATATGTGTTATTTATTATTGTTATAAACTTATCTAACCATGCCTAGTTGCTGACGAAAATGTATGATCAGCCCGATATTATCCTCATGGGTTGTTAACTTCCTACTTCAGTAAGACAAGCATGGTCGCTCAGATGAAGGCCCTGTGTATATGTTATAAAAGTTAAAACGTGCATTTAACAAGTGTAGGTATAGCTAGGATGTTGCTAGCATCACAACTTGTTGGGTACCAGCCAAAGGAAATGAAAAGATCTGTATCTAGTTGTATTGATTATGTTGTTTGTGTATACATGTATATTGTTAACTTGAGTGACATATGCATGAGATCAACTTGTATGACTCTTTGCTGTCAATAAGATAACTACTACTTCTGATATTATCTGTGAGGATCATGGTTCGATCATGGTTTATGTTTTTCATGATGGGTGTTGGTTTATTGACATGACGTGGGCAGAAACTCTCTGATAAACAATGGGTCTAGACCCCTAAATTCGACAGGGCGACATGGCCATTTCTTAAATTCGACAGGGCGACATGGCTGTTTCTTAAAATCGACAGGGGACATGGCAATTTAGGGACAAATGACATCACCCTTTTCTTAAATTCGACAGGAGACAGGAGGTTTAAAACGATAGGGACAGGGGACAGGGCCATTTCTTAAATTCGACAGGGGACATGGGTCTAAACTGAGATTTAGGGACAGGCGACATGGCCATTTTTTAAATTCGACACGAGATATGGGACCCCCCCATCTACACCCCCATAAACAGGTAATCAGATAAGTGTTATCAGCTGTAAACACTGTGTGTCTTAAACAGGATGCGTCATCTATGATATCTTATCATGGTAGAAAATGAAACCTAAGATACAAAAATGTAGTACTATACAGAGGCGGATGCAGAGGTTGTCAGAAGGGGGGACACTCTATTGTAAAAATTTTCTTCAGATCCTCCAATGTTCAAGAATTTGACATTAAAAAAGTTAATGGGGTGGGCGGAGTAAAATGTAAATCAAATTGATGCAAAATGTAATTCTGACTTAAAATGTAATTCATATTGACATAAAAAAAAAAAACACCTGCCATAAAATGTCAAAACATAAGTACAGTCATGTGCATAAAATGTAAATCTCAGGCCATACATGCCCAAAAGGCAGAGTCCACAAACATTTACAGTTTCCTAAAATTGTCCTCCTTCATACAGGAACATACTGCACTGAGGTAGGAATTATTACCTCAAGCATATAATTCAGGGTTCTTCCCATAGCCCGGAGCACAGGGCGCGCCCCGGGTTGTCAACTCCTAGCGCTGTCTTGTCCGTCCGTCGTTCGGCTTACACTTACACACGCTGATGTTTACCCTGTGTCCGAAATTAAGCGTTTATTTTGTGCACACCCCGGGTGCAAAGCTTGAAAAACTGTGCACCAGGGGACATCTCTGTGTGTACAATTCTATAATAACCTATTCAACTGGTTGAAAAATCGTGCAACTTCAGGATACACACTTAGTGCACCATGCGGCAAAATCATGCAGGTCGGGTGCAAGGTACACCCTTAATTTCAGACACTGCTTACCTAATGAATGATTAATTTTTGTCATTTCAAGTCTACAGATATATATATTTCAATGTTGTAAAAAGGTTGTAAAAAGGTAACACTGAATGCTAGCTGCTGTTATAAGATTAATTAATAATAGGGGAACTGTTCTTATGATGTTTGACGAAATTGCCTTTATCTCTTCTTACATAAATGCTAGTCAAGTGGCAGATAAGTTCACGGAATGGGCGTTCAGATCCACAACGCGAACAACGCTTGGCTGAAAGTCAGGTTTATTCGTGGATCACATGAATGCATACAGTGGCCAGTGTGATGATGGTTTAAGGTTCCTACGTTTACAATTCCAATCAACGGAGAGTAAGCTTTCTCCTGAGAGTCCACCTGATATCAGATCCAATCCGCAACACAGTAGTACTTCCTACAGTCACCAGATGTCCTTTCTTTGTATAGCTATTCAAACCCCTTGAATCCTTAAGACTCATATTGTCCAAACGGTATCAAGTAGTGTTCTCTCGCTATAACCATAGGTTCTGCTCTATATAATTATCAGTCTGGTTTATTGATTTTACCTGAGCATTGGTACTCGCTGGGAGACACACCCTGTCTGCTATTGCCAAACACGTCTATTTACACCTACCAGCAGCCCATGCATATTTACACTATATGATATAGCAATTCACATAATTTTGAATACTTTATGATATTCCCTCTATAGAACTGGTGACGTTTCTTCATTCCATTCCTATACAATAGATTATATGCACAAGGTGTTTTACTAACTACCTTTGTGCAACACTAAACTGTGTTCACAACGTTACTACAACCTTTCTGGGAGTCCACATTTTTACGTTGTGACAAAGTAAATTTGCAACGTTGTTACAACCAAAATGCAACATTGTAGCAATCTGAAATTGTTAGCTTACCATGAATTCCATACCCAGATAAATTCAAAATATTAGTGGAAAAATTTGATATTAGTTAAGCCCACCAAAGAATTTTTAGAATGCCTACGACTGCATGAATGACAGGTCATATTTTCACAATTTTCCTGGGGGTGGCCCCCCATACCCCCAAAAGGAACCACTCCCTTACCATGAATTCCATACCCTGACAAATTTAAAATAAATTGGGAAAAGAATTATTCTTACTTAAGTTCACAAAAGTACCATAGAATGCCTCACATTGCATTTATGAATGAGATCACATTTTAAAATTTTCCTGGGGGTGGCACCCCATACCCACCAAAGGAACACCTGAGCTTTTTGATTGGCTGGTGACCAGTTTGGAGGAAGACTCCATCTTGTTTCCTCAGATTTCTTCACTTTTAGTTGGGCAGTCACAGAGATCAGTTGTGGTGAGGGCTCTCCTCAGTTTTTCTTATAGATCTCTATAGTGGCCTTGTCTCCACTCTGTTTTGTCAACTCTCTATACAGTTTTAGCTGGGTTTTTGACCTCAGGGTAGCCCAGCCTGTTGTAGAGAACTGACTTTAATCAGAGTTAGGAGTTTTTATGCCAATTAGTTTCTGCCTTGTATTTTTATGAGTGGCTTCAGTTTTAGATGTTGCTGTCTGAGCCTGTCATCCTTGGCCTGTGATCTTTATTTTACCAAGTTGTGGTAACTTCCAGGCCATAGGTTTTATGGACAGGACTTAGATTAAATTTAGGAGGTTTATTCCCTGTTTATCCGTCAGGCCACTCTCTTGACATGGGATCAGAGCTTTTGATTTTAGCTGTTGGTCCATTTTATCTAAGGCCTTAAAGGCTTGACTTTTAGATTTATTCCAAATTTCACCCCTGTTTTAGATTTTTACTTGGATATTCTTGTGTACAGGATACCTGTATTTGTAAAGCTTTAAGCTTAGAAGTATCTGTATTTAAAGAGACCTTAAATTGTAACACTGAAGTTGAGAGTACTTTGATAAATATTTTAATATCTTAAATCTTTTTGTTGTTTGGTCATCATTTACTTATCGTCAACCCTAATGGTCGAACCTGGGAGTGATTCCCTATTTTATAGCAGTGCCCCCCTGGGCCCGCTACACAATGCTTTATAATTATAATGTCACAAAGTAACCACGGCGTATAACCATGTGTACAACCACCACACATAGAGCTGACTACGTGTCCAGGCCTCAAACCGGACCAGACAACTGAGCATCAGCACCAGGCCGGGCGTTAGACGAGCCAGGACCATTACCAGGACTAGGACCAGACGAGTCAGAATCAGGACCAGGATCAGACGAGTCAAGACCAGGACTAGGACCAGACAAGTCAGAACCAGGACTAGGACAAGATGAGTCAGGACCAGGACTAGGACAAGATGAGTCAGGACCAGGACTAGGACCAGACAAGTCAGAACGAGGTCCAGCACCAGACGAGTCAGGACCAGGACTAGGACAAGACGAGTCAGGACCAGGACTAGGACAAGATGAGTCAGGACCAGGACTAGAACCAGACAAGTCAGAACGAGGTCCAGCACCAGACGAGTCAGGACCAGGACTAGGACAAGACGAGTCAGGACCAGGACTAGGACAAGACGAGTCAGGACCAGGACTAGGACAAGACGAGTCAGGACCAGGACTAGGACAAGACGAGTCAGGACCAGGACTAGGACAAGACGAGTCAGGACCAGGACTAGAACCAGACGAGTCAGGACCAGGACTAGGACAAGACGAGTCAGGACCAGGACTAGGACAAGACGAGTCAGGACCAGGACTAGGACAAGACGAGTCAGGACCAGGACTAGGACAAGACGAGTCAGGACCAGGACTAGAACCAGACGAGTCAGGACCAGGACTAGGACAAGACGAGTCAGGACCAGGACTAGGACAAGACGAGTCAGGACCAGGACTAGGACCAGACGAGTCAGGACCAGGACTAGGACAAGACGAGTCAGGACCAGGACTAGGACAAGACGAGTCAGGACCAGGACTAGGACAAGACGAGTCAGGACCAGGACTAGGACCAGACGAGTCAGGACCAGGACTAGGACCAGATGAGTCAGGACTAGGACTAGGACTAGACGAGTCAGGACCAGGTCCAGCACAAGACGATTCAGGACCAGGCCAGGTATCAGATCATGAGTCAGGGTACAGGAGGTACGTGCAATCCTTTCTAACTAGTCCCACTCGGATACTAAATGTCTAACCCATCCGCGTTTGCCAACCTCAAAAATGGCTATTCCCTAAAGCTTATAAATTATACTTACATTTGACATTTCCACATATGAAAGGGAAATCATGTAAATCATTTTGCAGATATTTGCAGTTGTGGGAATTTGTGAAGGTAAACCACCTTGTAGAAGGAGTTTAAGCCATATAACCTCTGCACCTCCAAGCACAACCTCTGAACTCCGAACACAATAAACTATATATTTGAATATGATATGTCTACATATGTATGTGTGTGTGCATTTGGCAAATCTTAACAATAGTTTCTATGGGAAGAAATATTTTTATTTTTCATTAAATCATTAAAAAATGAAAAATGCTATCAAATATTTATTTAACACATGGTTCTTAGCCACATTTCCCTCACTAACTGTTTGTACTTGATCAATATCAAAGCTATGAGATGCAAAAGTATAAATAAAATCAGCAGTGTCTAAATCCCTAAATGCACATCAATTCTCCTAAGTTCAATAAGAGGCAGAGAAAGAGCGTAGTGTGCAGATGATGATCTGTCCCCCACTTATTGCTGTTGTTCTGTCACCCACTTACTGCTGATGTTCTGTCCCCACTTACTGCTGATGTTCTGTCCTCCACTTACTGCCGATGGTCTGTCCCTGCTGACTGCCGATGTTCTGTCCCCGCTGACTGCCAATGTTCTGTCCCCGCTGACTGCCAACGTTCTGTCCCCCACTTACTGCTGTTGTTCTATTCCCACTAACTGCCGATGTTCTGTCCCCACTTACTGCCGAACTTCTATCCCCACTGACTGCCGATGTTCTGTCCCCGCTGACTGCTGATGTTCTGTCCCTGCTGACTGCCGATGTTCTGTCCTCCACTTACTGCCGATGGTCTGTCCTCCACCTACTGCCGATGTTCTGTCCCCGCTGACTGCCGATGTTCTGTCCCCGCTGACTGCCAATGTTCTGTCCCCCACTTACTGCTGTTGTTCTATTCCCACTAACTGCCGATGTTCTGTCCCCGCTGACTGCTGATGTTCTGTCCTCCACTTCTGTCCTCCGCAATAGAGTAGTGGTTAGCCTAGAGGTTTACAGCTTAATCTCCGGAGGTTTGCTACATTACCTCTGCAGATTGACCACATAACCTTGGAGGTTTACCTACATCAGACACTGGAGATTATGCTCAGAAACCTCCTGGAAGAAAAATAGACTCAGGGTCCGGGAGGATTATAATACAACATATTCTACAGCAACACTGGAATACATAATTGGGAAGATCACCTTAATGAGAATTTCGTAAATATTTTGGCCTAAAATGACCCCTTTTGTCGAATTTTGCGGACAAAATGACCCTTTTTCCGCAAAAAGTGAGAACACTGCTGCATACCTTGGTGCCCATTGAGTTGGGGTCCCGGGGACCATCAGGGTGAGGTGGTGGGTCCCGGGGACTGTCTGGGTGAGGTGGTGGGGTCCGGGGACCATCAGGGTGAGGTGGTGGGTCCCGGCGACTGTCTGGGTGAGGTGGTGGGGTCCGGGGCCCATCTGGGCGAGGTGATGGGGTCTGGGGACCATCAGGGTGAGGTGGTGGGTCCCGGGGACTGTCTGGGTGAGGCGATGGGGTCTGGGGCCCATCTGGGTGAGGTGGTGGGGTCCGGGGCCCATCTGGGCGAGGTGGTGGGGTCTGGGGACCATCAGGGTGAGGTGGTGGGGTCTGGGGACCATCAGGGTGAGGTGGTGGGTCCCGGGGACTGTCTGGGTGAGGTGGTGGGTCCAAGAAACTGTCTGGGTGAGGTGGTGGGGTCCAGGGCCCATCTGGCCGAGGTGGTGGTGTCCGGGGACCATCTGGGTGAGGCGGTGCATCCAAGGGGCCATCTGGATGAGGTGGTGGGGTCTGGGGCCCATCTGGGTGAGGTGGTGGGGTCCTGGGGACCATCTGGGTGAGGTGTTGGGCCCAGTCCGTCCACTCAGATATAAAAGCAGGACATATCATCGTTCTTCAAAACAGAAAAGACCCCCTTTCCACTGACTTTTATACCCAAAAATTGACCCCTAATTTTGCAAAACGCTGACTTTTTGTGGCTTTAAATTACCCTTTTTTCCTGAAATTACATTCTATCCAGGAAAAATGGACCCTTTTTTCCAAATCACGGATATTTGGGTGAAAAATTGACCCTTTTTTCCAGAAACAAGGACATGCGAAGTTTGTAAAAAATAGACCCTTTCTTCGCGTTTTTTAGAACAGTGATGCGTATCCTTTTGTGATTAGAGTGACGGGACTGGGGTGTTGGGTCCCGGGGACTGTCTGGGTGAAGTGGTGGTGTCCGGGGACCATCTGGGTGAGGTGGTGGGTCCAAGGAACTGTCTTGCCGAGGTGGTGGTGTCCGGGGACCATCTGGGTGAGGTGGTGGGTCCAAGGAACTGTCTTGCCGAGGTGGTGGTGTCCGGGGACCATCTGGTGAGGCGGTGGGTCCAAGGGGCCATCTGGGTGAGGTGGTGGGGTCTGGGGCCCATCTGGGTGAGGTGGTGGGGTCCGGGGCCCATCTGGGTGAGGTGGTGGGGTCCTGGGGACCATCTGGGTGAGGTGGTGGGGTCCAGGGACCATCTGGGCGAGGTGGTGGGGTCCAGGGACCATCTGGGCGAGGTGGTGGGGTCCGGGGCCCATCTGGGTGTGGTGGTGGGGCCAAGGGACCATCTGGGTGAGGTGGTGGGGTCCGGGGCCCATCTGGGTGAGGTGGTGGGGTCCTGGGGACCATCTGGTGAGGTGGTGGGGTCTGTGGCCCATCTGGGTGAGGTGGTGGGGTCCAGGGACCATCTGGGTGAGGGGGTGGGGTCCGGGGACCATCTCGGTGAGGTGGTGGGGTCCAGGGACCATCTGGGTGAGGTGGTGGGGTCCTGGGGACCATCTGGTGAGGTGGTGGGGTCTGTGGCCCATCTGGGTGAGGTGGTGGGGTCCTGGGGACCATCTGGTGAGGTGGTGGGGTCTGTGGCCCATCTGGGTGAGGTGGTGGGGTCCAGGGACCATCTGGGCGAGATGGTGGGGTCCGGGGACCATCTGGGCGAGGTAGTGGGGTCTGTGGCCCATCTGGGTGAGGTGGTGGGGTCCTGGGCCCATCTGGTAGGTACTACCATCCCAAAATTAGTTTTTTCCTTTTCACCATGAATTTTAGAGATTTTGAGAGAGCGTTCTTGCCGAAATCCAATACTTTTTACAGAATTGTTCTATCTCAATTAGAACCAGAGATATTCATGAAATAACCACGAAAATTCTGTCATTTTTGTCCATACATTGCCTATATATAGGTAATGTGACTATTTCACAAGTTAAGGATAGACAAGGGTTATCATGGTGTAATTTGCGGCAGTTCCAACTTTTGGTCTTTTCATGATTCATTTTTACAAATATCTGGCCAATAGTTTTAATATTTAAACTTGAATATGCACGAGGGGATAATCAGAATTCTTCCAAATTATATATCTTATGAGGTTACGTAGTATACATATGGCATGCGCCACTGGTAGGTGTAAATATACCTGATGGGCAGTGTTCAGCGGGGTGCACCTCCCAGCAGGTGTCGATGCTAGGGTAAAATCAATACCAGACTGCTATAAGAAGCGAGAGCACGATGTAAGGGTAGAGAGAAAATCATTAACGTTTGGACAATACGGATCGAGAGATTCGAGGGGTTTAGATAGCTGCGCAAGCCACAGGGACATCTGGTGACTTATATGAGAATTACCGCACTACTGTTGAGCATGAGGCTAGACCGACTTCTAGGAAAAAGCTTACTATCCATAGGATTAAGGTTGTGACACTTAGAGGAACTATCATCTCTCCGCTGGCAAATGTACGCAAATGTTATGGATTGAGCGCCCATCTCGTGAACTAACCTGCCACTTGACTAGCAACCGTTAGGAATATCAATATCAACGACAGTGAACATCCTAAACAATTCCCCAATAATTACGATTAACCATAAACAAACACTAGCGTTAACTACCAAATAAAGAGGGCATTCCCCAAATTTGTGACATCACAAGGACACATAAATGGAATCCCAGCTTTCAATAGAAGGACATCCCCCAGCCTCACACCTGTATAGAAAAGAAATTAACCATTAGCATAAAATACTTTTGCTTAGCCCTATACAGGGTATTATTAATTGTATATTTTGATAACTTAAAATCATTCAATTACCTGCAATTCCCAAGTTATTTTGAAAGGGATATTCCATTATTATGACGTAGTACGGAGAGTACTGGCAATCTCAGAAATTCGGGAATTCCCAAAATTTATTTTCTTTCCTTTATAGTTCACCGATACTTAATACTTCTAATTTTTTTCTTTTGAATTAATATCACAATACCCAAGAGTAGCTAATTAAACAAAAAATAGCCTTTTGCCTTAACAATTTCAATTGGCTGCCAACATATATAATGCAGGGGGTTCTGACAAGTTTCACATGTTGTCGTCCTTACCAGCCCTGTAGTCACAACCACCTCTTTATATCTTAATCCCGCAAAATGGAGACCGTCTCCCATTCTTACAACCACCAATTTACGTCTCACAACCACGAAGGTGCCCTGATAACAACTCCGTTAGTTATATCTCTAGTCACATTTTGAAAGTCATCATGTTTGTGTCAATTCTCAGATCAACAAAACTTGCAACGAGTTTTTTCCTTCATTAAAGGAAACCTAGCATGTATCTACAGGGTCGTTATTTTTTCAATGAAATCAATTCAGCATGTCACGTCACATTATTATGTCATCATAGGCCATATGTGAGCAAAGTGCAAGGAAAGTTCATAGTTTTGAAACAGTTATAGGCTATTAATAAACTTGCAGTTTATTTCCTTTTTTAAATCCCCAAATCTATGATGTCCAACAGTAAGCTTTTGGTAAACCCCATTCACCCATCAAAAGGAATCCCCAATCCTCAAAATATATATAGCATGCAATACGTGCTTTAACACAGATATATACATGTATACTTGGTCGCATAAGGCAATAATCAGTTGTAAGATTTACTTATCTATAATCATCCATTAACCAGGAAATTCCATTGAATTTTAAGGGGAATTCTAATCATTATGACATAGAGTACTGGAAAGGTTGATAATTATAGGACTAAAAATTGAATTTTCTTTCCTTATTAATTCACAAGTACCTTCATGTTTTTTCATTGGGAATAATTTTTGAATACTTTCAGTTCTTCACACACAAAATAGCAAATTGAAAGTTAACCATTGCAGCGCAACAGTGGGTTTGTGTAGTAAAATCTAGTATAATTAATTTTACTTCCCTATAAATGCACCGAACGCTTGTACCAGGAATCCTAGTTACCAGAGATATAGGATTGGCTTGTCAGGGGCAGAGCCGAGGTAAATCTGTCACTCTGAAGTCAATTCCCAGTTCATGATTTTTTTTTCTTTTAGACAATTTTATCTATCCTGGTTATGGGTTGGATTTCTCCAGCCTTCCTCCACCATCCAGCCCCAACTTAAACTATCACATCACTTTTAATAATTTTTAACATGTAGGTTCTAATAACTTAAAGGAAACCTTGAACATAACTGCAGCATAGTTATTTTTCAATTAATTCAATCCAGTATGTTATTCACAACCTGCACTATAAATGTAAGAAGAATTGCCAGAAAATCCCCAGTCTACACACAATTATGGGACATGAAAAAACTTGTATCTTAATTCATTTTTAAGGGAAATCCCCTTATTTATGATGTAGCAAGGGGAGTTCTTGGGGAATCCCATCTGCCCTTAAAAGGGAATCCCCATCCATGTAGAATTTGTAGTATGGCTTATAATCTCTAACCCAAATTATACATATTTAGCCCAATGCAACTAAAAATAAATTGAAATACATATCCATCCATGACCATTCATTCATCAGAGAATCCCAAAATAACTTTAGAAGGAATTCCCCTAGCTTTGAGGTAGCAAGGGGAGTACTGAGTAGACCAGCAGTCAGGGAATTCACAAAATAAAATTCCTTTCGTCAATAAATCCCTAGGACCTTGACATATTCACATTTTTACTTTTAAATGTTTGTTAGGATACCTAAGTCAAGTTAATTACACAAAAAATAGCAGTTCGTGAATTTATGTGCAAGTGTTCCTTTAATTTCTCTGTTATGATATCACCTGGACCTTGTTTGTCAATATAGACGTTGTGCACATGACGTCACACCTACAAAATTAGGGTGGACGCCATATTGGTGATCACTTTAAACTTACTATTATCTACAATTCTAAAGTATCTATGATGTAGATTTTTGTCCTTGTATCACAAGAAGTTCATTGAATCATGATAGACAATTATTTCCTTTAAATTGAGGATATATTTCATAGCCACATGGGTTAAGTGACCACATGGTGATCACCAAAATCTGGTCACGTGACCATGGGTGCATAAGGTCTATAAGGAGGAGGAAGGAGTGATCTGCATCTAGGAGGAGGGATCCCTGACTGGGAGGGGGCAATCCCCGACCGGGAGGGGGCAATCCCCGACCGGGAGGGGGCAATCCCCGACCGGGAGGGGGCAATCCCCGACCGGGAGGGGGCAATCCCCGACCGGGAGGGGGCAATCCCCGACCGGGAGGGGGCAATCCCCGACCGGGAGGGGGCAATCCCCGACCGGGAGGGGGCAATCCCCGACCGGGAGGGGGCAATCCCCGACCGGGAGGGGGCAATCCCCGACCGGGAGGGGGCAATCCCCGACCGGGAGGGGGCAATCCCCGACCGGGAGGGGGCAATCCCCGACCGGGAGGGGGCAATCCCCGACCGGGAGGGGGCAATCCCTGACCGGGAGGAGGCAATCCCCGACTGGGAGGGGGCAATCCCCGACTGGGAGGGGGCAATCCCCGACTGGGAGGGGGCAATCCCCGACTGGGAGGGGTACAAATTCCCATTTTTCAACGCAACTATCCAATGAGTGCCAGTATTTAAGGTGCTGTCAAACGTCAAAACGATCTGCAACTAGGAGGAGGGATCCCTAACTGGGAGGGGGCAATCCCTGACTGGGAGGGGAGGGGGCAATCCCTGACTTGGCCAACGGGTGTTGTGTTCAGGACCTAGATGATCTCATATAACTGCCAACATACCGTGTTTGTACATAACCGTGGTTCTACTCTTGGGGGTCGGGGGAGGGTGGGGATGGGGGGGATGGGGGGGGGGGGAGGGGGGGGGGGGGGGTCGGCCGTAGGAGCCGTTACACCTCCCGCAATCCCAGGGCCTAAACTTTGGACTTCTCAAAAAACTCACAAAATGGTGGGGGTGTAGACCCTTAAAATTTACACTGCAACATGGGCATTTCTTAAATTCGACACAGCTGTTTTTAAAATTCGACATGCGACATGGCAACTTAGTGACAAATGACATGGCCCTTTTCTAAAATTCGACATAGGACAGGGGTCTAAACTGAAATATAACGACAGGCGACACAGCCTTTTTAAGATTCGACATGCGACATGGAAACCCCTCATCCATAGCCCCAATGGTGTTCTTATTAGGACTAGGCCCCAAATATCATTTTTTGATATGGGATGTAAAATTTCGAGATATGATAGATATAAAAAATGTCCACGGCAGATATACCTAATAATTAATATTTTATATGAAAAACAGAATATTAGACGTCATCCCTAAAGAAACTACTGAATAAACGACTGCCTGTGTTGTCCTGTCGAGTTAAAGAAGAGCCCCTGTTACCTGGTTACATGTGACTGTTGACAGAGCGCCACCAGCTCCTCCAGAGACGACTACTTGGTTTACTTCACCTATTATGGACCAGGCACGGCCAGCAGTAGAACTGTGGTTAAAGCCAGTTTGGTGGTGGTTATAGTGGTGGTTATAGTGGTGAGTCAGTGGTGGTTAGAGTGGTTCTATCCTACCCCCCCCCCCCCCCCCCCCCACGTGACTGCCCACACAGACTGAAGCAGGTCAGGGGAATGTCGTCTGACGGTTAGAGATAAAACAGGAAGATAAACCCGGGAAAACTACACGTGAAAGGTGGACCCCTTGGATTGAACATGGACGACACACGTACGTACAGACGTCCTCGACACGGTGGACGTGGCCGTAACGTGGCCGTAACGTGTGAAGTCTACGGTACCTATACGGTGCCCGCCGTAGTCCTTTCATGACCTAGTTACAGATACCTCTAGACCTTAGACATAGACCTTAGTGACAGGAGATAAGAAATAACCATCAGATAGGGGACTTCTTAAATTCGACATTTGACATGGGAAGTTCTTAAAATCGACATGAAAAATGAAAATATAGTGACTTGCGACTGGGCATGTGACATGTCCATTTCTTAGATTTGACATGCGACACAGGGACCCCCATCTACACCCCAGTCCTGCCTCAAGGGCAGCCAAATTCAAACCCTTAGAAAGAGGGGGACAGTGAAATTTCGATTCTGTCTTTATAAGTTAGATATGAGTGAGATAGAGATCAAGTCGTTCTCTTTTTGTATCCAAACCAAGAATTTTCGTTAATTACCTTACAGATAGATTGTGCTAGATATGACATTAACATTGACGGGTCAAAATTGTAAATGCAGCCGATTTTTACAAAACGTGAATTCCATAAATATGCAGGACTTGAGAAATGCAGAACTGGTTGAATTGACCTCGTATGTTGGAGAAAGTTATTCATTTTTGAAAATAAAAAAGATAATGATTATTTTATGTCGTAGTATGGATAGTTCATTGGACATGCTCAAATTCCATCATTATTTCAAACTTTATGAATTCTTTAAGGACAATCACGCCATTATAGATCTAATACCCAGATTTTTCAAAACTTTCCAGGATGCAAGATTTACCTCTACAGGTCCCAAAATGATCAAAAAAAAGTATGGGTCACCGTGGAAACTTTTCAGTGAAATCAGTTTCTTTGTGTGTTGATTTTGAAAGAAATCAAGTATTTTGAATCACATTTAGATAAAATCTCAATTCTATATTATTTTCAAATAAAAGATATGACAAACAGATTGATGTCAGTAATAGAAGCACATAGATGCAGGCAAGTGAATTGGAGAGCATTATGAAATATTTCACGGGGTAATATGCATTTTAATCTTTAAAATCTTTAAATCAAAATAGTAAAAAATAGTAAAAAAATGAAAAAATCTGAAAAAAAGTATGCATACAAACAATTTGAATACCCAGAAAATCTTAAAATCAACATAATATGTTGTAGAGAAGGCTACAGGATATTATTTTCAGCCAAAAAAATGGTGGGTCACCAGGGCCCATATCTTCGTAACTAATTTTGCTGATCAGGGAAATCTTGATTAGGGCCTCAAGATCAGCAATTTTGTCATTTACCAAAATTGATGGTATTATTGCAAAATAGTATCAAAGGGGGATACTCAGATGTACAATTCATTCATGATAAACAGAATCTCTAATTGTGAGACACTGATCAAGATTTCCCTGATCAGCCAAATTAGTTACGAAGATATGGCACCAGATGAACTTGGCCAGAAAAGCTGAATATTCATTTTGAGATCTAAAATTACTTAAAATGGGTATTTATGAGTTTTCTCCATAAATTCACCTAAAGATTTACATGACGGGTAATTTTGGTATTTACTATTATGCTCAATACACTCACAATCATATAGACATATATCATGTCATTATACATCATGAATTAAAAGAGTTACAGAAAAAACTTAATATTTCCTATTTAAAACATTTTTCAGAATTTGCAAAAATTTCACAAAATTAGCCTTATTTGGCCATATGTATCTACAAAAGTATTCTTGATGATCCATTTTTCTATTTCACTTATGATAGACCAAACATTATTGAACATTTCTGCAAGATTTGAGAACAATTGAAGGACTTTGATTTTTTCAGTATCTGGATAATGGAGCGATTGTCCTTAATTTCTTTACTATTTTAAAAGGCTTGATCAATAGTAACTCTGTGCAAGTTGAAATATCAATGTGCATCAAAAACGGAGGAAGATATTGAATTTTGAAAAAAAACTACTTCATAAATGACCAGATTTGACACCTATTTTAACACATTATGTCTTCGATAAAATCAAAAATGCTTCAATTCGCTGTGCTTAAACTACATAAAAACAATTGAATCATCAAGAATAGACATGTATAGGTGGCCGTATATGAGTTTCTTTTAGTAACCTCTAGATTCTCTTCTTGAATAATCATTTCAAAGTTTGAAAACTCAGTTTTCTCAATCATTTAATCCGTTTTTCAATCGGAGCTTTTGCTTAGGTTGGTTGGTTGGTTATTGGGGTTTAACGCCGTAGCAACATCTAAGGTCATATCACGTCAAGAACAGAGTTTGACAATTCTGTCTTGGATGATCATATCTATGGAATGATCGAATCTATGAGAAGATAGAGACCATACCCTTACACATTTACCGAGGTAGGTGTTCTTTAATGTGCCTGGTCCCATAGACAGGGCCATACACACAACAGCCGGTGGTCTACCAGAGACCTTTGATAACCCAGTTGTTGCCACTGGGAGACATGTAGAGGGGTATAGTAGCCAGCTACGCCGCACAACAGGTGGACACTCTAACCACTTCACCACCCCACACGCCTCTTTTGCTTAGGTGAAAGCTCAAACGATTCTGTATTGAATCCTAGCAACAGAAAAAATATTGGCAATCATTTCACCACCCTTTAGAAGTGATATTAACCTTGCTGAAAGTGGAGTTCTCTGGATGGCCGTGTAAACAATCACCGCCGTAAATGAAAACTTTCGGCACTAAGATCACTTTGATTGATATTTTCATGGCCAGAATCGTAATCCCCATGATCTTTTACATAAGACATGTAAATATTAGCTTGATTGGCGAAATAGTAAATTGGCTAGCAGCATTTTCATTGAGGGCATTTTCCTACAGTGACAATAGAAAAGCACAATATGAGCTCCGGCCTGTCATCACTAATGACATGCTGCACTTACTTCATTGAAAAATAATCATGTACTTATGTGAAAGGTTTCCTTTAAACTGGGTCTTTTTTAAGGAATGGTGCTTCACAATATCACATCATGTATCATTCACCGAGATATCCTTGTTCAAGAATGGTTGTCAAAAGCTATTTTTAGCGACTCCCATCTCACCCCTAGATTGTCTCTCTGCTGATATTCAACTGACTCAACTACATAGATCTAATTTTCTCTAAGCCATCTAATGGTGTATGATATAGGCAAAGGGTATTGGCAGGGGGGTGGGGGGGTAGTAGGGGGATGGTTAGAGGTAGTCTACTGGTACCAGGGGGAGGGGGGGGGGGGTGGCAGGAGGATGGGTAGAGGCAGTCTACTGGGACCAGGGGGGGTGGCAGGAGGATGGCTAGAGGCAGTCTACTTGGACCAGGGGGGGTGGCATGAGGATGGCTAGAGGCAGTCTACTGGGACCAGGAGGGGGGGGTGGTAGGAGGATGGCTAGAGGCAGTCTACTGGGACCAGGGGGGGGGGGGGTGGCAGGAGGATGGCTAGAGGCAGTCTACTGGGACCAGGGGGGTGGTAGGAGGATGGCTAGAGGCAGTCTACTGGGACCAGGGGGTGGCAGGAGGATGGCTAGAGGCAGTCTACTGGTACCAGGGGGGTGGCAGGAGGATGCCTAGAGGCAGTCTACTGGGACCAGGGGGTGGTAGGAGGATGCCTAGAGGCAGTCTACTAGGACCAGCGGGCAGGCAGGAGGACGGCTAGACGCAGTCTACTGGGACCAGGGGGGGGGGGGGGGTGGCAGGAGGATGGCTAGAGGCAGTCTACTGGTACCAGGGGGGGGGCAGGAGGATGGCTAGAGGCACTCTACTGGGACCAGGGGGGTGGTAGGAGGATGGCTAGACGCAGTCTACGGGGACCAGGGGGGGGTGGGGTGGCCTCCCTGGCCTCATCATCATCAGATGAAAGTTTTGCTGATCAGGACGATGCTCGAGCTCGCTCAATACGAGACCAGCTGCGGGAGTACCGGGGCCAGCTGGCCAACGTGTTGGCTGAGAAGATGCAGGGGGGTGGGGGGGTAGTAGGGGGTGAAGGCAGGGGGGTGGGGGGGTAGTAGGGGGATGGTTAGAGGTAGTCTACTGGTACCAGGGGGAGGGGGGGGGGGGTGGCAGGAGGATGGGTAGAGGCAGTCTACTGGGACCAGGGGGGGTGGCAGGAGGATGGCTAGAGGCAGTCTACTTGGACCAGGGGGGGTGGCATGAGGATGGCTAGAGGCAGTCTACTGGGACCAGGAGGGGGGGGGTGGTAGGAGGATGGCTAGAGGCAGTCTACTGGGACCAGGGGGGGGGGGGTGGCAGGAGGATGGCTAGAGGCAGTCTACTGGGACCAGGGGGGTGGTAGGAGGATGGCTAGAGGCAGTCTACTGGGACCAGGGGGTGGCAGGAGGATGGCTAGAGGCAGTCTACTGGTACCAGGGGGGTGGCAGGAGGATGCCTAGAGGCAGTCTACTGGGACCAGGGGGTGGTAGGAGGATGCCTAGAGGCAGTCTACTAGGACCAGCGGGCAGGCAGGAGGACGGCTAGACGCAGTCTACTGGGACCAGGGGGGGGGGGGGGGGGTGGCAGGAGGATGGCTAGAGGCAGTCTACTGGTACCAGGGGGGTGGCAGGAGGATGGCTAGAGGCACTCTACTGGGACCAGGGGGGTGGTAGGAGGATGGCTAGACGCAGTCTACTGGGACCAGGGGGGGGTGGGGTGGCAGGAGGATGGCTAGAGGCAGTCTACTGGGACCAGGGGGGGGTGTGGCAGGAGGATGGCTAGAGGCAGTCTACTGGGACCAGGGGGGGGTGTGGCAGGAGGATGGCTAGAGGCAGTCTACTGGGACCAGGGGTGCACCTCTTAGCATACTCTCTGAATCCATGCTTGTTGACCTTCAACAATGCTATACCACAAGACCTAGACCATGCCTCATTTTTGTACTTTTCAGAACTTTCAATGACTGAGGCGCACGGTGGTGGTGCCGTGCCTGCTTCCCTGGCCTCATCATCATCAGATGAAAGTTTTGCTGATCAGGACGATGCTCGAGCTCGCTCAATACGAGACCAGCTGCGGGAGTACCGGGGCCAGCTGGCCAACGTGTTGGCTGAGAAGATGAACATGGCTCTACTGCAGGCCCTGCTCATGGCAGAGGTGATCTCTGCAGGGGAACTCGACAAGATCAAGACAAAGCAGCGTCGGCAGCAGAAAGCCTCGTGTCTCATTGACATTGTCAGCAGAAAGTGTGGCACTGACCTTAAGGTGTTTTTGGACACACTGAAGGCTCACTGTCCCAGGGCCCATAACCTGCTCAAGGTGTACGGTAAGAAAAGCAAAATAATGAAAAGTTCATTATAATAGCTAAGGTTAGGACTAGGGTGAAAACACTGCTTCATTTTTCTCATAAAGCACTCAGGTGTTTTTACTATTAGTCATTGAGCTTTTGAAGGAATGTAATGAAAACTGTCTTGTTTAAGTGAGCTGTGTTATGTAAAACTGTTCAGCAAGTGGGAAACAGAAATGAATGATGGCATATAAAGGAAAGGCCTGGTACAAACTGGTTGCCTTGAGCAAGGTTTTCTATATTATGGTGGTACTCTATCTTAATGAAAAACACTAATCTTGTACTGTACATGCTATTGAGAGGGTGACAAACATTTTAAGGTCAAAGTAGTCAGTAGTTAGCTAGTATTATCATGTCAAATTGTTTTCTTGTCTTTCACACAGCTTGAGTAACAAGCAATACATTGGAAATCACGCACTAATTAGAAGATTTACATTAAACTTCAATAAGAGGAAAAAGTCCAAATACAAGTATTGCAAACAGATCCAGGGACATCCGTCCCTGTGAAATGTGAACTGTATGCCATTTATAACTTAATGTTTTATGGGTTTTTTTCAGGATCGCAACCAATGGTCCCTGTTGCATCTACCAGAACTTCACCCGAAGCTTTATTGCTGATTGAGAGGAATCGGCAGAAAGCCTCCCCACAACTTTCAAAATGTTTGTCTGAAACACAGTATGGACCATTTTCATTTTATCGGGAGCTGAAGTCTTTTCTTAATAATGGCGTGGATATTACTTTAGTTGTATTTGAGAATGGATTCAATCTGATGCATGAGCTCATCCATTTAGACAAGGTGGATTATCTGAAATACATCAAGTATGCTGGAGTATGGACTAAACTGTACAACCTTCCCACTGACAGTGACCAGTGTCCGATAGGCCGAGTCACCCCTATGGAGTATGCAGTGAGGCTAAAACGACCTAAGATAAAGGATGCACTTACTGTGCTCAACTCTGAAGAGTTGAAGCTGCATGAAGTAGACCGGTGTGTGCGGGAGGGTGATGTGCGAAGGTTCAGGGATTTGAAAGTTCAGCACCGGAGCCGTGTAGAACGAACGGACCCCTGTGTCCTGTTATCTTATGCATGTCAGTCAGGCTCACTGCCAATGTTACATGAAATCATCAAGACGGGGCAGGAACAGGGGTACCCCCACGTGGCTGCTGACCAAGCCTTAGCGGTCTGTGTAGACACCGGCCACCACCTCCTGCTGCAGCCCCTGTTAGAGTACACCTCCACCCACATTGGTGCTGTGCTGGTGGAAGGGAAGAGCCTTATAGAACGAGCAGCGGTCCAGGGGGACCTGGCCACATTTAGGGCCCTAGAGAGACTGGGAGCCCAGCTGCCTGACACCATCGTGGCCCTCGCAGCTGCTCAGAACAGACTGCCGTTCCTACAGGATATCTTTAGAGGTCCTGCCCATGACTATAACCTGAACTTTCAGGATAGGAGAGGTAAGAGTGCTGCCCACTTTGCTGCAGAAAAAGGCCATCATGAAGTGGTGCGCCTTTTGCTGGACAAAGGGCTAGATATCACACTCAAAGACAAGCGTAACTTCTCCATCCTCCATGCAGCAGCCAGTGGGGGCAGCCTACCCACCGTTGAGGTGATACTCAATGCAGCTGACCGCCAACACCGACTTCACGCCATGCTCCATGAGAGGGACAAGTACCTTGGGGCTGAACGCTGCTTTCTGGTGAGAGGTCGTGACCATGAGCAGTCAGCCTGGCACTATGTTGAGGCAGACCGTGGCCGGATTGAGGTGTTCCGCCACCGTACGCAGGGAGGGGCCGTAGATGTGGCTGCTTTTGGTATTGTCCTAAAATCAGGATGGGGTTCCAACCCAACAGCTGAAGTCATTCGTGAGGTGGAAGGCCTGTATGATGTGCTAAATGCAGACCCTAACGCTCCTCCTGACATGCAGCCCTTGCATGTAGCCATTATAAAGTGTCATGAAGCTGTCGCCCTCAAACTGATCAGCGTCATGGATGACGTAGGACAACCTGACCGATTTGGCCTCACCCCACTACACCTTGCAGCCATGAGGGGAAATCTTAAGGTATAGGTTCACCGTGGGGTCGACATAAAGCCTGAATATTCAGGGGCCAGTCGAGCCCCTTCACTTTAAGGCCTTAAGCCAGAAAAATGTTTCAAATGGCCCTAATAATCATTTTCTATAGAAATTTCGAATTTTCTAGGGCCAGTCAGGCCCCTCAACAAGACAATCTGGGGGCCTTGGGACTCTGGGTCTATACTCTTTGAACTCCTGACCTATAATGGGGAAAGCAAGAAGGGTTGCCCCAACATTGTTTATTGCATTGAATATGTTATTCTTGAGTCATAATTTGCATGAAACAAGTTGACAGTGAATGGTGAATTCCTTGAACTTTATTTCAAACATCCTTTTGATTATCCGATGTTGTGGTTATGATGAATTTGATGACGAAAAAAATCCTTGGACTTTCTTTGTTTATACAGTTTAAATAATTCCTAGTCCTCATAAGAATTCAAATTCCTTTTAGAGTCCAGTTTACATTTCATCTTACAAAATAACAGTATAATATTTTGATTCAACATGATTCCATTTACTTCACCAGGTGATTAAAGCGTTACTTGACAAAGGAGCCAACTGGACAGTCACCGACAACCAGGGCCGCAGTGCACTCCACATTGCTGAGGCCAACGAGCATCAGGCTGCTGTGACTGTTCTTACACCCATCACCCGAACCAATGACACAGAGGTAGGATTGTCTGCTGATGTATAAATAAACAGTAACAATCCCTGGCACATGCAACAAGGTGTTGTAGTGTGTCACAGTTTGTCGAGTTGAGAGAGGTTTAAGAATTACATCTTTATAGAAGGCGAGTGACCTCAGTAATAGTAGTGTACTTGACACTATTAATTCCAAACCCTGTGCAGATGAATCACCTGTTGGGCAGATCAAACTTAAGATGCACCTGTATGAGCAGCTGCCATCCTGAAACCTGTAATTGCTACCCACAGGCTCTCCTAGGGTATGCATCTGATAATGATATATATGATTAACCAACATCATGTAAAGTAATTTCCTGCATGGTCTTTAATGGTATGACGTGAACAGGATGGAGGCAACTAAAGAGCCAGATACTAAGATGGATGATTATATTTGCTAAGTAGAATATGATGGTGAACTGAGTTATGGTTGTCTGTTTTGGCCTGTGTGCATCCTTGGACCCTATGCAATAAATAGTAAAGGTGTAAAGAACTGGTAATGATAAATTTTGTTTTATTAACAGGAAATTCATAGAAAATTACTGGAAGCTTATCATAACTTGGCCAAGGAGAAGGTTGATGCAGTGCAACAGCAGGGGGGTGATTCAAAGCGCTACATAAAGTCTCTTTGTAAGTATCCTTGTCACCTCCGAGAGTTACATGGAAACGACTGAGAAACAATAATCTCAAACCTAAAACAAGTGATTTAATGTGATAATCATGATAACAACTTCATTGTAAATTCATGTTATTTTCTAATTATGTCACTTATCATTATATAATTGAAGGATATATTTTTGTTGAGTTATGTTATTTTACTATTCAAGGATAAATTGTTGTTGAATTACCTGTTTTACCCATATGAAAGAGCATATCGATGAAAGTGGTTCATTGATAACCAATAAAAAAGAAAATAAAACTAGTTTCTTGTCTAATAATCCCAAAGAAATCTAAGTGAATTTAGGTCAGATTGACATATATCAGGGACCAAATATCAACTTTTTAAATAAAAATCTCAAGACCCAGAGGAATGGAATTTTCAGTATGAGCATTTCCTCTTATTATAATTTCTGGATTTATTACCGTGCTGTGACTGTCAGTTCACTACTCTAACTACATGTGGCATGATGATCTTGACTGCCTTCCTCTGTGAACTTATCACCTCCTAGCATCATGTCTGCTCTGACTTCATGTAACATGGTCCTGACTGCCTTACTCCAACGTTGAAATGTGTTCTATATCACAACTCTACCATCCTCTAATATTAAGATGTGTTCTATGCTCACTACTCTGACTTCATGTAACATAGTTATGGGCAACCTGTCACACTGTCGCACAAAATGGACAAAGGCATCAAATTGTGCGACAGGAGCTTTAGCTTATCAAAAAATAATTATGCAAAGAATGGAAAAGAAAGTTAGCAAATATGTAGTAGGCCTATCTCAACAATTTGGCCTAGGCCTATTTCAGCGCTCTCAATATATAATAATTAGGTCTTAGGGCTTTGTTGAGTTTTTATGGTGTAAGATGTAAAAAATGTTGAAAAAGAAATAAGTATTTTTTCTACATTAAATAAAAAAATAACCAAGCCCTAAATACAAAATCTGAGACACACTCCCCTCAAGAGGAATGTTTTAAACATATTTGAAAAGTTTCATTGTTGTTCATTCATAAGAAAGTGAGAAATCCATGTTCAAAAAATAAAAGTAGAAGAATTCCAGTTTAAACTTTGAAGCCATATTTCTATCCAACCTATCAATCAATAATTCTATTACTTATAAAGTAAGACAGATATGGAAAGCAGCTATTCTATAATATATGATATGTTAAGATATCTTAGATATTAAGAGAGTTATGAGCATTTAAGCGACACCAACAAAAACGGGGCAGTCATCCCCCTACTCTATCCTTAAGATGTGTTCTATGTTCACTACTCTGTCTTCATGGTCTGTTGATTTGTTCCTTTGTCAGTGCGGGACACAGTTGCTGACATCAATGACTTCCTATACGACTCACTGGGCGAGGGGCCCATCGCTGCTGAGACTGCTCCTGGTGGCCACATGTAAAGGCTGAGTGCGACTGTTTAGGTGAGACTTACGAGGTCACCAATCATCACCAGTCAAAATGTAGAGATTAGCAATCAGAAATCTGGATGATCCTGATTTCATTATAGGTCTGTAATGAATATTTTCAAGATGTGCATTCTGACTGCATTCTGTATGTACATGTGAAGACCCATGAATATAATCATAAGAGATTGTACATCCAGAGACACGTTGGCAACATACTGTTAAAAATATCTGATTAATCTAACCCACTAAAGAATCTCAAATTTATCAACTTGAAAATCCTCAAATAAGGATGGCTAACACTCAACAACTCTTTCTCCCTATTGTTTCCAGGTCAGACCTTCAATGATCTGATCTGAACACCTGTAGTCTGTGTACATGCTGCTTCTACGTCCTCCATCACCCTATATATAGAGGATAGACCCCAGGTACATCAGCTGACACTAGGAGCCTCGTTACCAGCTCACCGCGTGAACCGCTGGGGGTCACCTGACCAGACTGTGGTCATGTGACTAGCTCCTAGTGACTGTCGGTGGTACCATTCGCTTCAGAGTACAGACACAATGTCTGCACTCAGCCTCACTGTGAGTCTGACCGACGGTTTAAAGCTGCTATGCGGGTCACAAGCCCCGGGTTACATGTTTCCAGAAGAAACATCTTACTCTGATGTCATGGTAGTAGGTTAGATGCATGTGTAAAAGTATAGTTCACTAGAACAATGTTAATGTCCATGTTGTTGCCTGGGTGGAAATATTGGTGATGTCCACCTTCAGTTAAAACAAATCAGTTAAAATACCATGGCATTGATGGCCCCTTTGGTTATATGCTGCCTGCAGGAAAGGCCAAATATACATAATGAGGATACAGACTCACCTGATGCCCTGAGGTGTGGCATCTATGGCAGTACATCTGTAATCATGAGGTGTACCACCTCAAATTTGTGAAACATTTGTAAATACCTGTCTGTACTTAGATGATTGCTTCTGCCACAATGATTGTTCTTTCATGCACAGAAGTGCTGGAAGATCACTGTATTCTGTGAAATGGGTTTTACTAATAGAGATGAGGGAAGAAAGACAGTCAAATATTCAGAGTAAGAGAAAATGACAGTTGAATGTTTACCATGATTGAGAATCAAATAACTTTGATTAGGGGCCTTCCATTTAGTACATACGCACATTTTTAAAAATCTCAGGCCCCCCCACCCCGTTCAGGCAAAAATACACATTAAACATGTACTAGAATGTATGCACACTTTCAAAAATCTTAGACCCCCTCGCCCCCTTGATACATACATACTAAATGGAAGGCCCCTGAGAAAACAAGGTTGCAGGAAAAGGTTGATTATTTATAATGATAGTGACTACAAAAAGGGCAAAAGAGATGAATTCAATAACAGGGAAAATGTAACAGGGAATCATGTATGATTAGAAGGTAAGGTAAAAGAATGGCACAATTATCTTTGACATAGAAAAAATGAATTAAAAAGTTGACTATCCATGTTTAGGGTACGGAAAATAATTCTCTGAGGTTTATGTTTGCAATCAAAACAGCAGTAATATTGATTTAGATAGAACAGTTTGAAATTATTCAACTTTAGTAACAGAATCTTAGTACTTGAGGTTCTTAATAGAATGCAACTGTCATTGTTATCAGTTAATCAATAATCAATTAACTAATTCATTTTCATATTAAAATTTATGCACATTTCTTCGTGTATTATGTTGATAAAGAGCATTTAAACAGTTCATATGTAAATAGTTCACTTTTACAAAACAAGGTCCAAGATGAGGTTACAAATTAAAGATCCTTGAGTGGTCTGCTGTATGTAAGCCGCTAATTGCACATGCACTGTATTAAAGGTAAGTATTTAACATAGTAATTGTGCTAGGACTGTTATTTGGTGCCAGTTGGCGTGTGTTAGAGGACAGAAGAGGGTTAGGGTTAAAAAGCAGTAGTTTGCAGACATCCCCTGTTAAGACTGGCCCAAGGGGTATCCTTGATTGAGGTGGGCCTTGACTTACAACTCTTCCTTTGTAGTAGTAGTAGCAGTTATTTATTGACAAATTGAGATCACAGGCATGTAAGACTTCTGCGGAAACACAGAATTCAGTATTTTTGTTAAAATTGTTGTTGTTTTCATAGTTCGTGGGGGCTGTCATAGTTCGTGAGGGCATTGTCATAGTTCGTGGGGGAATTGTCATAGTTCGTGGGTGCATATATTTTAAAGTCCTGCACAAAGATTTTGGTAGTAGATAATGCTGAATTATTATACTGATTAAATATGGAAGGACACATACTTTGCTATTGATTATAAAGATTCAGCCTATTCTTATTACATACTGACATCTTTTAGTGTTTTAATAGCCTGTCATAGTTCGTGGGGGCATTGTCATAGTTCATGGGGGCATATATTTTATAGTCCTATACAAAAATTTTGGTAGTAGATAATGCTGAACTATACTGATTAAATAGGGAAGGCTACATACTTTGCTATTGATTATAAAGACTTAGCCTAATCTTATTACATATTGACATCTTTTAGTGTTTTAATAGCCTGTCATAGTTGGTGGGGGCATTGTCATTGTTCGTGGGGGCATTGTCATTGTTCGTGGGGGCATATTTTATCAAATTTCTCATAGATGTAATTAATTATTAAATGGTATGCTATTATATATCAAATATTATTTATGGAAACATCTTCAACCTAAAAAATATCACAATTCAGACATATCATATGTCTATCAAATATTTTGGGACCTTCAGGGACTTGTCATAGATCGTGGGGGCTCTGTCATGGTTTGTGGGGGCGCTGTCAACGTCCGTGGGGGCGCTGTCAACGTCCATCGGGGCACTGTCATCATCCGTGGGGGTCCTTATGTTCATAGACATCCCAGATACTCTTAAAATCAAAATTAAAGTTCCCAATTTCGTACATAGATACTCCATGTACCCATGTAACATTTGACACAAACTTATTTAATTCTGAAGAAAAAAATATTTTGGACCCCATTTTGCTGCCAATTGGGCACATTTCGTGAGAATTGACCATAAATCAGTCTGGTTATTGATTTTACCCGAGCATTGGTACTCGCTGGGAGATGCACCCTGTCTGCTACCGCCAAACAGGTATATTTACACCTACCAGAGTCCATGCTATATTTACACTATATAATGTAGTAATTTACATAATTTTGAATCCTTTATGATATTCCCTTTACAGGCTGGTGAGGTTTCTTCATTCTATTCCTATACAATTGATTATATGCACAAGGTGTTTTACTAAGTACCTTTGTGCAACATCTCAATATGTCATATTGAACTATGATTGTTAATGATTTTATAAATATGATGGTTGATGGGCAATCACTAGCTCTGCCTTGTTCATGTGTCTTGCTTTGTCATATCCTGGATCTGCAATGGAATATATTTGTATATTTTAAGTCCAATAAAACCGTTAAGGTCTGTTGGTCTTACTTTTATTCTTTAAGGGGTAGATTGGATCATCATCACACTATTTGGATTAGAGTCAGTTTGGCCTATGGGAAAATACTTCAACCAATCCCCAGAAATAATCTGCAGAAAGCATCTGTAGAGAACAACACAAAGTATTTCAGATGCTAAAATCCTTGAACTGCCCAGAGCAAATTGTACCTCAAGGACATAATTATAACACATGTTTAGGTCGACAATAAAGAAACATCCTAGGGTTAGGGTTAGGGTTAGGGTTAGAGTTAGGCTACATGCGCATAAAAAGTTACGCGGGGTTAGGGTTAGGGTTAGAGTTAGGCTACATGCGCATAAAAAGTTACGCGTGGTTAGGGTAAATTTTTTTTTTCTGAGCCCTTCTGATCCTTGTGATGAGCTTAAGCTTCGTAACTCCCTTAACTAGCGTAAGTTAGTGAGTTATGAATTTCGCAATATTTTCAAGTTTGATTATTTTTTCAATTTTAGGGTTAGGGTTAGGGTTAGGGTTAGGGTTAGAGTTAGGCTACGTGCGCATAAAATGTTACGCGTGGTTAGGGTCAATTCTTTTTTTCTGAGCCCTTCTGATCGTTGTGATGAGATTAAGCTTCGTAACTCCCTTAACTAGCGTAAGTTACTGAGTTATGATTTTCGCAATATTTTCAAGTTTGATTTTTTTTCATATTTTTTTCAATTTTTATTTTTTTTCTCAAAACACCTTAACTGCCTCAAAATGGACTCTCAGTGAAAAAAAAAAGTTTTGCCCCTTTAAAATTGTTGGGCTTAGTTCTTTTTTCTGATCCTGGGCATCTGAACACATATAACTTTTCTCCCTTTTATTCCCTGTGTCACATTTCTAAATCATGTTTCTTAAGTATGTATTTTACTTTCCTCTGTACTGCCCAACTCTTCATTTTAACCTCACAGGTTACAAACATCAAGTACTACCTTTAGTTTGCCTCCCCTTATTTATCCTTTTTTGACATACGGTGACAGAAGGCTTGTACTTAACAAAGGCCTTAAGCTTAACATAAAACCCCTCTCAATATATCCTGCCTTTCCCCTGTGATGTTTATAGTAGACAAGCTTTGACATATCCTAAAGAGTATCCAAACTAAGTTTCTTCCAAAAATATCAATTATTAATGATTCCTTTATCATAGTTCCTATGCCATACTATAATATTGCTTAAGTATTCCTATTACTTTCGACTCTACTTTATTGTACCTATACAGCTTTAGCATATCAAGTCCTATATTGAGTTTGCTACTCTATTTCCCTAGGGTTAGGGTTAGGGTTAGGGTTAGGGTTAGGGTTAGTGTTAGGGTTAGGGTTAGGGTTAGGGTTAGGGTTAGGGTTAGGGTTAGGGTTAGGGTTAGGGTTAGGGTTAGGCTACGTGCGCATAAAAAGTTACGCGTGGTTAGGGTCAATTCTTTTTTTCTGAGCCCTTCTGATCGTTGTGATGAGATTAAGCTTCGTAACTCCCTTAACTAGCGTAAGTTACTGAGTTATGATTTTCGCAATATTTTCAAGTTTGATTTTTTTTCATATTTTTTTCAATTTTTATTTTTTTTCTCAAAACACCTTAACTGCCTCAAAATGGACTCTCAGTGAAAAAAAAAAGTTTTGCCCCTTTAAAATTGTTGGGCTTAGTTCTTTTTTCTGATCCTGGGCATCTGAACACATATAACTTTTCTCCCTTTTATTCCCTGTGTCACATTTCTAAATCATGTTTCTTAAGTATGTATTTTACTTTCCTCTGTACTGCCCAACTCTTCATTTTAACCTCACAGGTTACAAACATCAAGTACTACCTTTAGTTTGCCTCCCCTTATTTATCCTTTTTTGACATACGGTGACAGAAGGCTTGTACTTAACAAAGGCCTTAAGCTTAACATAAAACCCCTCTCAATATATCCTGCCTTTCCCCTGTGATGTTTATAGTAGACAAGCTTTGACATATCCTAAAGAGTATCCAAACTAAGTTTCTTCCAAAAATATCAATTATTAATGATTCCTTTATCATAGTTCCTATGCCATACTATAATATTGCTTAAGTATTCCTATTACTTTCGACTCTACTTTATTGTACCTATACAGCTTTAGCATATCAAGTCCTATATTGAGTTTGCTACTCTATTTCCCTAGGGTTAGGGTTAGGGTTAGGGTTAGGGTTAGGGTTAGGGTTAGGGTTAGGGTTAGGGTTAGGGTTAGGGTTAGGCTACGTGCGCATAAAATGTTACGCGTGGTTAGGGTCAATTCTTTTTTTCTGAGCCCTTCTGATCGTTGTGATGAGATTAAGCTTCGTAACTCCCTTAACTAGCGTAAGTTACTGAGTTATGATTTTCGCAATATTTTCAAGTTTGATTTTTTTTCATATTTTTTTCAATTTTTATTTTTTTTCTCAAAACACCTTAACTGCCTCAAAATGGACTCTCAGTGAAAAAAAAAAGTTTTGCCCCTTTAAAATTGTTGGGCTTAGTTCTTTTTTCTGATCCTGGGCATCTGAACACATATAACTTTTCTCCCTTTTATTCCCTGTGTCACATTTCTAAATCATGTTTCTTAAGTATGTATTTTACTTTCCTCTGTACTGCCCAACTCTTCATTTTAACCTCACAGGTTACAAACATCAAGTACTACCTTTAGTTTGCCTCCCCTTATTTATCCTTTTTTGACATACGGTGACAGAAGGCTTGTACTTAACAAAGGCCTTAAGCTTAACATAAAACCCCTCTCAATATATCCTGCCTTTCCCCTGTGATGTTTATAGTAGACAAGCTTTGACATATCCTAAAGAGTATCCAAACTAAGTTTCTTCCAAAAATATCAATTATTAATGATTCCTTTATCATAGTTCCTATGCCATACTATAATATTGCTTAAGTATTCCTATTACTTTCGACTCTACTTTATTGTACCTATACAGCTTTAGCATATCAAGTCCTATATTGAGTTTGCTACTCTATTTCCCTAGGGTTAGGGTTAGGGTTAGGGTTAGGGTTAGGGTTAGGGTTAGGGTTAGGGTTAGGCTACGTGCGCATAAAATGTTACGCGTGGTTAGGGTCAATTCTTTTTTTCTGAGCCCTTCTGATCGTTGTGATGAGATTAAGCTTCGTAACTCCCTTAACTAGCGTAAGTTACTGAGTTATGATTTTCGCAATATTTTCAAGTTTGATTTTTTTTCATATTTTTTTCAATTTTTATTTTTTTTCTCAAAACACCTTAACTGCCTCAAAATGGACTCTCAGTGAAAAAAAAAAGTTTTGCCCCTTTAAAATTGTTGGGCTTAGTTCTTTTTTCTGATCCTGGGCATCTGAACACATATAACTTTTCTCCCTTTTATTCCCTGTGTCACATTTCTAAATCATGTTTCTTAAGTATGTATTTTACTTTCCTCTGTACTGCCCAACTCTTCATTTTAACCTCACAGGTTACAAACATCAAGTACTACCTTTAGTTTGCCTCCCCTTATTTATCCTTTTTTGACATACGGTGACAGAAGGCTTGTACTTAACAAAGGCCTTAAGCTTAACATAAAACCCCTCTCAATATATCCTGCCTTTCCCCTGTGATGTTTATAGTAGACAAGCTTTGACATATCCTAAAGAGTATCCAAACTAAGTTTCTTCCAAAAATATCAATTATTAATGATTCCTTTATCATAGTTCCTATGCCATACTATAATATTGCTTAAGTATTCCTATTACTTTCGACTCTACTTTATTGTACCTATACAGCTTTAGCATATCAAGTCCTATATTGAGTTTGCTACTCTATTTCCCTAGGGTTAGGGTTAGGGTTAGGGTTAGGGTTAGGGTTAGGGTTAGGGTTAGGCTACGTGCGCATAAAATGTTACGCGTGGTTAGGGTCAATTCTTTTTTTCTGAGCCCTTCTGATCGTTGTGATGAGATTAAGCTTCGTAACTCCCTTAACTAGCGTAAGTTACTGAGTTATGATTTTCGCAATATTTTCAAGTTTGATTTTTTTTCATATTTTTTTCAATTTTTATTTTTTTTCTCAAAACACCTTAACTGCCTCAAAATGGACTCTCAGTGAAAAAAAAAAGTTTTGCCCCTTTAAAATTGTTGGGCTTAGTTCTTTTTTCTGATCCTGGGCATCTGAACACATATAACTTTTCTCCCTTTTATTCCCTGTGTCACATTTCTAAATCATGTTTCTTAAGTATGTATTTTACTTTCCTCTGTACTGCCCAAGTCTAGGGTTAGGGTTAGGGTTAGGGTTAGGGTTAGGGTTAGGGTTAGGGTTAGGGTTAGGGTTAGGGTTAGGGTTAGGGTTAGGGTTAGGGTTAGGGTTAGGGTTAGGGTTAGGGTTAGGGTTAGGGTTAGGGTTAGGGTTAGGGTTAGGGTTAGGGTTAGGGTTAGGGTTAGAGTTAGGCTACGTGCGCATAAAATGTTACGCGTGGTTAGGGTCAATTCTTTTTTTCTGAGCCCTTCTGATCGTTGTGATGAGATTAAGCTTCGTAGGGTTAGGGTTAGGGTTAGGGTTAGGGTTAGGGTTAGGGTTAGGGTTAGGGTTAGGGTTAGGGTTAGGGTTAGGGTTAGGGTTAGGGTTAGGGTTAGGGTTAGGGTTAGGGTTAGGGTTAGGGTTAGGGTTAGGGTTAGGGTTAGGGTTAGGGTTAGGGTTAGGGTTAGGCTACGTGCGCATAAAAAGTTACGCGTGGTTAGGGTCAATTCTTTTTTTCTGAGCCCTTCTGATCGTTGTGATGAGATTAAGCTTCGTAACTCCCTTAACTAGCGTAAGTTACTGAGTTATGATTTTCGCAATATTTTCAAGTTTGATTTTTTTTCATATTTTTTTCAATTTTTATTTTTTTTCTCAAAACACCTTAACTGCCTCAAAATGGACTCTCAGTGAAAAAAAAAAGTTTTGCCCCTTTAAAATTGTTGGGCTTAGTTCTTTTTTCTGATCCTGGGCATCTGAACACATATAACTTTTCTCCCTTTTATTCCCTGTGTCACATTTCTAAATCATGTTTCTTAAGTATGTATTTTACTTTCCTCTGTACTGCCCAACTCTTCATTTTAACCTCACAGGTTACAAACATCAAGTACTACCTTTAGTTTGCCTCCCCTTATTTATCCTTTTTTGACATACGGTGACAGAAGGCTTGTACTTAACAAAGGCCTTAAGCTTAACATAAAACCCCTCTCAATATATCCTGCCTTTCCCCTGTGATGTTTATAGTAGACAAGCTTTGACATATCCTAAAGAGTATCCAAACTAAGTTTCTTCCAAAAATATCAATTATTAATGATTCCTTTATCATAGTTCCTATGCCATACTATAATATTGCTTAAGTATTCCTATTACTTTCGACTCTACTTTATTGTACCTATACAGCTTTAGCATATCAAGTCCTATATTGAGTTTGCTACTCTATTTCCCTAGGGTTAGGGTTAGGGTTAGGGTTAGGGTTAGGGTTAGGGTTAGGGTTAGGGTTAGGGTTAGGGTTAGGGTTAGGCTACGTGCGCATAAAATGTTACGCGTGGTTAGGGTCAATTCTTTTTTTCTGAGCCCTTCTGATCGTTGTGATGAGATTAAGCTTCGTAACTCCCTTAACTAGCGTAAGTTACTGAGTTATGATTTTCGCAATATTTTCAAGTTTGATTTTTTTTCATATTTTTTTCAATTTTTATTTTTTTTCTCAAAACACCTTAACTGCCTCAAAATGGACTCTCAGTGAAAAAAAAAAGTTTTGCCCCTTTAAAATTGTTGGGCTTAGTTCTTTTTTCTGATCCTGGGCATCTGAACACATATAACTTTTCTCCCTTTTATTCCCTGTGTCACATTTCTAAATCATGTTTCTTAAGTATGTATTTTACTTTCCTCTGTACTGCCCAACTCTTCATTTTAACCTCACAGGTTACAAACATCAAGTACTACCTTTAGTTTGCCTCCCCTTATTTATCCTTTTTTGACATACGGTGACAGAAGGCTTGTACTTAACAAAGGCCTTAAGCTTAACATAAAACCCCTCTCAATATATCCTGCCTTTCCCCTGTGATGTTTATAGTAGACAAGCTTTGACATATCCTAAAGAGTATCCAAACTAAGTTTCTTCCAAAAATATCAATTATTAATGATTCCTTTATCATAGTTCCTATGCCATACTATAATATTGCTTAAGTATTCCTATTACTTTCGACTCTACTTTATTGTACCTATACAGCTTTAGCATATCAAGTCCTATATTGAGTTTGCTACTCTATTTCCCTAGGGTTAGGGTTAGGGTTAGGGTTAGGGTTAGGGTTAGTGTTAGGGTTAGGGTTAGGGTTAGGGTTAGGGTTAGGGTTAGGGTTAGGGTTAGGGTTAGGGTTAGGGTTAGGCTACGTGCGCATAAAAAGTTACGCGTGGTTAGGGTCAATTCTTTTTTCCTGAGCCCTTCTGATCGTTGTGATGAGATTAAGCTTCGTAACTCCCTTAACTAGCGTAAGTTACTGAGTTATGATTTTCGCAATATTTTCAAGTTTGATTTTTTTTCATATTTTTTTCAATTTTTATTTTTTTTCTCAAAACACCTTAACTGCCTCAAAATGGACTCTCAGTGAAAAAAAAAAGTTTTGCCCCTTTAAAATTGTTGGGCTTAGTTCTTTTTTCTGATCCTGGGCATCTGAACACATATAACTTTTCTCCCTTTTATTCCCTGTGTCACATTTCTAAATCATGTTTCTTAAGTATGTATTTTACTTTCCTCTGTACTGCCCAACTCTTCATTTTAACCTCACAGGTTACAAACATCAAGTACTACCTTTAGTTTGCCTCCCCTTATTTATCCTTTTTTGACATACGGTGACAGAAGGCTTGTACTTAACAAAGGCCTTAAGCTTAACATAAAACCCCTCTCAATATATCCTGCCTTTCCCCTGTGATGTTTATAGTAGACAAGCTTTGACATATCCTAAAGAGTATCCAAACTAAGTTTCTTCCAAAAATATCAATTATTAATGATTCCTTTATCATAGTTCCTATGCCATACTATAATATTGCTTAAGTATTCCTATTACTTTCGACTCTACTTTATTGTACCTATACAGCTTTAGCATATCAAGTCCTATATTGAGTTTGCTACTCTATTTCCCTAGGGTTAGGGTTAGGGTTAGGGTTAGGGTTAGGGTTAGGGTTAGGGTTAGGGTTAGGGTTAGGGTTAGGGTTAGGCTACGTGCGCATAAAATGTTACGCGTGGTTAGGGTCTAGGGTTAGGGTTAGGGTTAGGGTTAGGGTTAGGGTTAGGGTTAGGGTTAGGGTTAGGGTTAGGGTTAGGGTTAGGGTTAGGGTTAGGGTTAGGGTTAGGGTTAGGGTTAGGGTTAGGGTTAGGGTTAGGGTTAGGGTTAGGGTTAGGGTTAGGGTTAGGGTTAGGGTTAGGGTTAGGGTTAGGGTTAGGGTTAGGGTTAGGGTTAGGGTTAGGGTTAGGGTTAGGGTTAGGGTTAGGGTTAGGGTTAGGGTTAGGGTTAGGGTTAGGGTTAGGGTTAGGGTTAGGGTTAGGGTTAGGGTTAGGGTTAGGGTTAGGGTTAGGGTTAGGGTTAGGGTTAGGGTTAGGGTTAGGGTTAGGGTTAGGGTTAGGGTTAGGGTTAGGGTTAGGGTTAGGGTTAGGGTTAGGGTTAGGGTTAGGGTTAGGGTTAGGGTTAGGGTTAGGGTTAGGGTTAGGGTTAGGGTTAGGGTTAGGGTTAGGGTTAGGGTTAGGGTTAGGGTTAGGGTTAGGGTTAGGGTTAGGGTTAGGGTTAGGGTTAGGGTTAGGGTTAGGGTTAGGGTTAGGGTTAGGGTTAGGGTTAGGGTTAGGGTTAGGGTTAGGGTTAGGGTTAGGGTTAGGGTTAGGGTTAGGGTTAGGGTTAGGGTTAGGGTTAGGGTTAGGGTTAGGGTTAGGGTTAGGGTTAGGGTTAGGGTTAGGGTTAGGGTTAGGGTTAGGGTTAGGGTTAGGGTTAGGGTTAGGGTTAGGGTTAGGGTTAGGGTTAGGGTTAGGGTTAGGGTTAGGGTTAGGGTTAGGGTTAGGGTTAGGGTTAGGGTTAGGGTTAGGGTTAGGGTTAGGGTTAGGGTTAGGGTTAGGGTTAGGGTTAGGGTTAGGGTTAGGGTTAGGGTTAGGGTTAGGGTTAGGGTTAGGGTTAGGGTTAGGGTTAGGGTTAGGGTTAGGGTTAGGGTTAGGGTTAGGGTTAGGGTTAGGGTTAGGGTTAGGGTTAGGGTTAGGGTTAGGGTTAGGGTTAGGGTTAGGGTTAGGGTTAGGGTTAGGGTTAGGGTTAGGGTTAGGGTTAGGGTTAGGGTTAGGGTTAGGGTTAGGGTTAGGGTTAGGGTTAGGGTTAGGGTTAGGGTTAGGGTTAGGGTTAGGGTTAGGGTTAGGGTTAGGGTTAGGGTTAGGGTTAGGGTTAGGGTTAGGGTTAGGGTTAGGGTTAGGGTTAGGGTTAGGGTTAGGGTTAGGGTTAGGGTTAGGGTTAGGGTTAGGGTTAGGGTTAGGGTTAGGGTTAGGGTTAGGGTTAGGGTTAGGGTTAGGGTTAGGGTTAGGGTTAGGGTTAGGGTTAGGGTTAGGGTTAGGGTTAGGGTTAGGGTTAGGGTTAGGGTTAGGGTTAGGGTTAGGGTTAGGGTTAGGGTTAGGGTTAGGGTTAGGGTTAGGGTTAGGGTTAGGCTACGTGCGCATAAAAAGTTACGCGTGGTTAGGGTCAATTCTTTTTTTCTGAGCCCTTCTGATCGTTGTGATGAGATTAAGCTTCGTAACTCCCTTAACTAGCGTAAGTTACTGAGTTATGATTTTCGCAATATTTTCAAGTTTGATTTTTTTTCATATTTTTTTCAATTTTTATTTTTTTTCTCAAAACACCTTAACTGCCTCAAAATGGACTCTCAGTGAAAAAAAAAAGTTTTGCCCCTTTAAAATTGTTGGGCTTAGTTCTTTTTTCTGATCCTGGGCATCTGAACACATATAACTTTTCTCCCTTTTATTCCCTGTGTCACATTTCTAAATCATGTTTCTTAAGTATGTATTTTACTTTCCTCTGTACTGCCCAACTCTTCATTTTAACCTCACAGGTTACAAACATCAAGTACTACCTTTAGTTTGCCTCCCCTTATTTATCCTTTTTTGACATACGGTGACAGAAGGCTTGTACTTAACAAAGGCCTTAAGCTTAACATAAAACCCCTCTCAATATATCCTGCCTTTCCCCTGTGATGTTTATAGTAGACAAGCTTTGACATATCCTAAAGAGTATCCAAACTAAGTTTCTTCCAAAAATATCAATTATTAATGATTCCTTTATCATAGTTCCTATGCCATACTATAATATTGCTTAAGTATTCCTATTACTTTCGACTCTACTTTATTGTACCTATACAGCTTTAGCATATCAAGTCCTATATTGAGTTTGCTACTCTATTTCCCTAGGGTTAGGGTTAGGGTTAGGGTTAGGGTTAGGGTTAGGGTTAGGGTTAGGGTTAGGGTTAGGGTTAGGGTTAGGCTACGTGCGCATAAAATGTTACGCGTGGTTAGGGTCAATTCTTTTTTTCTGAGCCCTTCTGATCGTTGTGATGAGATTAAGCTTCGTAACTCCCTTAACTAGCGTAAGTTACTGAGTTATGATTTTCGCAATATTTTCAAGTTTGATTTTTTTTCATATTTTTTTCAATTTTTATTTTTTTTCTCAAAACACCTTAACTGCCTCAAAATGGACTCTCAGTGAAAAAAAAAAGTTTTGCCCCTTTAAAATTGTTGGGCTTAGTTCTTTTTTCTGATCCTGGGCATCTGAACACATATAACTTTTCTCCCTTTTATTCCCTGTGTCACATTTCTAAATCATGTTTCTTAAGTATGTATTTTACTTTCCTCTGTACTGCCCAACTCTTCATTTTAACCTCACAGGTTACAAACATCAAGTACTACCTTTAGTTTGCCTCCCCTTATTTATCCTTTTTTGACATACGGTGACAGAAGGCTTGTACTTAACAAAGGCCTTAAGCTTAACATAAAACCCCTCTCAATATATCCTGCCTTTCCCCTGTGATGTTTATAGTAGACAAGCTTTGACATATCCTAAAGAGTATCCAAACTAAGTTTCTTCCAAAAATATCAATTATTAATGATTCCTTTATCATAGTTCCTATGCCATACTATAATATTGCTTAAGTATTCCTATTACTTTCGACTCTACTTTATTGTACCTATACAGCTTTAGCATATCAAGTCCTATATTGAGTTTGCTACTCTATTTCCCTAGGGTTAGGGTTAGGGTTAGGGTTAGGGTTAGGGTTAGGGTTAGGGTTAGGGTTAGGCTACGTGCGCATAAAATGTTACGCGTGGTTAGGGTCAATTCTTTTTTTCTGAGCCCTTCTGATCGTTGTGATGAGATTAAGCTTCGTAACTCCCTTAACTAGCGTAAGTTACTGAGTTATGATTTTCGCAATATTTTCAAGTTTGATTTTTTTTCATATTTTTTTCAATTTTTATTTTTTTTCTCAAAACACCTTAACTGCCTCAAAATGGACTCTCAGTGAAAAAAAAAAGTTTTGCCCCTTTAAAATTGTTGGGCTTAGTTCTTTTTTCTGATCCTGGGCATCTGAACACATATAACTTTTCTCCCTTTTATTCCCTGTGTCACATTTCTAAATCATGTTTCTTAAGTATGTATTTTACTTTCCTCTGTACTGCCCAACTCTTCATTTTAACCTCACAGGTTACAAACATCAAGTACTACCTTTAGTTTGCCTCCCCTTATTTATCCTTTTTTGACATACGGTGACAGAAGGCTTGTACTTAACAAAGGCCTTAAGCTTAACATAAAACCCCTCTCAATATATCCTGCCTTTCCCCTGTGATGTTTATAGTAGACAAGCTTTGACATATCCTAAAGAGTATCCAAACTAAGTTTCTTCCAAAAATATCAATTATTAATGATTCCTTTATCATAGTTCCTATGCCATACTATAATATTGCTTAAGTATTCCTATTACTTTCGACTCTACTTTATTGTACCTATACAGCTTTAGCATATCAAGTCCTATATTGAGTTTGCTACTCTATTTCCCTAGGGTTAGGGTTAGGGTTAGGGTTAGGGTTAGGGTTAGGGTTAGGGTTAGGCTACGTGCGCATAAAATGTTACGCGTGGTTAGGGTCAATTCTTTTTTTCTGAGCCCTTCTGATCGTTGTGATGAGATTAAGCTTCGTAACTCCCTTAACTAGCGTAAGTTACTGAGTTATGATTTTCGCAATATTTTCAAGTTTGATTTTTTTTCATATTTTTTTCAATTTTTATTTTTTTTCTCAAAACACCTTAACTGCCTCAAAATGGACTCTCAGTGAAAAAAAAAAGTTTTGCCCCTTTAAAATTGTTGGGCTTAGTTCTTTTTTCTGATCCTGGGCATCTGAACACATATAACTTTTCTCCCTTTTATTCCCTGTGTCACATTTCTAAATCATGTTTCTTAAGTATGTATTTTACTTTCCTCTGTACTGCCCAAGTCTAGGGTTAGGGTTAGGGTTAGGGTTAGGGTTAGGGTTAGGGTTAGGGTTAGGGTTAGGGTTAGGGTTAGGGTTAGGGTTAGGGTTAGGGTTAGGGTTAGGGTTAGGGTTAGGGTTAGGGTTAGGGTTAGGGTTAGGGTTAGGGTTAGGGTTAGGGTTAGGGTTAGGGTTAGAGTTAGGCTACGTGCGCATAAAATGTTACGCGTGGTTAGGGTCAATTCTTTTTTTCTGAGCCCTTCTGATCGTTGTGATGAGATTAAGCTTCGTAGGGTTAGGGTTAGGGTTAGGGTTAGGGTTAGGGTTAGGGTTAGGGTTAGGGTTAGGGTTAGGGTTAGGGTTAGGGTTAGGGTTAGGGTTAGGGTTAGGGTTAGGGTTAGGGTTAGGGTTAGGGTTAGGGTTAGGGTTAGGGTTAGGGTTAGGGTTAGGGTTAGGGTTAGGGTTAGGGTTAGGGTTAGGCTACGTGCGCAGAAAAAGTTACGCGTGGTTAGGGTCAATTCTTTTTTTCTGAGCCCTTCTGATCGTTGTGATGAGATTAAGCTTCGTAACTCCCTTAACTAGCGTAAGTTACTGAGTTATGATTTTCGCAATATTTTCAAGTTTGATTTTTTTTCATATTTTTTTCAATTTTTATTTTTTTTCTCAAAACACCTTAACTGCCTCAAAATGGACTCTCAGTGAAAAAAAAAAGTTTTGCCCCTTTAAAATTGTTGGGCTTAGTTCTTTTTTCTGATCCTGGGCATCTGAACACATATAACTTTTCTCCCTTTTATTCCCTGTGTCACATTTCTAAATCATGTTTCTTAAGTATGTATTTTACTTTCCTCTGTACTGCCCAACTCTTCATTTTAACCTCACAGGTTACAAACATCAAGTACTACCTTTAGTTTGCCTCCCCTTATTTATCCTTTTTTGACATACGGTGACAGAAGGCTTGTACTTAACAAAGGCCTTAAGCTTAACATAAAACCCCTCTCAATATATCCTGCCTTTCCCCTGTGATGTTTATAGTAGACAAGCTTTGACATATCCTAAAGAGTATCCAAACTAAGTTTCTTCCAAAAATATCAATTATTAATGATTCCTTTATCATAGTTCCTATGCCATACTATAATATTGCTTAAGTATTCCTATTACTTTCGACTCTACTTTATTGTACCTATACAGCTTTAGCATATCAAGTCCTATATTGAGTTTGCTACTCTATTTCCCTAGGGTTAGGGTTAGGGTTAGGGTTAGGGTTAGGGTTAGGGTTAGGGTTAGGGTTAGGCTACGTGCGCATAAAATGTTACGCGTGGTTAGGGTCAATTCTTTTTTTCTGAGCCCTTCTGATCGTTGTGATGAGATTAAGCTTCGTAACTCCCTTAACTAGCGTAAGTTACTGAGTTATGATTTTCGCAATATTTTCAAGTTTGATTTTTTTTCATATTTTTTTCAATTTTTATTTTTTTTCTCAAAACACCTTAACTGCCTCAAAATGGACTCTCAGTGAAAAAAAAAAGTTTTGCCCCTTTAAAATTGTTGGGCTTAGTTCTTTTTTCTGATCCTGGGCATCTGAACACATATAACTTTTCTCCCTTTTATTCCCTGTGTCACATTTCTAAATCATGTTTCTTAAGTATGTATTTTACTTTCCTCTGTACTGCCCAACTCTTCATTTTAACCTCACAGGTTACAAACATCAAGTACTACCTTTAGTTTGCCTCCCCTTATTTATCCTTTTTTGACATACGGTGACAGAAGGCTTGTACTTAACAAAGGCCTTAAGCTTAACATAAAACCCCTCTCAATATATCCTGCCTTTCCCCTGTGATGTTTATAGTAGACAAGCTTTGACATATCCTAAAGAGTATCCAAACTAAGTTTCTTCCAAAAATATCAATTATTAATGATTCCTTTATCATAGTTCCTATGCCATACTATAATATTGCTTAAGTATTCCTATTACTTTCGACTCTACTTTATTGTACCTATACAGCTTTAGCATATCAAGTCCTATATTGAGTTTGCTACTCTATTTCCCTAGGGTTAGGGTTAGGGTTAGGGTTAGGGTTAGGGTTAGGGTTAGGGTTAGGCTACGTGCGCATAAAATGTTACGCGTGGTTAGGGTCAATTCTTTTTTTCTGAGCCCTTCTGATCGTTGTGATGAGATTAAGCTTCGTAACTCCCTTAACTAGCGTAAGTTACTGAGTTATGATTTTCGCAATATTTTCAAGTTTGATTTTTTTTCATATTTTTTTCAATTTTTATTTTTTTTCTCAAAACACCTTAACTGCCTCAAAATGGACTCTCAGTGAAAAAAAAAAGTTTTGCCCCTTTAAAATTGTTGGGCTTAGTTCTTTTTTCTGATCCTGGGCATCTGAACACATATAACTTTTCTCCCTTTTATTCCCTGTGTCACATTTCTAAATCATGTTTCTTAAGTATGTATTTTACTTTCCTCTGTACTGCCCAAGTCTAGGGTTAGGGTTAGGGTTAGGGTTAGGGTTAGGGTTAGGGTTAGGGTTAGGGTTAGGGTTAGGGTTAGGGTTAGGGTTAGGGTTAGGGTTAGGGTTAGGGTTAGGGTTAGGGTTAGGGTTAGGGTTAGGGTTAGGGTTAGGGTTAGGGTTAGGGTTAGGGTTAGGGTTAGAGTTAGGCTACGTGCGCATAAAATGTTACGCGTGGTTAGGGTCAATTCTTTTTTTCTGAGCCCTTCTGATCGTTGTGATGAGATTAAGCTTCGTAGGGTTAGGGTTAGGGTTAGGGTTAGGGTTAGGGTTAGGGTTAGGGTTAGGGTTAGGGTTAGGGTTAGGGTTAGGGTTAGGGTTAGGGTTAGGGTTAGGGTTAGGGTTAGGGTTAGGGTTAGGGTTAGGGTTAGGGTTAGGGTTAGGGTTAGGGTTAGGGTTAGGGTTAGGGTTAGGGTTAGGGTTAGGCTACGTGCGCATAAAATGTTACGCGTGGTTAGGGTCAATTCTTTTTTTCTGAGCCCTTCTGATCGTTGTGATGAGATTAAGCTTCGTAACTCCCTTAACTAGCGTAAGTTACTGAGTTATGATTTTCGCAATATTTTCAAGTTTGATTTTTTTTCATATTTTTTTCAATTTTTATTTTTTTTCTCAAAACACCTTAACTGCCTCAAAATGGACTCTCAGTGAAAAAAAAAAGTTTTGCCCCTTTAAAATTGTTGGGCTTAGTTCTTTTTTCTGATCCTGGGCATCTGAACACATATAACTTTTCTCCCTTTTATTCCCTGTGTCACATTTCTAAATCATGTTTCTTAAGTATGTATTTTACTTTCCTCTGTACTGCCCAACTCTTCATTTTAACCTCACAGGTTACAAACATCAAGTACTACCTTTAGTTTGCCTCCCCTTATTTATCCTTTTTTGACATACGGTGACAGAAGGCTTGTACTTAACAAAGGCCTTAAGCTTAACATAAAACCCCTCTCAATATATCCTGCCTTTCCCCTGTGATGTTTATAGTAGACAAGCTTTGACATATCCTAAAGAGTATCCAAACTAAGTTTCTTCCAAAAATATCAATTATTAATGATTCCTTTATCATAGTTCCTATGCCATACTATAATATTGCTTAAGTATTCCTATTACTTTCGACTCTACTTTATTGTACCTATACAGCTTTAGCATATCAAGTCCTATATTGAGTTTGCTACTCTATTTCCCTAGGGTTAGGGTTAGGGTTAGGGTTAGGGTTAGGGTTAGGGTTAGGGTTAGGGTTAGGCTACGTGCGCATAAAATGTTACGCGTGGTTAGGGTCAATTCTTTTTTTCTGAGCCCTTCTGATCGTTGTGATGAGATTAAGCTTCGTAACTCCCTTAACTAGCGTAAGTTACTGAGTTATGATTTTCGCAATATTTTCAAGTTTGATTTTTTTTCATATTTTTTTCAATTTTTATTTTTTTTCTCAAAACACCTTAACTGCCTCAAAATGGACTCTCAGTGAAAAAAAAAAGTTTTGCCCCTTTAAAATTGTTGGGCTTAGTTCTTTTTTCTGATCCTGGGCATCTGAACACATATAACTTTTCTCCCTTTTATTCCCTGTGTCACATTTCTAAATCATGTTTCTTAAGTATGTATTTTACTTTCCTCTGTACTGCCCAACTCTTCATTTTAACCTCACAGGTTACAAACATCAAGTACTACCTTTAGTTTGCCTCCCCTTATTTATCCTTTTTTGACATACGGTGACAGAAGGCTTGTACTTAACAAAGGCCTTAAGCTTAACATAAAACCCCTCTCAATATATCCTGCCTTTCCCCTGTGATGTTTATAGTAGACAAGCTTTGACATATCCTAAAGAGTATCCAAACTAAGTTTCTTCCAAAAATATCAATTATTAATGATTCCTTTATCATAGTTCCTATGCCATACTATAATATTGCTTAAGTATTCCTATTACTTTCGACTCTACTTTATTGTACCTATACAGCTTTAGCATATCAAGTCCTATATTGAGTTTGCTACTCTATTTCCCTAGGGTTAGGGTTAGGGTTAGGGTTAGGGTTAGGGTTAGGGTTAGGGTTAGGCTACGTGCGCATAAAATGTTACGCGTGGTTAGGGTCAATTCTTTTTTTCTGAGCCCTTCTGATCGTTGTGATGAGATTAAGCTTCGTAACTCCCTTAACTAGCGTAAGTTACTGAGTTATGATTTTCGCAATATTTTCAAGTTTGATTTTTTTTCATATTTTTTTCAATTTTTATTTTTTTTCTCAAAACACCTTAACTGCCTCAAAATGGACTCTCAGTGAAAAAAAAAAGTTTTGCCCCTTTAAAATTGTTGGGCTTAGTTCTTTTTTCTGATCCTGGGCATCTGAACACATATAACTTTTCTCCCTTTTATTCCCTGTGTCACATTTCTAAATCATGTTTCTTAAGTATGTATTTTACTTTCCTCTGTACTGCCCAAGTCTAGGGTTAGGGTTAGGGTTAGGGTTAGGGTTAGGGTTAGGGTTAGGGTTAGGGTTAGGGTTAGGGTTAGGGTTAGGGTTAGGGTTAGGGTTAGGGTTAGGGTTAGGGTTAGGGTTAGGGTTAGGGTTAGGGTTAGGGTTAGGGTTAGGGTTAGGGTTAGGGTTAGAGTTAGGCTACGTGCGCATAAAATGTTACGCGTGGTTAGGGTCAATTCTTTTTTTCTGAGCCCTTCTGATCGTTGTGATGAGATTAAGCTTCGTAGGGTTAGGGTTAGGGTTAGGGTTAGGGTTAGGGTTAGGGTTAGGGTTAGGGTTAGGGTTAGGGTTAGGGTTAGGGTTAGGGTTAGGGTTAGGGTTAGGGTTAGGGTTAGGGTTAGGGTTAGGGTTAGGGTTAGGGTTAGGGTTAGGGTTAGGGTTAGGGTTAGGGTTAGGGTTAGGGTTAGGGTTAGGCTACGTGCGCATAAAAAGTTACGCGTGGTTAGGGTCAATTCTTTTTTTCTGAGCCCTTCTGATCGTTGTGATGAGATTAAGCTTCGTAACTCCCTTAACTAG